>OZ057403.1:5198821-5387379 GCA_964056735.1 Allodiplogaster pararmata
CTAATGAGCAAATAAACATGCAACGAGGCAATTACCGTAGTAATTTGGCGCACTACGGTAAAGTAAGTTGTCGCACTTCACCATTTGAGCTCTTGTCCTTTGTAATAGAACTTCTAGGAATTTCATTTTGTTGTGTTCCATGATTAGTTAGTAATTATATATCTCATAGGTTGTTAAGCTCATATCGAACCGGAGCGTAGCGAAACGTTAGCCAGTGTGAGTAGCTGAGGCCGAATTCAAGATAAGGCAAGTTACCTTGTTGTTTAGCTAGACACTACTCTTAGCTGACTTCTCTCCTAAGTCAGTTAGCCTTAGCTCGTCTTTCTCCATTAGGTGTGAAAACACTTCGGATTGGTTAAACAACACACACTGATTCATCTAATTTGACAGAAGAAGATCTTCGTTTGTGTTGCAGATTTGATTTTCCTTACTTGATTTCTCTCTCTCTGTCTAAGTTCTATAGTGTTCCTGTTTGTTTGCTTGTTACTTGTTGGACTGATAAATCATCGTTCAAACCGCGTGGCACCAAATTTGCGAGCAATCTGAGAGGAGACATCCTCATGTTACCTACCGTGAGCACATGGTGCATCGGTCATAAGGTAATCCAGATTTATAATGTCCACCGACGGTAACAATCAGCCAGCAATATATAATATTATTTGCAATGAGGAATATACAACGGTTTCCCTGCACAATGCATTAATGATGGTTCTGCAATAAGCAGTAGCACTAAACTCAAACGAGCTCTTAGCCACTGACAGTGGAATGCAAGCGCGTGCTCTTTCACTCAGAGAAAACATTCCACTTATTGCTGATTTTTATTATGAATCGAACAAAGACTGGATTGACGGAATCTCGAAGCTGAAAGGCGCTGGTATAAGAAGAGGTGAAGAGGTAAAACATCAAGAGTGGTTGGAAGAATCACCGAAAGACAGACTTGTTTCTATGGTGAAGTTGCGGGTAACGAGAAAATTGTTGCACGTGGCAAAGGTTCAGCCGCGCACATCTGCTAACGACGTACCGCAGCAATCTAGTGTCACACAGTCAGTGAGTTTATCAGGAGTTGAGCCACGGGAGAATAGAACCTTCGTGAAGTTGCCTCAGCTTCCAGCACTTACCTAACCAAAATTCACTGGTTATCTTGTCGATTACGCATCATGGTGGGAAGTGTATAACAAAATGATACACTGAGCTGAGAAGATGGCCTATCTGAGAGAGAGTTTACAAAACTTCGCTAAACTGGCTGTGAATCAATTACCATTTACATCGGCGCCATATTAGACTGCCTTGACACTACTTAAAGAATGATTCGATATGAAAAAGGTTGATGAGATAGCTCTCATTTCGCAACTAGAGGCTATTACTGCGCCCAATGAGTCATGTAATGGTCAGTCAGTTAACCCTGGTTCTATCCTTAAAGGGAGCAGTGGCACATCTTATCCAGTCACATCAAACCTTGCAAAAGGATTTGATACTGCAACAAATGTTGCTTCGCAGGTTTCTTTCACCAATCAAAAACATGCTGCTAGAATACATTTACGACTCGGAAGACATTACCGTTTCGCAATTTCTCAACAAAGCAGAGTGCTTCATTAAAAAAATTATTTGTCAATGAAATGGGCAGTGATTCTCAGAATTCGTCCAAGACAAGAAATCAGGCTAGCTAGCAGCAAATAAACAATTCATGTCACAAGGCAGAAACCCTCTGCTACGCATGAAAAACACCAACCAACTCCAAATAAATTATCCTCGACCGAGGAAAAATCATTCATTCATTCATTCATTCTTTATTCCAAGCATGTATGTATTTAAGACAAAAGCAAATTACAGATATACAAAGGTATGCATGGACTACATTACACATAAAGCTTAGTGGCGGTGTGTAAAGGGGGAACAAAAGGGGGCTGTGATACTGATGAAAAATCACAAGTCTTAATTAAGTATCAGAAACAAGACTAACTGGCACAATCACATTCACAGACAACGAAAGAAGTTGCTTTCTAAATTTAAGGCAACTAGCTTCGTTGATAACATCAAATGGAAGAGAGTTCCAAACAGACATTTGACGGGAAACACATGTCGATAAAGAGGTCTTATTGATGCGGTGAGGAGGAATAAGTCTTAGAGGATGCGAATGCCGAGTGAAACGCTGAACAGCCGAGATTTCGTATAAATGATCAGTGTCTATGTCTAAACTGTTATGTAAACATTTATGAATAAAAAGTAGATCAGAGATAGCGCGACGGTACTCGAGGCTCTGAAGGCCTAGCATTGAAAGCCTCTGGGAATACGGAAGCTTAGGGTGACGGGCTCTTCCTAGTATTCTCCTCGCAGACATAGATTTTAAAAGCAGATGTCAACAGAGAAATTGAAGGGGATTTAAAAGCTTTAAATAACATGTTGAAAACAGCGGAAGCTCTCTTACACTCTCTTACACTCAGACAACGAATGTTGTGTTTTCTGTGGAAAGCATAAGCTATCCTGGGATTGTGGAAAAGTGTGCATAGTGAAGGAACCTAACCAAGTGAACAAGGGTAAAGGATGGTGTCAAGCGTTTCTCAAACCCCGTCCGTCCGTGTAGAAAACGCTGTCCATATTGTACCGGTCCCCACGACCTAGCTCTCTGAGCTTCATCGAATCATTACCTCAAGGCGAACAAGGAATCATTGGCCCAACGAAATTTCTTTGCATCTCCTGGTCGTCAACTGAAGACACACTTCTACTTAAGGCAAACATGCCTGAGATGCAGGTAGTGTTAACGAAGCGGAACGTGCTTAAGAAACTGGCCACTACATTCGATCCTTTGGTTCTACTATATGTAGTTCTACCAGCTAAGCTATACGTTCAGCAACTCTGGTGCAAGGAGTATGGGTGGGACACTCCACTCACTCCGTGTGACTGCAAAACCTGGTATGAGATAGAAAATGATAGGTCCTTTACCCCTACATGTTGAAAATACTGCCTGTTGAAAATAGTGAACAAAAATGAAACATATTCCGATGCGAAGGCCATTACAGAAGCACATCGTGCACACTGTGCGCACTGTGCGCACTGTACACCGTACAAATGCACGCTGCACACTGTATAATTACAAATGCACGCTGAGGCGCGGGAAAGATAGAAAGAGTGTTTCAGTTAAGAATTTTCCCGCGCCTCAGCGTGCATTTGTAATTATACAGTGTGCAGCGTGCATTTGTAATTATACAGTGTGCAGCGTGCATTTGGGCCGTTACAGAATTACACCGTGCACACTGTGCGCACTGTACACCGTACAAATTACACCGTACACTGCGGCCGTTACAGAATTACACCGTGCACACTTAAATTTGCATGAGTGTTTGACGCACTATATTGTTTCACACTATAATTAATTTCCTCCAAAAAATATGAATTTTCTTCAATAATATCATGCCATATCAAGCAGCAAACGTGCGAAAGTTTAATAAACCATTGACGAAGTATAAATTTTCGGTTTAGAATTAGTTTCAATGATTGAAATATATCTAGTTTTGAGTAAATCAGTAAGTTATTCGCATCATCGTAATTTTTCAGGTCTGATGGAACAGTTCCGAGAAGGTCCAGAAGGGTTCTTTTACCAGTTCAGAGAGAAAAACATCGACTTAGCAGACGCTAGAAAAATATTGGAAAGGTTAATAAAAAGAACATGGTCGATTCCATTCTCAGATTTGAATTTTCCCAATTTCATGTACATAATTTCAAAAACAAATTTTTTTCTGTTTTTGATTTGTTTTAAAAAGGTACTTTGCAGTTTGCCGTTGAATCACGTCAATGAAACTTCTCCACCTGTCCCGGAGTTCGGTATGGGTAGTTTCATTTAAATTGTGTACGACTTCATAGGTTACACATTCACTGTATGGAATTTTTGTTCAATTGTTGAATGTAGATCTTATTTCAAACCTCAGGGTGCTACATGAATTCAGTGCTGATGATCCATCATATCGTTGTTCATTGGGTCAGGAATTTGTTGTTGTGTTTTTTTTTTTAGCTAAACATTCTTGTTTAGCTTGTTTAGCTGTTTAGCGAATTTTTGTTCAATTGTTGAATGTAGATCTTATTTCAAACCTCAGGGTGCTACATGAATTCAGTGCTGATGATCCATCATATCGTTGTTCATTGGGTCAGGAATTTGTTGTTGTGTTTTTTTTAGCTAAACATTCTTGTTTAGCTTGTTTAGCTGTTTAGCGAATTTTTGTTCAATTGTTGAATGTAGATCTTATTTCAAACCTCAGGGTGCTACATGAATTCAGTGCTGATGATCCATCATATCGTTGTTCATTGGGTCAGGAATTTGTTGTTGTGTTTTTTTAGCTAAACATTCTTGTTTCAATGATTTCTCAGGAAAATTTTTGTTGAACCTTTGTGACTTCTCTTGTAATTTCTATGCTTATCATTATCCATTCAGGAACATGAATTGCTTAGCTCGCCCACAGTTTATACCTGTGTTGTTGTGTTTTTTTTCCGTTCTAGATCAGGCTGAAATTGTGATTATCTATAAAATATGGCAATGACTTCAGCGAAATACATAACAAAAACTCCTTTCAACTAACATAATTAAAAATGCAAAATAAAATTGATAACTTACTTCGCATATCAGAAAAAAAGAAACTAGCCTCTTTCCTATGCTTACACGTAGAGAAAAAAATTACGCAGAAATTTGTTATCAGGGAGGGGGAGCACTCACATAGTCAGAAATCAGAAAAAATTTAAAAAATCATATAAAGTCTTTTCGGTAATGTGTGGTAGATCTGGATGTCAAGGGATACTCCCTCAAGGACACCAGAATTCTTTAAGATACAATTCGGGCTTGAAAGCCGTTTCTTGTCTTGCCTGCCACGCGGGACTTCCAAAGATAGCCTTTACAGGTTTATTCACAGAACCAACGAACGATTAAATAACGAACTAACGAACCAACTAACAAGAATAAATGATAGAGAAGGAGGAGTGATTAAGAGAGAAAGAGAATTATGAAGAGAGAGAGAGATGAGAGAAAAAACTAATTAAGAGATAATGAAATTATGGAGAGAGAATGAAGAGAGAGGAAGAAGTTAATAGAACCCGAAAACTAGAAGTGAAATAAAGAAATGAGTAACTTACGTTACGTTACCCGGATCACTATCTAACTAGTCCTAGTAAGCTAACTTCGCGCCTTTCCGACGGCTTGACTGCCTTCTTCCGGAACTTGAATGAGCGTTTGAGATCGACGAGCGATTGAGATCTGCTACGTGCAACAGGACGTACCTGTCTCAAACTTGGGTAATTAAACCTATGTTCTTGAAACATAGGTGAGAATAACGCGCGCGCGGAAGAAGACGAAGAAGACAGACTTCTAATATGATATTGAGTGATAAGGTTAAAGAGAAGAAGAAATGTTTCCTACCGGAAGAAAGACCGAGTAAGAACGATGAGGTAAAAGAAAAAATAATATAACTTAAGCATAATAAGTTATTAACCTTAAAAACAACTTATAAGGCTTAACACAACAAAAAACAACGAAAAACAACATAAAAAATGCAGCGAACGTTGTCGAATGTGGGCCTAAAATATTTTAGGAGAAACCTAAATTTGATTAGAGAAAGTTCGAGAAAGGCGTCGCCCTTACACTAAAATTACCTACACCAAAAAGGGGTAATCACAATATGATTATGATTACATTGGGGGCCCACAAAAACAAAGACAGCGACAAAGGAGCCGGTCCCGCGAGGTCCTCCTAGACGTTGCAGAACGGATTTTCCTCGCAGACTGCTCCGTGATGGGCGTCCTCGGTGGCGAGGCAGAAGGGGCATGCGATTGGCGGGCATCAATGTCCTCTGTTAAAAGATTGCAAGCAACGAAGGCATCTCGCCTTCTTTCTTCCAAAGTGGCGATTGCCCGACAACAAACCGCCTCGTGCGATTTGTCATGACACAGCAAGCATTCCGCTTTGGGACGGAATTGTGACGAATGGTCACCCTGGGGCGCCCTGTCTGACAACGATTCATAAACAGGTTTCCATGGTCTTTTTGAAGTGCCTGACTGCACACCATCTCTGTTAGGGCGCTTATAAAGATTGCTTGCGAGGTTTCGATTGACGACGGGCAATTGTGAAGCTGATGAGCTTTTCGACGGTCGACGATTCTCGAACCTTAAATCCCATTTTTCGATACGTTTTCCGAAGTCGATTTGACTCGACGTAGCCGTCTTTTCAAAAGATGCATGTAGTGACCGCTTTTGAGCGTCTGGTTTTGACCGCTCTTTGAATGCAGCCTTTTCTCTTGAATCATTCTGGTTTCGAATGACGTCCTTCACGTGTGTGATGAAATGTGCTTCATTCAAATTTTTGTAACCACAGGTTGCTTCACCCGTAGCAATCCAACCGAGCTTGGAAGGTACCAACACGAAACCACTTGGTAGAGTTATTGGTTTCTTTTTCCATTTAAGAACCTTCAAGTAGTCCTTGTTGCCCAGTAAGAGTACCGGGTTTATATGGGATTTTACATCATATTCATCAGCTAGACGAATTCCTCTTTTTTGAATGAGAACGAGGTCATCCGCTGGTAGAGAGCTGTATTCGAGGGTTGCCGTTAGTGGCTCTGGGTGCGCCATCGCTTCAATCACGAGTTTTTCACCATTGACTCCAAGCAGGGGAACTTCGTAGATGGAATACATTCTTGTTCCTGTAGAATTTGCTCCAAGCCCTGCTAGCGAACATTCAGACTTCCGTAGTTCACGAAGCTCAAGTTCCTTCGCTACGCTTTCTGAGATTAAACTCACAGAGGCACCACTGTCAAGAATGAATTCGACCCTTTTATGGATGCTATTTACAACGCGAACTTTACCAGTTTGCAAACGAGGCTCGTATGAGGGTATGCACTCAGGGAGTATTGAATGGACTTGCCCAATGTGCTGCGGGGGAGTTCTTCTAGGTATGTTCCCTTGGCTGCTCAAGGTAGCTGATGCGTTCCTTTCCGAAACTTTCACCAAGGCATTACCTTTTTTGCTGGGCCTCATTATGAGCCGGAAACATAAGGCGATGTCATGCGGCCCATCACAGTACGGGCAGCGAACGTCGCACTGATGCGCGGACCCTCCAGGTTTCAGGCATATCTGGCACCATCCATGTTTTCTTGCAAACTCTATGCGATCCTTCACCATCGGGATCTTCCTGCATTCCCATGACAATTTGTGCTTGTTGCAGAACACACAAAATTTGTCATCCCTCGCCACGAGCGGCTGAGGTGTCGGGACTATGCGGTCTGCCCCCATTTCAAGTGTTCTGACTGGGGTGTCCGTATTGGCTACATGGATAGTGTGGCGAATTGATGTATTTGCCTGTTCATTACTCATCTCCGTAATGAAGAGTTCTACCTTGATCATGCTTTCAGCCTGCTTAAGGATTGCTGAGACAGTAACGTCTTTCACCTCGTAGATGAATTTCAGTAGTCTCGTCCTTGTGCTTGAAGGAAATTTCTTCAAAAGCATTTGCTGCATGATCAAGTCTCTTTGTAGAGTAGGCTGCGTCTTGTTTAAGTTCGCCACTGCTCCTTTCAGTGCAAGCACTAGCGTGAGCTGACTGTTCCAGGAGTCATTGGCCACCGATATTGATTCCAATTTCAATAACGCCATTCTCTCATCCGCCTTTTTTGCTCTGAAACTCTCTCGTAGAAGCTTGACTGCGTCTTCGTATGAGGAACCACTTGAGGATAACTGACCCAAAGCCACCTTCGCTGTGCCTCTCACACACTCTCTCAGGTACGACATCTTCTCGAGCGAAGAAATGTCTGGCCGGGTATGTATCATCTCATTGAATAGCTCCCACCACGAGGAGAACTCCAAACGACTACCATCGAACACTGGCAGAGTTGGAGTTGGGAGTGGCGGCAGTCTTGTTCTGTTTCTAAAGTCTTGCACACTATCCTGCTCTGGTACGACTACCTGAGGAGCTGCATTAGCTTCAGTAGTGCCTTGATCTGAGTGAATGGGCGCGCTGCCGTTGTCGGGTGGACTTACTGTCCACGTACTTTCAACTCTCTTTGGTTCAGTACTTCCGCGAGCTGAGCTTTCTGCTGTGTCGCTAGAGCTCAACATCTTGTTGATTCGAAGTAGCACTGTTGCTACCCGTAATCTAACCAACGCCACAATTCTTTCTCTCGGCGCCTCTTGCAACCACATGTTTACCTCGTCTGTCTTGGGGGCCTTTTTGGTTATCTTCGTCAACCAATCAGTGATCGACTTGTAGTATGCCTCCGCAACAACGGGTATTTCGTCTCGAAGAGTAGTCGTGATATACCAGGCTTCACTGCCAGTCTTACAAGGTGTTAAAGGCAGCTTCTCTGCTCTTTCTATCATTTCGTGGAGTTTGTTGTTAATTTCGCATGCTGCGAATTGTTCGGATGAGGTGAAGATAAGCTCTACGGCCTTATCTTCCACCACTTCGTCGTCTGACATTATGAGCTATCAGCCTTAGGGCACTGATGCACCATATAAAGTCTTTTCGGTAATGTGTGGTAGATCTGGATGTCAAGGGATACTCCCTCAAGGACACCAGAATTCTTTAAGATACAATTCGGGCTTGAAAGCCGTTTCTTGTCTTGCCTGCCATGCGGGACTTCCAAAGATAGCCTTTACAGGTTTATTCACAGAACCAACGAACGATTAAATAACGAACTAACGAACCAACTAACAAGAATAAATGATAGAGAAGGAGGAGTGATTAAGAGAGAAAGAGAATTATGAAGAGAGAGAGAGATGAGAGAAAAAACTAATTAAGAGATAATGAAATTATGGAGAGAGAATGAAGAGAGAGGAAGAAGTTAATAGAACCCGAAAACTAGAAGTGAAATAAAGAAATGAGTAACTTACGTTACGTTACCCGGATCACTATCTAACTAGTCCTAGTAAGCTAACTTCGCGCCTTTCCGACGGCTTGACTGCCTTCTTCCGGAACTTGAATGAGCGTTTGAGATCGACGAGCGATTGAGATCTGCTACGTGCAACAGGACGTACCTGTCTCAAACTTGGGTAATTAAACCTATGTTCTTGAAACATAGGTGAGAATAACGCGCGCGCGGAAGAAGACGAAGAAGACAGACTTCTAATATGATATTGAGTGATAAGGTTAAAGAGAAGAAGAAATGTTTCCTACCGGAAGAAAGACCGAGTAAGAACGATGAGGTAAAAGAAAAAATAATATAACTTAAGCATAATAAGTTATTAACCTTAAAAACAACTTATAAGGCTTAACACAACAAAAAACAACGAAAAACAACATAAAAAATGCAGCGAACGTTGTCGAATGTGGGCCTAAAATATTTTAGGAGAAACCTAAATTTGATTAGAGAAAGTTCGAGAAAGGCGTCGCCCTTACACTAAAATTACCTACACCAAAAAGGGGTAATCACAATATGATTATGATTACATTGGGGGCCCACAAAAACAAAGACAGCGACAAAGGAGCCGGTCCCGCGAGGTCCTCCTAGACGTTGCAGAACGGATTTTCCTCGCAGACTGCTCCGTGATGGGCGTCCTCGGTGGCGAGGCAGAAGGGGCATGCGATTGGCGGGCATCAATGTCCTCTGTTAAAAGATTGCAAGCAACGAAGGCATCTCGCCTTCTTTCTTCCAAAGTGGCGATTGCCCGACAACAAACCGCCTCGTGCGATTTGTCATGACACAGCAAGCATTCCGCTTTGGGACGGAATTGTGACGAATGGTCACCCTGGGGCGCCCTGTCTGACAACGATTCATAAACAGGTTTCCATGGTCTTTTTGAAGTGCCTGACTGCACACCATCTCTGTTAGGGCGCTTATAAAGATTGCTTGCGAGGTTTCGATTGACGACGGGCAATTGTGAAGCTGATGAGCTTTTCGACGGTCGACGATTCTCGAACCTTAAATCCCATTTTTCGATACGTTTTCCGAAGTCGATTTGACTCGACGTAGCCGTCTTTTCAAAAGATGCATGTAGTGACCGCTTTTGAGCGTCTGGTTTTGACCGCTCTTTGAATGCAGCCTTTTCTCTTGAATCATTCTGGTTTCGAATGACGTCCTTCACGTGTGTGATGAAATGTGCTTCATTCAAATTTTTGTAACCACAGGTTGCTTCACCCGTAGCAATCCAACCGAGCTTGGAAGGTACCAACACGAAACCACTTGGTAGAGTTATTGGTTTCTTTTTCCATTTAAGAACCTTCAAGTAGTCCTTGTTGCCCAGTAAGAGTACCGGGTTTATATGGGATTTTACATCATATTCATCAGCTAGACGAATTCCTCTTTTTTGAATGAGAACGAGGTCATCCGCTGGTAGAGAGCTGTATTCGAGGGTTGCCGTTAGTGGCTCTGGGTGCGCCATCGCTTCAATCACGAGTTTTTCACCATTGACTCCAAGCAGGGGAACTTCGTAGATGGAATACATTCTTGTTCCTGTAGAATTTGCTCCAAGCCCTGCTAGCGAACATTCAGACTTCCGTAGTTCACGAAGCTCAAGTTCCTTCGCTACGCTTTCTGAGATTAAACTCACAGAGGCACCACTGTCAAGAATGAATTCGACCCTTTTATGGATGCTATTTACAACGCGAACTTTACCAGTTTGCAAACGAGGCTCGTATGAGGGTATGCACTCAGGGAGTATTGAATGGACTTGCCCAATGTGCTGCGGGGGAGTTCTTCTAGGTATGTTCCCTTGGCTGCTCAAGGTAGCTGATGCGTTCCTTTCCGAAACTTTCACCAAGGCATTACCTTTTTTGCTGGGCCTCATTATGAGCCGGAAACATAAGGCGATGTCATGCGGCCCATCACAGTACGGGCAGCGAACGTCGCACTGATGCGCGGACCCTCCAGGTTTCAGGCACATCTGGCACCATCCATGTTTTCTTGCAAACTCTATGCGATCCTTCACCATCGGGATCTTCCTGCATTCCCATGACAATTTGTGCTTGTTGCAGAACACACAAAATTTGTCATCCCTCGCCACGAGCGGCTGAGGTGTCGGGACTATGCGGTCTGCCCCCATTTCAAGTGTTCTGACTGGGGTGTCCGTATTGGCTACATGGATAGTGTGGCGAATTGATGTATTTGCCTGTTCATTACTCATCTCCGTAATGAAGAGTTCTACCTTGATCATGCTTTCAGCCTGGTTAAGGATTGCTGAGACAGTAACGTCTTTCACCTCGTAGATGAATTTCAGTAGTCTCGTCCTTGTGCTTGAAGGAAATTTCTTCAAAAGCATTTGCTGCATGATCAAGTCTCTTTGTAGAGTAGGCTGCGTCTTGTTTAAGTTCGCCACTGCTCCTTTCAGTGCAAGCACTAGCGTGAGCTGACTGTTCCAGGAGTCATTGGCCACCGATATTGATTCCAATTTCAATAACGCCATTCTCTCATCCGCCTTTTTTGCTCTGAAACTCTCTCGTAGAAGCTTGACTGCGTCTTCGTATGAGGAACCACTTGAGGATAACTGACCCAAAGCCACCTTCGCTGTGCCTCTCACACACTCTCTCAGGTACGACATCTTCTCGAGCGAAGAAATGTCTGGCCGGGTATGTATCATCTCATTGAATAGCTCCCACCACGAGGAGAACTCCAAACGACTACCATCGAACACTGGCAGAGCTGGAGTTGGGAGTGGCGGCAGTCTTGTTCTGTTTCTAAAGTCTTGCACACTATCCTGCTCTGGTACGACTACCTGAGGAGCTGCATTAGCTTCAGTAGTGCCTTGATCTGAGTGAATGGGCGCGCTGCCGTTGTCGGGTGGACTTACTGTCCACGTACTTTCAACTCTCTTTGGTTCAGTACTTCCGCGAGCTGAGCTTTCTGCTGTGTCGCTAGAGCTCAACATCTTGTTGATTCGAAGTAGCACTGTTGCTACCCGTAATCTAACCAACGCCACAATTCTTTCTCTCGGCGCCTCTTGCAACCACATGTTTACCTCGTCTGTCTTGGGGGCCTTTTTGGTTATCTTCGTCAACCAATCAGTGATCGACTTGTAGTATGCCTCCGCAACAACGGGTATTTCGTCTCGAAGAGTAGTCGTGATATACCAGGCTTCACTGCCAGTCTTACAAGGTGTTAAAGGCAGCTTCTCTGCTCTTTCTATCATTTCGTGGAGTTTGTTGTTAATTTCGCATGCTGCGAATTGTTCGGATGAGGTGAAGATAAGCTCTACGGCCTTATCTTCCACCACTTCGTCGTCTGACATTATGAGCTATCAGCCTTAGGGCACTGATGCACCATATAAAGTCTTTTCGGTAATGTGTGGTAGATCTGGATGTCAAGGGATACTCCCTCAAGGACACCAGAATTCTTTAAGATACAATTCGGGCTTGAAAGCCGTTTCTTGTCTTGCCTGCCACGCGGGACTTCCAAAGATAGCCTTTACAGGTTTATTCACAGAACCAACGAACGATTAAATAACGAACTAACGAACCAACTAACAAGAATAAATGATAGAGAAGGAGGAGTGATTAAGAGAGAAAGAGAATTATGAAGAGAGAGAGAGATGAGAGAAAAAACTAATTAAGAGATAATGAAATTATGGAGAGAGAATGAAGAGAGAGGAAGAAGTTAATAGAACCCGAAAACTAGAAGTGAAATAAAGAAATGAGTAACTTACGTTACGTTACCCGGATCACTATCTAACTAGTCCTAGTAAGCTAACTTCGCGCCTTTCCGACGGCTTGACTGCCTTCTTCCGGAACTTGAATGAGCGTTTGAGATCGACGAGCGATTGAGATCTGCTACGTGCAACAGGACGTACCTGTCTCAAACTTGGGTAATTAAACCTATGTTCTTGAAACATAGGTGAGAATAACGCGCGCGCGGAAGAAGACGAAGAAGACAGACTTCTAATATGATATTGAGTGATAAGGTTAAAGAGAAGAAGAAATGTTTCCTACCGGAAGAAAGACCGAGTAAGAACGATGAGGTAAAAGAAAAAATAATATAACTTAAGCATAATAAGTTATTAACCTTAAAAACAACTTATAAGGCTTAACACAACAAAAAACAACGAAAAACAACATAAAAAATGCAGCGAACGTTGTCGAATGTGGGCCTAAAATATTTTAGGAGAAACCTAAATTTGATTAGAGAAAGTTCGAGAAAGGCGTCGCCCTTACACTAAAATTACCTACACCAAAAAGGGGTAATCGCAATATGATTATGATTACATGTGGGTACCTAAACTAAAATGTAGACATTCGATTTTAGTTACCCACCATACAAACAGGGTATCCAAGGTACTGTCGTTCGTGAACAGTATATTCTCGTTACTAAGCCGTACGGCCTTGTTAGCGCAATCCTAGCTTGGACTGAAGGCAAGAAGAGAAAACAGCGCACATCGTGGTGAAGCGCGTTCGCTGCCAAAAGAAATTGTAAAAAGAACTAAAAATTTCAGCTTACAAAAACATCAGTAAGAAACCATCACAAATACCATTTTTGTTGGGGAGCGCATTGTTCTTAAAGGGGCCGTGCTTTACATGAGGGAGCCACTCTTTATTTCAGGAGCTCCCCCTACGCTTTACTTTGATGGGGGGAGAGCGGCGGGTATAGGCTCCTTCATCAATTCCTTCCAACCTGACACCCCAATCTCATTGACTGTACTACAACATATCAAGAGATCGGCAAGTGCAAGCCAATAGGAAACAGAAAAAGGTACAGCCAACAGAAGATAGTGATAGGGGTTATTAAAATGAGTAAAATAACAAGCAGTAAAATTTTAAAATTCAGTAACCGTATTGATGAGAAGATGCGAGAGATGCGAGAATGAAGCCGTCTCTCTTTGGATGTGGTCTTCGCTTCTGCAAACAAAAAAATAAATGTTTATCTACCTTCAGTTCTAAGCCTCAACGTGAGGGTAAAAACGGGTAAGAACATTTATAAAGGCCGAATATTAATAGGGCGACGTTTTAAATAAAGCGCATGAGCGGAGTTAAGAATTTTCCCGTGCACTGTGTAATTCTGTAACGGCCGCAGTGTACGGTGTAATTTGTACGGTGTACAGTGCGCACAGTGCGCACAGTGTGCACGGTGTAATTCTGTAACGGCCTGCATTTGTACGGTGTACAGTGCGCACAGTGTGCACGGTGTGCTTCTGTAATAGCCGATGCGAAGCCAATTTAAAAAGTAAAACAAATGTATGACACAGTTGTAAACTTGGAAAAGTACCGTAACCGAATTCGTTGATTTCAGCCGATTCAGCCAATTCAGCCGGACTGCAAAATTTCACAAGTTCTGTAAATGTGATTGGTCAGTCATTCAACGTTTTTTTCCAATGCCTTTCTTCCATTTCGTGAATTGTGTTGCTTTGGCTTATGCGCCTTATGCCATTACCTACAAATACTCCGGCCTCTCGGAATATTCCTCTGTCAGTTTTTCTTGATCACAATTTCTTTGCTAAAACTTACGCTAAAATAAGAACATTGTAAAAGTTTCACAATCAGTAATGAGACGTTCCAGGCTTGAAGAGAAGCATTTTCTGATCTTATACTCTAACCGGGAGGCTGAGACATATGCTCTAATCGACTTTAGACGTCCCATGAAGGTTTAGACGTACCATGGAGGAATTAGACGTCTTATGGAGTTTGAGACGTCCGATGGAGTTGTTGAAGACGTCCCATAGAGTTTTAGACGTCCCCATAGAGTTTTATAGAGTTTTAGACGTAGACGTTTTAGACATTTTTTAGACGTCTCATGGGAAAAATTAAAAAAAAAACTTTTTCACTGATTTTTAGGGGGGGCAGAATACTTTTCACGGAATTTTTCGCTTAGGCTTAGGTAAAATGTATACTTAAGAGGCCGTATAGAACAATTAGCCACAATAATTTAGTTTTATCCAATCTTATTGAGTAAATTGACTCAGCTGTTTTCAGCTATTATTCACTGTTTTTTTTTCTCGCTTAGACTTAGGTAAAGGTTACGCTAACGAGGCCGTACGGCTTAGGCTAACGAGACCGCATGAGAAATTTCTCTTATTATCAAGTTTTTGTCAATTCAGTGACTAAAGTTCTTAAAAAATTAAATTTTTTCCCATGAGACGTCTAAAACTTCCGGGACGTCTAATTCCCCCATGGAACGTCTAAACCTTCATGGGACGACTAAAGTCGATTAGAGCCTAGACATGTGGCTAGTGTTAACAAGTTCTTCTTTTTGCAACAACTTACACGAACAAGCAGTTATCCGGGAAGATCCTATTGGTTCTTCTCGTCAAATCTGTATCCATAATCATAAAATGCGTATTAAGCATCGAAACGGCATTGAGAGCGAAAATAAAAAGTGCTCAGGTGTGGAAGTGTGCGCGTGCAGCAGTGGGATTCTTCGTGTGCCAGCTGTTGAAGTTGCTCCTTCTCGCCACCTTCTTCCCTGCTAATGACGCTCAAGACTTTACTATACTTCCGGTTATTCTCTCCATGAGTCATTAGAAGTTTGGTAATTCCAATATCGAGCATAAAGTTTGAAAATAAGTTTTTCTGTCCTTCATAATTGATGCTAGAACTTCTCTCTTCTTTCAAACGCATCAGTGCGTTTAGAAGAATAAAGCAATGGTCACAGAGGTGTTTAGTGTGCAAGAAAAAGGTACAGACGCCCGCCAAATGTGGGGAAAAATTTTTCACATAAGGTCCCCCCCTGAGGCCGTATGCATGGAGCAATCCAAATGGATTAAGAGCTTGGATTAGAAGTTATCCAAATACATTTCACTAATCCGGTATGCATGGAAGCTATAATGGATTAGGATTTGAGATAATCCGACAAAATTCGTAAACCTACTCCGGAGGTGGGTTAGCGAGCAATCCGAAAGGATTGTCGGCTCAATTTGACCCATTCCGTTCATGTTGCTCTTTTTGAAATGTGTATTGAAAGTAAAACGGAATGGAATTTTACATATTTTTTTGCATGTTCTCTTGTTTAGTGCTTCTTTTATGTTTATTTCATGGTAACATGTATTAATTACAGAGGAACGTATAGCGCATACAAATAAAGGGCACTTCTGCACTTTAGGCCCCCCTCCCAGAGGTTCCATGGGTCATACTACTGACTCATTTACATTTTCAAAAGTTATTTTTACATTAAAAAAAGTTATTTTTACATCAGAAAGCGCTTAGGCTTAGTAAAAGTTTACGCTAACGAGGCCGTATCAAGAACATGATCCAATTGAACTGACCCATGGAACCTCTGGGAGGGGGGGGAGAGGGGGCTAAAGTGCAGAAGTCCCAAATAGAGTACAACGATTACTAAAAATCACCTTTCATCTAACAGATTGATTTAAAACAGGTTGAAAATGTTCATATTAATATTTTATATACCAATTCCATCAAATTTTACATTCAACATTCAATCGGCTTTAAACAAACAAACAATGAAAACATAACAACAACAAAAACAACGAAATTAATTGAAAAAATGTTGTAATTATATAACAATACTAACATTCGACAATTATAGTGTTTAGAGTGCATTTAGTTATCGACAATTACAGTTTTTAGAGTGCATTTTGATGCATTTTAGTGCTTCCGCTTGTCTTTCCGCGTCCTTTTTGACAATAATCCAAGTTTAAGAAATCTGACATCCATGCATACCGATTTTCCTAATCCTAAATTTTTCAACTTTTTTGGATTTTCTAATCCTTGGATTTGACTAATCCAGATTGTTCTAATCTGTTTTCCATGCATACGGCCTCTGATGATTTGGAAAAACATAGGCCCGCCTACAGAAGGTCTGACATGACTATTTAATTCCTGGCAATGGTGTTTCATACCACCCGCATATTTTTTTCTCGAGCGCATAGGTTTCCAGAATTTAGAAGAGTTTGGAATATTTTTCTTCAAAGATTTGTAATTTTCCTAGGTAAAAATCGGAAATTTCTTTTTTTGAGTGCATATTTTTTGTTTTTCGGATTTTTTGAAGAGTGCATAGATTTTTTTCAGCCGCAATGCGGGTGACTCTTTCGCACTTTGAATCTAGCCGCTTGCCGGAGAACAAATACACTCTCAGGACTCTTATGATTCAATTGAAAAAATTCTAGCCGAAAGTCAATTCAACTCGATTAAATTTTTTTCCAGTTTGACATTTAAAATTGAAAAGGCATGAGACTGTGTGGGATCTGTATGCAAAAATACAGAAACAAGGTGAATACATATTCTTTGCCAATATGTTAAGAAAACCGTAGGCCATCGTAACGCTTTCACTTACTTGAAAAAAGAAAAAGAGCAGAGAAAAAAGAAGAATCATTGAAAGTTGTTCCTGTTCTCTTCAAAATCTCACTATTATTTCTTTATTCATTTATGATTCCGTGATGTTTGAGGAGTTGCTAAAATGTTCGGCTGATGTGATGGATGTGGTGGGGATGCATGTCATCATCAACAACTTCATGTCAGGAAAAAGCGAGGTTAATCAACATTCAGGGATGCTTTTTGCGTTCTCGCATTTTTCCACAAGTCGAAAAAACTCGATAAATCAAGATTTTTTTTGTTGAAAAGTTTCAGTTCGTTTTTAGTCATGAACTTGAATGTTAACTGTAAGTAGGATGGTTGATATAAAATTTATTAGTTTGGTTGCAGTTAGTACTTTCGCTCCACTCTTCAATCTTTTTTCTCCAAACAAATCGTTTATCGAAGCGTGACTGGACTTTTAGTGCAGAATGGTTGCGTGTGTTAGGGGCCTTTTCCTAATTTAACAGAGACGCATGGTTTGAAGACTGTTTATGACTCAGCATTTGATTTTGAGATTTACTATGTTCAAAAAAGCATCGGAAACGAAGTTTTATTTATAAAAATTGACGTTTTTTGTTTTAGACCCATTGGATTATTTAACCTCATAACAGAAAGCCAGAATTGTTTCTTTTCACTTTTTTGATTGTGTAAACAATGACTCACGATCAATAAATAAACTTTTTGAGAAAATTTTTTTCAGTCATAAGGGTTTCCCTCATTGTTTTAAGTAAACAAGAGGCCTCCGACCAAAATTGCCACATTTTTTCTTAAGCTTTTGCTCTAGAATAACAGTTTTAAAAGTTTCAAAAAAAAGATTTCGTTTCAAAAAAAGAATTGTTTCTGGGTAAAATAGAATGATTTTTTTCGTGCAACTCTGATCATCATTAGTCATCATTATTTCTCATTAGTCATCATTAGTCGAAGACGCGTAACTTGCGGGTTATGGCGAAAGTTATGTTATTGGCGTAGAAATGTGATCGTTGATGCACAAGATGGATATTAAGACGAAAATGATTTGTCATATCCACCCCGAATTTTTTTTGGAAAAAAACAACATATTAACTGTCGGTACAGACGAAGGCCCAGTATAGTGACCGAGAGAAAGACGATTGTTGTTGTTGTTGCCGGATGTAGCTTACTTCGAAGAACGTCTGTGTTCTCCTTCGTTTCTTGTTCTTCTATATTTTTTCTTATGTCTTCAAGAACGCTGCGATTTCCAGTGGCTTGGTCCATAGGTCGATTGGAGACAGCGCGGTCGGGTGACATGGGCAGTCAAAGAGATGCGCGACGTCGTGAGGTCCGGAAGAGCAATCAGGACACACGTCGGGGATGGATTCGTCAATGCGGTGGAGGTAGTTGTTGATGAATCTGCTGAATCCCGAGCGAAGCTGGCTGAGCGTGCATCTAGTCTTGCGGGGTAACTCCTCTTCTTCCTGGATTACGGGCGGAGGTCTGCCTTCCAGGATGACGGCACCCTTCAACGACTGGAGTTCGTTCGAGACCATCATCGAGTGTGCGAATGATTTCCCATTGTTCGGATCCTTTGACATCTTTTTCGCGGCTTCGACAGTCTTCTTGCAGCTCAACACGAGGTTGTTCTTCATTGCACGAAGGGTCGTCGGGCAGTCGAGGAGGCCGTGGTGGATGTGTTCTGGGTCCAATGATCTCGCATGGTACTGCGCGGCGAGCATGTTCAGATGGGATTTGGTGCGCATGACCTTTGATTCGCTATGAATATGGTCTGTGTCGGCCATTTGATGATTCCCTGTCACGACGCGGAGTCCGGAGTTCTGAGAACGTTGGATTTTGGCGTGAGCGGAGTCCGAGAGGAAGGTGGACCAGGCGGGTGCGGCGTAGTTGCAGATCGCTTGCAAGATGGCTTTGAACGTGAGGCGGAGGGTTTCTTTTTGGTTGCCCCAGGTGCTTCCGGCAAGCGTTTTCAGTACGTTATTGCGCTGCGACATTCGTCTCGCGATGTCTTTGGCATGATGGCTGAATGTGAACATCGAGTCGTACGTGACGCCGAGTAGCTTGGCCTGGTTGACGGAGGGGACGGGTGATACGCAGATTGATATGTCCAGAGTAGACTTGAATTCACGACTGAACGGGGTGAAAAGCATGAGCTGGCTCTTGGTCGGGGAAATGATGAGTGACCGTTCTTTGAGGAAGGTTTCAATTTTCGTGATGGCCCTGCGTAGATTTTCGGAGGCGACGTTGATGTCGGGATCTGACGCCCAGATCGTGATGTCATCAGCATACGAGATGACGTTCGTGTGGGCATCGTCTGTGGGAAGATCGCGGAGGTACAGGTTGAAAAGCGTGGGCGAGAGGGCGCTGCCTTGTGGGACTCCGTTTCTGTTGTAGCACAGAGAAAGACGATTAGACAGTAGCGGTAGGTTGAGGAATAAGAGGAGCGAATACGGTGGAGAGAGCGAGGGAGGGAGAGTGGGTAAGTGAGAGGGTTGGGTAGTTATTTGTTCCTCTTTCTCTGTCTTGTAATTTTATGTAATCTCGTTTGAATTAAGATCCGCTTCCTGTCGGTTGGGCTTGGCTGGGCCCTGGCCTACTCAACATCCAGTCGGATCTTTCTCTTCTGGAGTGGAGCGAGGTGAGCATATCAAGGGGTTGACTGAGTCTTCCTCTGAAACATTAGATCCGCCTGAAGGGGGGGGGAGGTAGGTAGGGCAGGTCAATAAACACCCTTTTTATGTTTAGAATAAACAAGTATGAAAGGCTGCATGTACAAGTTTTATATAAAAATCAGGCTAGATAATTTTCGATTCAGTGGGGAATGGAGCCTAGCTAGCTTCAGTTCTCATATCTTGACTATTATCAGGAAATATTCAATAGGTTGACTAAGAAGATTATTATAACTCATTGCGTGACTTTGGCCATGGAAGTGTTAGGAATTGTGTGGATTGGCACCTCATTTATTGATTTCATTGGCTAAAGCCGTCGCGCGTTCGGTTGCCGTCTTTTGCAGAATCTAAGTGCAAGTTACCGTGAGTACTTGTGTGGATGAGAATAGGGAGAGGCGGAATGTTGTTGAGGGCGACGGCGTTCGACTGGAAGTACATGCAGTCAGCTGCAGATTCTTCCTCAGACCTCCTGTTGTACATGTCAATGGCTTGTCTCGTTTGGTTGGCCCCTCGGATGGATCTCCCCTTGAAAGCGAAAAGATTCTCCTATCTTCTTCTCTCTGCCTGTGTATTCTACCATTTCATCTTCCAGGCACTTAATGCTTTGTTGGGCGTGGCGGGATGGTACCTGGTACTGAGCAAGGCCGCCTTTGCCCTTAAACTCTCCTTTCTCACTCTGACTACTTATTCCACACTCAATTACCATGCTTCATATTACAAGAGAGATTAGTTCCTAGTTGCCGGCCTCTGTACCTGTGTAATCATTTTGTTGTTGCATGTTCCTCCTCTTCAATGTCTAGCCCTGTCATTGTTTATTATTGTCTCGAATAAATGTACCCCTCTTGTTGAATGAATTTTATACAGTTTAAGCTTTATAATAAAAGATTTATTAGCTTAAATCTGAACAAGTTTAAGCAAGATAGAAAGCTGCGGTAGTATGAATCTTTAAAAATTTAGTTTGTTAAAATTATTTGTATTATTCAAAAGATTTTATGATGTTTAACTTGGATTTGTAAAAGTCGCGAGTTCAAAATTTCCATCTGAAGTATATGTTGAGTGCCAGAAGAGCAGTCTTAATAAACTCGGGCTTTTTTTAGAGATCTGTTTTGCAAGTATTCTCACTGTTTTGTTCCTTCGGCTACTTTTTCTTGTTATTTTTTGTAACATCTGATAAATTTATTATGTAATTTTTCGCTGGTTCAATCGGGAAAAAAAACTAAGGATATAATTCAATTCCAGTTTTATTTATACCTTGTGATAGACTGAAGAGCATTCACTTATGGGTATTTGCATGGAAACTAAATTAGCTGGAGTTTCATGATAACAGCTGCTGACATGTGCACATGAATGATGAATCAGTTCTCAATTCCTAAGTATCCAGGTTCTCTCGTGGGCAAATGTCGGAGTTGGAGTGCAAGAGAGAGGAAGGTCTGTGTTCTTCTGCCAATCTTCAATTTGAGCATAGTCCCCAGGAGTAGCTCTGATTCGTTGTATCGCAGTATCCACATTCTCCTCATTTCCCATGCTCTGTTGTTTGGACGCATAACAATAAGGGAATGGTACAGAGACTGAAGGGAGAGAAGAGTATTAAACGGGCTGTCCCCGTCAAGAATTCCAGTCCCCACTGCCAGTAAGGCATAACCAGCGCACGCCGCACTGGCTAGGGTGTGGGGTGATATTAGGGACCCGCCTACGACAATATGTTAAGCCTGTTGTAATATGCACGTTTTCTACCCGAAAAGTGATTTAAAAGCCCTTGAAATATTTGATAATCAATGCCCTATGCAATGGAGGGGAAACACGCTTGCTTCTTGCGAACGCACATAATATTTTCTATGCTCTCTGTTGAGCTAGTGTTAGTTCGTGCGATAGTGAAGTCAAATTCCGATTCGAGCAAGACGAGGAATCTTGAATGATGTTCTCATTCGAGGCCGGACTCTAACCATAGGTAAACTGCAAACTGACAAAAAAATTTCTGGGGCGACCGACCTATCGACCCTCTTCCTCACTCGAAATGATTGTATGAGAGGATGATGAGTGACGATGACGATGCTTTTATAAAGCGAAACGTTCGACTTCGTCTTTTTTTCCTCAACGCATCAAAAAGGGCACAACACAGAACAAAAGTGATTGTATGAGAGTTCTCACAGCTAAAATTGAAATATAGAATCTTCATTACTCTACATTAATAGAAAGTTTCACTAGCCATAACTCAGCTTCAACCGGTTTCGCAACGTTAAGAGTGAAGCTTCTAACCTAACTTAACGATCGAACTATTGAAAAATCAAGACATATTCTACCTATGGCTCTAACCATTCTTTTTATCAAACCCGCACTGCGGGTAAAGCATATGTGCTATCGAAGAAAGCTAATCATACAAATGTCTATCCTCTTTCTTACATAAAACGTTCTCGGGCTTTTTCAAAGGCCTGTCGCTCCCTCATAATGGGCCATCTTGATATACACGCTCTCTCTGCGGGTGGGAAGAAACAGCCTGGCTCTAACTTCAAAGTCACGAGAAAAAAGATGCTGATGTGAGTCGGTGATAAATTTAACCGTGTTTGGATAGAAGGCAAATTCAAATAAGGTTTTTGTGATGCGCAAATGTTGCTTATATGAAGGTGAAGAATCGACTGATGTGGGATTCGCCCGCCAGCGACTCGCGGCTCTTCTCACGCAACTTAAATCGGGAGATCCGCCTCCCAATACACCTAAGAAACCGTTAGTTGGGAAACAACTTGCGCTTTGACACATGCAAAAAAGGTTCTTGTGAGAAAGCTCACCATTCTTTACATAAATTATGATGTATGAATGAATGAATGTAAATAAACTAACTCTAAAAGTGAATGGAAGAATGACATCGGAAAAAGTAAGTTGGACCGGAAATGAATCGCTCTGATTACAGAGTCTTCGTGGAAGAAGCAGATGAAAGGCGAGGACCGGGAAGACCTCGGAAAATCATCCGAGAGAGAAGTCAGAAGTTACTTGTAGTCATTGAGTGACTTCCGAGAGTGAAGTCAGCAGTCACTTGTAGTCATTGAGTGACTTCCGAGAGAGAAGTCAGCAGTCACTTGTAGTCATTGAGTGACTTCCGAGAGAGAAGTCAGCAGTCACTTGTAGTCATTGAATGACTTCCGAGAGAGAAGTCAGCAGTTACTTGTAGTCATTGAGTGACTTCCGAGAGAGAAGTCAGCAGTCACTTGTAGTCATTGAGTGACTTCCGAGAGAGAAGTCAGCAGTCACTTGTAGTCATTTAATGACTTCCGAGAGAGAAGTCAGCAGTCACTTGTAGTCATTGAGTGACTTCCGAGAGAGAAGTCAGCAGTCACTTGTAGTCATTGAGTGACTTCCGAGAGAGAAGTCAGCAGTCACTTGTAGTCATTGAATGACTTCCGAGAGAGAAGTCAGCAGTCACTTGTAGTCATTGAGTGACTTCCGAGAGAGAAGTCAGCAGTCACTTGTAGTCATTGAGTGACTTCCGAGAGAGAAGTCAGCAGTCACTTGTAGTCATTGAATGACTTCCGAGAGAGAAGTCAGCAGTCACTTGTAGTCATTGAGTGACTTCCGAGAGAGAAGTCAGCAGTCACTTGTAGTCATTGAATGACTTCCGAGAGAGAAGTCAGCAGTCACTTGTAGTCATTGAGTAACTTGCGAGAGAGAAGTCAGCAGTCACTTGTAGTCATTGAGTGACTTCCGAGAGAGAAGTCAGCAGTCACTTGTAGTCATTGAATGACTTCCGAGAGAGAAGTCAGCAGTCACTTGTAGTCATTGAGTGACTTCCGAGAGAGAAGTCAGCAGTCACTTGTAGTCATTGAGTGACTTCCGAGAGAGAAGTCAGCAGTCACTTGTAGTCATTGAATGACTTCCGAGAGAGAAGTCAGCAGTAACTTGTAGTCATTGAGTGACTTCCGAGAGAGAAGTCAGCAGTCACTTGTAGTCATTGAGTGACTTCCGAGGGAGAAGTCAGCAGTCACTTGTAGTCATTGAATGACTTCCGAGAGAGAAGTCAGCAATCACTTGTAGTCATTGAGTGACTTCTCAAGATTCCCCTCACCTTTACTAATATTTTGGCAAACATATTGTAATGAAGATTTTTTTTCAAGATACATTTAAAGGTTAAGAAGAAAACTGATTTGCAATCCAAAGCCATTTCTCGAATGTTTGAAAAGTAGAGCAGAATGAATTGAATAAAGAAGTCGAGTGAAGCTGATGAAATTAGAATATGAAATATTACACGGGAGATCCACCCCTTACAACATAATTTAGGAATTAGAATTCGATCATCAGAATAGTCGGCAATCTTATCCTGTTGAAAAATGAAAGAATGACTATCGACAGAAAAAAACTCTCCTCCCTACTTATATCACATGATTGCATAGTTAAAACATCCTGATTCAGGGGTGATCTTCGAGCTGCGTGGTAAGCCATTCGGGATGCGTGACAACGGTGAAGTGGAGACTGTATATTCTCTCTGCAGACTATGGTTGAAGGCCAGAGACGATGACGAGAAGATGATTAAGGTCCTTCTACTTACAAATTCGAAAGAAGAAGACATTTACAGCTGAGCTCTCGAAAACTCTGAGTATCTTGGGAAAGTAAAAAAAGGTCCGGGTTGCGTGACAAAGTCCTTCTGTATGTCGATTTCATGTTTCGACGTCGCCTGCCTCACCGTTGTATAATCTTGTAAACAAAATCCTTTTTGTAAGTATAGAAACAATAACTAAAGGGCTCGACCATCTGTATCCTGTGAGTGCCCTAAATAACCAAAAGGGCTCGACCATCTGTATCCTGTGAGTGCCCTAAATAACCAAAAGGGCTCGACCATCTTTATCCTGTGAGTGCCCTAAATAACCAAAAGGGCTCGACCATCTGTATCCTGTGAGTGCCCTAAATAACCAAAAGGGTTCGACCATCTTTATCCTGTGAGTGCCCAAAATAACCAGAAGGGCTCGACCATCTATATCCTGTGAGTGCCCTAAATAACCAAAAGGGCTCGACCATCTTTATCCTGTGAGTGCCCTAAATAACCAAAAGGGCTCGACCATCTTTATCCTCGAAACACACTGGCAACAGTGGCCATTCGTGACTCTACAGCCTTAAGAGCCTGTCACGGATGGAGCCGGATCATCCAGTCCAGAATCGAGCGCGACCTCAGGTGGCGGATAGAGGGACGCCTCCCTACGAAGAATTCGTGCTGGGAGGTAACGGGAGGAATCCCGCCGCGGACCAAAACTGGGTAGTATAGCTCGTCAAAGGAGGGTGATGCCGGATCGGCCTGGGCATGCCACCGGACAAAACATCAGCCGATACTCCGCTATACTTTTCAATGGCGAGTCGAGGCGCCAGTCAAATAGCCTCTTGCCTATCTCCGGTCAACGACAGGCGAGACGTCTCTACTCCCACCCAAAACGATGCTAGGCCGGCTTGACCACCCACTCACAAGGCCTATAGCATGAACAGGTTGCTACAACGATGTCCGCCTTCACAAGGTGCAGCATGACAGTCTCAGGACTGCAAAGGACATCAAAACCCTTCTCCGGACGCATCTTGTCCGAAGAACACGAGAACTTCTTTCATTAAAGAGAGTGTTCATAACCAAGTCTTCGATGCGGGATGCTTGCCGGCAACAACAACAACAACCATCTTTATCCTGTGAGTGCCCTAAATAACCAAAAGGGCTCGACCATCTTTATCCTGTGAGTGCCCTAAATAACCAAAAGGGCTCGACCATCTTTATCCTGTGAGTGCCCTAAATAACCAAAAGGGCTCGACCATCTTTATCCTGTGAGTGCCCTAAATAACCAAAAGTGCTCGACCATCTTTATCCTGTGAGTGCCCTAAATAACCAAAAGGGCTCGACCATCTTTATCCTGTGAGTGCCCTAAATAACCAAAAGGGCTCGACCATCTTTATCCTGTGAGTGCCCTGAATAAGCAAAAGCTCACAAGAAATAGTCGGAAGAAAAGAGTGAAAAATAGCACTATTTGAGTGCTGAAGCACAAAGAAGGTGGTACTGTAGTCAGGGGTTGAATAGTCATGTCAGACCTTCTGTTAACAGGCCTGTGTTTTTCCAAATCAGAAGAGAGACCCTTATGTGAAGCAAAATTTTTTTTTATATAAAAACAAACAGAACACGAAAAATATTTTCGTGGTGTTCTGTTTGTTTTTATTTGAAATTTTTTGCTTTTCTTGTTGTTTTTTATCATATTATTTTTTTATCATTTAACCCTTATGTTAAAATTTTTTTACAGCCTTCGGCGAGCGTCTGTACCTTTTTCTCGCACACTAAAACCTCTGACTGTAGTCCTTACGATCTCCTCAAAACGGAATCATTGTGGAACATTCTAATTTTGAGGAGAAAGAGCAGCGTTTGCGGGAAGAGCGAGAAGAAGAGATGAGAGCTGCGCAGGTGGAGGACAGTCTGGTGAGATCATAAGAGGATATCTTGTTAGGGTGGAGGACAGTCTAGTGAGATCATGAGAGGATAGCTTGTTAGGGTGGAGGACAGTCTGCTGAGATCATAAGAGGATATCTTGTTAGGGTGGAGGACAGTCTAGTGAGATCATGAGAGGATAGCTTGTTAGGGTGGAGGACAGTCTAGTGAGATCATGAGATGATAGCTTGTTAGGGTGGAGGACAGTCTAGTGAGATCATGAGAGGATAGCTTGTTAGGGTGGAGGACAGTCTAGTGAGATCATGAGAGGATAGCTTGTTAGGGTGGAGGACAGTCTAGTGAGATCATGAGAGGATAGCTTGTTAGGGTGGAGGACAGTCTAGTGAGATCATGAGAGGATAGCTTGTTAGGGTGGAGGACAGTCTAGTGAGATCATGAGAGGATAGCTTGTTAGGGTGGAGGACAGTCTAGTGAGATCATGAGAGGATAGCTTGTTAGGGTGGAGGACAGTCTGGTGAGATCATAAGAAGATATCTTGTTAGGGTGGAGGACAGTCTAGTGAGATCATGAGAGGATAGCTTGTTAGGGTGGAGGACAGTCTGGTGAGATCATAAGAGGATATCTTGTTAGGGTGGAGGACAGTCTAGTGAGATCATGAGAGGATAGCTTGTTAGGGTGGAGGACAGTCTGGTGAGATCATGAGAGGATAGCTTGTTAGGGTGGAGGACAGTCTAGTGAGATCATGAGAGGATAGCTTGTTAGGGTGGAGGACAGTCTAGTGAGATCATGAGAGGATAGCTTGTTAGGGTGGAGGACAGTCTGGTGAGATCATGAGAGGATAGCTTGTTACGGTGGAGGACAGTCTAGTGAGATCATGAGAGGATAGCTTGTTAGGGTGGAGGACAGTCTAGTGAGATCATGAGAGGATAGCTTGTTAGGGTGGAGGACAGTCTAGTGAGATCATGAGAGGATAGCTTGTTAGGGTGGAGGACAGTCTAGTGAGATCATGAGAGGATAGCTTGTTAGGGTGGAGGACAGTCTGGTGAGATCATAAGAGGATATCTTGTTAGGGTGGAGGACAGTCTAGTGAGATCATGAGAGGATAGCTTGTTAGGGTGGAGGACAGTCTAGTGAGATCATGAGAGGATAGCTTGTTAGGGTGGAGGACAGTCTAGTGAGATCATGAGAGGATAGCTTGTTAGGGTGGAGGACAGTCTAGTGAGATCATGAGAGGATAGCTTGTTAGGGTGGAGGACAGTCTAGTGAGATCATGAGAGGATAGCTTGTTAGGGTGGAGGACAGTCTAGTGAGATCATGAGAGGATAGCTTGTTAGGGTGGAGGACAGTCTGGTGAGATCATAAGAAGATATCTTGTTAGGGTGGAGGACAGTCTAGTGAGATCATGAGAGGATAGCTTGTTAGGGTGGAGGACAGTCTGGTGAGATCATAAGAGGATATCTTGTTAGGGTGGAGGACAGTCTAGTGAGATCATGAGAGGATAGCTTGTTAGGGTGGAGGACAGTCTGGTGAGATCATGATAGGATAGCTTGTTAGGGTGGAGGACAGTCTAGTGAGATCATGAGAGGATAGCTTGTTAGGGTGGAGGACAGTCTAGTGAGATCATGAGAGGATAGCTTGTTAGGGTGGAGGACAGTCTGGTGAGATCATGAGAGGATAGCTTGTTAGGGTGGAGGACAGTCTAGTGAGATCATGAGAGGATAGCTTGTTAGGGTGGAGGACAGTCTAGTGAGATCATGAGAGGATAGCTTGTTAGGGTGGAGGACAGTCTAGTGAGATCATGAGAGGATAGCTTGTTAGGGTGGAGGACAGTCTAGTGAGATCATGAGAGGATAGCTTGTTAGGGTGGAGGACAGTCTGGTGAGATCATAAGAGGATATCTTGTTAGGGTGGAGGACAGTCTAGTGAGATCATGAGAGGATAGCTTGTTAGGGTGGAGGACAGTCTAGTGAGATCATGAGAGGATAGCTTGTTAGGGTGGAGGACAGTCTAGTGAGATCATGAGAGGATAGCTTGTTAGGGTGGAGGACAGTCTGGTGAGATCATAAGAGGATATCTTGTTAGGGTGGAGGACAGTCTAGTGAGATCATGAGAGGATAGCTTGTTAGGGTGGAGGACAGTCTAGTGAGATCATGAGAGGATAGCTTGTTAGGGTGGAGGACAGTCTAGTGAGATCATGAGAGGATAGCTTGTTAGGGTGGAGGACAGTCTAGTGAGATCATGAGAGGATAGCTTGTTAGGGTGGAGGACAGTCTGGTGAGATCATAAGAGGATATCTTGTTAGGGTGGAGGACAGTCTAGTGAGATCATGAGAGGATAGCTTGTTAGGGTGGAGGACAGTCTGGTGAGATCATAAGAGGATATCTTGTTAGGGTGGAGGACAGTCTAGTGAGATCATGAGAGGATAGTTTGTTAGGGTGGAGGACAGTCTGGTGAGATCATAAGAGGATATCTTGTTAGGGTGGAGGACAGTCTAGTGAGATCATGAGAGGATAGCTTGTTAGGGTGGAGGACAGTCTAGTGAGATCATGAGAGGATAGCTTGTTAGGGTGGAGGACAGTCTAGTGAGATCATGAGAGGATAGCTTGTTAGGGTGGAGGACAGTCTAGTGAGATCATGAGAGGATAGCTTGTTAGGGTGGAGGACAGTCTAGTGAGATCATGAGAGGATAGCTTGTTAGGATGGAGGACAGTCTAGTGAGATCATGAGAGGATAGCTTGTTAGGGTGGAGGACAGTCTGGTGAGATCATAAGAGGATATCTTGTTAGGGTGGAGGACAGTCTAGTGAGATCATGAGAGGATAGCTTGTTAGGGTGGAAGACAGTATAGTGAGATCATGAGAGGATAGCTTGTTAGGGTGGAGGACAGTCTAGTGAGATCATGAGAGGATAGCTTGTTAGGGTGGAGGACAGTCTGGTGAGATCATAAGAGGATATCTTGTTAGGGTAGAGGACAGTCTAGTGAGATCATAAGAGGATAGCTTGTTAGGGTGGAGGACAGTCTGGTGAGATCATGAGAGGATAGCTTGTTAGGGTGGAGGACAGTCTAGTGAGATCATGAGAGGATAGCTTGTTAGGGTGGAGGACAGTCTAGTGAGATCATGAGAGGATAGCTTGTTAGGGTGGAGGACAGTCTAGTGAGATCATGAGAGGATAGCTTGTTAGGGTGGAGGACAGTCTGGTGAGATCATAAGAGGATATCTTGTTAGGGTGGAGGACAGTCTAGTGAGATCATGAGAGGATAGCTTGTTAGGGTGGAGGACAGTCTGGTGAGATCATAAGAGGATATCTTGTTAGGGTGGAGGACAGTCTAGTGAGATCATGAGAGGATAGCTTGTTAGGGTGGAGGACAGTCTAGTGAGATCATGAGAGGATAGCTTGTTAGGGTGGAGGACAGTCTAGTGAGATCATGAGAGGATAGCTTGTTAGGGTGGAGGACAGTCTGGTGAGATCATGAGAGGATAGCTTGTTAGGGTGGAGGACAGTCTAGTGAGATCATGAGAGGATAGCTTGTTAGGGTGGAGGACAGTCTAGTGAGATCATGAGAGGATAGCTTGTTAGGGTGGAGGACAGTCTAGTGAGATCATGAGAGGATAGCTTGTTAGGGTGGAGGACAGTCTGGTGAGATCATAAGAGGATATCTTGTTAGGGTAGAGGACAGTCTAGTGAGATCATAAGAGGATAGCTTGTTAGGGTGGAGGACAGTCTGGTGAGATCATGAGAGGATAGCTTGTTAGGGTGGAGGACAGTCTAGTGAGATCATGAGAGGATAGCTTGTTAGGGTGGAGGACAGTCTAGTGAGATCATGAGAGGATAGCTTGTTAGGGTGGAGGACAGTCTAGTGAGATCATGAGAGGATAGCTTGTTAGGGTGGAGGACAGTCTGGTGAGATCATAAGAGGATATCTTGTTAGGGTGGAGGACAGTCTAGTGAGATCATGAGAGGATAGCTTGTTAGGGTGGAGGACAGTCTGGTGAGATCATAAGAGGATATCTTGTTAGGGTGGAGGACAGTCTAGTGAGATCATGAGAGGATAGCTTGTTAGGGTGGAGGACAGTCTAGTGAGATCATGAGAGGATAGCTTGTTAGGGTGGAGGACAGTCTAGTGAGATCATGAGAGGATAGCTTGTTAGGGTGGAGGACAGTCTGGTGAGATCATGAGAGGATAGCTTGTTAGGGTGGAGGACAGTCTAGTGAGATCATGAGAGGATAGCTTGTTAGGGTGGAGGACAGTCTAGTGAGATCATGAGAGGATAGCTTGTTAGGGTGGAGGACAGTCTAGTGAGATCATGAGAGGATAGCTTGTTAGGGTGGAGGACAGTCTAGTGAGATCATGAGAGGATAGCTTGTTAGGGTGGAGGACAGTCTAGTGAGATCATGAGAGGATAGCTTGTTAGGGTGGAGGACAGTCTAGTGAGATCATGAGAGGATAGCTTGTTAGGGTGGAGGACAGTCTAGTGAGATCATGAGAGGATAGCTTGTTAGGGTGGAGGACAGTCTAGTGAGATCATGAGAGGATAGCTTGTTAGGGTGGAGGACAGTCTGGTGAGATCATAAGAAGATATCTTGTTAGGGTGGAGGACAGTCTAGTGAGATCATGAGAGGATAGCTTGTTAGGGTGGAGGACAGTCTGGTGAGATCATAAGAGGATATCTTGTTAGGGTGGAGGACAGTCTAGTGAGATCATGAGAGGATAGCTTGTTAGGGTGGAGGACAGTCTGGTGAGATCATGAGAGGATAGCTTGTTAGGGTGGAGGACAGTCTAGTGAGATCATGAGAGGATAGCTTGTTAGGGTGGAGGACAGTCTAGTGAGATCATGAGAGGATAGCTTGTTAGGGTGGAGGACAGTCTGGTGAGATCATAAGAGGATATCTTGTTAGGGTGGAGGACAGTCTAGTGAGATCATGAGAGGATAGCTTGTTAGGGTGGAGGACAGTCTAGTGAGATCATGAGAGGATAGCTTGTTAGGGTGGAGGACAGTCTAGTGAGATCATGAGAGGATAGCTTGTTAGGGTGGAGGACAGTCTGGTGAGATCATAAGAGGATATCTTGTTAGGGTGGAGGACAGTCTAGTGAGATCATGAGAGGATAGCTTGTTAGGGTGGAGGACAGTCTAGTGAGATCATGAGAGGATAGCTTGTTAGGGTGGAGGACAGTCTAGTGAGATCATGAGAGGATAGCTTGTTAGGGTGGAGGACAGTCTAGTGAGATCATGAAAGGATAGCTTGTTAGGGTGGAGGACAGTCTGGTGAGATCATAAGAGGATATCTTGTTAGGGTGGAGGACAGTCTAGTGAGATCATGAGAGGATAGCTTGTTAGGGTGGAGGACAGTCTGGTGAGATCATAAGAGGATATCTTGTTAGGGTGGAGGACAGTCTAGTGAGATCATGAGAGGATAGTTTGTTAGGGTGGAGGACAGTCTGGTGAGATCATAAGAGGATATCTTGTTAGGGTGGAGGACAGTCTAGTGAGATCATGAGAGGATAGCTTGTTAGGGTGGAGGACAGTCTAGTGAGATCATGAGAGGATAGCTTGTTAGGGTAGAGGACAGTCTAGTGAGATCATGAGAGGATAGCTTGTTAGGGTGGAGGACAGTCTAGTGAGATCATGAGAGGATAGCTTGTTAGGGTGGAGGACAGTCTAGTGAGATCATGAGAGGATAGCTTGTTAGGATGGAGGACAGTCTAGTGAGATCATGAGAGGATAGCTTGTTAGGGTGGAGGACAGTCTAGTGAGATCATGAGAGGATAGCTTGTTAGGGTGGAGGACAGTCTGGTGAGATCATAAGAGGATATCTTGTTAGGGTGGAGGACAGTCTAGTGAGATCATGAGAGGATAGCTTGTTAGGGTGGAGGACAGTCTAGTGAGATCATGAGAGGATAGCTTGTTAGGGTGGAGGACAGTCTAGTGAGATCATGAGAGGATAGCTTGTTAGGGTGGAGGACAGTCTAGTGAGATCATGAAAGGATAGCTTGTTAGGGTGGAGGACAGTCTGGTGAGATCATAAGAGGATATCTTGTTAGGGTGGAGGACAGTCTAGTGAGATCATGAGAGGATAGCTTGTTAGGGTGGAGGACAGTCTAGTGAGATCATGAGAGGATAGCTTGTTAGGGTGGAGGACAGTCTAGTGAGATCATGAGAGGATAGCTTGTTAGGGTGGAGGACAGTCTGGTGAGATCATAAGAAGATATCTTGTTAGGGTGGAGGACAGTCTAGTGAGATCATGAGAGGATAGCTTGTTAGGGTGGAGGACAGTCTGGTGAGATCATAAGAGGATATCTTGTTAGGGTGGAGGACAGTCTAGTGAGATCATGAGAGGATAGCTTGTTAGGGTGGAGGACAGTCTGGTGAGATCATGATAGGATAGCTTGTTAGGGTGGAGGACAGTCTAGTGAGATCATGAGAGGATAGCTTGTTAGGGTGGAGGACAGTCTAGTGAGATCATGAGAGGATAGCTTGTTAGGGTGGAGGACAGTCTGGTGAGATCATGAGAGGATAGCTTGTTAGGGTGGAGGACAGTCTAGTGAGATCATGAGAGGATAGCTTGTTAGGGTGGAGGACAGTCTAGTGAGATCATGAGAGGATAGCTTGTTAGGGTGGAGGACAGTCTAGTGAGATCATGAGAGGATAGCTTGTTAGGGTGGAGGACAGTCTAGTGAGATCATGAGAGGATAGCTTGTTAGGGTGGAGGACAGTCTGGTGAGATCATAAGAGGATATCTTGTTAGGGTGGAGGACAGTCTAGTGAGATCATGAGAGGATAGCTTGTTAGGGTGGAGGACAGTCTAGTGAGATCATGAGAGGATAGCTTGTTAGGGTGGAGGACAGTCTAGTGAGATCATGAGAGGATAGCTTGTTAGGGTGGAGGACAGTCTGGTGAGATCATAAGAGGATATCTTGTTAGGGTGGAGGACAGTCTAGTGAGATCATGAGAGGATAGCTTGTTAGGGTGGAGGACAGTCTAGTGAGATCATGAGAGGATAGCTTGTTAGGGTGGAGGACAGTCTAGTGAGATCATGAGAGGATAGCTTGTTAGGGTGGAGGACAGTCTAGTGAGATCATGAGAGGATAGCTTGTTAGGGTGGAGGACAGTCTGGTGAGATCATAAGAGGATATCTTGTTAGGGTGGAGGACAGTCTAGTGAGATCATGAGAGGATAGCTTGTTAGGGTGGAGGACAGTCTGGTGAGATCATAAGAGGATATCTTGTTAGGGTGGAGGACAGTCTAGTGAGATCATGAGAGGATAGTTTGTTAGGGTGGAGGACAGTCTGGTGAGATCATAAGAGGATATCTTGTTAGGGTGGAGGACAGTCTAGTGAGATCATGAGAGGATAGCTTGTTAGGGTGGAGGACAGTCTAGTGAGATCATGAGAGGATAGCTTGTTAGGGTGGAGGACAGTCTAGTGAGATCATGAGAGGATAGCTTGTTAGGGTGGAGGACAGTCTAGTGAGATCATGAGAGGATAGCTTGTTAGGGTGGAGGACAGTCTAGTGAGATCATGAGAGGATAGCTTGTTAGGATGGAGGACAGTCTAGTGAGATCATGAGAGGATAGCTTGTTAGGGTGGAGGACAGTCTGGTGAGATCATAAGAGGATATCTTGTTAGGGTGGAGGACAGTCTAGTGAGATCATGAGAGGATAGCTTGTTAGGGTGGAAGACAGTATAGTGAGATCATGAGAGGATAGCTTGTTAGGGTGGAGGACAGTCTAGTGAGATCATGAGAGGATAGCTTGTTAGGGTGGAGGACAGTCTGGTGAGATCATAAGAGGATATCTTGTTAGGGTAGAGGACAGTCTAGTGAGATCATAAGAGGATAGCTTGTTAGGGTGGAGGACAGTCTGGTGAGATCATGAGAGGATAGCTTGTTAGGGTGGAGGACAGTCTAGTGAGATCATGAGAGGATAGCTTGTTAGGGTGGAGGACAGTCTAGTGAGATCATGAGAGGATAGCTTGTTAGGGTGGAGGACAGTCTAGTGAGATCATGAGAGGATAGCTTGTTAGGGTGGAGGACAGTCTGGTGAGATCATAAGAGGATATCTTGTTAGGGTGGAGGACAGTCTAGTGAGATCATGAGAGGATAGCTTGTTAGGGTGGAGGACAGTCTGGTGAGATCATAAGAGGATATCTTGTTAGGGTGGAGGACAGTCTAGTGAGATCATGAGAGGATAGCTTGTTAGGGTGGAGGACAGTCTAGTGAGATCATGAGAGGATAGCTTGTTAGGGTGGAGGACAGTCTAGTGAGATCATGAGAGGATAGCTTGTTAGGGTGGAGGACAGTCTGGTGAGATCATGAGAGGATAGCTTGTTAGGGTGGAGGACAGTCTAGTGAGATCATGAGAGGATAGCTTGTTAGGGTGGAGGACAGTCTAGTGAGATCATGAGAGGATAGCTTGTTAGGGTGGAGGACAGTCTAGTGAGATCATGAGAGGATAGCTTGTTAGGGTGGAGGACAGTCTAGTGAGATCATGAGAGGATAGCTTGTTAGGGTGGAGGACAGTCTAGTGAGATCATGAGAGGATAGCTTGTTAGGGTGGAGGACAGTCTAGTGAGATCATGAGAGGATAGCTTGTTAGGGTGGAGGACAGTCTAGTGAGATCATGAGAGGATAGCTTGTTAGGGTGGAGGACAGTCTAGTGAGATCATGAGAGGATAGCTTGTTAGGGTGGAGGACAGTCTGGTGAGATCATAAGAAGATATCTTGTTAGGGTGGAGGACAGTCTAGTGAGATCATGAGAGGATAGCTTGTTAGGGTGGAGGACAGTCTGGTGAGATCATAAGAGGATATCTTGTTAGGGTGGAGGACAGTCTAGTGAGATCATGAGAGGATAGCTTGTTAGGGTGGAGGACAGTCTGGTGAGATCATGAGAGGATAGCTTGTTAGGGTGGAGGACAGTCTAGTGAGATCATGAGAGGATAGCTTGTTAGGGTGGAGGACAGTCTAGTGAGATCATGAGAGGATAGCTTGTTAGGGTGGAGGACAGTCTGGTGAGATCATAAGAGGATATCTTGTTAGGGTGGAGGACAGTCTAGTGAGATCATGAGAGGATAGCTTGTTAGGGTGGAGGACAGTCTAGTGAGATCATGAGAGGATAGCTTGTTAGGGTGGAGGACAGTCTAGTGAGATCATGAGAGGATAGCTTGTTAGGGTGGAGGACAGTCTGGTGAGATCATAAGAGGATATCTTGTTAGGGTGGAGGACAGTCTAGTGAGATCATGAGAGGATAGCTTGTTAGGGTGGAGGACAGTCTAGTGAGATCATGAGAGGATAGCTTGTTAGGGTGGAGGACAGTCTAGTGAGATCATGAGAGGATAGCTTGTTAGGGTGGAGGACAGTCTAGTGAGATCATGAAAGGATAGCTTGTTAGGGTGGAGGACAGTCTGGTGAGATCATAAGAGGATATCTTGTTAGGGTGGAGGACAGTCTAGTGAGATCATGAGAGGATAGCTTGTTAGGGTGGAGGACAGTCTGGTGAGATCATAAGAGGATATCTTGTTAGGGTGGAGGACAGTCTAGTGAGATCATGAGAGGATAGTTTGTTAGGGTGGAGGACAGTCTGGTGAGATCATAAGAGGATATCTTGTTAGGGTGGAGGACAGTCTAGTGAGATCATGAGAGGATAGCTTGTTAGGGTGGAGGACAGTCTAGTGAGATCATGAGAGGATAGCTTGTTAGGGTAGAGGACAGTCTAGTGAGATCATGAGAGGATAGCTTGTTAGGGTGGAGGACAGTCTAGTGAGATCATGAGAGGATAGCTTGTTAGGGTGGAGGACAGTCTAGTGAGATCATGAGAGGATAGCTTGTTAGGATGGAGGACAGTCTAGTGAGATCATGAGAGGATAGCTTGTTAGGGTGGAGGACAGTCTAGTGAGATCATGAGAGGATAGCTTGTTAGGGTGGAGGACAGTCTAGTGAGATCATGAGAGGATAGCTTGTTAGGGTGGAGGACAGTCTAGTGAGATCATGAGAGGATAGCTTGTTAGGGTGGAGGACAGTCTGGTGAGATCATAAGAGGATATCTTGTTAGGGTGGAGGACAGTCTAGTGAGATCATGAGAGGATAGCTTGTTAGGGTGGAGGACAGTCTGGTGAGATCATAAGAGGATATCTTGTTAGGGTGGAGGACAGTCTAGTGAGATCATGAGAGGATAGCTTGTTAGGGTGGAGGACAGTCTAGTGAGATCATGAGAGGATAGCTTGTTAGGGTGGAGGACAGTCTAGTGAGATCATGAGAGGATAGCTTGTTAGGGTGGAGGACAGTCTGGTGAGATCATGAGAGGATAGCTTGTTAGGGTGGAGGACAGTCTAGTGAGATCATGAGAGGATAGCTTGTTAGGGTGGAGGACAGTCTAGTGAGATCATGAGAGGATAGCTTGTTAGGGTGGAGGACAGTCTAGTGAGATCATGAGAGGATAGCTTGTTAGGGTGGAGGACAGTCTAGTGAGATCATGAGAGGATAGCTTGTTAGGGTGGAGGACAGTCTAGTGAGATCATGAGAGGATAGCTTGTTAGGGTGGAGGACAGTCTAGTGAGATCATGAGAGGATAGCTTGTTAGGGTGGAGGACAGTCTAGTGAGATCATGAGAGGATAGCTTGTTAGGGTGGAGGACAGTCTAGTGAGATCATGAGAGGATAGCTTGTTAGGGTGGAGGACAGTCTGGTGAGATCATAAGAAGATATCTTGTTAGGGTGGAGGACAGTCTAGTGAGATCATGAGAGGATAGCTTGTTAGGGTGGAGGACAGTCTGGTGAGATCATAAGAGGATATCTTGTTAGGGTGGAGGACAGTCTAGTGAGATCATGAGAGGATAGCTTGTTAGGGTGGAGGACAGTCTGGTGAGATCATGAGAGGATAGCTTGTTAGGGTGGAGGACAGTCTAGTGAGATCATGAGAGGATAGCTTGTTAGGGTGGAGGACAGTCTAGTGAGATCATGAGAGGATAGCTTGTTAGGGTGGAGGACAGTCTAGTGAGATCATGAGAGGATAGCTTGTTAGGGTGGAGGACAGTCTGGTGAGATCATAAGAGGATATCTTGTTAGGGTGGAGGACAGTCTAGTGAGATCATGAGAGGATAGCTTGTTAGGGTGGAGGACAGTGTAGTGAGATCATGAGAGGATAGCTTGTTAGGGTGGAGGACAGTGGTGAGATCATGAGAGGATAGCTTGTTAGGGTGGAGGACAGTCTAGTGAGATCATGAGAGGATAGCTTGTTAGGGTGGAGGACAGTCTAGTGAGATCATGAGAGGATAGCTTGTTAGGGTGGAGGACAGTCTAGTGAGATCATGAGAGGATAGCTTGTTAGGGTGGAGGACAGTCTAGTGAGATCATGAGAGGATAGCTTGTTAGGGTGGAGGACAGTCTGGTGAGATCATAAGAGGATATCTTGTTAGGGTGGAGGACAGTCTAGTGAGATCATGAGAGGATAACTTGTTAGGGTGGAGGACAGTCTAGTGAGATCATGAGAGGATAGCTTGTTAGGGTGGAGGACAGTCTAGTGAGATCATGAGAGGATAGCTTGTTAGGGTGGAGGACAGTCTGGTGAGATCATAAGAGGATATCTTGTTAGGGTGGAGGACAGTCTAGTGAGATCATGAGAGGATAGCTTGTTAGGGTGGAGGACAGTCTAGTGAGATCATGAGAGGATAGCTTGTTAGGGTGGAGGACAGTCTAGTGAGATCATGAGAGGATAGCTTGTTAGGGTGGAGGACAGTCTAGTGAGATCATGAGAGGATAGCTTGTTAGGGTGGAGGACAGTCTGGTGAGATCATAAGAGGATATCTTGTTAGGGTGGAGGACAGTCTAGTGAGATCATGAGAGGATAGCTTGTTAGGGTGGAGGACAGTCTGGTGAGATCATAAGAGGATATCTTGTTAGGGTGGAGGACAGTCTAGTGAGATCATGAGAGGATAGTTTGTTAGGGTGGAGGACAGTCTGGTGAGATCATAAGAGGATATCTTGTTAGGGTGGAGGACAGTCTAGTGAGATCATGAGAGGATAGCTTGTTAGGGTGGAGGACAGTCTAGTGAGATCATGAGAGGATAGCTTGTTAGGGTGGAGGACAGTCTAGTGAGATCATGAGAGGATAGCTTGTTAGGGTGGAGGACAGTCTAGTGAGATCATGAGAGGATAGCTTGTTAGGGTGGAGGACAGTCTAGTGAGATCATGAGAGGATAGCTTGTTAGGATGGAGGACAGTCTAGTGAGATCATGAGAGGATAGCTTGTTAGGGTGGAGGACAGTCTGGTGAGATCATAAGAGGATATCTTGTTAGGGTGGAGGACAGTCTAGTGAGATCATGAGAGGATAGCTTGTTAGGGTGGAAGACAGTATAGTGAGATCATGAGAGGATAGCTTGTTAGGGTGGAGGACAGTCTAGTGAGATCATGAGAGGATAGCTTGTTAGGGTGGAGGACAGTCTGGTGAGATCATAAGAGGATATCTTGTTAGGGTAGAGGACAGTCTAGTGAGATCATAAGAGGATAGCTTGTTAGGGTGGAGGACAGTCTGGTGAGATCATGAGAGGATAGCTTGTTAGGGTGGAGGACAGTCTAGTGAGATCATGAGAGGATAGCTTGTTAGGGTGGAGGACAGTCTAGTGAGATCATGAGAGGATAGCTTGTTAGGGTGGAGGACAGTCTAGTGAGATCATGAGAGGATAGCTTGTTAGGGTGGAGGACAGTCTGGTGAGATCATAAGAGGATATCTTGTTAGGGTGGAGGACAGTCTAGTGAGATCATGAGAGGATAGCTTGTTAGGGTGGAGGACAGTCTGGTGAGATCATAAGAGGATATCTTGTTAGGGTGGAGGACAGTCTAGTGAGATCATGAGAGGATAGCTTGTTAGGGTGGAGGACAGTCTAGTGAGATCATGAGAGGATAGCTTGTTAGGGTGGAGGACAGTCTAGTGAGATCATGAGAGGATAGCTTGTTAGGGTGGAGGACAGTCTGGTGAGATCATGAGAGGATAGCTTGTTAGGGTGGAGGACAGTCTAGTGAGATCATGAGAGGATAGCTTGTTAGGGTGGAGGACAGTCTAGTGAGATCATGAGAGGATAGCTTGTTAGGGTGGAGGACAGTCTAGTGAGATCATGAGAGGATAGCTTGTTAGGGTGGAAGACAGTCTGGTGAGATCATAAGAGGATATCTTGTTAGGGTGGAGGACAGTCTAGTGAGATCATGAGAGGATAGCTTGTTAGGGTGGAGGACAGTGTAGTGAGATCATGAGAGGATAGCTTGTTAGGGTGGAGGACAGTCTAGTGAGATCATGAGAGGATAGCTTGTTAGGGTGGAGGACAGTCTGGTGAGATCATAAGAGGATATCTTGTTAGGGTGGGGGACAGTCTAGTGAGATCATGAGAGGATAGTTTGTTAGGGTGGAGGACAGTCTAGTGAGATCATGAGAGGATAGCTTGTTAGGGTGGAGGACAGTCTGGTGAGATCATAAGAGGATATCTTGTTAGGGTGGAGGACAGTCTAGTGAGATCATGAGAGGATAGCTTGTTAGGGTGGAGGACAGTCTGGTGAGATCATAAGAGGATATCTTGTTAGGGTGGAGGACAATCTAGTGAGATCATGAGAGGATAGCTTGATAGGCTATCACTTACATTGAACATGTCAATAGAGAAAGGCTCTGATTTTTATACAGCTTCACCTGCAGAAAATGAAACAGTCCTGAAATTTTTCAAAGTGTAACTTTCTGTATTTCAACGTAGCCTTTTGTATTTCAGTCAACTCATTTATTGCAGTTGCTGAGGTTTTGCTCGCAAATGCTTTCATGAGTACAGTAATAACTCTTCAAAGTTTGAAGGCAGTGATGCCTGAAAGAGCACTGCACTGCTAGAGCGTTATGATAAAAAATAACAAAAATGAAAAAATTTTTTAGTATGAGAAGAAAAATAGCGTTAATTTTCTACGTTAACTTTTCTCACCATGATTTGACATGAAAAGCCAATTGATTACGGTCTTTTTTATTGCTGCTTTTTCGAGAAAATATTAGATTTTTGTTGGAAAGTGATTGCTTCGTCCGAAAAGTTGCAATATAAAACCTTCAATTCATTCGAATTCCACGGTAACTCGAGATGAATCAAATTAATGTTTAAGAATACCGCTTTTTAAATCTTACACTTAAAAGGTTTTTTTTGTAATTTTAAGGCTCCATGAAAGTCTTTCATCTCTGAAGTCGAGAGCTCTGTTCACATGTTTGTCATCAAAAGGGAGTTTGTTACTCCTCTTCCCTCCGCTCTTCCATAATTTTGAAACGAATAATAAAGTTATCTCTTAGGATCTGCTTGCAACGAAAGAGATTTACGGTCTTCCCCGACCCCGTTCCCCTAATCAATTCGACAAGAAGTGGCCGACCGGAACGTTTCTTTTGAACTTATCACTTATCGGAACCATTTTTTTTTCTTCTCTTGAAACTTATCAAATCAATTGAAAAGCTAAATTCTAAATAATAAAAAACTTTGTATGTGGGAACGGAAAGAGAGAGCTTCGTATGGGCCGTTACTAAAGCACGCCGTGCACGCACGCTGCACGCTAAATCATTACTAATGCATGCCAACGCGCGGGAAAGAGAGAAAGAGTGTTTGACGCACTATTATGTCAATTTTTGATACGGTCTCGTTAGCCTAAGCCGTACGGTCTCGTTAGCCTAAGCCGTACGGCCTCGTTAGCGTGAACTTTTGCCTAAGCCTAAGCAGAAAAAACTTGAAAAAAACTAAATAAAGCGCATGGGGCTGAGTTAAGAATTTTCCCGCGCGTTGGCGTGCATTAGTAATGATTTAGCGTGCAGCGTGCATGAAGTTCGCGGCGTGCTTAAGTAATGGCTTTCGTATGAGCAAACTGGAAAGAAACCGACAACGGGTGAGACAATTCACCACAAACAGAAAACATGTATTACTCGTTTTTTTTTCTTTCAAAGCGCGAAGATTTGTGCTTAGGTTTCACCGGTATTTGATGTTATTTATAAAAAGGCTGCTAATGATAGTAATAGAAAACAATGATACTACACGGCTCCTACCCACCGTATATCCGTGTTTACACCCTCTTACTGTGTTCGTCGTCGTCGACTTTTCCTTTTTTTTCCCCGCAATCTCCCACGCCTCTCTAACTCTCTCCTCTTCTTAGTATTTTAGAACCTTAAACGGTATCAAAGATAGTTTTGGAAAAGTGTAAGATGTATAATACTTTTGTTGAAAAGGAGGAATCGGTCTGTGGAGGTTAGAATAGATTTCTGAAGTTTTCGTTGACGACGCTGCCTTAGCAATGTGAATAATGATTTACTTGCCTGAAGAGACCGATTGGACCAGCAAATTGATGTGGAGCAAATGGATGAATCTCTGGAAAAGATACGGCTTGAATATGTTCAGCACTGGAAGAACATTAAGAAGTCAGTAGATGTGTTTGATCATTTACGCGCAAAATCATCATGGATATAAAAAAGGTTAATTGATAACTTTTCTGTGAAGAAAAGTATATTTTAGAACGTGGATCAAGTTTGGTACTCGAATGATCTTGTTGAGAATCGTTTTATAAGAGTAAAGATCTTGCAAAAATCTGAAAAATTATATTGAAGATGTGCTGAGGTTAAAACCTTCACTTCGCGATTCGAAGTTGATGAATAGCAAAGTAAGGTTCTTTGTTGCAGTGTTGAAACTTACTTCTGTTCAGGAATTGGGTCAATCACGCGCGAATTCGGAATCAGAGGTTTTATCGATCGATAAATTTATTGGAGACCGTCCATGGAATAGCGGCGCAGAATAATACTTTGGCTTAGGCTACTATTCACTTATAATTTTACTCTTACTTCTTCATATTCCATTCTTTATATTGCATATTTTTATATGACGTGTTTTTCGGACAATTTTTAGCGGTTATCGGAGAATTTTTCCCTCGAAAGCTGCTTTAAGTGGGTTCTTCTGGAGTTAAAGACTTCTTGTGGAGAGATAAGAAGAGGCTTTTCCGATAATTATTCAGTAGGTCAGCGTTTGTTTTGGTTAGTCTGTAATGTTTCGCGCAATATTTTTATTCTTAAATTGAGAACTTCGAATTTGTTAAGTTCACTATATTGCAAAATTGAGGTATAATATACACAACAAAAAAACTGATTGATTAATGATGATGGCTTTGCAATTATATGTCTGTGTTTAAGACAAAGAAGCATTTCCAAAAACATATGTGATAAGAACTGGATAGTTCTCCAACTAACTCAAGCTTTGTAATGTTTACATATTGTTCCACAATCACTTGTTGACGTTGAAGAATGTAGCAAAACAATACTTTTCGATAAAAAAAGTGGACAGAAATTAATCCTACCCTTTTTTCAATTAAATTATTCCTAATCCTACCCCAGAAAGATTTCGATGCCTTCGAACATCAATAGACCTTATTTCTAGTAGAACAAGGTCAAATTTCATTTTTGGTAATGAATGCGAATTAAAGAAGTTTTTAAAAAAAACGATTCTGAATTCCACAATTTTTTTTGAACATCAACAAAACAACTTTTTAGAAATTAACAACATGGAGTATCTTTTCTTGTCGCGTTTTCGCAGCTATGCAACTAGTGAGAGACACCCTGGTGGTATTCCGGTGGCATGCCGTAGCCATCTGATCTACTATTCTTGCTCAGCTTTCTTCTGGTTCTTCTCTCGGGCGATGTTGTGTATCGCCAGCCGCCGCATTTCCTCGGTGGATGCCGAGTCAACCAAGAGGAGGGGCCTAAATAATCAACTCGTCTTAGCAGCAACACCAATTATGTTCTAGCCTTGTTGGTCATCTTTATACCTAATCAGCTGATCAGAAGGCATTCTAAACCGCTCAGTCAATAATTGAATGCACATGAAGTGACATTCATTTCTCACGCACATAAAATGTATTGTTACCACTGGGGTACACACTGCTCTCACGTCATATACCGACCTAACCAAATACATACAGTGGAATTCTGAATTAGGGTTGGTATACCCAGTACATAAACAAATAAAGTAGAAGTCAAACATGAAGAAGTATGAATATTGTACCTGAGAGCAGAACGAAGAGAGTTGAAGAGAGCCGGGAAGATGAGCTCCTGGGCAGCCAGCAGCTGCTTTATCCGGTGCCTCTCCGTTGCCTGCAGTGCTTTTGTTTATTGGTATCTCAATGGAGAAAGCACTGCCTGGCAAGCAAAAGGCATCGGTTCGGTTCACGCTCATTGAGAAACCTTTGCATAAGTTTTGGCGCACATGTTCCGTTATTCTGACCACAGTTCCCCTCGTCTTGGAATGGAATGCTTATGCAGCTCAGGAGTTATATTACTCTTGTGAGAAAGCTCAAGCTTTCTATCATTCTTGGCTTCTATCTTATTTCTTCATTATTCGCAGATACCTATTGTAAGAGCAACACCAAATCAGTTGATTGCGATCTGATTTAGGCTAGGAAACTAACTTGATTGAAACAGGCGGGACAGTTCTCCGCTACAACGGGAAGCCGTGAAATAGCAGCGAAATCTCTCAAGGCCTTCTCGCGTACTAGCACCAAAGGCCGAATCACCCGCAGACCAGTTTCTCTGCATCAAATTATACAAAAAAAAAAGAAAATGCTGGACAGTGGAAAAACAATGCACATTGAGTCGCGATATTCATTTATCACGCAACTATGAGATTCAAGTAAAGAGAGATTTAAAAAAACTTAAAAGAGCCATAAAGCAAACCTTACTTTCAATTTAAAGGAAAAAAATTCGAAAAATATATGATTTTTTTTGCAACTTACATGAATTCAGGATGTAATTAGAAAAGTAAAAACAGAAAATGAATTCTCAACCTCGTTGTGTACTGTGCTTTCATGGTGCTCAGGTTGCCATTCTGGAAAGCGGCGATGAAAAAACTGCAATTCGAGAGTTGCCATTTTCCAAAATTCTTTATTACCATATAATAGCTTGTAAGGCCACCGCTTATATGGGATTGTAAAATAGGAAGGGTAAGAATGGAGAATGAGATAATTGATTTTCGTCGGTGTCAACTCTTGCTGTTGTCAACAGAAAGTTCGGTAGGGCTATGAGATTCTAGAGGTCGATCTCTTCTAGAGCCTTGCCGAATGCTTCGATATCCCGAATCTCTTTGAAATTTTCTGTAACTTTGTTTCATTAAGCAATTGCTCTAGAAAAGAAAGAATGTGGGTCATTGTATCGTTTAAAGTTCATCAGAGTTAATTTGGAGGTTCGGTCTGAAGTGCGGAGATTGGTTTCAGTTCTTCACTTCAATTCATTTCTGCAAGTCTGACAATCCGATCTATCAGAAAGTAAACGAAAAACTGCCGATAAATCAAAACGGATTCAACGAATGATTTGTGAGTCTATATTGAATTCAGCGAGACGTTGGGGGGTAGCTCAATGTAATACTTCCACAACGAGAATAAGCTCTTTTTGTGAAAAGTCTTTGAGGTTATTTCAACCTTTCGAATTATTACTGCGGAGTCCGTAGTAAGGACTTTCGGGGAAAATATAATTGTTCCATGTTCAATGAGGGGTCTGATGTAAGTAGTCTAAACGATTTTATAACCGTTCAAGTCCAGACATCGAAACACTTTGAAAACTTGCGAAATTCTATATACATGTGACAGCCTGTTGGCGTGTACATTTAGTGTAGCGCGCATGTAGAGAATTCATCATTATCTATTTGTCATTCTTGTCTGAAATTTTGATGAAAATCGGTTCATTCTCAAGGTAGTTATGAAAGCGAATCCAAACCGTCAGTCGATCATCATTATGAAACTTCGCGGATCAAGTGTGAACAACATCGCAAGAGCCCTTGGCTTCGCTCGGAGCACTGCCTATCGAACCCTCCAAAGGTTCAAGGAGGACTATTGGATCACCCAGGGAGAGGACGAAGTTCACGGTGGCCACTCCCACAAACATCAGAAACGTCCAGAAGAAGATCAGCCGGAACCCCCACCGCAGCATGAAGGAGATGACTAGAGAGAGCGGGATCAAAAGAGAATCTTCTTCTTCTTCTTCTTCCTAGCGTTTATCCCGCCGCCGGGCAGGGTCCGCTTTGTAGACTGCACCACGCCATTTCACCCGATCAGCTGCGTCTTCAGTCTTCAGCCCGGTCGTCTTCATGTCTACTTCGATGCAGTCTCGCCACCTAGTTTTGGGTCTGCCTCTGGGTCTTTTGCCCAATCAAAAGAGAATCGTTGAGGAGAATTGTGAAGACCGAGCTGGGACTCACCCCCTATCGTATGCGAAAGGCGGCGATCCTTAGTCAACGCATCATTGATCAACGGCTGAAAAGGTGCCGAGTTCTGTTCGCTCGGACACTACAAGGAGAGCATCTGACCACCCTCTTCTCTGACGAGAAGCTCTTCACCGTAGAGCAGGCATACAATCCCCAGAACAATCGTGTGCTTTCTACGGACTATGGAGATGCTCGGGACAAGGGAAAGGTGATCAACAAAGCTGCGCTCCCGGCCCAGATCATGGTGTGGGGTGGAATCTGCAGCACCGGCAAGACCCTCTGGTTTTCGTCGATCCTGGAGTGAAAGTCGAAAAAGACTACTACCTCAACCACATCCTGAAAGATGTGGTTCTTCTCTGGTCCCATTCTCACTTTCCAAACAACAACTGGACCCTCCAGCAGGATGGAGCACCCGCACACACCGCAAAAGTCGTCCAGGAGTGGTGCAAGAGCAATCTTCCCATGTTCATCACCCGAGATGGATGACCTTCCAGAAGTCCCGACCTCAACCCTCTCGACTACTCCATCTGGGCTGTTTTGGAGGCCAAGGCCTGTGCTACTCCCCATGGAAATTTGGAGTCTCTGGAAAAAAACCCTCGTCAAGGAATGGGATAATATGAATGCTGACTACCTGTGGGCGGTCGTGGATAGCTACCCCAAGAGACTCAAGCAGGGCATCAAGAAGCGTGGTGGATGATTCGAGATTTGATTTCGAAACACACTGGCAACAGTGGCCATTCGTGACTCTACAGCCTTAAGAGCCTGTCACGGATGGAGCCGGATCATCCAGTCCAGAATCGAGCGCGACCTCAGGTGGCGGATAGAGGGATGTCTCCCTACGAAGAATTCGTGCTGGGAGGTAGCGGGAGAAATCCCGCCGCGGACCAAAACTGGGTAGTATAGCTCGTCAAAGTAGGGCGATGCCGGACCGGCCTGGGCATGCCACATTACAAAACATCAGCCGATACTCCGCTATACTTTTCAATGGCGAGTCGAGGCGCCAATCAAATAGCCTCTTGCCTATCTCCGGTCAACGACAGGCGAGACGTCTCTACTCCCACCAAAAACGATGCTAGGCCGGCTTGACCACCCACTCACAAGGCCTATAGCATGAACAGGTTGCTACAACGATGTCCGCCTTCACAAGGTGCAGCATGACAGTCTCAGGACTGCAAAGGACATCAAAACCCTTCTCCGAACGCATCTTGTCCGAAGAACACGAGAACTTCTCTCATTGAAGAGAGTGTTCATAACCAAGTCTTCGATGCGGGATGCTTGCCGGCAACAACAACAACATTCGAGATTTGATTTTGCAGTTATAATTGTTAATGTTTGAAGATCATTTGATATAATTTTGATGATAATCTGTTAAGTTTCTGAGCAGTTATTCCGTTTTTATGGTGTCGCAATAATTGTTGTTCACCCTGTAGACTCCTAGCACGTATAATTTCTATGTGCTATTTGAAGCTGAGCTTAAAGTCCACAAAAATACCTAAGTCTCTGACTAAATCAACGACCCTTATCAGCGAGCTATTAATGAAGTTATCGTTTTGAGATTTACCAAGGCGGAGACAGCTTATTTTCTCGGCTTCTAAGGGAAGTTTGAATTGACGCGAGCATTCTGTGATATTATTTATACATAGTTGAAGAGAGTCACAGTCCTCGCTATAAACTTTTAGGTCATCGGCGAACAAGGAAAACTTCACAGTTGAGGAAATGTAGCTCTCGATGTCATTGAGGAAGCAGAGGAACAGGTAGGGCCCTAGGACTGTCTCTTGGGTTACCCCGCTGAGTACTGGGAAAGAATCAGAGTAGACATCTTCTATGCGAACTTTGAATGATCTACCTTGAAGGAATAATGTAATCCAGTGTATTAAACTTATTTGTTGAAACAATTTTCAAAAACTTCGGATTTTTTCTGTGTTGTATTGGTCAGCAGTCACGAGTATTTTTCAATTCTATTTTTAAGACTCAACTGACGATTTATTCTACCTTTGAAAGCCTCGTGAGCGTACAATGAAAGCTCGCGTTGCCGAGAAAAAGTAACCTCTCCGCCAGGTCGTCCAGATGTTGTCCCATAGCGAGGACATTCCATCCATGGAGACGAGCCGCTGCTGCCAATCGGCCTCGTTTCATCCTCGAACAGTACGCACAAATTGAGCGCAGAGATTTCAATTGTCTTGCTGCTCCGATGATATCTGCATAGAAAGAGAAGCTGTTAAAGAGAAGCTCACAATACAATAAAAGGCAACTAGTTACTTTACGATCAAAGAGGACTAGTTTTCAGATGAGCATTTGTGAATTTTCTGAGTAATCGCTCTCTAGTGAGAATGTAAAACTCTAATGATGTGATCGCCCTCAATCTTCCTGTTGTTGTTGTTGTTTTTCCAATGTTCCTGTCGATGGGGAGTATTTTGGAATACTTTGGTGAGGATCCTTTTGAGTCCGGAGAAATTTTCTCCGTCCACACTCGCACCGCAGTCGGCGATCCTCTTCGCGAGACCCATTCGTTAACCGGAGAAAGGCAAGAAGCTATTTTAGTGACACGTCGACTCGCCATTACAAAGTATAAGGGAGTATTGGGTTCCATGCATCGACGATGGGAGGGGTGGTTTGGGAGGAGTCTTGCTCTTGCGACGAATTGCTTTAAGCATCGTGTTGTGCTCCTTTATGGGTAACATTTCGCTTTCTAGAGCTAAGTGCTCTGTGCCGGCCATTGCTAAGTTTCCTGTTGCTATCCGAATTGCTTTATTTTGGTTTGCCTGTAGTTTTTTCCAGTTCGTCTCGGCCAATTGAGGGGAGTAAATTAGTGCGGCGTAGTTGAGTACGGATCTGGTCATTGTTTTGTAGGTTGCAAGAAGGGTGTTTTTCTGTTGGCCCCATGTTCTTCCTCCGAGGGCACGTAGTATGTTCAGTCTTTTGGCCGTTCTCTGTTTAAGGTCTTCTGCGTGTTGTCGAAAGGTACCGAGTTGGTTTAAGACGACACCGAGTATTTTGGGTGTTTTAGTTGTCGGAAACAGAGTTCCATGGATTTTTACCTTGGGTTCTTTTTTACATTCGCCTGTATGGGTTGTGAAAAGAGTGGCCGTTGTTTTTTCCTTGGATATAATCATTTTTCGTTGTTCCAATTCTTCTACGAGTTTGGGTAGGAAGCGGTTGATCTGATCTTCACAGGTTTCAATATACGTAAACATGCCAAGGACTTAGAACTGATGTTAGTAGACAGTGATCAGAAAGCCGCACTTAAAAGAATACATACTGAGACTGTGAGAAATTTCATTAGCTCCTGCTCCCCTAACCCAGTTCTAGGTAAGAAACCTCCCAGAATCCATAAATCAACGAATCAACTTCCCAGGGAACAACAAATTACATTATCGCAACTACGTAGTGGCTATGCAAGTTCCCTCAACAGCTACCTACACAGAATAGGAGCTGCCACATCCCCTCTCTGCCCAAAATGTTTAGAAGAGCCACATACAACTAGTCATTTATTCTCGTGTCGCTGTGACCACACACTTTTAAGAAGTATAGATTTGTGGAATAGCCCGACGTCTGTTGTTAAGTTCTTATACCAGTGATTCCTTTCTCTCTCTCTCAAAAAAAAAATTAATAAAGGGGAGAAATAAAAAAATATTTAAAAAAAACCCGAGAGAGAAAGAGAAATAAATGTAATTATATAAATGATGTTAGTAAGGTTATTATTTTCTGAGCCATGTCAAGAGGACCTCGTCTACCCACCCGGAGACCTCGTCTACCCACCCGGAGACCTCGTCTACCCACCCGGAGACCTCGTCTACCCACCCGGAGACCTACGGCGGGCAATCTACAACAACAACAAGGGAGTATCGGCTGATGTTTCATCCGGTGGCACGCACAGGCCAGTCCGACATCGTCCTCCTTTGACGAACTATACTATCCAATTTTGGTCGCCCGCGGTAGGCAGGCCCCCCGCTATCTCTAATGCACACGTGCATAGAGACATCCCTCTATCCGCCAACTGATGACGCGCTCGATACCGGTGAGGATGAATCGGTCCCATAAGATGGTGTGAACTTGCGGGCTGTACCACCTTCATGGGCAAGCCTCATTCTTCCTCTCTATCTTACTCATTCACTCTACTTTTTTCTTTCTAGTCTTCATTTCGGGACCCTGAAACAACTTATGAGCTTAGCTAACAGTTTGATACACTAGTGAAGAGAGTTGGCACGATTTGACATACAAACAAAGAAGAACAATTGAGTTTAAAACCTTGTTCCTCATAGAAGTAGTCGATGTTGAGTAGTCTACAGTACTCTATGAGAGGCCTCGGGTTGTAAGCGGAAGAGCCCGGGTCCACAGTGATCGCGCCCAAATCGAATTTCCGTCCCTTTCTGTCAGTGCAATCACATCAAAACAAAAATAACTTTTTTGAAAGTTATAATTCTTCATAAACTGGAAAGAGAAAGACGATGTAGGGAATCCTTACAAGAAAAATTGGTGAACACTAGATTTTTCTTATAAAATGTGTGGAAAATGATTACTTTCTCGTAGTTTTCGAGTAAGACTCTATTTCCAAGTAAAAATCCTTTTCTCATTGAAGGAGACTTGTCATTTTCTGTTAGCTTCTTGTTCTGAGAGAATTGATTTGGGAGAAAAACTTAAATCTAAAAAAAGACCGCTTTTGAAGCTTACTCTAAATTGAATTCTGCAGATGTAGGCCAAAGGGAACGGCAGCAAATGTTTCACAGCACGACCAAATATCAAGTTTTCGACTTCTATTGGAAGAACTCAAGCCATACGTAAGGGTAGCTGAGCACCAGCATGGATTCACCACAGGAAGATCCACCACCTCTGCCCTCCTCACTCTTTCAAAAGACGTAGCTGTAGGTTTTAACGCGAAGAGACCAGACAAACGTACAGTGATGTTGGCAATCGACATGTCAAAGGCCTTCGACAGCATAGACATAGCGGTACTCATAGATCTCGTCCTACAAACCAACGCTCCAAACTTCGCAAAGAAATGACTGGCATCGTACCTCAGAGGACGAACGAGCCGTACATCCTTCCGCGACGTCCTCTCTAGCTCATCCCTGATCAGAAGCGGAGTCCCTCAAGGCAGCGCACTCTCACCGCTTCTTTTCAATTTATATCTAAGCGATCTTCCGAACAACGATCCAAACATCAAAATCGTCTCTTATGCTGATGATATAACGCTATGGGCGTCAGATCCAAGCATTTCCACTGCCTCGCTACACATACGATCCGGTCTGCCACACATCGAAAAGTTCATCCACGATCGTGGAATATCTATTCCTTCTGCCAAAAGCCAGCTTCTACTCTTCACACCTTACAGCAAAGAGTACAAGACTATCCTAGACGTCTCGATCGGAGGTCAGAGCGTACCCTTCGTGAATACCGCCAAAATCCTTGGAGTTACATATGACTCTATGTTCACATTCAGTCATCATGCGAAAGACATAGCAGGCCGAATGTCGCAACGTAACAATGTACTGAAGGCGCTAGCCGGCAAAATTCAAAGAGGACAGAACAATGGCCTGCGTATCGTAACAGGAAACCATCAAATGACCAGCGTCGGCCACATACATGCTGAAGCTAGAGTTATGAGATCGAAGTCGCACCTTCACATGTGGCAAGGACCTTGAGCCAAAATCACTACTTGGCAAGGACCTTGAGCCAAAATCACTTCCATCACGGATTATTTCCTCTGTTCTCATCATCTTTCTTTTCACAGTTAAATCATAAATTGAACACTGTATATCTGTCTCAAATCCTTCTAAACATCGTGTTATACCATCGATATTTTTTATCCTTCTCTCGGAATATCGAAAAAATAAGTTAACCACTATTTCTTTCAAAAAGACTATATTCTTTAACGAACCGTTCTCGGTTGCGCTTCCAATAGAAGTGAAGGAGATGTAACAAGGAGAGAGAGTCTTTGCCACCCGAAAGACATACCAGCACCCGATCGCCCTCCTCAACTCATCCCATTGGCAACATGTCATCTTGGTTATCGAGAGAACAACAAACGGATAACAACTGATTGAACTATCACACTGAAAAAGTAGTGCGCCGAACGGGATCGAATCCAGCGGTCGCTCCTATTTATATTCGGTAGTGCGAGCTTGTTACCAAGTACATGAGACTGGATGCATTAAACAAAACAGAATCGAAAAGGCTGTATCTTCCGCAACCCTCCATCGGAAGCTATTATTACTAGGTCTTTCCCTCAGAGTCAAATCTGGTGATCAAAACTCCTCAACAAAGTCCCCAAATAGGGTAAACCACTCTCAAACCGAGGTTAAAATTTTCAAAAATTATTCATTTTCAGGGGTTTTTTTTGAGATAAAAACTCTCAAATAATAAGGTTTTTTCCCGAGTTCGCGCATCATTAACCCAGGTTTTAGTAATTTTGTGGGCACAAGGCAATGCAAAACGTATGAATAGGATTACAGATTTGGACGGGAAGTAACACTCTCGTTTTACAAACAGATTTTCAAATTTTCTTGTTTTTTGTTGTTGTTGTTTATTCCAGTTTTTTTGTTGCTGTTTTGTTCGGATTTGTTTTTTAACAATGGATTTATTAAATAAATTCCTCAACTAAATAATACTTAAATATTCTGCTCGAGAAATGAACTAATTTTGCGGTCTCAGAGTAGAGCTTTGTTTCTCTACTCGGTTAGTAGATAGAAAACAGAGTTGAAGTGCTGGTACCCTGATCATGTCCAGTCCGAGGATGACTTCCTTCATTTGTTTGTAGAGCTCGAGAGGGGGCTTCACCCATGGCTGATCGAGCTCCTCTGCCACACTCACTTCCCTGCAATACGACAGAGAAAGAGAGAAACAGAAGAAAGAGAGATAGAGATAGATAAGGAAGAGAGATAGGTATCAAGAGATATAGGAATGAAATAGAGAGAGAGAAGCGGAGACAACGAGATAGAATGAGAGAAGAGACCTTTTCTTGACGACGACTCTTTTCTGCCAGTCCTGTAGAGAAGACGGATGGTCATAGTCTACTTCATCTTCTCTTTTTTCCTGTAAACATCACTTTTGATTCATTAGCATTTTCCACTCTGTTTTTTTCTGCCAGAGATTATCGCAAGCAATGCTAACATTTTTCTTATCGGCTGAAGTTTTTTGTTGTTGCTTGCAACGACTTGAGCAGTTTGCTTCTTATTCTACTCCCCTACCCTCATTTCTTATGTAAAAATATCAAGTCTTCGCTCATGAGGGCTTCGACAGCTTGAAGCGGTTTTAAAGTATGAAACTGTGAAAGTGAGATGAAGAATTGCTTTCTACTCAAACATTGCTGGAATCTAATGGAGTAAGTCGATTATATCATCATAATATACTCTGTAACTGACAACATTTGGAAGTGCTTGATTATTGTCACTCTATTTCTTTGACATCGAGATGAAACATGGGTTATTAATTGGATTCGATCGGTTGCCTTCTCGAACTTTCTATCACATTTGATTTTACTCAAGAACTACTGAGACATCAACAGGCAAAGAATGGCTCCAAACAGCCTGCATAAATTGATTTCTGACAACCATTCAAAGTGAAGTAACCGTCTCGAGATGGTCGCTTTTTAAGGCAGCCTCTTCTATCGGGCACACTGTAATGAAAAGATATATGATTTTTTTTTGAAGAAAAGGACATGAAGACTCACGAAAAACGAAAATTTACATGTACTACCCTCGAAAAGCAGGAAAAAACTTTCCGAGAGGAAATGAAATTTCACGTGAAGTTCTGTCTTCAAAAAAAGAAATGCAGAACTTCGAAACAGAATCCCGCCCCGTCGAAAAAATAAGTTAAAAAACACTGCACTGCAAGTAGTCTCTCGAGAAAAAACACTGCACTGCAAGTAGTCTATTATCACAAACTATAAATTATGTGATTTTTTTGAAAACAGAAAATAAAAAACAGTATTTGATATTTAATAAGAGATAATTAATTGTACATACAAGTACAGTTTTTTGGAGAATCCTCTTGTTCTGGAATGAGAAGAGATGCCTCCTCTTCCTCCTCTCCTGAACTCGTTCTACTATCCTTGATCTCTTCCTCAACGCAATCCTCATCATCTTTATCTTCTTGCTCCTCAGTTGGTTCCTTCTAGAAATTTTCTATACAGGATAGATTTTTTCACTAAAGAATGTCGAAATAACGCCTTTTTTCCTTCAAAACTTTGACTTGAACCATTTTGAAAACAAATTCTTCAACTAAAAACTTCCTTTTCTCCGGAAACCTATTATATATATATACTATGAGCATCCTTATATTTTCTTTCATACCTTGTTGTGATAATTTTTCTACTTGAAGAGAGCAGAATTTTTTTAGAAAGAAGCTGCCGTGACCTGATAAGCTTTCGGTTGTATGATTATTTGTCCCTGGGGATACGGAGTGAACTCCATGCGCAACTCCTCTCTTTCGTATATCTGAAGCCAGGAGCGCATATTAGCAAAACAACATCATTTGAGACTAAGTTTTTTTAACCTAAAGTCTTATTTACTGAGAACCACTACAACAACATTTCTTTAGCTTACAACGAAAAGAAAAATCCAAAATTTTTCTGGTACTCATTTCACAGCGAATATGAAGATCTCTCTTCATGCCAAGGGACCGGTTCATTCTCACCGGTATCGAGCGCGTCCTCAAGTGGCTGATAGAGGAATGTCTCTTTGTACAAGTGCATTGCAGATAGCGGGCTTGTCCGTCAAGGACCAAAATTGGATAGTATAGTTCGTCAAAGGAGGGCGATGTCGGACTGGCCTGAGCAAGCATCAGCCGATACTCTCCTATACTTTGGAATGGCGAGTCAAGGCGCCAGTAAAATAGCCTCTTGCCTTTCTCCGGTTGAGGAATGGGTCTCTCGAAGAGGATCGCCCACTGCGGTGCGAGTGTAGACGAAGAAAATTTCTTTGGACTCAAAAGGACCTTCACCAAACTAACTCAAAGGACTCTTCTCGACAGGACCTATAGGCAAACAACAATAAAACAACAACAACAACAACAACAACAACATCAACAACAACAACAACCATTAGAAAGAATCCTATGCGTTCTTAGATAACGGAGGGAGCAACGCCTTTCAGTATTTGTACATAAACGGCAGCAATGTTGCTCTCTCACGATCAAAAACAACCGAAACTGGCTTGCTCAAACGAGTTCAAATCACCGTTTTTTTCTCGGAGATTTGACTGAACAAGCCCTAAGTTACAACAAAACTCAGCAATTTTTACTGATTGAAAATGGAGATGTTGGTATGTAAAATAGTTCCTTTCCTGCTTACGTTCAAAGAATGGGGCACCCCTCAAATATTTTCTAAGCTTGTTTGTCAAAGTTTTCATTTTTGTTCAAAGTTCATTTTTGTGTAAGGGGTCAATAAAGTGTGAGCAAGTAACAACAAGAGCACATCGGCATCCACACCTTGCGCCTCACACAACCCGAAAAGATTAAAGGTGTACAAATTTTTGTTAAGTTTTTGTACGTCAAACGCGTTTTCGCAGTAAGAAAAACTTTAAAATATAAAAGTGATTGTGAAAAAAGATTCATTCAGTCACGTCAATAGGAAGAATGAACCAGCGCAGCTGCAGGGCTTTCTCGGAGAACGCCGCTCGTCCATCAGAAACCGTACCCTCAACATAACAACTCTTATTTGAATGACGCCTTTTTTTAAACGTAATTCCCCTTCCCCCTTTCAAAGCAACCAAGGAGACACACAATCTACGGACTTGTCATTTCTTGAGGCTCATTTCAATCGCAAATCAACATCCACGAGTGATGTGCACTCACCGAACATCAGAGTTAATAAAAAAAAGCTAGCAGGGCAGTGTATGTACATATCTCTGTTTGACATGAAAGGGATATATGAAAAGATAACCCCGTGTGCCCTAGACAGAAGAGCACTTTTTCGTGCCTTTTCTGCAGCTGCGAAGATGTCTGCGGGAGCATCTGATTGATTTCGCTCCGTTAGATGACTCACCTTGGAAACGATTGATTAAAAAGTAGAAAAACAGGTTGAAAGAGAAGGGGGAAAGCATCGAGAGAAGTAAAGAGGCGGGAAAACAGATAATGAGAAAGTTGGAAAGATTCTCCAGTAAACCAATTAAGCTAAGAGCAAGAAAGCATCCAAATACTAAATACTTCAGTTTTCTTGCTATGTAGATTCTCGGAATGCTTAGGGAATGTTATCAACATGAAAGATATGAATAGATCAAGGATCATCGATATTATCAATCGATATTCAAGAGCCTCTCATTCAACTTCTCTTCCCTCACCTTCATTCCAATGCAAGTAAAGTCAACTTGTCCAATCCACTTCCTGTCTTTAAACACTCGTTTCTTCTCGTGATGCCATTCGCCACTCTCCACATTCAGTTGATACTGCAATAGTATACTTTTCTGTTCCCCACTCCAAGTGAGTTATATGGGCAAATTTCACCCTGTTCGAAGAGATAGAAACAAACATTTACTATGGCTATTTCTATGACACGCTTTCACTTTTGAAACACAATTAACACCAAAGCATTCTGTTTCTTTTTGTTAAGCGGTATAATTACAAAAATAACATTTTTCTTATAAAGTCTTCTTGTTGGAAAGTAATTGCGTCGTTCAAAAAAAGCAATCAAAAGCACCGTAATCCATTCGAATTTCAGGGAGATTTGTGGTGAGACAAGTGAACTTCCAAATAACCACTCTCTCCAACTTACACAAGAAGTCTCTTTTAATTTTGTCACTTTATTACTCATGAAAAGGAAGATCTAATGAAATTATCGCTGACTCACCAGATGTAGAAAGTCGGCTGCATGTTCGGTTACAAAGCAGACGGCCTTAGAAACGAAATCCACCTGCCGAACACGTTTGTCTCAAGCTTTAGATAACTTTCCGAGAACTCATTTTCCTGGGAAAAGGGTCGAATAATTCAATGATCGCATGGCATGAGCAGATTTCTAGAGCGGGGTCTAACCTCAGTCGTCTTTCTGCAAACTGGAAATTGCGCTTTGCAACGGAAATTTTTTTGTATTCTCACATCTTATTCTAAAGTTTTTCGAAAACTTTTATTGGAAGAAGTACTTTTTGTGGTACGGAGAAAAAAGCAAACATTTCACAAACAAAAATAAATAATCAAAAAAACATTATTACACAATGATGAGGAGATGGATGGCTTCCGTCAACTGCCCCCCACCTCGTTATACCCGTTCGTCCTGCCCCCCCCCCACCTCGCTATACCCGTTCGCCCTGCCCCCACCCCCCCTCGCTATAACCGTTCGCCCTGCCCCCACCTTGCTATACCCGTGCGCCCTGCCCCCCACCCCCTCGCTATAATCATTCGCCCTGCCCCCCACCTCGCTATACCCGTTCGCCCTGCCCCCAACCCCCTCGCTATAACCGTTCGCCCTGCCCCCCCCCCACCTCGCTGATGATGATGATTGTTGCCCGTGCGGTTCCTTTGACGTTGAAAGGGGGTCCACGAGCTCTCGTTTAAAGCTCAAGCACACAGTCACACTCACTCACTTCTCTCTTTCTCTCTCTTTCACTCTCTCATTCACTTTTTTTGCCTCTTTTTTCGCCTTTTTTTTAGGTTTCGGGCTCTGGCTTTTTTTTAAATAACTGATTCCATCCTTCCATCCATATTGTTCAACAATCCAACCTACACAGACAACAGCAAGAACAGCAAATAACTATTTAGACTGGCTATGAAAACAACATTCATTGGGCTAGGAAATCTGCAACATCGACAGGTCTATACCATAGGTCTAGCGGTTTAAGTCTAGTGGGGTTACAACGGCAGTTAAACAAGTGTACACTAGTATGATCTACCTCTCTACATAAAGGACAGAGAGGAGAATCAGTGGCACCTATCCTATGAAGGTAACTATTTAACGTGCTCGAGTAACCGCTTCTAAGTTGCGATAGGGTAACCTGTTGTTCCCTGTCAAGTAACCTAGTAGACTTATGGACCATGGGTGGTTTGAATCCTAGGACTGTGTTTGGTTCACAGTTTCTAAGAAATTTCCTAACGGCTTCTGTGTGCAGATTTCTAAGAGTTGTCTTACAGTCACCATCCCCCAGACTGAGGTCCATGTTCATCACGTGTCCGCGGATGGCTCTTGGTGGTCGTTGTCGGAGGGTGAGGTTATGGGATGGGTGATCCTCTTGCATTCTGGCCTTGGCTAGGTATTGGCTGGTCAGCAGCTCATTGTGCTCCTTTACTGGCAGAAGTTTGGATTCGAGAGCGAGGTGCTGTGTTCCGGCCATTTGAAGGTTACCCGTGGCTGCCCTGATTACTTTGTTTTGGCAGGCCTGCAGTCGTGTCCAGTGCGTGTTTGCGAGTGGTGGAGTGTATACGGGTGCTGTGTAGTTAATGATCGATCTCGTCGTTGCTTTATATGTCGCGATGAGTGTTGTGGGACTCTGACCCCATCTTCTGCCTGCTAATGCTCTGATGATGTTGAGGCGTTTGGAAGCCTTCGTTCTGATGGCCTCTGCTAGGTGTCGGAAGGTTCCTAATTGGTCCAAAACCACACCCAAGATCTTTGGTGTTTTGGTGATTGGGAGAAGATCGCCACTGAGTTTGATTTCAGGTTTTTTGTTGCATTCCGCTGTGCATGTTGTGAAGAGGGTCACCGAAGATTTTTCTTTGGAGATCTGCATCTTTAGGTTGTCCAGTTCATTAACTAATCTGGGGAGGTACTCATTCATTTTGTCCTCGCATTCGTTGATCTTTGCACTCGATGACATTATTGAGATGTCGTACGCATATGCAACAATGTTGGTGCTTTCCGTGGGTACTGGGAGATTGTTTAGGTAGACATTGAAGAGAATGGGGCTTAGCACACCGCCCTGTGGAACGCCAGCCCGACTGGTGAAATAGCTGCTAGTCGTGTTTTGGAAGGTCACACTCACGGATCTTCCCCGAAGGTAGTTAGACAACCATCTCACGACGCCTCTGAGAATATTGGTCTCTGCCGATTTTCTGCAAAGTGTCGGGATGTGGACTAGATCGTACGCCGAGGTCATGTCCAAAGCAACCATTATCGTTCTCTTAGGGGGAGCTTTTTGGTTGAAACCTTCAGTGATCTGGCCAGTTATTTCCAGGAGAGCTGATGTTGTGGACTTGCCTTTTGTAAATCCGTGTTGCCATTTGGCCATTTCGATCCCATCTGCGATGAGAAGGAGTAGGCTTCTTTCGAAAAGTTTGGCAATGGGAGATAGGATTGAGATTGGGCGATATCCTTTAATCGTCGACGGGTCCTTTCCTATCTTTGGCAGCATAATAACTCTGGCTGTTTTCCAAGCATGTGGTATGATACCGGATTGGAGAGTACTGTTGTAGAGAAAAGCCAAGCATCTTTTGAATGAGCTTCCTGCGTTTTTGATCATGAGAGGGCAGATACCTTCGCTGTCGATTGCCTTCGAGCCTCTGGTTGCTTTGCAAGCTTTTTCAACGTCATCAATCGAAAAAAACGGGAATGTCTTCTCTGGAAAACCCTTTTATCCATCGGGTTGTCTGTCGAAGGGATCGGCCCCATTGGACCTCCAAACATACTATCCCAAAGGAAAGAAACTCCACCTCGCTATACCCGTTCGCCCTGCCCCCCACCTCGCTATACCCGTTCGCCCTGCCCCCACCCCCACGCTATAACCGTTTGCCCTGCCCCCCCCCCCTCGCTATAACCGTTCGCCCTGCCCCCACCTCGCTATACCCGTTCGCCCTGCCCCCCACCCCCTCGCTATAACCGTTCACCCTGCCCCCCACCTCGCTATACCCGTTCGCCCTGCCCCCACCTCGCTATACCCGTTCGCCCTGCCCCCCACCCCCCACTATAACCGTTCGCCCTGCCCCCCACCTCGCTATACCCGTTCGCCCTGCCCCCCTCGCTATACCCGTTCGCCTAAGCGCATCATTTCTATGGGCCTTCACATTTAAGAGTACATTGGAGAGTTCGTCTTTAACACGACGAACAACTCATACGGAGAAGGTTGCCCTTCTTCCTAATTCCGTGGAGCAGTCCGTTCCTCTATCGCTCACCTCGTGCTGGGTGGCGGTGAGAAAGACCCCGGGTCAGACCCTTTCTTTTCTGTTATTATGGTAAAGTAAGGGGTCCCGGAAGAGTTCATACAAGTGAAAAAATGTTTCTTTATAATTTGAAACAGAATCAATAAAGAAATGTGTTTTTTTAAACACTAAAATCCGTCAAACCTCTTCATCGGTCGCAAAGTACGGTAGTGAAATGCGAGAGAAACCTGGCCTGCACATTTCGTGTTGAGAATACTCGCCTGTGTTATATATAAAAAAAATTTTGACTGCCGCTATGAATCGTGTCAAATTTAACGTGCTCCATTCGACTTTTGAACATTCTTGACAATTCTGATTTTCTGAAGCAGAAAAACCTCACCTTCACGCCTTAGATGGAGACGATCAAGACCGTCTTCCTCCATAAGCACTTCAAGAAGTTTTGCAGATGCCTCAAGAAAATCGATTCAATACTGATTTAGCACAGGGCTAAATGCACCAATTCTAACTCAAACTCTTATTCAGTCACGTGAGTGTAAAAAAGATCCGAATACAACTGGAGACAGAAAAACAAAGAAATGAGAAGAGGCTGAAAGAGAAAGATATAACTAATGATGACGCAGTGGATATCTGTGACACTGAACCACACACTAACCTTAGAAGAAATCACCCATGAAGACGATAAGCGAAGATCAAATGACATTTCTCGAAAAGGAAAACCGACATGATTGTCAATTCCCATGAGTTCGTGTGCATAAGGGCCCGCGCATGCACATCCAGGCCTACTTTGTATGCCGAACAAATCACTTAGTAGCGCAGAGATATAGTTGTGATGGAAGAACAAATTCGACGCACTGTCCTGTACGAAATCAACAATGTTTTCATTACGTTAGCTCATTTCTCAAAGTAATTACTTTATCTCATTTCTCTTGAAGAAGATCTTCCCGGGTGTTCCACCCATACCTCCTAGCTCGCCCTATTCTCACATCCTCGCCTTCTTACCCAATGATTAACCAGCTAGTCGATATCCCTCAATAAACTCTTCTGTGCACTTTGATCTGTGTCTTGCCTTGTTGATGCGTTGTTGAGAAGAATATTTTTCCGAACGTTTCGCTTTATAAAAGCATCGTCAGCGAAATGAATCACCTAAACACAATGGTGAGCACAGCAGAAATATGTATCAAAAAGGATAAGAATAACAAATACAAATCAAAATAACGGACTTTTTGTTTCGTTCTTTTGATTTGTATTTGTTTTTCTTATCCTTTTTGATACATATTTCTGCTGTGCTCACCATTGTGTTTAGGTGATTCATTTCGCTGACGATGCTTTTATAAAGCGAAACGTTCGAAATCCTATTCTTCTCAACAACGCATCAACAAGGCAAGACACAGATCAAAGTGTATCGTCTACCGGATTCTCAATCCAATGAGTTTAACTCAGCACAAATTCTACTCTTCTGTGCGTTTTTCCTCTCGTATTTTGTCATTGTTCCAGGCATAGTTTCTAAAATATCTTATATACTTCAATCAATAACCAAAAAATTCTCTTCAGACTTATAACACAAACGAAGCGACAACCTTGACGAGAATCGAGAAAATGGGAAGTCTGCGCTGAGTGATGGGAGCGCCGAGTAAGACAATCGAGGGATACTTCGAGATGGAAGCCAGGAAGCGACTGAAACCTTTTTTTTTTAAATCAATAATCTTTATAACTCTAGCGATCTCTCTTGAAGTCGTTTAAAGAAAAAAAAGTTCACACCAGTTTCCCTTCTTTGAATAAAATGAGTTTTTGTTAAAATCGATTAAAAAAACGATGTGATCCTTCTCTAACACATGAAAAGAGTAATTTCCCTGTTTCATCATTCACTCAAAACATACCAACATCTCCATTTTTCTTCAAAGAGTTATTATACTTGCAGTAACCTAGAAATGCTCCTTTCTCTCTTCTGTATGAATTGAGTTCCGACGGCGGCCTTCAGTCTGAATACCAGTCCCAGTCGGATTTGGCCGATAGCATCCGGGGTACCTCCCTCCTCTCTCATCTCTGCATCTCTCAAGTACTGCGTCGACTCTCGCCCAACCTCAACTTCACTCTTCTTCTTCTTTTAAAAGTGAATTAACAAATACAAAACATTTATGTGTTCCTTCCTCCGATAATGACCGTTGAAAGCTATTTGAATTGAGAAGCAATACTAGAAGCCATAGCTCATCAAACTTGTTACATTTCTCCCAGTCGCCCGTCCGGTACTCCAGAAACAAGAAAGAAGTTTTTTATGGTAAAGCAAATATAAAAAATTGATCTTTGAATAAATTAAATGCTTGTAAGTAAACAAATGTCCATTGGTTCAATTAAGATTCCGACTACGCGAAATATTAGTCGGAATCTTAATTCACAAAACCGACTAAAGATTTTCTTCATCATAACAGACGAAAGAATCCTACAAAGGTCATTAGAAAGTCTAAACAAACCAATCTGAACCGGCTGGAAGGAAGTTTCGAATCACTAGAAGTAATAAAAATATATTAAGCAATAAAAAAATACATTAATATCAAACGACAATTATCGATTGCTCACAAAAAAGACGGTTCCGCCTCCTTTCCTCTTTGGTTCCCTCGCTCGGATCAGACTCTTCTTCACTACCAGCACACCTCAACCAAAGGCTTCCCTTTATTGAGTGTTATATAAAACTTTCCATATCATTGAAGCCAAGAAGTATCAGAAAAAAACTAGAGAATCAAAGACTGATAGTTTAAAGCAAGTCTTGTAACATATTCTTTTAAAAAACCTCTTTACGGGAACGAGATGTGTGTGTTTCTCTCACTCGCATTGCGGATTGAATCAAAGCGATCTTCATAAAAAATATTAATAGAAAAAACTCTCATTCGGCCTTCTATATTCTCCATCGTCTCTGCGAAGCGTGTCGTTCACTAATAATGAACCTTTTTGATTCAAAACGCTTTTTCAAGCAGCAGGTAAGAAGCAACAGGAGAGAGACCTCACCGGGGGAAGCCACTCCTCCGATAAACTTGTGGCCTGAGAAGTAGATGGCATCCGGAGCTGCAGAGCCGTGCACAGTGCAATCCACATACGGAGCCGCGGTTGCGAAGTCCCAAAACGCAAAGGCATTGAACCTGATGACTGGGCGACGTCCATTATTCCATAACATCGAGATGAAAATAGAAAGGAAGAGGAACATTAAAGGAGAATGAGAAGAAAGTTTAAAAATCGAAGAGACAAACGAAGAAATAAAGACGGAAATAGAGAGAGCGAGAGAGAGAGAGAGAGAGAGAGAGAGAGAGAGAGAGAGAGAGAGAGAGAAGAGATAGAGAGAGAGAGGGAGACAGAGAGAGAGAGATATCAAAACTAAATAAAAAACGAATAACAACACTTCCAACTTTTTGAGAATTAGATTGAGGGAGTGACAATTAGCCAGAATCCCGGTGATATTCGATGCGGCGGTGAAGGCTCCAATGATCAGAGCTTCGGGCTTCTCTTGCCGTATCTAAATCTGACGCGGTTACAAACAGATAAAGAGACACAATATTCATGGAAAGAAGGTATATCTCAGGGAAATGAATCGCATAATCCGTACAATTACACTAATTCTTGTGTATTCTTGTGTACCTGACGAAGAACGAAAGAAAGCGCAGCATCAAAGTAAACATGGAGAAATTCAGATGATACGATAAAAGTTGCCAAATTCCTCCGGGTGTGACTTAATGATATTGTGCTCCATTAATGAGCAAAAGAGTCGAAAGTTCGACCCCCTCCCCCCGCCGGAGTGACCCACCCAAACTGAGGGGATTGAGAATTGTTGGTAGTTCGCCGAATCTGACTCTTTCCGCTGCTGCTAGTAGTGACCCGGCAGTTAGCCACAGGTTTTACCAGAATAGGTCTATTCCGCATTTCTGGGGGAACAGTTTCATTTCATTTCATTTCTTTATTCCAAGCACATGAGATATCATGAAAACACAAACAAGAACAAAGTTAAATGCATGGACTTTCTTCTAAGTGGCGGTGTTTAGGGGTTGCGGTATAGATGAAAAAGGGGGGGGAGGGTGATATACTTAAAATCGACAATTATATTAGTCATGAACGAAAGGTTTAGGTAATATCTTTTCAGTAGGCAGAGATAATAATTGTTTTTTGAAACTAGCAGTATTAGGTGTACTGACGATCTCAAAAGGTAATGAATTCCATACTGATAGCTGGCGAGAAACACATGTAGAAAAAGAACATTTGCTAATATTATGAGGTGTTTTTAGCCTGAGCTCATGAGAATGGCGAGAAAATCTCTGTACTGCAGACAACTGAAACAAGTTCATAGTTTCAAGTTCACATTTTTTGTGGACACATTTATGAATAAATAAAAGGTCAGATATAGCACGACGATATTCAAGAGTTTCTAGGCCTAACATGGAGATTCTTTGTGAATAGGGAAGTCTGGAATGGCCAGATCTTGCTAGGATTCTTCTCGTAAACGACCGCTGAACTTTTTCAATAGATTTTACTAAGCCGGGGGATGAGGGATTCCATAACTCACTAGCGTATTCAAGAACAGGTCTGACATAAATTTTAAAAGCTGAAGTTAAAAGAGGCGGACATGGTGACTTGAAGGCTTTTAACACCATGTTAACAAGAGCAGAGCCTTTTTTACATTTGTCTTCAACATGATTACGATAAGAGAAACGATCACATATGATTACACCAAGATCTTTGGCAACTCTACCAACTACTAGAGGTTGACTGTTCATGTAATAGACGCTGCGAGAATTGGATGATCCGAGATGAAGTACATTACACTTAGATATGGATAGGGACAAATTCCACTCTAGGCACCAATCGGTTATACGATTCAAAGCTAGTTGGATATAATTACAAGAGGTAGCGCGTCCCATTATCTTTATATCATCGGCGAATAAGCAAAATTTGATAGAATCGGGGATAGCTTCTCTAACAGAGTCGATGTACAACAAGAATAACAACGGGCCTAAAGATGATCCTTGAGGTATACCTGATATTACGGGAATTGGGTCAGATAGACTATTATCGATCATAACTGTTTGTGAGCGGCCAACAAGATAATCAGTTAACCATTTAACGATTGGAGAAGAGATACCAAAAGATGCTATCCTATTTAGAAGTAATCTATGATCAACAGAATCAAATGCTTTACTGATATCAAGGAATATTATATCGATAGGGATGCTTTGGGATAACGAGTCAACAATGAACGAATGAGATTCAACTAAAGAGGTCACAGTAGACCTCCTAGCTCTAAAACCAGCCTGGTAGGGCGATAAAAGGTTCTCTTTTTCTAAATAGCAAGATACTTCCTTAACAATAATTTTCTCCATAACTTTTGATAAGGAACAGCATAGAGAAATAGGTCTGTAATTGGTAACTAGATTCCGGGAATTGCTCTTGTGTACTGGTTTTACTATAGATCTCTTCCATAGTAGGGGAACAGAGCCAGTAAGAAGGCTATTATTGAATAGGATACATAATGGTTTAATCAGGGCAAAGCGACATTTTTTCAATACAATATAAGGAATAGAATCAGGGGACGTGTTACACTTAGATTCAAGAGAAGATAATGCTCGTATTACCATATCTTCGGTTATATAATCAAAATTGAACGGCTCAGTAACGATTGGTAATTTAATTTCAGGTAATGGACATTGAAGAGGTACAGAAAATACGGACGAGAAATAGCGAGAGAACTCATCAGCTTTCTCTGATGGGGAAAATTTTTCATTTAAATCACTATCGATCAAAGCGGGAATAGCATTATTGGCTGTACTCAAACGGCTCCTACAAGCCGCGAAAAATGATTTCTGATTACCTCGTAATATCAGTTGAGATTCTCTTTTAATTTCGAATTCTTTGAGCTTTTGATCAAACTCGGACGTTTTTCTAATACAGTAATCCGAATACGGGGCATTTCGAGAAATTCGTTGTAATTTAACGAACATCTTACGTAGATTTGAAGGATAGCGGGATAAATCGTCTCTAGGATCTACAGTTGGGACAAACTTATCAATTAGAGAGTTAATGAAAGAGACAAGATAATTATTAGCTGATTCGACATCTAACAAGCCAAATATTTGAGTCCAATCTTGCATAGCTATTTCATACTCAATAGCAGGCCAATTTGCTTTAGAAAACAGCTTAATAGAATGGGAAGATTTTGAAATAGTTGCAGATAATGATAAACTAAATGAAACTCCGTGATGGTCACTAGCATTGAATCGACCGATTACATTACAGTCAGACACAATATTCACATTGGAAAATACTAAATCGAGAATATTATCATTCCTAGTTGGAGAACATACATATTGGGTGAAGAAATTATCATTCATATATTCAAGAAACATTTCATGTTGACCGTTTCTGTTGGATATTTGCTTACACCAGTCGATATACGGAAAAAGTGAAAGCAGTTCACACTGCTTTCACTGCCGCGAGGCGGGAACAAGCGCGAGGAAGATTATTATCACAGATTAATGTTACACATTTGAAAATATTCCTATGTGAAGTAAAAGCTATCTTGTGAAATCTTCGCAAAGTATGTAACTTAATATATAAACTGAAGAGACAATGTTTCACCTTCTCGAGAGTGTCTTCAAGTGCAATTTCGTCAACTCTTCCTTCTCCGTTTTCCGGGATACATTCCATGTAGCATAAAATCATTCAAACATTTTCTTCAGTTAGCGACAACTCTGTCGTCGATGTTAGGTTCAGTGTAACTGTTTTTCAAGGAAGTTGAACCCTTTTGTAATATTTGAAAAAAGGTTATTTTGAAGGAACATAAAAATATATATATCTGTCCTCACATTCTTTCTTTCATAAATTTGAGCGTTTGGGATGAAGAAATGTAATGGAAATTTCCCTCCTAACAAACACTGAAAATTATCAAAAATTCGTCTCATGAATTCCATGTGATGTTTTTTACACAGCAGTAATTTTGAATGAAAAAAAAAACTAACTGGAAACTGCCTGCCAAGGAAGCAGATTTGAGTGGTGCTCTTGTATGGAATGAACCACGACTATCTCTTCTGAAACTGCTCTCTCACTCCACGAATCATCCATCTCCAAAATGTGTCTCTCTCTCCTCCATCCTCTCTCCCTAACCTTCCTTTCTAGCTGACTTCACCTCTCTCTATCATCTCGTCATCTTTTTATCTTTCATCTCTCTCTACTTCATCACTTGCTTCTTTCCATTATCTTAAAGTCTAACTGAAGCAGCTGTAGGTGACATTATCTACAAAACCGCTTTGAGAGAGTTATCATCGAAAGTAATGTGCTTTTTAATACCGACAATTGGTTGCCGACAATTGGTTCACCTTAAATTTTGGGTATAAAAGCGAGAAGATTTGAAGATTTGAATCACTCAAGTTTCTCCGCATCAAATGAGCGGAAAATCAGTCAGAATCTTTGAATTTGTAACATTCTCTTTTTTCTCTTTTTTTTGGTCTGGACAGCAGATGGAGTTTTGTTCGTAGCCTTTGCGACCTGGAGCTGACGATGACCTTTTCTGTCGTGCAGCTGCATCAAATGGACCAGCATCTCCACTCCAGCTGTCATCCCGTTGTCGACGAAGATGACCGAATGATAGTCTCCTGCCGCCGTGGCTGCTCGTATCTCTTCCCTTAAAAAAGGGTCTCCTTCTCTTTTTTCGTCTTCTCCTTACAGCAAAAATATTCATCCTCAGAATTTGTCAGACATAAGTAACTGGCTGATCAGATTCGGATTCAAAGCTTATCCTATTAGGCTGTTCACTGAACCAGTGAGGATCGAATGGAAAGATCAGACTCCCGTCTCTCATCCTCCGTAGAACTTCGCTGCGTTTACCATGTCTCTTTCAGTAAGTTTATGTGTATCAGACAAAACATAACTTTTAAACTGAGGTGGTTTTGGGGCCAAAAGTTCATCAATTGTAATATAAACAAGACTATGTTGCCTGCAGTGGTTATACCTAAGGTGTAAATAATAGTATTCTCTAATCCTCGTTGATTTCAAGCAATGGATTTTTATACCGAGCAGAGGAGCGGATTGTTCGCAAAAACTTGTGCAAAAATCGTTTGGTGTGACGGGAACTGAACCCGCGACCTTCGCTTTCCGGGCGATGCTCTTACCCACTGAGCTACAAACGCACACAATATAATGCACATTTTAAGGATCATACAACATGCCCCTCTCTCAACACCGAAGTCTCTCGAGGTCTAGGGTCAGAGGTCTGAGCACCTTTGTTTCTGCGAACTAGCTCATGCTCGGGTTTTCTTCTTTTTTCTCGTCTCCTTCGCATCTCGGTTGGGTCTTGATGTAAATAAGAGTATATCACCCTACTTCTCGTTGATCTCAAGCAATGGATTTTCATACCGAGAAGAGGAGCGGATTGTTCGCAGAAACTTGTGTAAAAATCGTGTGGTGTGACGGGAACCGAACCCGCGACTTTCGCTTTCCGAGCGATGCTCTTACCCACTGAGCTACACAATATAATGTTCACTTTAAGGCCCGTACAACAAAGCTTCCATGAAGCTGCAATGAACCTTCGTTAAAATTGGATGCTTTTTTGAACGAAATACCTGGCTTCCTGTGTGAATAAGGTCGTTTGTTCGGCAGTCAAAGTGACGGATGAATGCGTGTTACCGTAAATAGAGTGCACCTGCAAACCGAGTTTTTCCACGAAGAAAAGAAGTCAGCCTAAAAATTTCTTCATTTTAATAATGCTCTCGACAGCATAGGTTAAATAGTTACGGTACAAGCTATTTTGGCGCACACATTTTCGCGCCGTGAATGATCTACATTCTCATCTCCTTCCGTTCTTTTTTTACCTTTTCACTAGTTCTCTTTTCACTCTTTTTGCCTTTCACTAGCTCTTTTTCAACTTGCTCGGCGCGTACAAATACAGTACCCTAGACCGGTATCATTGAACGCCTGGTCGAGAGCTCATAAAAACTTTTATTTAAAAACGGAAAAAAGTTAATCGATATGATGAGCGAGGGATAGGGCAGTAAATAGAGGGTGAACGAGCAATCAATGTGTGATACCAGGGAGACATAGAAGAGGGTGGGATAGCGTTCAACACTTTATCATGACATGTGAGAACGCGAAAAATTGCACAAACTTCTCTCAACAAGTACTGCTCGATCGGACGAATGGCCCTCGCAGATGCGGTGTAATCCGTGTACACAACTACAATTGATTACTTTCATGCTTCCCCATCGTATCTCACTCATCCTTTCGCCTATTTTTTCTGTAAATGAGGTCGAGCTGTACTGTCCTTTTGCCTGTTTACGTGCTGCCCTTTAAAAAAATTTTTAATAGGTCTAATTTCAATTTTCATTACGCTCATTTCAGCTGAATTTCTCACAAAAACGACAACCTCGAAACAGATGTGGTGATGAAGAGAAACGCAAAACTGAGAAAGCTCGTTATATTTTCGCTTCGAGACCTCTTCGGGTTCCAAATGGAGTATCAGCGAAGCTTTCCCGACCACATTCGTTTGTGCGAATCCATTCCAGCAGGCCCTCTTTTGCAGATTCGCTCTCAACCTGTAAATCATCTCCCTAAATCATAACGCATAAAATACTTTATACGATTTCAATAAAAATATATAAATCACATCTCTTTGATATTTCTGAGCAAAACAGTTTTCTGATTATAAAGGTTTTCAAATTTCTTATTCACAATAAGTCTAGTTATCATAACATTTCATTCTTGAATAGTTCATAAACAAAGAAGCTGAAATTTTCTTTGATTTTTCTTGCATAACTTTCACACTACTCTCTTGTACTTCCCAATAAGCCGTTCTAATGCTTAATTAGCCTCTTCGTTAATTTGCAGATTCCCTATAGCCTTCTCTGACCTGCTCTCCTGTCTCTATGTGCTTTCTCTCTACAGTGAAGGGTATCCTCTCTGCAAAGCGTCGCTCCATTGTTCTCCGGCTACGGTTGCCCTTTTATCACGCCAGAAGAAGAGAGATCAATGTACAACTAAATGAGCTTTTCTTCAAAAAAGCGTCTTCGTTCATCTTATAAAGACGTATTTTGTTTCAAAATGCAAAGCTAATATTTAGGCTTTGGTGACTCGTATATGCGGAATTCTTCGCTAGAATTCTAATAGTGCTCTTGGTGATATGCTTTAAACTTTTTATTAAGTTGCTCCCATAATCCATCTTATCACTTTCAAACATTTTTTTAAGAATAATAACGTACTCCATGAATAATATCAACCTGCCTTCATCAAACAATATCAAAGATTCAGGTGTTAACTTCAATAACTCCTTTACTTTCTCTAACCATATTGATCAGGTTGTTAGAAAATCATCGAAATGTGCGAATCTTATCCTTCGAGCCTTCAGAACATCGTCCATCACAGTTTTAATGCGAGCGTTCAAGTCATATATACTCCCTTTGCTTGAATATGGTAGTGAAGTTTGGTCACCATCATCGATAGGCCTTGTCAATGATTTGGAAAGAGTTCAACGTAGTTTCACTCGCCGTGTGATGTATAGAGCCGGTAGAACCGACCTAGATTACCCCTCACGTCTGAAGCTATTGAGTCTCTATACACTTGAGCACCGTAGGGCTACTATAACAGATCTTTGTTTCATACATAAGTGCATACATGGCCATTTTGAGCTTGATTACTCGAATTTGTTTGCCGTAAAACCGTGTCCTTACAATAATAGGAATTCACATCCTCTTCGCATTAGTCTACCCTTTAAATTATCGCTTTCGCACACTACTTGTGCCTCTCGTGCCATAAATTTGTGGAATGCTTTACCTATTCAATAATAACTATTTCTTCCTGCTCAGCTTTCAAGAAAATACTCATCAATTTGCCTATCGATTTCATTGTACCATTGTCCCGCCTACGTTTGTGATACTTTTTTTCTTTCTTGTAGAATTTAATCACTCTATGAATATACTGTATTTTGCACTCACACTGATCTCAAATTGTGACAGTTATCCGTTTTATGTCTGAAACATAACAACTGGAATAAAGATTGAATTGATTGAATTGAATAACATGGCTTGAACGAACAAACCTCAATAGATTATCTCGTTTTTTCTCTCACTATAATATGACTCTCATCGACAGTTATACTTAAAAGATTTTGATATTTCATTTATATATGTGCAGAGCCGTATTAAAATGAATCTCTAATCACTGTGTGAGCTGCATCATGCAACAGAGAACCTTGAGAAAGTGGTGAGAGGAAGTCTAGTCAACAATGAAGTTCAAACATCCTCTGCAAATGAAGCAAGTATTCTGAGATCCTTCAACTTTTCTGCTCTTTAACATTAACAATTACGAACGGAAGCCTATTTGAGTGAGAGTGTGTAGTCTCGAATGCGATGCAAGAGTGTTTTTTAAAAAGTCGCGTTGTGCCAATATATGAAAGGGCATTTTACGGTGAATTTCAGTTCGTGTTTTTGTTATTGAGAGGGGGAAAGCATCGCCTCGGGAGCAAGGGTTCGGTTCCCGGCCTCGAAACATTTAATGGTTTTTTTTACGAGCAAGGTTTTGTTATCCTCTGTTGACAAGAATTCCATTTTACGTCGTTTACACTGCCCCCTTGACTGTGACATCACCTCGCTATCTCAGTATTCGCTTCCCTATCGCGACAATGATACTCAGGTTCTTCTTATCCACTCCTAGCATGTATGTATTACGTAAATTTCGTGAGACAAACTTCAGAGTAAAATATTTATTTTACAATCAACAAAGTTTTTATACAGATTATTTGAACTGAGTAAGTGGTTACTAACAAGTTACCCTTCGGTGATTATAGAGAAATAGTAAAATAAGTATAATTAGGCGCTAGAATTCGAAAAATCTCGACAACGTATACTAACGAAACAAATACAAGTGAAATTTTTCGAATTCTAATTCTCCATTAAATTAAATTTTTTAGTATTGGGAGGTTCTATTTAGCATGGGATGACTGTCTTTAAATATTTAGGTTTACGCTCTTGTTCAGCATTATTTCAGTCTACTCCTCATATGGAATGATCTCTCACATCAGTGAAACACTAGACATACTTCATAGGAATACCCTCAGCAGCGCTTTATTCCAATCAGGGGTTAAATAGTGACCAAATCGGTCCCGTCGGCGGATACACACACTATTGACAAAAAATCCCTCTTTTATTACCCTTTTCCTTCATCCAATCTTCTTTTTTCCTCCAAACTTTGAGCGGCGGATACATGTAAACCCAAATTGGGCGGCTCCATTCAACCCGTGATTCCAATCATACTCATTCATATTTCACTTTTTACATTTTCATCTCAAGAAATCGAACATCTCAAGTCACAAATTCTTTCAAAGCCAATGTGAACGAAGTGATTCGTTACAGAAATCCATGACATTTTTCAAGCACAGTAATATCATGCCTCGGTCCAGTCGTCATTACAGTAATATCATTATATATCCGCTCGGTCCAAAACCTACCATTTTAGCGAGTAAAAGCACATTAGTTTTCATCTTCACATAAGCAGAGAAACACAAAACGGGTTAAGAACCTATAACTTAGAATATATAACGTTTACCCGGCTAGGTTGTCTACGTTTGTCTCTAGATCAATAGCAATATGGAACTCCCTTCCGGAAGATATCGTTGTAATCGAAAGTTCTTCAAGTTTCGCGACAAAGCTATAAAAAAATTCCATTTGAAGTTGTGCTTCCTTGTCCGAGTGTAACAGATTGACGATTATTTGTATTTACATACATATAGGACACAATCTTCTGATTATAAATAATTATAGACAGCTATTTCATATCATTTTTTTTTCTTAGATGATATTTGGATTAGTTGAATGCCATTCAGCACTTTTGAATGAATGATTTTTTTTGTCTCCCTATCCTACGCGTCCATGCTAATTGGATTTACCATTCATAATTGTATTACATGTTGTTGTTCTTGCATGGAATAAATGAATTGAAAAAAATATGTATACGAAAAAGCGCCAAACAAGTCAAAGTTCCAGCTGGCTACCGCATGAATGCATATCCATCTGGACTACTGTATCCTGAAAAAAAGTTACTTGTTTCTTATCGACTCTTTCTTCTTCTGGAGTAAGCATTTCTTTCCAACTGCCTGCTCAGTGGTCCGAGCGTCAAGAGTTCTCGCCTCAGAGGCAAAAGTGGGGGGGGGGTTTAAAGAAGTTACTTTTACTGGGTTCTATCGAGATTTGGAATAATTTCAAGTAACTCTTCCGAAAGCGAAGGCAGTTTATCACCAAGCCTCTTCGCTTTTTACTCATTTCCTGGATTTTCTGGAAGAGACAAGCTTGCCCTGGGCATTTCTGTAGCCAGCGCGCGCTGGGCATTCGTCTAGCCAGCGGAGCAGGCGATTCAACGCTTTCAAAAAGCTGTGATGAAGAACCTCCAGTGGTAGACTGGGTCAGCGGCGTTGTTTATCCCTTGGGTAGCTCGGGAGAGGTTGAGGAAACGCCATTGGTGTTATTGAGTGTCTGAACCGGGAGTATATCTGAACCCTCATCTAACTTCTCATTCTTGGGCGTTTCAAGAATGCAGGCAGGTTCGAAGGCGGCATCTCTCCTTCACTGCACTTTTCCAAAGGCATCGCTTCTAGGGTGCTCGGTTTTTCTGTAACAGGGAATCGCTTTTCAGCTGCTGCTTAGATGCTAGAAAGAGCAACCTCAGCACGTTCTCGATCAGACAAGGCAATCGATTCAGCCGTATTTTCTAGCGAATATACATCACTTTTCTCCTGTTTCGGTTGTGATGAGCTCAGTGGTTTTTCATGGGAAGGGTTGTTGAGTTTATGAGATGTGAGTCCGTTTTCTTTTTCCTCAACTCCTCTTTCTTGTTTGTTGTTGTCTTGCCCATAGGTCCTGTCGAGGGGAGTCCTTTTGGGATAGGTTGGTGGTGAGGATCCTTTTGAGTCCGGAGAGATTTTTTTGTTCGTTGTTCGTTTTTTGTTCTTTCTTGTTCGTAGCTGCTCGAGCTACGAGCGACCGTTCGAGGTCCGGATTTAGGAGGTTCGGGTTCCATCAATCTTGAAGACAAATTTTTGTCAGCAATTTGTGTTCCTTAACTCCTCTTTCTTGTGCGCTACTCTGAAGCCGGTTTGGCTACTTACGCAGCGGTCGGAGGAGGATTTCTAGCTTGCGGATGCGCCACTGTCTTCCATGTTAGCGTCTTCTGGACCATTGAAAGTGTGTATCAGCTCTGTTGCAGTCTTCAGCTCATCAGAACTATTGATCTATCATGTTTTAGTCAGCAGCTCATCGACTTGTATTGATCGGATTGATTGCAGAGTCGGGCACGCCGCCTCTTTCGGCAAGCACGAAGTCTGAAACGTCGACGACAGCCATGACGGATGTCAGCTCGCAGGAGATCTCTCTCGATATTCGAGCTAAGATGACAGTTGTTTATAAACAAGAGTCCCAAGAATTAAAGGTTAATATTTCTATTCTTTTCCGATCGATAAGAAAAAGCCTAGCTAATGCACATACACAATTGGGTCAGATTTATGCAATAAAAGAAACCATCTTAATATTTTATAGCTTGATAATGAAAAATCCTTAGATCGGAGTAATATTAATTCAAGATTCAAATGTCTAGTTTCAGACGGCATGTAAAAATTGCCCAAAATTATGAAAATTTGTCTTGAATGTGAGAAAAAGATTCATTTGAGTGCAATATTCCCGGGTATTTAGAATACAAAATCTGTTCACTTCTTACATGGCCCCTGCCAATAGAAATGAACTCACCCGTACTTCGTAATAAGTTTCAAATAAGAAGTGTAACGTGATCGAGATAACAATAGACTGAGTACTTCCGGTTTTGCATAAGATCAATCTTACATTCAAGGGTCTTTGAACTGAAATTAGTTTTGCAAAAAATCTGAACGAAGAGGTTTATAGTGGGTCTCCTGAACATTGCCTGGAGGGTCATGAAAAAGGGGCCTCTTTGTCTTTTTCATGCTTCTCGTCATGAAAAAGGGCCTCTTTGTCTTTTTCATGCTTCTCGTCATGAAAAAGGGGCCTCTTTGTCTTTTTCATGCTTCTCGTCATGAAGAAGGGGCCTCTTTGTCTCTCTTCTGCTTCTTGTCCTTCTTTTTCTTTTTAGCCTTCTTCTCCTTTTCCGCGCCCTCTTTGTGCTTCTTCTTCTCCGTCATCTCATCGGCGGCCTGAACTGAGCCGGGAGGCGTGTCCTTCTCCTTGTCCAATGCTCCTGACATAGAAACACTTAATTGCTATTCAAGACCATAAGTTTTGACTGGTTTAAAAACAATCAAAAGTCATTGAAAATTTGTGAAACAAAGACCCGTGAAAATGTTGTGTCCAACAAAAAAAATTCGCCAGAAGGGTCTCCTCTATATTGATTGGAAATAGGGACCGCCAAAGGTAGACACAGAGAGATGCTTGAAGACCGTGAAACATGCACACTCAAGCCTGTTTCGAACATAAGAATACATGACTTGGGAATTGGACAAAGAAGAGAGTTCTGACTGAATTTGCCTTCTTCCTCAAAGCCTTCAAGTGACATTTTCAACTTCTTTCCTTCAGTCTTCTCCGGTTCTCCATTGCCTTCTCTTTTCTTCTCGAAAAGATATCGATACCTGCAAATTGAATCGATGATCTAGAATCTTTTTTTTCTCAGCACTACTTCGGTGCTTACTTGATATTATTTTATCCATCACCTTATCTACATGTAAATGTACATGGATTAATCGATGATAAGAATTTGCTATGCAAAAAAATTATTTAAATAACTTAACCATTCAAGAATGTATATGAATTCACATGTATCATGGATTGTGAAAAATCTAATCGAGTTTATTAATGAGAGAATATAGAATAAAAGTGACGCTTCATCAACGGGACCAGTCTGCAGTTTGAAGGTGGCCATTGCGGAGGCGTTCAATGGAAGAATCTCTTTCCCTGTGATCGGGGGCTTCTCTATCAACATCTTCAGCCAACTGCAATCATTAAAGTTGCGAATCATAGTACAAACAACTGGCGATGTTTTATGATCCTCTTTAACGAACCTCATTCTTCAATCTTGCTCGGTTTGTTCAATGATAGTTCTGGACATATGAACCCTTTATTATTTTGTGTTTCAAACTCAGTTTCTCCATAATCCTCTTCTCCATAATCCTCTTCATCCCATCTTAGTGAAGGTAAAATAAGTATTTTTTGGCGAATGAAGCATTGCAATATATATTAAAAAGGGATGAATCTGATACGACGCAATTTATTACCGTAACCGAATTTAACACACACCAAAACTCCTAGTGAGAGAAGATTAAATTTGAGAAAAGATGCGTTGAAGAAAGAATCAAGGTTTTTTAGTGTGCAAGAAAAATGTACAGACGCTCGCCAAAGGCGGAAAAAAATTTTCACATAAAGGTCCTCCCTACGATAAAAACAGAAGCCCGCGAAAAAAACTTTTCACATGAGGGTCCTCCTTCCTCATTATTTGGGAAAACAGAGGCTCTCCGACAAAAGGTCTGACATGACTATTTAACCCCTGGAAGGAAAAATGATAACAAGAGAGAATTTGCTTGTAATTCCACCGGAAAACAACAACAACCGGTATTCATAAAAGAGGACTTTTGCGGATAACGAGGAAGAACTGTTTGATAGAAAAAAAAGTTTTTCAAACGTGATCAAAAGGTTCTCAGCTTTGAGAGCATTTGCGATGACTTTCATCTAACACATACTCACAATTGTCCCGATGATAAAGAGTGGCTTTTACTCTTAAACACCGCGATAGAATATACACCCGGAATTATCAAATTTACCTTTAGCCTTGTTCAATGTCCGGGCGTGGCATAATGGTAGTGTGTTCGATTATTGTGCGAAGAGTCCCGAGTTCGACTCCCACCCCGGACAGATCCACCCAAACCAAGGGGGTTAAGAAATGTTGGTAGTGCTCATGCATGAATCTGACTCTCCCCACTGCTGCTATTCACACTAGCAGTGAACCAGTGGGCAGCCACTGGTTCTACTAGGATAGGTCTGTCCTGTATCTTAGGGGAGCGCGTACCCTGCCGCGAGGCGGGAACAAGCGCGAGGAAGATTATTACCTTTAGCCTTGTTCATTGAAACTTTACTCGACAATAATTTTTTTTAATTTCAAGCAGAGCTAAAAGTACCTGCAAGTTTCTCAACTCGCCCTTTGTGTAAATTTCATGCACAAGTCTATACGATTTTCAAAACCCTATTCATACGTATTCTCTGCTTATATTGCATTTTCCATCTTCTACCTCGAAAGCGAATACTTTTCTCATTCTAATTCATTTGATCTACAAGACTTTGATTCAGATCGTCATGGCTCCCCAGAATGTGCTGGAAAAAAAATTTCCGGACGGGTGACCGGACGACACTTTGAAAAACAGAAAAAATTTTCGGTTACACCTAATTGTATCCGTCCATACGATAAAGTTTGTTGAAACTATTTTTTTTAAAAAGCTAATTTCGCACGTAAAGTTTGAACATAGCTTTCATGGGTTATTTAGTCGGCTTTTCATAGACGAGTCAGCCGGCTTTACATAGACGAGTCAGCCGGCTTTTCATAGACGAGTCAGCCGGCTTTTCATAGACGAGTCAGCCGGCTTTTCATAGACGAGTCAGCCGGTTTTTTATGACCCAAAAGCTCGTTGAAATAAATTTATTCCTTGAAAATTAGGCTGGCGACCGGGAGAAATTTTGCAGGTTTGGTGAGCTATACATACAGGTATTGAGAAAGAGCAGCCGAAAAAAGCTGGTGCGAAATGAATTAACCTGATGTCTCCGGCTGCCTCCAGATTGAAGTCTCCGTACAAATGCGGTAGAAACGCGTTCAAATCGTCTCTCAGCTTGAACAATCGAGAGAAATTATACATCCATTTTTCAACAATTGTGAATAGATCGTAGGATTTTTTCAAGAAATTCTACTTCTACAGCGCCTACTTTATCGCAGTTTTTCACCACACCCGATTCTTCTCGAGTTCATGACATCCCATACCATATCAAATACTTATTTCACATTTCCTCGAAAATTCTCCCACTCTTAATTTTCACTTATAGTCTTCTCAAATTTTCATTTCGTACCACGGTGAACCAGAATGCATGGGTATTGACAACTGGCAACGCGCTCGCTTTTCTGGTTAGAGAGAGAGAATTGGCTGGGTTTGATTCGGCCCTTTCGACTAGCTTTTGACCGTGTGGTAAATAATAAAGCTTTTGACCGTGTAGTAAATGATAAAAATAAAAATTTAAAAAAAGAGAGAGGAGAGAGAGAGTGTGGGCTTATAACGCTGGAGGGTCGAGAGCTTCAACGACTTCCTCCAGTGTCTCGCGAAGGAAGATCCACCCGTTGGGCAAGACAACAACAACCGTGTGGTAGTTTTGACGACCGCGAATTAACGGTCGCTTTTTGCAACAAAAATAAACCTTTTTATTATTGGAATTGGTGAGTCTCGCGTTGGTTAGATCGTACATGAGTCGGAGATCATTGCTGCCCAGAAGTGGATTGCTGGCTGTAGAATCAGGCAAATATGTTTACTTTGCGTGTAAAGGAAATTCCCTGCATCTTTTTATGGAAAGTTGTTTTTTTTTTGGAATTCGTCATTATCAAACCACAACCACCACCCACCACTTTCGACCTTTTTTCTATTTTTTTTCGCTCGTTTTTTTCCGGGCAAACCTGATCACAATTGAAATTCGAATCCGAAAAAATAAAGTAGAAATTATTTAAAGCACCCGAAAAAAATTTAAAATTTGATTGAAATTGCCCAAACAATCGCTTTTTTTCCGTAAGACGGTTTTTTCAATTGTCCTATTAACTAGAAGTCACTGCCTTCAAACTTTGAGAAATTAAAGGTTGAAAATTTTATTTGTGGCTGCGGATGAACTGGGAAGATGGTTAGTATTTTATGTTGGAAAAAAATCATTGCTAGTTTTCTTTCGAAAAAAAGGAGCATTTACGGGAAAACTATGCTGTAGGTTTCCAAGTTTTTTGAAGAAAAAAAACTTGACTTAAGGAAGCGACGTAGACTTTCAGTTTTTTTCCAAGAAATTTTTTAAAGTTTTTTTCTTCAAAAAATTTCAATCTTTTTTTGGTTATTTCATTACTTGAAACAAACAAGAACTCAAAAAACATGCTCACGGCTTAACGAATCATTTCAAATTCGACAAAAAAATTTTTGGAGTCGAAAGAAGTACCTTACCTGAGCCTAAGCAACAAAAAACAGTGCAAAATAATTGGAAAAAAACAACAAAGTGTCGGGTACAAGGTCTCGCGATACGGTGAGTGAGAGTAAGCAAATTACTTTTACCAAAAATGCTTAGGGTTAAAGTTTACAATAACTGGGTTAAAGTTTACAACATGGTGTTTCTCTGACCCGCACTGCTGGTAAAAAAATCTATGCGCTCTTCAAAAACCTAGAAAAACATTGAAATCTATGCACTTGTAAAAAAATTTTCCCGGATTTTTATAGGGAAAGTCCAAATTATTGGAAAAAATGAATGTTGAACTCTGAAATTTAGAAAATCTATGCGCTCGAAAAAAGTTGTGCGGGTGCTAAGAAACACCCTGGTATACAATAATCATGTTAAAGTTTTTCAGGTTAAAGTTTACAACAACTAGACCGTTACGGCTCAGGTGGTATATGCTACTTGGGAAACCTAAAAACACTTGTGAAATTTTGCAGCCCGCGCTGGCGAGCCAGCTCTTTTTAAATAATAATATGCGAAATTTTCGTATGCGGTCTCGTTAGCGTAAACTTTGGGGAAAGGAAAGGGGGGGAGTGGGAAGGGGGTTAACCGCAGGACTTTGGAAAGAGGGGGCCCTTAAGGGAAAAGGGGGGAAAATGGTCCTACCTAAGAAAAGGGGGGAGGGGGAGGGGAAATGGGGCCCTAGGGGGGGAAGGGGAGGGGAAAAAAAAGGGGGGGGGGTAAAGTAGGGAAAAAGGAACCCAAGAAGAAAAGGAGGGAGGGAGTTTTTATGAATGAAATCTCTTTCTGGAAATCTATAGAAGTTCTAATATATAAATATAATAAAATCTCTTTCTGAAAAAAACAAAAGTTGAAAAACATGAATTCAACAAGATAGGAAATGTTGCAAGAATAATTCATCACAGCGAATCTGAATTTTCGCCAAACTACTCATAAACTATCATTTTGACCCCTACACTCATAGGGGGGCGTGGGGGAGTTTAGAATAAGGAGAAGCAAGCGAGACTCTTGAGAGTTGGAGGGATTCATTAGAGATTCATTTCTAGTCTAGTTAGAGATTCATTATTTCAGGCCCCCGCTTGGATAAACGGTAATTTTTGAATTTTTCGACAAACGCTGGTGAGCTATACCTACACTACAGTGCCTGTTGGAAATTCCAATCTCGCAGCCGAGCCTGCTCGCCAGCGCGGACTGCAAAATTTCACAAGTTCTAAAAAAACTTAGAAAAATACAACAGCTCAGTAAATCTCTTAGGATTCGGGTTTAAACAATGTTTTGAAGTTAAAAGAAGTGTAACGGTCTCAATAGCGTAAGCTCTAACCATTAGCGCTAGCGAGTTTTTCAATGATTTTTTGGCACTTTTGTACTTCGTGTGGTAGGGCGCTCGTGGGCTTTAAACGCTTCGGTTTCAATTTTTCTTTCATAGATTCATTTATGAAACTGTAAAGTTTATTTTGAGCATCAGGATCTCTGGTTCTTGCAAAAAAAAAATTTTTTGCATCTTTTTTTTCTTCTTTCTTCTTAGGGCCCCCCTTCCCCCTCCCCCCTCCACCCCTAGCTTAGGTAGGGCCCTCTTCCTCCCCCTTCCCCCTTTAGGCCCCCCTCCCTTTCCTGCTTAGGTAAACCCCCCTCCCCCTTTCCTTTCCCCAAAATTTCCTTTACCACACGAAGTAAAAAAGTTTTTAAAAAAGACCTTGGGGGTGACTGAAACTGCAGTTGAGCCAAAAAAAAAAGTTTTGAAATTTTTTTTTGTATAAGACTATTATACATTTTTTTTATACAACTATTATACAGAGAAAAACGAGTTCAAAAAAAACTATGAAAAAACTTCGTTCTTAACTGAAAGCCTACGTCACTTATTTAGGTCACTTAAAAATCTTAAAACACGAGAGAAAAAGTTTGTAAACGTACTTTCGCCGTTAATGCTTACCAATTAAACTGCAGTGGCACCAAGAAGAATTCTAAATGAACCAACGGGGCAGCTGTGGCTTCATGGTGTAGAACGGTGGGGCAAGAGTGGAAACCCCTTGACGAAGACTAATCTTCGTTCGCAGGGAACCCGAGGACTGCTGGCCGGCATTGCCTGAAGCAAAGCTCATTATTCACAAATAATCCGCTGATGCATGAAAGGGGAAAAGTCAATTTGCTAAAGAACAAGTTTTGCCGCGTGAGCGTGATGAACAATTTTAAAAACAATTGAAAAACATGAATTCAACCAGATAGGAAATGTTGCGAAAATAATTCAACTACTTACAGTCTAGCATTTTGACCTTAAACTACAGTGCCTGATAGTAATGATGAACAAAATGTGGAATATTCCAATTGTTTTCTCAGCGCCAGCCGATTATTTCAAGTTTTTATTATCACGCAATTTAGAGCTTGATGGGGTATTAGGGAAGATTTGGTTCAGCAGAAGTTTGATGAGCTACGGGCTGAAGAGCCTGGAAGCGGTAAGGAAAGATGAGAAGGATAAGGGCTGTTGACAGTCGTTTCAAAGCGGCCATTCAGAAAAAGGGAGAAGTGAAGAATATGCCGGACTGTAAAAGTTTACAAGGCTTACTTGACTTTTTTTAAAAATCTCAACTACACGGAGAAGCCATAACGCTCGGTACGTGAACCGGCATTCAATACACCTAACGTTACAAGTTATGGATTCAAGAAAGTATAATAAAACAAACCACTTCCAAATTGACTGGGCTCGAAGTTGGTCATCGCTGCAATCTCATTCAGCAAGAAGCCTAAAGACCGCAATGAAATTTTCTAAAATGATCAATATAGTGCTATATGAAAATTTTTGATGTTTTCCGAGCTAAATTTTTTCTAGAATTCGATAAAAGCGTTTTTTTTAAATTTTAAATGTAAAAAAAAACGGTTTTAAAAATTTTAAATATCAATGGGAGTTCCCAGTTCAACTTTGGCATCATCAATGCGCTATGTCGGAGCATGCCTAAAACACGGGCTCAGCCTTTATCAATCTTTTGAAACTTCTAGTGAGGTCTAATTTCAATTTTTGTCTTTTTTAAACACGAAAATTGAAAAGTTTTGAATGTACCATAACGAATTCAGTTAGTATCATGTAATTTTTAAAGCAAGAAATAATCAAGCGTTTGTTCTTTAATATGTACCACTATCATGACAAGCAAAATCTTCAAAAATTTTCTTCATATCTTAAACTTTTGGAAAAAACTTTTGGGGGTACTGGAAAAAATTCAAAAATTTTCCCGAAATAGTTTCTTCATATCTTAAACCATTCCCTAGTGCGGGAAATATGGATTCCTAAAGCAATATAAAGTTATTACAGTTGCTATTATGTTGTATCACCCCATACCACTCACTAAAAGCACAAACTTCAAAAATCAATAACTTTCGGGGATACTGGAAAAAATTCAAATTTTTTCCTGAAATAGTTTGTTCATATCTTAAACTAGTCCCTAGTGCAGGAAATATGAATGCCGAAAGCAGTATAAAGTTATTACAGTTGCTATTCTATTGCTATCACCCCCATACCACTCACTAAAAGCACAAACTTCAAAGTTCAATAACTTTTGGGGATACTGGAAAAATTCAAAATTTTCCCGAAACAGTTTCTTCATATCTTAAACTTTTCCCTAGTGCGGGAAATATGGATGCCGAAAGCAGTATAAAGTTATTACAGTTCCTATTCTATTGCTATCACCCCCATACCACTCACTAAAAGCACAAACTTCAAAAATCAATAACTTTTAAATACAGAAAAAAATTCAAAAATTTTCCCGAAATAGTTTCTTCATACTTTAAACTATGCGCATTCCAATAGAAATGGTCGCTCAAAATTTCGACCGTTCATAAATCGTCAATCTCCATCGTCGCGGAATATCAAATGCAGTCATAGCAAAAACCCTCAAAATCAACTTTTTAAAGGTATTGAGGCTGTAAATCGTTACAAAGAGACAGGAAACTTAGAGTACCGTCAACGGTCGACCAAATACCGAAAATTTTTTCTAACATTGTCAACAAAGTGAAGAACAGGATCTACCGAAACCCGAGGAAAAGCATGCGGAAGATGGAGGAAGACCTAAAGGTCTCAGAGCGGTCTGTTTTAAGGATAGTTAATTGCAAGCTGAGACTGTTTTCTTACCAGGAAAAAAAACTACATCACTTATGGAGAAAAACAAGCTTAAAAGAAAGAAAAAAAATTTGAGGCGAATCGCAAGTGACTCGCTCTGTTCGTTCGTCTTCTCAGATGAGAAATAAGAGTACAATCACAATTCAAGCGTATTCTCGCTCCTACTGCTCAGATCGGGGATCAGAGAGGCAGATGTGTCAACAACGAGATTATGGTCTGGGGTGCAATATGTTCCTCTGGCAAGAGCCCTCTCTACTCCGTCGACGAGGACGTGGAGCTCGATCGCAACTCACACACGGAAAAGATCTTAAATGAGTATATGTCATATGTGTTCCAGCAAGACGGAGCGCCTTGCCGCACTGCGAAGTTCACTCAGGAGTGATGCGCAGCAAATCTTCCGGCCTTCGTGACCAAGTCGGAGTGGCCGGCTTCTTCTCCTGACCTTAACCCGTTCGATTGTCCTACATATTTGGGGCTACTTGCAGTCGAAACTCTGTGCAACACGTCCTAAAAATTTGCACGTCATCAAAGCCCGTCTGACTAAGTAATGGGAGCGTCTTTTTCCCGAATACTTGCGAGCCACGGTTCAAACATATGAAGAGCGTCTCGAGCGGGTTGTTAATTTCTACGGTGGCGGAATCGAATGATTTTTTTCATCGGTTATCTACAATATTTCCGATAAACATTCATGTACTGTCAAGCCTATTTTTTCTTTCTCGAAAATAGAATGGCTCAAAACCAATTTTCCATTTTTATGCTGCACTCTGTACTTGAAATGATTAACCGTTCTATCTAAACTGCTTTTAAGAGTAGTGGAAACCGCAATCAATCACGCTTTTGCCCACCCAATCTCAACTTTTACTTTTCTGTCTTCCCCCTACTTTTTCTCTGTTTTGTTGAAACCATCATCGCTTGCCTGACCTATCGAAGTGGGAATTCTCATTGTCTTCTCATACTATCTCTCAGCATTTTCGCAAGTTCTCATCACTTGACTGATCTACCGACGTGTGGTTTTTCTCTTTCTTCTCATACTTTCTCTCAGCATTTTGGGAAGCTATCATCGGTTGCCTGACCTATAGATGTAGGAATTCTCTTCGTGCTCTCATACTATCTCTCAGCATTCTCGCAAGCTCTCATCACTTGACTGATCTACCGACGTGTGGTTTTTCTCTTTCTTCTCATACTTTCTCTCAGCATTTTGGCAAGCTATCATCGCTTGCCTGATCTATAGATGTGGGAATTCTCTTTGTGCTCTCATACTATCTCTCCGCATTCTCGAAAGCTCTCATCACTTGACTGATCTACCGACGTGTGGTTTTTCTCTTTCTTCTCATTCTGCCTCTTAGCAATTGTTTTTGAACGAAACACGAGTCACATTCCATATAAGACTATGAGGGTGAGGTCGTTGTCATCTAAGACTGAGAGAGTATGTACACAAACGTATCACGACACTTTGTACCGCATCACTTTGTATACGACACTTTGTACCCGACACTTTGTACCCCGTCACTTTGTACCGCGACACTTTGTACCGCGACTTGAGTGAGGCCGCGCGTTTTATTTTTACATTAAAACATATTTTTAAATTTAAAAACGCTTAGGCTTAGTAAAAGTTTACGATAACGAGGCCGTACGGCTTAGCTAACGAGGCCGTACGGCTTAGCTAACGAGGCCGTACGCGGTACAAAGTGTCGCGGTACAAAGTGTCGCGGTACAAAGTGACGGGGTACAAAGTGTCGGGTACAAAGTGTCGTATACAAAGTGACGCGGTACAAAGTGTCGGTAATTCGTACACATAACGTTCAACAGACTGATCCACTGTTTAAAACGAAACAAGCGGAACAAATTCAGTTTTAAATTGTGAGGTTGACGTTTTAGGGGGAAGAATGTTTGAAGAGAAGCTCCTTGCATCTCCTTCTCACTTTCTCTTATGTCCGTGGTATGCGAGTTGATTAAATTATTCATAGAAGCATTCCTTTTTCCGTTAAACATCCAATGAAGTTTAAATTTTTAATTAGATAGGTTTTTTTGTTTCATCGGAAAAAATTTCCATGCAATTACAGATGAAAATATACCAAATTTCTGAAAATTCGTTTTCTTTTTTTTCTGTAATCAAGTCCGAAAAATTCCCTTTGAAAATCAATGTTTAGAAAATTTGAGATTAGAGTGCTTACTAAGCTCAATACTTTGCTTCTATGATGAGTGACACGGCAGAGGCATTTGTTTTTGTTGCTTTTCTTGCGGTTAATGAAGTAGCAAAATGAATAACAATGCGCTTCAGTTTTCAATATTAAAAAAATTTTTGTACTATGTCTGGACGCATTTTCATACATATACTGCTTTTTGACATGAATGCTTGCATGTGAATGTATTCATGTATTGTTTATGCGCACATGTTTACGTTTGTGCATACATATACATTTAAGTTCGAATTTGTAGTTTGCAGAATAGTTGGACAAGTGAAGATTGGGCGACGATCAATTTGATGGAGAGGTCAGTTGCGACGAAAAATTATGCATGTTGATTTTTTCGTTCCTATAACTTTCAGAATCTTTTCAATGTCAAACTTAGAGGAGTTTTTTCATATACTGTGACAAAAACGCCTACAATGAGCTAATAACGATAATAATTAAAAAAAACATTCAGGCAGTAAAAAAAACATCTTCCGTTGATAAATACTGGAGCTAAATTTTTTTCAGAATTAATACAATGTGTCTACTCAGCATCAAATTTGTGTGTGAGTCATCTTAAGATTGATAACTCACAAAATGCTTTTAAAATTTTTTTATTTGAGTTAGTCAGTTTTATTTGAAGTAACTCTATGTGTTAGTCAGTTTTATTTGATTGAGTTAGTCAGTTTTATTTGAAGTAACTCTATGTGTTAGTCAGTTTTATTTGATTGAGTTAGTCAGTTTTATTTGAAGTAACTCTATGTGGTATAAATAGGAGAAGAAAATACTTATACCGAAGTTGATTCCTCAATCGTTTAGTATTGTTTCCCTTTTAAGAGCATTTTCCTTTCAGCACGGGACTGAATCTTGAAATTTAATTCAATTGACTTTATTCGTCAAAGTTATGCTTGTTGTCGCATACACTCAGACATAAAACAACGAAAACGAGTAAAAACATTTGAAGAGTAAAAAGTAAAAGGGGACACAACAGGCACTTACAAATCTAATGCGTAAATATCGGATAAATAGTCTTCGTCACCTCCATCAGAAAAAAGTTTTTCATAGCATTAAATGGTTTTAGATATGTCTAAAAAATAAAACAGATGGTAGGAAAATAGCTTTTTTTTTGAAAATTCTTTTTGAGTAGAAAAGCTAGTTTAAAGTTGCTATAGATACTGAAATCGCTCACAAAAAGAGCTCTTCATAAAGTGATTTTTAAAAAAATCATCTATCCTTCCTTCAGAAAAAAGAAGTGATCCCACAAATTTGTCCTAGGAAACTCTTTTTATAGCACACACTCGTTCGAAAAAGTGTTTCAAAAACTCTCTGAATATTCTGTTTTTCCAAAATTTCTTACAATGTGTTTGATCTCTATTCGTTTATATGTTGGCTTTTTTGAGCCAGGAACGTTTCGATCAGAAACTTTTTCCAAGCAATGTTCAGAATTAAGCCTGTTTAAACAATTTAGAGCTCGCGTTCGGCAAGACGACGCCAGGAAGACGCACTATGACACTCTGGCCAAGCAATGAGCAACGGCAGCTTTGCACTCTCGCACATCTAATTTCAGTTTTCCATTTTTTTACCCATAGGCCATAGAATTTTTTTACCCAACTTCTCATAAGGTGTGCCTGAAAAAAATTTTTTGTGAGACTTTTTCCAATCTTCACATAGAAATTTTTAACTGAACGTCCTTCGATGAGGGGTTCGCATTGCCTAAGACTTTAGTTTTTCTAGTAGTTATTTTGTAATCTACACATAAATTCGTTTTTACTATATCCAGGAAACTTTTCTAGTAGGCTTGCAAACGTCTGACAATCAGGTTTTTTTTTTAAAAAGATTTTTTTAAATTCGCAAAAAAGACTTTCAACTGAACCTGGGAGTTTTTTTTTCAACAGAAGGTTCAAAATTTTTAATATAGTAGTTTTTTCTGAACATGGGAACTTTTTTTCACAAAAACTAGCATTTTTGATAAGCTGTTCGGCCCACCCGCTTTTTTTGTTTACTGTACCATAAACTTCTTTCAAAAATGTGTTTGAGTTCCTTGAAATCTTGATTTATTCCGTGGGTCTTTTTCTCCCAAATATATACAGGACTCTTTTTCGTCACCTAAACTTTTTTTGAGAAGGCTTGCGAATTGCCTGACTACTAGGTTTCTTCTACGGAATTTTTTTTAATTCGCTCAAAAGACTTCCATTTAAACCTGGTAATTTTTTTCAATGAGTCGATCAAAAGTCCTGAAATTCCAGTTTGTAAGCTTTTCTCTTTTGTATACATTCGGGGCTTTTTCACTAAACCTGGATTTTTTTTGTTTTCCATTAAGTTGTTCTGATTACTTTTAAGTAGTCAGTTTTTTTAGGACTTTTTTACCCATCTACATAATATTTTTTCTTATAATAAGACGATTGGACTGCTTTACATATAATTTTTTCTTTGATGAGAAGTTCAATTCGCCAGGATTTTTAATTTTTGTGGTAAATTTTTCCCATCTAGAACTAAGACTCTTTTTTTTTACAGAACCTGGAATTTTTTAATTTTTTTTTTTCAAAGAAATTTTTTTTCTAAACCTGAGAAACTTTTTAATAGACTGTTTGGACTGCTTGAGTTTTTAGTTTTTCAATGATTTTCTCAATCAACGAATAGGACTTTCCAAAAGTACCTGGAAAACTTCCAAAACAGATTTTAAACTGCCTAAGTTTCAGTTTTCCAGAAGTTTTCCTACCAATCTACGCATGGGAATATTTAAATGTTTGTAGAATTTTTTTTCTCGATATGTTCGAATTGCGAGACAACTGGATTTTTTCTAGGGTATCTTTTCATATTTTTCGCACTGTACCAATTTTTTTCTTACAAGCTTTCGAACTGCCTGAAATTGTAATTTTTCTATGTTTTTTCCCATTCGATGCATAGAACTCTTTTACTGCCCCCAAACGTTTTTTACTAGGATGTTCGAATCGCCTGAGAATAAAGCTCTTTATATGATTAAAAAAATTTTTTTTATAGGGATCTATTTCTATACCTGTTAGTTTTTTTTGAGAAGGTTGGAAAACTGTCTAAGTAATCGGTCTAAGAATTTTTTCTGCATCCAATGATAGGACTTTTTTGTTTAAAAAGCTCTTTTTCTATAAAAGGTTTGAAATGCTAAAGTTCAAGTTAATTAAAGGGTTTTTTTACATGACTTTTCCATCAAATTTTTTCCCATGACTTTTCCCTCAAATTTTAACTCAGGACTCTTTCACTAAACCTTTTTTTGAACTTTATAGAGTGTTTTCAAATGAAACTTTTAATTTAATTCTTATTCCGGACTTTTCTACCAATCTCCAAATTTTCATTTGTTCCTGGAATAGTTTTCTGCTACAAATGCTTTCTGTAGTCGCCAAGCCTTAAAAGAATTCGCAATGCAACTCTGTCATTTCTTATTGCTCTGGCCAAGCAATGAGCAACGGCAGCTTTGCACTCTCGCATATATAATTTCAGTTTTTCATTTTTTTTCAGTTTTTTTTCTCAGTTTTTCATTTTTTTACCGATAGGACTCTTTTTCTCATAAAGTGTGCCTGAAAATTTGTTTTTTTGTGAGACTTTTTCCAATCTTCACATTCTTTTTAACTGAACGTCCTACGATGATAGGTTCGCATTGCCTAAGACTTCAGTTTTTCTAGTATTTTTTTTGTAATATACACATAAATTCGTTTTTACTATATCCAGGAAACTTTTCTAGTAGGCTTGCAAACGTCTGACAATCAGGTTTTTTTAAAAAAAAGATTTTTTTCAATTCACAAAAAAGATTTTCAACGATTTTCAACAAAGTCTTCATTCGACTCTCTTGCTTATCTCTGTAGTCGTTTTTTAAAGCCGAAATCAGCGTTCTCCAAAGGGTGAAGCTATATACATGACTCATGACTATATACATAAATGAAATACCAAGTCTCTTTCTACTGTTGTTCTCATCAGCTGTGCCGCTGCTGGGAGTACCTGAATCGATGGAGCGGCCACCATTTGCCTTCCGTCAACACTGGCCGTATCCAGAACAATCCCATCAGCTGAACGTCAATAGCATCGGTTTGTCATTGAAAGGCTTTTCTACAAAGGGTTTTTTTCCGGTTTGCTTCTGATTGCAAAATTCATTGTAAAACTTCAGTTTTCGTTTTGATTCTGTTGATTTCCAGTAAATGCGTTATTGCACTACTGTAAATCCACCTATTTCAAGCTCTCGCATCTATCGCATTTACTTCTCTCTGTCTTTCTTTTCGACTTTATTTGTCTTTTCCTCCCTCATATTCAATTTTTCCCCAATCTCTATTCTCTTTACCACTCTTTCTTATCTTGTGCTCACATCTGGTTCTCATCAAACAGTTTTCATAACCCAAAAATAAAAAAAAACAAAAATTCACGTTGAGTTGATCGAAGAAGAGCACAATATAGAAAGAATTCGAAAACTCAGACTCGTAGACGAATCGTAAACTAAATTGAATCAAAATTAGTATACATGTTTTCTCGCTATTGAGGATATGTCTCGTTTTATTCAACAAAGAACTTTCGAATCACTTTCCGCTCTGAGTTTAAATTTGTTGTTGTTGTTGTTGTTTGAGTTGTTCAATATTGTTGAGTGATACATGATAACGCATGAGTTACTTTTTCGAGATTGTGTACACACTCATCAAATTCTGTATGTCTCATGAGTTGCTTTATCGAGATTGTGTACACACTCATCAGATTCTGTATGTTTCATGAGTTACTGTATCGAGATTGTGTACACACTCATCAGATTCTGTATATTTCATGAGTTACTGTATCGAGATTGTGTACACACTCATCAGACTCTGTATGTCTCATGAGTTACTGTATCGAGATTGTGTACACACTCATCAGATTCTGTATGTCTCATGAGTTACTTTATCGAGATTGTGTACACAATCATCAGATTCTGTATGTCTCATGAGTTACTCTATCGAGATTGTGTACACACTCATCAGATTCTGTATCTCTCTCTTCAGAAAAGTCTGGATTCCATTTCCGATTACTCACTGACCTGGGGACATGTGATATCAACTCAAAAATGCTTTATCATGCACTGTGGTCCTAGGAATCCAAAAGTAACATATAACCTAGAAGACAATATCATACCAACTACTTCATTAGTGAAAGATCTTGGCATTACATTTCAGGAAGATATCACATTCTCTAAACATATTGAACTAACCTCCCTAAAGTCCCAAAAATGTATAAACATGATCTTCAGAGCCTTTAAAACCAAATCAATTAAAGTTCTGCTCAGAATATACACCACATACATAAGACCCCTTATTGAATATGGGAGTGAGGTATGGTCCCCAGTAACTATCGGTCTCGTTAACTGCATAGAAAAAGTGCAAAGATCATTTACACGAAGGTTACTACAAAGGGCCGGATTACCCAAAATGAGTTATGTTGCTAGACTGAATTTTCTTTCCATCTCCTCGCTTGAATATAGAAGAAATGTGGCCGATCTTGTGTTCATCCATAAATGTCTGCACGGAAATATTCAAGTAGATTACTCAAATATGTTTAAACTTTGCCCATCGCCTTATTCGCTGAGAGAATCGAATAACTACAGAATATGCTTGCCGTGTAAATATCAAAGCAGAACAAGCACTTGTGCCTCAAGAATGATTAATGTCTGGAATAAGTTACCTTGTTCTTTGGTTTCTACAAGCTCTTCTAGCATTTTTAGAAATGAACTTATCAAGCTTGATTGTGAGACCATTGTCACCAACTCTAGAATACATTTTTAATTCAAGTGCTTTGTTTCTTCAAATGTTTTGTTTCTGTTTCTCCTCTTTTTTTCCATTATATTTGTGTTCTCGGTTAGCTCTCGAATGATAAAGAGTGAGTTGAATTTTTGGAATTTCAAGTTATTATTGCGGATGAATAGTTCTTAATTGCTGATGAATAGTTCATAACTGAAGATACAAGCTTTGCTTTCTTTGCTTTTTTTGTGTGCTTTCCTATTCTCCTAAAATGAAATGTTCCTCATTGTTCTTGTCATATTTAGATCTCACTTTTCATAACCTTCACTGAATTCACTTTTCTTGTGACAGTGTCATCTGTTTCGTCACTTAACATTATGTTTTGTTTTGACAACAAAGTCGTTGCTAACTCGGATATTATATAACTCGGATATACATTGTTCGTAATTTAGTATTTATGGAATAATTTATTGTTGGAATTTCGAAGTTGGTTTTATTGTAGTTGAAGTCCTTTCTTGTTTTTGTTTTGTTTGTTCAAAAATAAATCGTTCAATCGATTCCGAGTCTTTACACCTTACTTCAAAGAGGCTTGACCTCAATATACCTTACCACTGAACCACCACTAATCAATCTTTTCAGGAAGTAAGTTGTGTAAAAGGTGCATCGGCACTATTAAGACCCGAAGAGCAGCTAAAAACTTCCTTCACGTAAGGTCGACACACACAATACCCCATTCCTCTCTTGAAGAGTCGACGGTATTGTGCTGTCATTCCCTTATCGTTGAAGTCGACATACAGAACAACCAGTCCTCTAGACGAGTCGACGTTGTTCTGCGATAAATCCTTTCTGTTGAAAGTCGACTCTTGTGAAAAAACTCAACTCAGGAGTAAGAGTTGAGATCGCCCTCAAAGAGAGTGATAAAACAAGAATGAGCATGGACACCGCAAGAGTGCCAGAAACTGCGAATCCGGAGAACCCTTCCTGGAACATGGAAGAAAAAAGGGAATCAATTTCAACAAAACAACACTCAAGACAGAAGGAAGACACAGAGCGAACTGGGAAACCAGACATAAACTACACCAGAGCTCAGCAAGGTCTGAGTGACCTCAAACGACAAACGAACTTTGTCGCAACTTCACTGAAAGATGCGAAAGCAACACTGGAAAGCTTCAACAGCTCAAACTCGAATTCCTTTGATAAGGAAACCCTGATAAATATGAAGCAAATGCTGCTGAATCAAGAGAAAGCTGTAAAGACAGACTGCTTGGCAATGACCAAAACAGAAAACAGTTTTATCACAGCAAGCAACAAAATCAAAGGGAACGACGATTATGAAGAAGTTATCCAGCACAGGAACCAATGGATCAGCGAAGACGAGTCCGCACGATGCCCACTCTTTCTCAAAAGAGAAGCGGGCAAGACACAGAGGAACCTAGAAACTGCAATCATGACTCTTGAACGTAAAATCAATCAAAAAGAAAATCAGATCATGGTATCTTCACCGATAAGCTTCGAAGATAATCCAAGGTCCCCACAAAAATCACCCTATGCTCAACATGGACTCAACGAATCAGGAGAAACGGAGAGAACGAGAAACCAGCCTATTATGGAAGGGATAACAAACGAATTTTCCAGAATGAATCCCCGATTCCATCACGAACAAAGACAACCTCCAACACAGACATGGACAACTCGGAATTTTCAACCACAGCAATACAACCTGCCCAAAGTGGAAGTCCGATTACCAGAGTTCCACGGCGTTCATGCGGGCTACAGGTCATTCGTGGAGCATTTCGCACTCTTGGTGGACAAAAGACAGGACATCTCGAACCTGGAAAAAATGCTCCACCTCAAATCCTGCCTGAAAGGACAAGCTCTCGAACTAATCCAATCTCTCCCAACACTCGGAGAGTATTACGAGGAAGCCAAACGCATGCTTGACGTGGTTTATGACAGAAAACATGCGGAGCTTCCACTTCTACTGGACCAGTGGGAGAAGTATTGTCTACCAGGAGAAAGTATCCCCTTTCAAACCAAGGGACTGAACGAGCTGAGATGCCTCATAATCAGAATAAACCAACTGTCTTCCATCGAGAACGATATATCGATGGCGAGGTCATTGGTGGGAAAATTCCCTGGTCGAACAAAGCGACACATCGCAGAATGGGAATTCACAATGAAAAACACAAGTGAATTACGCAACATTCCATTGTCGCACTACATCAATGAAATCGGAAATTTCTTAGCGAAGGAGGAGTACACGGCGGTTGCGTTCCCAGATTCAGGAGGAAAACGATGGTTTAAACATGAGCCTGAAAGACAGCGACAACAGAATATCCACGTAGTGATGCCGAAGACCGCCCAAAACAAAGAGACTATACGACCGAGAACAGGACACGACGGAGAAGTTACTCGACCTACGACCACCCCAGAAAGAGACGAATCCTGTTGGAAAACTAATCGTGACAAAAAGCTAACACCGGCAAAAAATTTCGAAAGCTTACCAACCAAGTCAAACTCAGCGGAAGTATCGACGTGTATTTTCTGCGGAAAACATGCGAAATCGATACTATGTTTCAGAGTCAAAACAGGCAAAGAAAGAACAAGCCTGGCTTTGAAACAAGGCCGTTGCCTTCGGTGTCTACAAAAGGGTCATGGTGCAAAGAATTGTGAGGTGTGTTGCACAATATGTAGCGGCCCACACAACATCGTACTCTGTTACCAACTGAAACCTCCTCGTCAACCAACGGGGAGAGTCAGAGCAGTGAACACTCTTCTAGAATCAGACGAGAGCGAGAGAAAAAATTTCTACCACGAAGAGCGACAAAATTCGCCCGACCAGGAGGAACCACCACACCAAACAAACTCAGAAAACGTTACAACGGCTAAGTCTGGTTCGGCGAGGCTACTCATAGGAGATGTCAACATACAGGTCTCGAACAGACAAGAAGTGAGGACATCCTTTCTAATCGACACAGGAGCATCGATAACCATAATATCAAAACAATTGGCACTCGAACACAACCTCACAAAGATTGGAAAACGGAGGTGCAAAGTCAGCGGTTTCGGAGGAAAATCCGATGGTTCGAAGCTATACGATGAATTCAAAATCACCCTTGTTTCAAAAAATTTTTCAATCGAGGGAATAGCGCTCGCTTACGATGAACCCATCACAAGCCCAATATCCGTCACAAGCATTTCTGATTCGGACCTAGCCTACATAAGGCGCAAAAACATTGTCCTCGCCGACAGTTACGAAACCGACAAGAAGGTTGTTCCCCAAATCATAATTGGGATGGATATGCTATGGAAAATCTTGCAGTTGGAAAAACCCATGAAAATTCTACCAAGTGGTTTGAAACTAATGAATACAAAATTCGGCCACATTGCGATTGGACAGCAGGATTCTGAGAAAAGGAAAGAAATCGCATACCTCTTCATTGAAAATACAATTCCCTCCCTCGAACTTGGTATGGAACGATTTCTGGGACTTGATGAAATGGAAAGCGGTGAAACGGAAAAAGAATTGAAGTCAAAAGAACTTCAAGCAATAGACAAGCATTTCGAAAACAACATTTTGTTCGAAAACGGCAGATACACTATCAGGTACTATTTGAAAGAAAATATCTCCAATCTAAGTGAAAACTACAATGTCTCATGGAAAAGACTGAAAGCCAATACCTTGAAATTGTCGAAGCAAAAAATGTTGCAGGAATATGACAAGGTGATTAGGAACCACCTAGACGAGAAACAAATAGAAGAGGTGAAACCTGGTCAAATAGACGGCTCTCAAATATCGTATTTGCCACACCAAGGAGTCCTCCGCCTAGACAAACCAGATAAACCAATCAGAGTGGTGTTTGACGCCTCAGCGAAAGAAAAAGGTAGACTGTCTCTGAACGAGTGCATGGGAACCGGGAGATCATTCATCGAACACATCCCAAGGCTACTGATCCGAGCTAGAGCCGCAGAAAAATTGATGACAGCGGACATTCAAGCAGCATTCTTACAAGTGGGAATACATCAAGATCAGCGGGATCTACTGAGATTTCTCTGGTTGAAAGACATCAGTAAGCCAGTATCCAATGAAAATGTCATCACCTACAGATTCACTTCTGTTCCATTTGGAGCGGCACAGTCCCCATACTTACTCATGTCAACAATCAACTACCACTTGAAGCGGGAACTACTTCAGACAAATCTCACCCCGGAACGCAAAACCATAGTTGAACGCGTGTTAGCCAACACGTACGTAGACAATCTGATCATCGACGTCAGCGAAATGAATTTATGGACAGTCTACAACACAATCAAAGAGGTTTTTGCCGATATGGGAATGAATGCCCGAGAATTCACATGCAGTACAAGCACATTCACAGAGCGCATACCTGAGAAAGACAGGGGAAAGACTGGCGACCAAAAACTGTTAGGAGTACAGTGGGACAACGTTGAAGACAAAATAAAGTTCAACATCGATTTGGGGGAGAATTTCACGAACCCCACCAAAAGAACTATGTTAAGCGAATTTTCCAGTGTCTTTGACCCGCTAGGACTTCTCGTCCCTGTTATGCTCCCTTACAAACTGTTCATTCAAGAAATATGGAAAGAAAAACATGGATGGGATGCCCCAATACAGGAGAACAAAATAAAGGAATGGATTCAAATCAAAAAGAACCTGAATCAAATCGATTTGTCCATTCCACGCGTCACTCCTTTCAAAGGTCACATATTTCTCGTCGCCTTTTCAGATGCATCCGCTCTCGCTCTGGGAGCCGCTGTTTATGCAGTCACTATGAAAGAACCTCCCATACTCATCATGAGCAAATCAAAACTAGCTCCATCCAGAATACAACACACCATACCAAAACTGGAGCTATCGGGAATTCTGCTAGCGGCTAAGCTGTTGGAATACGTTTCTAATTCCATCAGCAAGTGTTTCATGGTATCCGAAGTAGACTACATCTTGTTTTCAGACTCTGTCATCGCCCTGAGTTGGTTGCACTCAGACAAACAAACGAGTGTGTATGTCAAAAACCGAGCAAGAAAAACAAAAGAAATTCTTTATCGTCTTGCAACTGGAGAAGCGGGCAACGAAAATCACACAATCCGGACAATACATGTCCCAGGTGAAGAGAACATTGCCGACTGGACGACGAGAAAAATTCAGCCCGAGTATTTCCTGGAAAACAAGGAACGTTGGTTCGGCGGGCCCAATTGGATGACACATGACTACTGCTCGAAAATCGGTTCGGAAAATCAACCTTACTTCCCACAGGTGATAGAAAATGAGAACGTCATTCAGACGAATTCCGAGCGGGTATTGGAACAAATCGAGTCTTCAGCGTTTGAAAACGACAGAATTTCCCAGTGGAAAAAACAAATAAGAGTTGTCTTCCATTGCCTGAGATTCATTTCCTTACTGAGTACCAAAGTCAAAACAAAATCTCTACAGAAAAAACTATCCGATTTCTGCCCGGCAATCACGATCAATAGCAAACTAAGTTCAAAGGGACTACACACCGCTGAGACAGTTTTGTGGAAAACTCATCAAAGAGCACACATGGAACAAATCACTTCACCTGGAAACACCAACCTGAAGTTGTTCCTGGACGACGAAGGATTATGGAGAACAGGAAACGGTCGAATGAACTTCTCAGACTGCCTATCATTCGACAACAAGTTCCCGATTTTCGTGCCTCATCGCGAAATGAATTCGACGGTGGCGAAACTGATCTTGCATATCCATGAGTCCCTGATGCATGCAGGGACACAACACACACTCAATGAAATTCGAGCGAAATACTGGATACCGAGAGCAAGAAATTTCATTTCTAAAATACTACGCAAATGCGTCAAATGCAAAAAAGAGCATGGCAGACCGTTCAAATACCCGCCTCTACCTCCACTACCCGAACAGAGAGTCAACTATTCACATCCCTTTGGTCACGTCGGGATTGACACAGCGGGACCATTTTTCGTTAAAACAGAAAATTCGGTTAACGTGAAAAGATACATTCTGCTATTAACCTGCCTCCTCACGCGAGCAATACATCTGGAAGTTATGGAAGATATCTCCGCCAAAACATTTCTTCAATCATTCCGCAAGTTTTGTGCAAGAAGAGGAGTGCCTGAATCAATAATATCAGATAATGCCCCCAGTTTCAAAACTGTCAGCCCACTACTGCAAGGCAGTGAGGACGTATGCAATGACAACACGGTAAACACCTACATGGCAACTCACAGAATAAACTGGAAATTCATCCCAGCACATGCACCGTGGCAAGGCGGAATATATGAACGGCTGATAGGTTCCGTTAAAACCGCGATGAGAAAAGGAATTGGTAGAAAAATTCTGATGGAAAAGGAATTTGAAACAATTGTAACCGAAGTTGAAGCAATTGTAAACAGCAGACCTCTGACGGAAGTCCCGAACGAAGAAGAATTCATAGTCATCAGACCAGTGGATTTCTGGCAACCAAAAATTCGATCAGGACTGCATCTTTCTCAGAACTCTATTGAGAAAGACGAAGATTATATTCCTAACGACGCGTCAATGAATTCCAAGCGAGAAATCTGGAAAAAAATTAAAGATACAAATCAGTATCTCGAAAAAATCCACAAGGAATGGGAAAAAACTTATCTGATGCAGTTGAGAGACAGGTGCGAATCAAACATGATTGAAAGCTCAGGAAGCAGAAAATTTCCTCGAATCGGTGAAATAGTTCTGCTGAGTGATGAAATTATGCCAAGAGGCAGTTGGCAAATCGCCAAAATACTGGAGGTATCAGAGAGAGCCGCGAAATTGCTTTCGCCGTCTCATAGAGTCATATCTCGCCCCTTAAACAAAATCATCCCACTAGAAGTGTTCAGCAATTACGACACTAATAATTCGCTCGAAGAAAATGATGTAAATCTTAACAAATTGAGATTTCAGCCACCGCGAGCCTGCAAAAAGCTGGTGGACTACGCCTCTGGCCCGCAGACCGAAAACTCAGAGGATAAAGAGGTCTGAGTTACCGATTCCCATTGAAAAATGGTTGAGAAGGACAACAACATTTCTTCTCTCCTGTTACAAAATCATTGATGTTAAATGTATCATAAACCTGTATAATTTACATTCAAGAAAATGAAACGGAACGTGTCATTCACGGCGAATGAAGTTGTAAAATTGATACAACACTATTAAAAGCATTAAACAAGATCAATAAATTAAAGCAATTTTCCCCCGTCCAGTATGGAAACCAAATGTCCCTTACATTGTAGATGGACGAAGACAACTTCGTCACAGAGACTCAGCTTCTCAAGGAGGCAAATGATGACATGAAAACCCATACGAAGGCTCTGGAAAAGGAAAGGCACAAGAAGAGCAGTGAGAGAACAGACACACTCGTTCGCCAGCTGCAAGGGACGGTCATCAAGTTACTTCAAGAAATTAGAGAAATCGAAAGAAAACAAGCAGACTTTGAACAAAAGACTGAAGAAAGATTTGAACTAATGAGAACTCAGTTCTCTTCTCCGAATAAAGAGTCTGATGAACTCCACAAACTTGAAGATAACCAGCCAGAAGAACAGATCGAGAACTCAACTTGGGAAGAAGAATTGGAGCGGAAGAAAGAGGATAGAAGAAGAGAGCACAGGATTCCCCCGTCTTACGATCATCGCCGCGACAACAGAAGAGGATTCTACGGACGAGGAACTTTCCGAGGTCGCTCACAGCCCGTCAGAAGAGATGAAGAAAGAAAAGTCTGCCGCATCTGCCGAAGAGACCAACATGACGAAGTTATTTGCCCCTTATCATTGCCGGATCGTAGAGTCATAATTGAGAAGTTCAACATGTGCCATAAATGTCTGTCCCATAACAATGATAATCATCACTGTGTAAATATGGCTTTCTGTCCCCTTTGTGGGATCAAGGGCGGTCATCACGCGTCTCTTTGCAGTGATGGCCACACGCCACCTTAAATATTTTGACTCAAGTTAAAATTTAGTTTGACCATATATATATATATATCTCAAACTTTCTCAAGTTTCTGATCTTCTTTATTTAACACAGCATTCTTAAATGCTCGCTTATTTTAAAATTAAGCATTTCATGCTTCCGGCTTTTTAGCAATAATTTATGTTTTTTTTCTTGTGGGGGGAGTGACAACAAAGTCGTTGCTAACTCGGATATTATATAACTCGGATATACATTGTTCGTAATTTAGTATTTATGGAATAATTTATTGTTGGAATTTCGAAGTTGGTTTTATTGTAGTTGAAGTCCTTTCTTGTTTTTGTTTTGTTTGTTCAAAAATAAATCGTTCAATCGATTCCGAGTCATTACACCTTACTTCAAAGAGGCTTGACCTCAATATACCTTACCACTGAACCACCACTAATCAATCTTTTCAGGAAGTAAGTTGTGTAAATGTTTCAAGCGGAATAAAGAATTGTTAGAATGAGTTACTGTATCGAGATTGTGTACACACTCATCAGATTATGTATGTCTCATGAGTTACTGTATCGAAATTGTGTACACACTCATCAGATTCTGTATGTCTCATGAGTTACTGTATCGAGATTGTGTACACAATCATCAGATTCTGTAATGATGATTGTTGCCCGTGCGGTTCCTTTGACGTTGAAAGGGGGGTCCACGAGCTCTCGGTAAAAGCTCAAGCACACAGTCACACTCACTCACTTCTCTCTTTCATTCACTTTTTTTTTGCCTCTTTTCTTTTCGCCTTTTTTTTTTTTTTTGTTTCGAGCTCTGGCTTTTTTTATTTATTTAATAACTGATTCCATCCTTCCATCCATATTATTCAACAATCCAACCTACACAGACAACAACAAGAACAGCAAATAACTATTTAGACTGGCAATGAAAACATCATTCATTGGGCTAGGAAATCTGCAACATCGACAGGTTTATACCATAGGTCTAGAGGTTTAAGTCTAGTGGGGTTACAACGGCAGTTAAACAAGTGTACACTAGTATGATCTACCTCTCTACATGAAGGACAGAGAGGAGAATCAGTGGCACCAATCCTATGAAGGTAACTGTTTAACGTGCTAGAGTAACCACTTCTAAGTTGCGATAGGGTAACCTGTTGTTCCCTGTCAAGTAACCTAGTAGACTTATGGACCATGGGTGGTTTGAATCCTAGGACTGTGTTTGGTTCACAGTTTCTAAGAAATTTTCTAACGGCTTCTGTGTGCAGATTTCTAAGAGTTGTTTTACAGTCACTATCCCCCAGACTGAGGTCCATGTTCATCACGTGTCTGCGGATGGCTCTTGGTGGTCGTTGTCGGAGGGTGAGGTTATGGGATGGGTGATCCTCTTGCATTCTGGCCTTGGCTAGGTATTGGCTGGTAAGCAGCTCATTGTGCTCCTTTACTGGTAGGAGTTTGGATTCGAGAGCGAGGTGCTGTGTTCCGGCCATTTGAAGGTTACCCGTGGCTGCCCTGATTGCTTTGTTTTGGCAGGCCTGTAGTCGTGTCCAGTGGGTGTTTGCTAGTGGTGGAGTGTATACGGGTGCTGCGTAGTTAATGATCGATCTCGTCGTTGCTTTATATGTCGCGATGAGTGTTGTGGGACTCTGACCCCATCTTCTGCCTGCTAATGCTCTGATGATGTTGAGGCGTTTGGAAGCCTTCGTTCTGATGGCCTCTGCGTGGTGTCGGAAGGTTCCTAATTGGTCCAAAACCACACCCAAGATCTTTGGTGTTTTGGTGATTGGGAGAAGATCGCCACTGAGTTTGATTTCAGGTTTTTTGTTGCATTCCGCAGTGCATGTTGTGAAGAGGGTCACCGAAGATTTTTCTTTGGAGATCTGCATCTTTAGGTTGTCCAGTTCACTAACCAATCTGGGGAGGTACTCATTCATTTTGTCCTCGCATTCGTTGATCTTTGCACTCGATGACATTATTGAGATGTCGTCCGCATATGCAACAATGTTGGTGCTTCCCGTGGGTACTGGGAGCTTGTTTAGGTAGACATTGAAGAGAATGGGGCTTAGCACACCGCCCTGTGGAACGCCAGCCCGACTGGTGAAATAGCTGCTAGTCGTGTTTTGGAAGGTCACACTCACGGATCTTCCCCGGAGATAGTTCGACAACCATCTCACGACGCCTCTGGGAATATTGGTCTCTGCCAATTTTCTGCAAAGTGTAGGGATGTGGACTAGATCGTACGCCGAGGTCATGTCCAAAGCAACCATTATCGTTCTCTTAGGGGGAGCTTTTTGGTTGAAACCTTCAGTGATCTGGCCAGTTATTTCCAGGAGAGCTGATGTTGTGGACTTGCCTTTTGTAAATCCGTGTTGCCATTTGGCCAATTCGATCCCATCTGCGATGAGAGGGAGTAGGCTTCTTTCGAAAAGTTTGGCAATGGGAGATAGGATTGAGATTGGGCGATATCCTTTAATCGTCGACAGGTCCTTTCCTATCTTTGGCAGCATAATAACTCTGGCTGTTTTCCAAGCATGTGGTATGATACCGGATTGGAGAGTACTGTTGTAGAGAAAGGCCAAGCATCTTTTGAATGAGCTTCCTGCGTTTTTGATCATGAGAGGGCAGATACCTTCGCTGTCGATTGCCTTCGAGCCTCTGGTTGCTTTGCAAGCTTTTTCAACGTCATCAATCGAAAAAACGGGAATGTCTTCTCTGGAAAACCCTTTTATCCATCGGGTTGTCTGTCGATTTGTTTTGTCCGGTGTTTTAGGGGCTTGTTTGGCCAGGTTTTTGGCAAAGGCGTTTGCAGCTTCCAGGGAGGATAGTTGTTTTCCGTTTTGGATGATGACATTGTGAGATCGGTTGTGTCCTCGACCATCAATTGCTTTGATAGTTTTCCATAGCCGATTGGTTGGTTCATTATGTCGAAGTCCATTTACGTATTCCTCCCAGGCTTTTTGCTTATCCTTGCGAATTTGAGTTGTGATTTCGGCCATGATTGTAGGGAGATCAGGATTCAGAGGATCATTGGTCCTCATGTAGTCTCTTTGTTTAATCAGGGCTTTCGCTTTTTCACTAAGGTTGGGAGTGTAGTTGAGCTTTCTGCCTTTAGGGATGTTGTTCTTCGACGCTGCAAGAATGACTCGTACCAGGAAATCGTGCATTTCATTGGTTTTTCCTGTGAAAGGAAAATCACCAATTCTTTTGTTTATCTCCTTCTCGAAACCGCTCCAATTTGCTTTGTTGTAGTTCATGAAGCACTTCTCATTCGATATGTTAGACGGTTGAAGATCTACTTCGATGATGATGGGGAGGTGGTCGGAGTTGAGTCTGTTGATCGGTGTCCATCTGCATTCTGTTGACACGTCGGAGGAGATGAGTGTTATGTCAGGCGAGGCGTCCTTTCTTGTGTGTTGGCGGGCGTTGTTAAGGCAGACCAGGTTTCTTTCTTCTATGGCTTCGCAAAGATCGTCTCCTCTTTTGTCTTCGACTCCATCACTCCAGAGTGCGTTGTGTGCGTTGAAATCTCCCGCAATGATACATGGGCCCTGTCTGTCTAACATTCTTTCAAAGTTAGTACTATAACCGAGTGAGCATGAGGACCGGGGAGGTATGTATACATTGGAGATGGAGAAGTTGCCTCGTTTGGTGGGGACATTTATGCACATAGTTTCCGCGACCTTATCCGTTGAGGGAAGGGTTATATTAGTGAACTGAGTGTCTTCCCTTATTAGTATGGCCACACCACCGCCAGAGTTGTTACGATCTTTTCTGAGCATGGTGTAGCCGGGGATAGTAACTCTAGCGTCTCCTTCCATCTTGGTCTCTTGAATGAGAGCTATGTGGATGTTCAGTTCGTGTAGGAGGCCCTCTAGTTCTGACGCTCTAGCCCTTAAACCATTCGCGTTCCATTGAAGGATTTTTAGGTTCTCTGAGGGCTTAGTGGGCTTAGTTCTCGTGACAGGTGGTCTACTACAATCGAGACATCTCCAATTCGGGGACCATTCATTGAACGATGACAAATTCGAGCACTTGAGGTGTACCCATGAGGAGCATCTACCATATCTTATACTGTTTGATGCAGCACTTTTAGAGCAAACGGGACACGGCCATCTTGGCGGACCGGGGTTGGATTCAATACCAGCTCTAAGTAAGAGAGTTCGGACCAGGGAGGCTGGTAACGCCTGGTCCTCTAATGAAAAAACAAAGAGAGTGGGTTGTGACTGCGTACGAGCAATGCTCGTGTAGGCCCTTTGAAGGGTTTCTTTCCTTTGGGATAGTATGTTTGGAGGTCCATTGGGGCCGATGCTGGAAGGCAGCATCGTCCACAGTCGCACCGCGTGTAGGTGACCTCCTCCGCGACCTCAGATTCTGTATGTCTCATGAGTTACTGTATCGAGATTGTGTACACACTCATCAGATTCTGTATGTCTCATGAGTTACTGTATCGAGATTGTGTACACACTCATCAGATTCTGTATGTCTCATGAGTTACTGTATTGAAATTGTGTACACACTCATCAGATTATGTATGTCTCATGAGTTACTTTATCGAAATTGTGTACACACTCATCAGATTCTGTATGTCACATGAGTTACTGTATCGAGATTGTGTACTCGCTCATAAGATTCTGTATGTCTCAGGAGTTACTGTATCGAGATCGTGTACACACTCATCAGATTCTGTATGTCGCATGAGTTACTTTATCGAGATTGTGTACACACTCATCAGATTCTGTATGTCTAATGAGTTGCTTTATCGAGATTGTGTACACACTCATCAGATTCTGTATGTTTCATGGGTTACTGTATCGAGATTTTGTACACACTCATCAGATTCTGTATATTTCATGAGTTACTTTATCGAGATTGTGTACACAATCATCAGATTCTGTATGTCGCATGAGTTACTTTATCGAGATTGTGTACACACTCATCAGATTCTGTATGTCTCATGAGTTACTGTATCGAGATTGTGTACACCCTCATCAGATTCTGTATGTCTCATGAGTTACTTTATCGAGATTGTGTACACACTCATCAGATTCTGTATGTCTCATGAGTTAATGTGTCGAGATTGTGTACACGCTCATCAGATTCTGTATGTCTCATGAGTTACTGTATCGAGATTGTGTACACGATCATCAGATTCTGTATGTCTCATGAGTTACTGTATCGAGATCGTGTACACACTAATCAGATTCTGTATGTCGCATGAGTTACTTTATCGAGATTGTGTTCACACTCATCAGATTCTGTATGTCTCATGAGTTGCTTTATCGAGATTGTGTACACACTCATCAGTTTATGTATGTCTCATGAGTTACTTTATCGAGATTGTGTACACAATCATCAGATTCTGTATGTCGCATGAGTTACTTTATCGAGATTGTGTTCACACTCATCAGATTCTGTATGTCTCATGAGTTGCTTTATCGAGATTGTGTACATACACACTCATCAGATTATGTATGTCTCATGAGTTACTTTATCGAGATTGTGTACACAATCATCAGTTTCTGTATGTCGCATGAGTTACTTTATCGAGATTGTGTACACACTCATCAGATTCTGTATGTCTCATGAGTTGCTTTATCGAGATTGTGTACACACTCATCAGATTCTGTATGTCTCATGAGTTACTTTATCGAGATTGTGTACACGCTCATCAGATTCTGTATGTCTCATGAGTTACTGTATCGAGATCGTGTACACACTCATCAGATTCTGTATGTCGCATGAGTTACTTTATCGAGATTGTGTACACACTCATCAGATTCTGTATGTCTCATGAGTTACTGTATCGAGATCGTGTACACACTCATCAGATTCTGTATGTCTCATGAGTTACTGTATTGAAATTGTGTACACACTCATCAGATTATGTATGTCTCATGAGTTACTTTATCGAAATTGTGTACACACTCATCAGATTCTGTATGTCTCATGAGTTACTGTGTCGAGATTGTGTACACGATCATCAGATTCTGTATGTCTCATGAGTTACTGTATCGAGATCGTGTACACACTAATCAGATTCTTTATGTCGCATGAGTTACTTTATCGAGATTGTGTTCACACTCATCAGATTCTGTATGTCTCATGAGTTGCTTTATCGAGATTGTGTACACACTCATCAGATTATGTATGTCTCATGTGTTACTTTATCGAGATTGTGTACACAATCATCAGATTCTGTATGTCGCATGAGTTACTTTATCGAGATTGTGTTCACACTCATCAGATTCTGTATGTCTCATGAGTTGCTTTATCGAGATTGTGTACACACTCATCAGATTCTGTATGTCTCATGAGTTACTTTATCGAGATTGTGTACACGCTCATCAGATTCTGTATGTCTCATGAGTTACTGTATCGAGATCGTGTACACACTCATCAGATTCTGTATGTCGCATGAGTTACTTTATCGAGATTGTGTACACACTCATCAGATTCTGTATGTCTCATGAGTTACTGTATCGAGATCGTGTACAAACTCATCAGATTCTGTATGTCTCATGAGTTACTTTATCGAGATTGTGTAAACACTCATCAGATTCTGTATGTCGCATGAGTTACTTTATCGAGCTTGTGTACACACTCATCAGATTATGTATGTCTCATGAGTTACTTTATCGAGATTGTGTACACAATCATCAGTTTCTGTATGTCGCATGAGTTACTTTATCGAGATTGTGTACACGCTCATCAGATTCTGTATGTCTCATGAGTTACTGTATCGAGATCGTGTACACACTCATCAGATTCTGTATGTCGCATGAGTTACTTTATCGAGATTGTGTACACACTCATCAGATTCTGTATGTCTCATGAGTTACTGTATCGAGATCGTGTACAAACTCATCAGATTCTGTATGTCTCATGAGTTACTTTATCGAGATTGTGTAAACACTCATCAGATTCTGTATGTCGCATGAGTTACTTTATCGAGATTGTGTACACACTCATCAGATTATGTATGTCTCATGAGTTACTTTATCGAGATTGTGTACACAATCATCAGTTTCTGTATGTCGCATGAGTTACTTTATCGAGATTGTGTACACACTCATCAGATTCTGTATGTCTAATGAGTTGCTTTATCGAGATTGTGTACACACTCATCAGATTCTGTATGTTTCATGGGTTACTGTATCGAGATTTTGTACACACTCATCAGATTCTGTATATTTCATGAGTTACTTTATCGAGATTGTGTACACAATCATCAGATTCTGTATGTCGCATGAGTTACTTTATCGAGATTGTGTACACACTCATCAGATTCTGTATGTCTCATGAGTTACTGTATCGAGATTGTGTACACCCTCATCAGATTCTGTATGTCTCATGAGTTACTTTATCGAGATTGTGTACACACTCATCAGATTCTGTATGTCTCATGAGTTAATGTGTCGAGATTGTGTACACGCTCATCAGATTCTGTATGTCTCATGAGTTACTGTATCGAGATTGTGTACACGATCATCAGATTCTGTATGTCTCATGAGTTACTGTATCGAGATCGTGTACACACTAATCAGATTCTGTATGTCGCATGAGTTACTTTATCGAGATTGTGTTCACACTCATCAGATTCTGTATGTCTCATGAGTTGCTTTATCGAGATTGTGTACACACTCATCAGTTTATGTATGTCTCATGAGTTACTTTATCGAGATTGTGTACACAATCATCAGATTCTGTATGTCGCATGAGTTACTTTATCGAGATTGTGTTCACACTCATCAGATTCTGTATGTCTCATGAGTTGCTTTATCGAGATTGTGTACACACTCATCAGATTATGTATGTCTCATGAGTTACTTTATCGAGATTGTGTACACAATCATCAGTTTCTGTATGTCGCATGAGTTACTTTATCGAGATTGTGTACACACTCATCAGATTCTGTATGTCTCATGAGTTGCTTTATCGAGATTGTGTACACACTCATCAGATTCTGTATGTCTCATGAGTTACTTTATCGAGATTGTGTACACGCTCATCAGATTCTGTATGTCTCATGAGTTACTGTATCGAGATCGTGTACACACTCATCAGATTCTGTATGTCGCATGAGTTACTTTATCGAGATTGTGTACACACTCATCAGATTCTGTATGTCTCATGAGTTACTGTATCGAGATCGTGTACACACTCATCAGATTCTGTATGTCTCATGAGTTACTGTATTGAAATTGTGTACACACTCATCAGATTATGTATGTCTCATGAGTTACTTTATCGAAATTGTGTACACACTCATCAGATTCTGTATGTCTCATGAGTTACTGTGTCGAGATTGTGTACACGATCATCAGATTCTGTATGTCTCATGAGTTACTGTATCGAGATCGTGTACACACTAATCAGATTCTTTATGTCGCATGAGTTACTTTATCGAGATTGTGTTCACACTCATCAGATTCTGTATGTCTCATGAGTTGCTTTATCGAGATTGTGTACACACTCATCAGATTATGTATGTCTCATGTGTTACTTTATCGAGATTGTGTACACAATCATCAGATTCTGTATGTCGCATGAGTTACTTTATCGAGATTGTGTTCACACTCATCAGATTCTGTATGTCTCATGAGTTGCTTTATCGAGATTGTGTACACACTCATCAGATTATGTATGTCTCATGAGTTACTTTATCGAGATTGTGTACACAATCATCAGTTTCTGTATGTCGCATGAGTTACTTTATCGAGATTGTGTACACACTCATCAGATTCTGTATGTCTCATGAGTTGCTTTATCGAGATTGTGTACACACTCATCAGATTCTGTATGTCTCATGAGTTACTTTATCGAGATTGTGTACACGCTCATCAGATTCTGTATGTCTCATGAGTTACTGTATCGAGATCGTGTACACACTCATCAGATTCTGTATGTCGCATGAGTTACTTTATCGAGATTGTGTACACACTCATCAGATTCTGTATGTCTCATGAGTTACTGTATCGAGATCGTGTACAAACTCATCAGATTCTGTATGTCTCATGAGTTACTTTATCGAGATTGTGTAAACACTCATCAGATTCTGTATGTCGCATGAGTTACTTTATCGAGATTGTGTACACACTCATCAGATTATGTATGTCTCATGAGTTACTTTATCGAGATTGTGTACACAATCATCAGTTTCTGTATGTCGCATGAGTTACTTTATCGAGATTGTGTACACACTCATCAGATTCTGTATGTCTCATGAGTTGCTTTATCGAGATTGTGTACACACTCATCAGATTCTGTATGTCTCATGAGTTACTTTATCGAGATTGTGTACACGCTCATCAGATTCTGTATGTCTCATGAGTTACTGTATCGAGATCGTGTACACACTCATCAGATTCTGTATGTCGCACGAGTTACTTTATCGAGATTGTGTACACACTCATCAGATTCTGTATGTCTCATGAGTTACTGTATCGAGATCGTGTACACACTCATCAGATTCTGTATGTCTCATGAGTTACTGTATTGAAATTGTGTACACACTCATCAGATTATGTATGTCTCATGAGTTACTTTATCGAAATTGTGTACACACTCATCAGATTCTGTATGTCTCATGAGTTACTGTGTCGAGATTGTGTACACGATCATCAGATTCTGTATGTCTCATGAGTTACTGTATCGAGATCGTGTACACACTAATCAGATTCTTTATGTCGCATGAGTTACTTTATCGAGATTGTGTTCACACTCATCAGATTCTGTATGTCTCATGAGTTGCTTTATCGAGATTGTGTACACACTCATCAGATTATGTATGTCTCATGAGTTACTTTATCGAGATTGTGTACACAATCATCAGATTCTGTATGTCGCATGAGTTACTTTATCGAGATTGTGTTCACACTCATCAGATTCTGTATGTCTCATGAGTTGCTTTATCGAGATTGTGTACACACTCATCAGATTATGTATGTCTCATGAGTTACTTTATCGAGATTGTGTACACAATCATCAGTTTCTGTATGTCGCATGAGTTACTTTATCGAGATTGTGTACACACTCATCAGATTCTGTATGTCTCATGAGTTGCTTTATCGAGATTGTGTACACACTCATCAGATTCTGTATGTCTCATGAGTTACTTTATCGAGATTGTGTACACGCTCATCAGATTCTGTATGTCTCATGAGTTACTGTATCGAGATCGTGTACACACTCATCAGATTCTGTATGTCGCATGAGTTACTTTATCGAGATTGTGTACACACTCATCAGATTCTGTATGTCTCATGAGTTACTGTATCGAGATCGTGTACAAACTCATCAGATTCTGTATGTCTCATGAGTTACTTTATCGAGATTGTGTAAACACTCATCAGATTCTGTATGTCGCATGAGTTACTTTATCGAGATTGTGTACACACTCATCAGATTCTGTATGTCTCATGAGTTACTGTATCGAGATCGTGTACACACTCATCAGATTCTGTATATCTCATGAGTTACTGTATCAAGATCGTGTACACACTCATCAGATTCTGTATGTCTCATGAGTTACTATATCGAGAAAGCCTTTTTAGCCAAGAAAATAAGGAGATTTTACAACGTGTCTCACCATAACCTTGCATTGTAAAATGTCGATAAAATATATATAAGAAAGATACTTGAAATTAGAGAGGAAAATGGGAGAGAAGACTCTTGTGTTTGTACTACACTCCAACTGGCAGCGAATTTGGAAAAAAATTAGAGAGTTTGTTCAATGATAGTCGTTGTGACTGACGCCTGCGAACCGTTGACACCAGCCTCCAGTCACCAGAGTGTTCAATGATAGTCGTTGTGACTGACGCCTGCGAACCGTTGACACCAGCCTCCAGTCACCAGAGTTGAGCTTTTGAAACAAAACCGAAACCCCTCTCACCTGAGAGTTTAAGAGTCAAAAATAAACGAAAAAACGCAGATTTAAGGAAAAATTGATTGATTAAAAGAGACAAAGTGGTGAGCCAGCCGCACTTTAGCAAGACAGGGAGAGCGATGTAAGAAGAGAGAGCCGCACTTTAGCAAGACAGGGAGAGCGATGTAAGAACAAAGATATATTCTGTGCCGATTGTACCTCATTATTCACTAACCTACCACATAAAGTCGTTAAATTCAACATGGATAATATTATGAAAACCTGCTTTAAAAACAAAGGTTCCAAGGCGATATCTATCAAAGGCAATCAAACTTAGTGCTTTAGCCCCAACACTTGGGACAAAAAGCACTTGGAAAGTTCTATAATACTTTAGCCCGCCCCACACTCTCTTAAACCCGGGCGTTATAGTATGCTGTATCATGATATTTTTTCAAATTCAAATTTAAACGCTTTATCAAGATCAGCAAGCCACATCGGTAATATAACATCATCGATTATGGGATCTGTTGCGACATGTGACGACTCCACTCCTCAGCGTTCTCTGCCTTCCTTAGGAATTGGGGACTAACGGCTTTGGCAAAGTAGTCCCTCCATCTCATTCTTCTGTCGCTCATGATGGCGCTACGATCCCGGAGCGCCAAATCTTCTCGGGAAAGGACTCTCACAGACGAGGGAAGAGACGGTGCGAGGAGCAACCGTGCACGGAGGGAGACGAATGAGAGAATGATGATATATTAGGTTATATTATACACATCGGGTTGTTATATCTATGTTTCCGGACATTACTGAAGCACGCCATGCACACCAAACACGCCAAATCATTACTAATGCACGCCACTGCGTGGGAAAGAGTGTTTGACGCACTATTATGTAAATTTGTTTGATACGGTCTCGTTAGCCTAAGCCGTACAGGCCGTTATCGTTAATTTTAGCGTAAACTTTTGCCTGAGCCTAAGCAAAAAAACATGAAAAACTTGAAGTGAAATTCTGCGGTTGTTAAAGTGAAATTCCCCCCTTGAGTGTTGTTAAAGTGAAATTCCCCCTTCTCAAATTTATATATTTTACTTTCGCCCCCCCCTCCCCCAAAAAAAATTTCGTAGGTGCTGGGGAATATTGTATCATTGGGGGGACTAAAACCCCACTTTTCTTCTCTCGAGGCATCAATAAAAATCCGGTTCATTCGATGCACTTGGATATGAGTTTCCTCTCAGCGCTCAATCAAAATTTTGACTTTCAGTTCTCGTTAATTTCCAAAGCAAAGTTTTCCTCATTTTCGAATTTGGTTTGTGATTTCACTGACGTAAAATGAAAATAATTATTGTTGTTGCAGGACAATATACAGTAACTCTTGGTTGCATTGCTCCTTTGAGATACTCATATTTGATCACAAACACAAAATCAGGAGAATTTTTAGTTTGATTCTAACTTATTAGCTTACATCCTTATTCTTACAACCAATAACTAATTGAAAATAACTATGTACTATGCTCTCATGAACTAAGGACCTGATACTTATATCTATCTTATTTCTACTCGAACAATTTCAACTCATCCTGTATTATTATTTGTTTAATCTTCATTTTTATTGTTGACTTGTTGACAGATGATGACTCAAATAAACTGTTTATAATGTAAACAAGGTGCAACAAGTCATAGTGAATAGAAGCCAGGGTCTACGTCAACTTCTATGTCAAAAACGAACTGAGCCACTAAAATTTTAAAGCTTCACTAACCTGTCTTATAGTCAGTATTTTTGATCACTGTGTACATAATTTAAAAAAGGCTCTGCTCGAAACCTAAGTGTGGTGCAGCGTCAGACAGCAAAGTATTCTCTGATCGTCTTCTATCTCTTCGTGATATCTTAACTCTCATTCTTCTCTGCTATCATCACACTTTGTGCTATTTTCGTTGATAGCATTGACAAACCTTTGTACAAGTCTGCCTAACAATAAATTCACAACCTCAGGAATAAAAGTTTTCTCAGGTACTTTTCATGTATTTTCTGCTTATGCTTGGTTACGCTAGCGAGGTCGTACTTTTTAGGAACAAAACCATATGAAAGATAATAAATGCGCGTTTCTTGTTTTGGCATTTTGCCAAATGTTACAGATGCAGAACACATCTAGGTTTCCAGAAGAGCCAAGAAAGAGCAGGGACTTAACGAAAACACAAAAATTGTTAGAATAATTCAATCGGAATGGTTGAACCTCATTATTATATTTAATATATTCTTCTTAGCATATTATAAACCTCAACATTTCATTTGACATTCAAAACTTCCCCTATTCAAGCTTTAATGACCCATAGACCGTAATAGAGTGAAAGCGTTTTCTAATCAAAATCTTCCATTATTTTCAAAAGTCAAACAAAGTGAATTTCATCGATCCTTTGATTTTGACGTAATAATAAAAAATTTAATTAAACAGACAACTTTTCAAACTATCAAAATAATTTTATATTTCATAAATACATTCAAACAAAGGGATCTTCTGAGGGGACACAGGGCTGCTCGCAAGTCACTCCGATGCCAGAATGCGCTGAAGGGCTTCGTTGACCTCTGGCTGGAAAAGAGCGGCGACCGTGTTCTGCCAGGTCTCCTCCCAGGAGGGCAGGCAACCCGTCGCCGCCTCCCGCAGGGAATGCAGGCTCTGAAAGTCACAAAAATCTTTCCCACGAAATGAGAAGACATGGAAAGTGAGAAGGGAAACCTAGAGAGTGGAATTGAGAGATGCAAACTCAGAAAATAAAGACAGGTATGGAAAGCGAGAGCAAGAATAGAGAAAAAGAGAACGGGGAAGATTAGAAACAGAAAGATGAGAATGATACAAGGGAAATACAGTGAAATTAGATGACAATGAGTTCTTGGGGCTCGATCTATCATATTCCGAGTGAGAAAAGATTCGACTGGAAGCTTTCTAGAGTGTTAGACCCTTTTGCAGGGGTGCACCTTGTTATGTAGTGGATGGCCGGTTGCCAGTCGTAGAATGCTCTCACTCAATTCATGCGAGGTCTCGAAGAGAATACCATTCCTTGAAACCGATTCATCTATCATATAGTTGGTGGTAATGGAAATGAATGAACAAGAGTCCCAATTAAAAGCAGGACTCTAAAACATGTTCTGATGATGAAAAACAATACCGAAGGCCCGCTGTAAACTTATGTTTTTTTGAAAGTCAACTTTTCAAAAAAAGTTAAACTAGAATTTCAGTCAATACATGTATGATAATCATCCTCGCGCTTACTCCTGCCTCGCGACAGAGTGCGCGCTATGGACGAAGTTTAAACATATTTGATACCTTGAGATGCGGTACATACCTAACCTGGTAGAACCAGTGGCTGCGCAGTAAGTCACTGCTAGTCTGTCTGTGTCACCCAATAAACATATAAGATGACAAATTTTCGAATGCTCAGTTAAACAGTTTAAAGGCATTAAAAGACGACTGGTTAAGATAAGAGGCATATCATTTGATGTATGGGCAGAGAATAACATTAAAAAACCATTTTTTTAATTTGTAATCTATTTCAATGTGGTTTTTCAATCTATCAGTTTAATTCTGCGTGTTTGATTCTCGCTTGCCTCTTGTCATCGACCAGCTCTTGGATACAAGGGAAGTTCTTCGCCAGCACGGGTAGACCAACTCCGAACATGTCGACCACTTTCATTGGCAGATCCAATCCTGCATCAACATTCATCTTGTTCTTGATTAGACTGAATGCACTAATGCCCCGGAAATTAGCCTTAAATTTCCTTTGATCGTGAAATTTGTTATTAGCAGTTACAAAATTCTTTTGTCTCGTGAAAGCTTCCAAACATAGGTTTTATTCTCATCCACGAAATGTGCGATTCTATGCGTTCTCTGAAAAAAAGTTTTTTTTTCCATATTTAAACACGCGATTTCGCTCTTTCTCTTTCTAGCTGTTCCGCCTATTTTTGCATGTCAATCTTCACTCTACCACTCTTCTTGTTTACCTCTGAGTCTATGTAATTGGACATTGAAATGTACTCAAAGTTGCATTTTTTTCGCTGGTTTTACTAAACTAAGGTTGGAATTAAACACTGTTTTTTTGGCGTTGTTGTTAGCCTGCAATTTCTAGGATGAAGAAGCAGGAATAAAGGGCAGAGACCACTGGTGCTGGTGTGGAGAGAGACTCCCAAGTCTGCAGCCGCCAACATTGTCGGGTAGTCCTCTGCAGCCAGCCAAGCTGTCACTATGTCCACCCAGCTTAGCGACAGCTTCAATTACCACATTTTACACATGAAGCCTTTTTTATGAGATCACAAAACTCTAGATATAAATGACTTTCTCAACACTTAACCGCAAATGTTTTGTTGTTTTTGCCCGCTCTGGAGTCCTCTGGCGGTAGAAGAAATATACATGATAATACTTTGTCTTGGTTGTCCAAATACGTGTAAAATTCTTCTTTTTTCTCTCAATACTCTTTGGCTGTTTTAGAGTTCTTTTTTCGTTGTTTTTTGGTCATTGAAAGGTTTTAAATACCATTTATTAAGTGAGTAAAAATAGGTTTTAAAAAGTAGAAAGCTAAGAATAAAGTTGTTAAACAATCGCTTGAGAAGAAGCTGAAACCGCCGCTGCAGATATACAACTACCATTTTCGACATACAACCTGCCCTTTTCTACTTCAAGCAGGGCTGTTCAATCAATACAATCTACAGTAACCAATCAATCAATACAATCTACAGTAAACAATCAATCAATACAATCTACAGTAGTTATGAGTAGCAACGAATTATCTGATGAGAATATATTCTATCTAATATATAGTCTATCTAATATATATCTCTAATATATCTAATCTATCTAATATATAATATATCTAATATATTAATATAGTAATCTATTATTATAATATACATTCTATAGAATATAGAATATATGTTTTTCTATCCATTCTTTTAGAGAGCAAATTAAGACAGTCATGTAACTTAAATAATTGTATTCAGTACTTACTAGCCACTAGTTCATAAATATTATGATAACTTACCTTTTATAGAGGTTTCCAACTATTTTTACTACGGCTTCGTGTCTTTAAACTCTTTTTTCTCTAGCTGTATCCCTTACCTTTCTAGAAGTTATTACCTATTTTCTTTATTTTTCGAAATTTTGAACTGTTTTTTCTAAAAAAAAATTACGAAAAAGTGAAATGCCTGTGAATTTACCTAATTATGAACCTTATAGTCTCTTATTGAGAACGCAACTCGCACTGTGCAATAAATTATTCTTAATATGTGGATTATTTAAATGAGACCTTGTTGATCTTCTTGATGTACATATCCTTGTCCGGCCCCTTTCCAGTGATGACCACAACTATACGAGGAAGACTCGTCTCCGCCGTTCTCAAATCCATTCCTTACCATAAAGCATGATGGAGTTATTAAGAACATTTCCTCTTTAGAATCATTCAATCGTTGATGTTTCAAAAATTTTTGTATTATTTGAAATCCGCTTTTTTATTTAAGATAACTCTTTAATAAAGTCTATTTTAATCACTTTCTCAGACGATCTGAAGAATAAGAGACTTGAAGAAAAAAGAAGGGGCAAAAACCTCTAGAAAATACTCATACGCGTTAAAATGGATGTAGAAAGTACCTGTTGTGGCTTAGTCGAGCGATCTCGTCGTACTTGACAAGTGCATCCAGCAGAATGGAGAAGTCCTCGTCTGGAGTCCACGAGGTCGACGAGACCAAGAGAAGTGGCCGGCAAGGACGGAGGACCACTTCACCCGAAGACGACTTCAGGGTAAGAAAAGTATCTGAGTCATAGGTCTTGATTTTTCAATAGGTCGGTCGCTTAAGTAGGTTAAAATTTTCACTTTTAACTTTACGAAACCGGTTGACGCTGAGTTATGGCTAATGAACTTTCCATTTATGTAGAGAAATGAAGATTTCTTCTTTCAATTTAAGCTGGGAAAACTCTGATACAATCATTTCAAGTGGGGGAGAGAGTGAGTAGGTCGGTCGCAGGAAATTTTTTTGCCAGTTGGCAGTTTAACTATAATCTGAGTTACCACAAGTCTTTCTCTGATAACCATGAAAAATGACTGTGCTTGCAAATCGTTCTTCGCATATACATAGAGTGGTTAGCGGGAACCGAACCCACAGCCTTCGCTTCACATCAGAGGTTGAATCACTCAACCCTCGGCTGCGAGCGTCTGTACAGTTTTCGGATCCACCAATGCTCCACACTCTTTCCACTAAGCAGTTGAATACTCAGATAACTTTTACAATGTGCTAGCTTTTTTTCTGAAATGACTTATTGCAGAAAATAAGCTATATGTTTGAAGAAGGTCGCGAGAGCGTGTGATGTAAAAGAGAGGATGCAGACGATAAGCATTTTTATGACTAGCTTTCTCGGATAGCGCATAGACTTGCGCATGGATTTAAGCGAAAGTGCGGGTTCGAGAAATATACTATATGTATATTTCGATTTCAACTCCGTTTATAATCAATGTGGGCCATTGGCTCCAGAGGAGTTGTTGTAACACTTTCGGGAACATCAAGCATTCATCGGCTTTCTCAAATTTCTTATTCACTCAATTCTTCCAGATGTGACTATAAATTCTACTGGGATCTCCAGATCTCCTCCAGATGTCATACTGACTTCCAATATCAATATAATTTCACGTAAATTCTCAAGCATACTACATGAATTCGAGATTGATGTGACTGACATTCAGGAATATCCTCGTAGGATTCAGCCTCTGTCGGTGGAGCTCCCCTGAGCACGGGCGGCGCCTGATCTCCTGAGCTGCAGATTCTCACTAGCATCTCATGCGTATCGCTCACCGAGAATGGTCTGCAAGTTTCCACCTCAAGCAGCTAATTCGAAAACAAGTTCTAACATCCAACTGACAATAAAGATAGTATGATTTGCTCGAAAACGACACGGAGACCCGCAGAGAGCCGGTATACATATTTCTAAGCAGAGAACCGCCAATGATGAAAAACTCAGAATTTAACTAGAGAACACCAAAGTTTAGAACCGAGGCCAGCTAAAACACGGAACAAAATGAAAACCGCATTGAAAACGGTCATCAAAAACAAGAATACTCCTCCGCGCTCAATCTTATTTTGGAGAAGGTTAAAAAACCTCTCCCCTGATCAGAGAAAAAAAAATACGCTTTCCATCACGAAAAGCTGTTTCCTAAATGATTATTCAAGAGGGAAAGCAGGATGCGAGATCGTGGACAAGGAAGCGTGTGGGCATTGCCCACAAGTCTCATCTTCCTTGGCAGGGGTAATCACGGCTAAGGAAATTAGGGTTTGACTCGAGCCACATCGTACATGAGTTGGAAAGTCTACATATTCCTAGAGGAGGCAGAGCTTAAGCCTCATAGAATTAGAGCTAAGGACTACGTATTTGTTATTTGCATTACTCATATACATCTGTGGAGAGCAATATGACAGAGTCACTCTACCAATAGATCAACTATAATGGGCAGTTCTGTCAATTAGCTACACAACAACAAGCGCTACATAGTAGAGTGCTGCACTTCTGTGCAATAAAAAGTAATACTAAGAATTCCCGTCAACTGTCTTGAAACAAGAGAAACCATATTCTTCCATCTTTCGACCCAATTTAAAGACCATTATTCTATGACAACGAATCCTTCCCAGGAAACCAAACCAGGGTATCTCTCTGACCCGGACTGCGGGTAAGAAAAATCTATGCGCTCTTCAAAAAGCTCGAAAAACATTGAAATCTATGCGCTCGGAAAAATTTTTTCTCGGATTTTTCGTAGGGAAAGTTCAAATCATTGGAAAAAATGAATGTTCGACTCTGAAATTTTAAAAATCTATGCACTCGAAAAAAGTTGTGTGGGTGCTAAGAAACACTCTGAAACCTACATCCTGAGGGGCAGATACAAAACCTACTTGAACTTCCACTGAGGTGGTCGATCATAAAAAATGGCGGCGGGAACTCGCCATCTTGTCTGCAGATCTTCTCGCATTCCCTTAAGAACATAATATTATTACTATCAAACGAAAGTCGACTTTACTGAAACTTCTAACCAAAGTAAATTTTTTGGTAGGAAAGTGATTGGAAATAGCGGGGTTTCTACAGCCTACGAGTTCACACCATCGCAAGGGACCGGTTCATCCTCACCGGTATCGAGCGCGTCCTTGGGTGGAGGATAGAGAGATGTCTCTTTGCACAAGTGCATTGGAGATAGTGGGCTTGCCCGTCGCGGACCAATATTGGATGGTATAGTTCGTCAAAAGAGGGCGATGCCGGACTGGACTGGGCATACCACCGGAAAAAAACATTAGCCAATACTCACTTATATTTTGGAATGGTGAGTCGAGGCGCCAGTAAAATAGCCTCTTTGATATTGATATTCTTTTTCGCCAAAGGACAACTGGTTTAGGGTCATCGCTAACATGGTTGACAATGAGAAAATGAAAAAGTAGAAAATCTTCGGAAGAGGAATAAGCAACTGTGGCGTTGCACTGAAGAGTCTTGGTAGACCACTTAGCGTTTCAACCTCATACCGAAGAGATTCACGAAGTCTTGAGTCCCAAGAAGACAGTAGAGAAATCTCGTAATTCAATGAAGTAGAGACGAGTAGAAGACAGTGTGAAGAGGAAATGATAGACCCGACCATCTCCGGGGTTTGAAAAAGAAAAGAATGAAAAGAAAAAATCTTTCAGTTCACCGGTTAACGAATGGGTCTCGCAAAGAGGATCACCGACTGCGGTGCGAGTGAAGACGGAGAAAATTTCTCCGGGCTCAAAAGGATTTTCACCAAACTATCCCAAAGGACTCCCCTCGACAGAACCTTTGGGTAAACAGCAACACCAAAGTAAATGGAAAATTTAAAAACTGTTGTTCAAAAATTCGCTCACATATTACATTCATCGTATTACATACAAAAATATCGCGGTGTGATCTTAATTTCGAGTTATCAGCCAATCATCGAACCAACTATCCATATATATATCTATATATATATATATATATATATATATATATATATATATATATATATATATATATATATATATATATATATATATATATATATATATATATATATCCCACTATGCAAGGAGACTCACTCTCGACACGCAAATCGAGGCGTGTGCTTGTCTCCCTGACCAGCCTTCCAGCCAATGAGTCCATTCCACGAACCTTCAACCAGTCATCTCCATAGAAAATACGGAAAGGGCAAGATTGTGAGAAAAGAAGAAATAACAGAAAAGGGGGGGGGCGCAATTTTTTCACAGCTTTTGAGGATCTATAAGTCACTGATCTCTTTTTATAATGAAATTGTTCAAAAACCGATCTCATAATGAGAAGCAAAGTGTTCCACGAACAAAAAAAATCATGTAATTTATAAAAAAGCAAGTTATACAAATCAACGCTCTCACTCTATGCAAAGACTGCCGTTTTTTTCCGAATCATTATTTTTGATGTAAAGTTTCTCGGGTGAGTAGTAGGAGACATGCTGATAATAAGAAAGACTTATCCGTTTCCATGTAATAGCTCGGCATCTTGGGCAGGGTTCTTTTATATTCCGAAAAGACTTCTTTCATCCAAACATTTTCTTTGTTTATTATGAAAACTACCTTTGCTTTCCGCTTTTCCGCTTCTTGCTCTTTCTATTTGCCGAAGAAGAAGAAGAAGAGATTTGAGCGAGGCTGGCTGAATTAGGTAGGTCAATCTGTTTCATTCCATGAGTTTCATGGAAAGTTGATGCGCTTCAGTCAAACTTCTTCAAAAAACGCAGTAAATCCTTCAGTTTGCATAATGGTCTCCGAAATTCCACCGTGGTTTAGGACGTTTCTTGTTGTCTAGTCAATACATACACTATTCTCTAGCAAGAATTAGACCCATTAAGGTTATAATTTCTAACTAAATTTAATTTCGCTTCATTCACAATCATTTTCATCATCTTATTCGGACCAATACCTAAAAATCATCATGTGGCAGCGCCGAAAATTGATACCGCTTCTTGTCTGATGATATGAAATGAAGCGCATTCAAATCTTAATATCCGCCACTCACCCGCCGACTTTTTCTCCGACGTCCGGCTGAGTTGCAGATGCGATTGGCAGGGCTTCAACCGAAAGAATAGGAATGAGAAGAAATTGGTTTATGAAGAATAGAACTTGAAAACACCAGGTTTTCGTAGGTCATTGATAAGTTCTCTACATTTTGTTTTTGTTGGAAACTTTTGAGTCAGACCACTAGAGTATCATACGATAGTCAGACCACTAGAGTATCATACGATAGTCAGACCACTAGAGTATCATACGATAGTCAGACCACTAGATTATCATACGATAGTCAGACCACTAGAGTATCATACGATAGTCAGACCACTAGAGTATCATACGATAGTCAGACCACTAGAGTATCATACGATAGTCAGACCACTAGAGTATCATACGATAGTCTCATTAACTCCATTCACATCCACAGATCTCCAAATTCTGGATGACTACAATAATTGACGTTCAATTTTTTAATCAAAATGGCTGAGATGGTTTTCTCATTAATTTCTGGTCAAGCATTTAAATTAGACCATAAAAAATATGTTTGTACGCACCGACCGAGTTGGAAAAGGGATGGGGAAAGAATGGAAACGGATGTAGAGGGAAAGTAAAATATAATGTGAGGAGTAGAGGATGTGGATCATTTCTGGTGTGAACATGTATGCGCCATTGTAGCTGGTCGAGTTACTATTTAAAACCTCAGTGAGATCAGCACTCAGAACCAGGGGTTCAATGGTTACCGGACCAGCTATGTTGGCGCATACATGTTCACGCCCAGAATGATCTACATTCTCTTGTTTGTACGCACCGACCGAGTTGGAAAAGGGATGGGGAAAGAATGGAAACGGATGTAGAGGGAAAGTAAAATATAATGTGAGGAGTAGAGGATGTGGATCATTTCTGGTGTGAACATGTATGCGCCATTGTAGCTGGTCGAGTTACTATTTAAAACCTCAGTGAGATCAGCACTCAGAACCAGGGGTTCAATGGTTACCGGACCAGCTATGTTGGCGCATACATGTTCACGCCCAGAATGATCTACATTCTCTTCTTCTTCTGTTCTCTTTCACTACTTCTCTTTTCACTCTTTTTGCCTTTCCCTATTCCTTTTTCCACTCGCTTGGCGCGTACAAACATGCCTTAGACCCGTCTCATTCAAGGCCTGCTGAGAACCAGTCAGCCTTTCACTTGTGGACGCGAGTCTGATAAGCATAGTAAGTTGAATAAAATCAGAGTCAGCCCTACAAAATGGAAATATCTGTAGCAAAATTACCCCACTCTTCTCCCTTCTTTGTTTGAGAGAATTTTAAAGCAGTTTGGGAACTGATCAGAAACCTCTTCTGCTTTGTTAAGAGCGAGTGAATTCTCGTCCATCTTCCATCGATCAGTCAGCATACTCCATGTGTAATTGTGCCAATCCACAACGACGTTTGCTCCTCTCAACCAACTCACCTCAACACTAACTCCTCACTTAGACAACCCTTATTGTGAACCTAAACCTAATTTTCGACTCACTGGTTCGCGCTCCGCTCTCTCTATTCTTTAATGGTTGTTCAATTTTTCATGATTCTCATTTGCTAGTAACAGATTGTTTCTCTTACGCGCATTGTGGGTAAAATCTATGCGTAATTTTAAGCGCTCTCCAAAAAGAGCTAATGATTTCTCTCTTCGAATGAGTTATCCATTTTCTACAAACGCTCTTGGTCACCTTTTGAAGTCTGCCGTTCTTTCATGATTACTCTTCTTAATCTACACGTTTCTAAGTTTCTTTGGCTATTGATAATAAACAGTTTGGTTATTGAATATTATTTTCCAGTATTAGAAGTTTCGACTCGATCTGAGAAGACGAACTACCGCTACAAGCCAATACGAGAAAAGCAATCACTGACGAGAGTACATATGATAAGAGCTGGCAATGCAGGAGGATTTTGTACCAGAATGAAATCCAATCTCCACCCCACACGGAAGAGCAACGCGTATGAGAGCATCTTAAAACTTGAGTTCCCCTTGAACGCGTTATTCGAGGAATTACACTTCTAAAAATTTTTAACCGCGCGAGGTTTCATTCTATTCGAAGTCAACAGTCGACAAAATTTATTTACTTGATTCTGTAAGTCGAATCTTTGCTATTAATTCACATTGAGCTATTAATTTTCTTTTCGGAATTAATTTACAATTTTGAGCTATTCATACATTCCGATATTTTAGGAGAATAGAAATATCGGTGCCTTAGGCTGCGCACTGTTTTGCTCACCAACCGTTTTTTACCGTTAAAAAGTAAGACTAATTTGCTCACATACAGTCAGATACATACAGGTTTTGTTTGAATTTTCCCGCTTGGAAACTTCCTGACTAGCAATAAAATGACCTTTCAAAATGCAACAGTTGCTCCATTTGGACACTCAATACGTCATTTTATTGCTAATCAGGAATTTTCGTAACGGGAAAATTCAAATAAAACCTGTATGTATCTGACTGTATGTGAGCAAATTAGTTTTAATTTTTTACGGTTAAAAACGGTTGGTGAGCAAAACAGTGCGCAGCCTTAGCGGTCTTGTTCTCAAACGCTTTATATTATCCAGCTACAACTCCCCCCCCCCCTCGAAAGGTGACGAATTTGCCTCTAGGCCCATTGTCAATTGTAACCTAGTTTTTCGACTACCTTGGCTTACGTATTCCCTTTAGCGATAAAAATTGGAATAAATACTTCGAAAAATCAAAACCAATAAATTAAGAACTGAACCGCGTTGTGAGCTAATTAATTTTTTAGACTATATTTATTTATTTATTGAAATACATTTTGCAATGTAACAACACGAGGAAGAAAATATGAAGAAAGCCAGCTGACCAGAGCTGTGTATAAGAAGCGGAAAACCAGGACAGCCAGCTCGGGCAGTCCACCAAAACATGAGGGTGTAGGGCGCAGTGCCACAGTGCTAGAAATTTCTTCCGTTACATTGCAATTCGCTTCTTTCCTGTCCCGTTCTCATTGTGCCCCAAATGCCGTGATATGTATTGTGTGATTTTCATGAGAAGAAAACAACAGAAACATTTTATTGTATTTTCCCCAAGTTACTTTTACCGTCAAATTAAGTTTTTTTTTTAACAGAAAAAATGTTTATCGAAACAAATTACCGTATGCGGGGATGATCAGAGATTCGAGAATTCGGTTGCGTCTCTGAATATCCGATAAGAAGAACCTTCAATTACAGCAGCTCTCGGTATTGAGATTAGTCTAAAACTCCCATAATACTCATTTCTTCAACAAAACATTATAAATAATTTAAAGCAAATTGGACGAGTTATCAACTCTGATGACTGTTTCAAGCATTTTTGGGAGCAAATCATTCCCTCGAAACACACTGGCAACAGTGGCCATTCGTGACTCTACAGCCTTAAGAGCCTGTCACGGATGGAGCTGGATCATCCAGTCCAGAATCGAGCGCGACCTCAGGTGGCGGATAGAGGGATGCCTCCCTACGAATAATTCGTGCTGGGAGATAGCGGGAGAAATCCCGCCGCGGACCAAAACTGGGTAGTATAGCCCGTCGGCCTGGGCATGCCACCGGACAAAACATCAGCCGATACTCCGCTATACTTTTCAATGGCGAGTCGAGGCGCCAGTCAAATAGCCTCTTGCCTATCTCCGGTCAACGACAGGCGAGACGTCTCTACTCCCACCGAAAACGATGCTAGGCCAGCTTGACCACCCACTCACAAGGCCTATAGCATGAACAGGTTGCTACAACGATGTCCGCCTTCACAAGGTGCAGCATGACAGTCTCAGGACTGCAAAGGACATCAAAACCCTTCTCCGGACGCATCTTGTCCGAAGAACACGAGAACTTCTCTCATTAAAGAGAGTGATCATAACCAAGTCTTCGATGCGGGATGCTTGCCGGCAACAACAACAACAGCAAATCATTCCATGCAGAAGCACTAATATAGAGACTTTCAGCTGGTTATCCTAAAATCTCATTAGGAGGACCAAGTTATAATGTTTGTCACTGTGAATAATGAGCTTTCCAAACCCAGATAAAAAAATTTTTGATTCGATGGCACACTGTTTTTCACTATATGCTTTCGGGCTGTCTTCAATGTTTGCCCTTCATTCAAAAACATCCAGCACTTTCTTACCCAAAGAAGTGTGTGGATGAAGAAGAAAAAAATAGCATACTTTGATGTAAAACCGAAGAAATGGCATTAAATAGAAGACGCATACGAAAATATAACTCGTATCATTAGCCTTTTTGGAAGGCGCATAGATTTGCATATAGATTTCACCTACAGTGGGAGTTAAAGAAAAAACTTGGGTCAAATTCTTTTTGATCTACACGCTTCTTTTGCCGCCGATGGGAAACAGGATCGACCAATCTTTTAAGGTGAGTAACTCACTTTGTAACCCAATTGATGCGCTAGTGAGAGGGCGTGGTTGCACATTCGAGGACTCCTTCCGATGTCTCCAATCACGACAACGGCTACAACCGGTTCATCGGACATCTTCGAAGAGACTCGCAAGTAATCTTCTCTTTAATTGTAATCTCGCTAGTAATCTCTTTAATTGTCAAGAAAAGAAAGCTACGCTCACGGCTTATTCACTGCGGTCAAGTGTTGTACATCCCGAAGGCGGGTGTATTCAAACAAAGGTTATATGAGACGACGGATGGAGTTTACGACAGTAGGAGTCAATGTAATAAAAGATTCAACAAGAGTACAACAAATGCACTTTGTCTAAAAAATTTATAAAATTAGAATAGAAAAAGGAATATCGGTTCTTTTTAACTTGGGAGGGGGTACGCTTAACTGTGGGGGGTGCGCTTTACTTGTGGGGGGCGCGCTTTACTTGGGGGGCTTTTTAAAAACAACTTTTCAAATGATTATTTTTACATTAAAAAACGCTTTGGCTTAGGAAAAGTTTACGCTAACGAGGCCGTACGGCTTAGGCGAACAAGAGCGCATAAGAAAATTTACATTAAAAAAAACATTTCTGAACGCTGCGAAAAGAGCCCCCCCCCCCCCAAAATAAAGCGGAGCCCCCCCCAGTTAAGTTAAATTGTGCCGAAACAGCTCATTTCTGAGGCACTGTTTTGCTCACCAGCCGTTTTTAACCGTAAAAATTAACTGTATGTGAGTTGAAAATTTCTTTTCAACAATTACAATTGTTTGACTAAAAAAATCACACAATTCCAAAAGTGGAATAAACAACTCAAAGATTCACTAAAAAAAATCCATCTTTTTGGTGTCATGTTGTGAAGTCGTGGTGGGTGTGAAAAGCCGTGGTGTGAACAGTCGTGGTGTGAAACGTCATAGAACCGATTCTCTAGTTATTTAGGATGAAAGGTTATCCAAAACTGGTTATTTTTACTTGGGAGCCGCGCTTCCCCTGGGGGGGGGGCTTCGCTTTACTTGGGGTGGGGGCTTTTTATAGATAACACAAGTTTACTTTGAGGGGCTCCGTTCCACTTTGGTGGGGGGCTCTTTTCGGTGCGTTCAAAAAATATTTTAAAAATATATAAAAAAATTTGAATTTTCTTATGCGGTCTCGTTCGCCTAAGCCGTACGGGCTCGTTAGCGTGAACTTTTTCCTAAGCCTAAGCGTTTTTCAATGTGAACACTAATCCTTGAAAAAGTTATCTTTAAAAAGCCCCCCCCCAGATTAAAAGAACTCTTAATATCATGACCTCGTCAACTATTCCGAGTTCGACATCCTCACTCTTGTATTCATACAAGTCTTCCATTTAAATTTAAACGCTGCCTTTCTCCTCTTTTTCAAGAAACAATCTTGACTTGCTCACCTTTAATCACTTAGTCAAAGATTATCGACCCCATTACAATGAAAAACTTAATTTCGAATTTTTATCGACGTCTTCTATCAATTGAAAAATTGCGGTTTTTTCAAGATATAAATCATATACCTTCGACAAGTACTCGCTAGAACTCTTCCAGATTCTATAGAAGACGTTAGGCATTTCAAATTCACCACATTATTTCGACATTTTTTTATTCGTTTTATAGCCAGTTTTGGTGTCAATATAATACTTGCGATTTATTGAAACGTTTTCCGTAAATAATTCAATAGTAAACCAAAGTCAAACGAAAAAAACTGTAGTCGAACGAAAAAACTTTTTTAGTGTCTTCTCGAGTGTTTTCGTGAACCGCGCTTTTCTTAAATGCACTCTGGTCAAATATAGCGTCGAAGAATGATGCGTGATTAGCACCCAAAACCATTCTCTGAACTAATTTTACTGCCCTACAACCTTCCGTCTTCTCAACTTGGAACATTAAGCTGAGTTGGGCCGATGAAAAGCAGGGAAAATTTAACTTTGGGGACCCACCTGAAAGCAATTGCACAGTAAGAAAACATGTGGTAGAACAGGGACCCACCTCTGCTATTTCTCTCTCTGTACTGCTGTCTGCTGTCTCTACTAACTATCTGCTCTTTCTCTCTCTACTGTTGTGCGTTGTTTTTGAGCCCGAACGCGTGTGAGAGAGAGAGAGAGAGAGAGAGAGAGAGTTTGAAGTTTTTGAGAGATAACGCGCATGAGAGAGAGGGAAAAATTGAGAAGTTTTTGAGAGATAAAGCGCATGAGAGAGAAAGAGGAAGTTTGTGATCCCGAACGCGTGGGAAAAGATTCCTGATAAAAAAATCTTTGGACGGCTAAAGTAGATTAAAGCCAATTTTTTACTAAGTCTAAGCGTTTTTTAATGTAAAAATAATTTTCTGATGTTAAAATAAAAATTTATAAAGATAATTTTCTAAAAAAAATGGAAAAGAAAACTAAGAGAAATAAAAAGAAAGTAAGAGAACAAGTAAGAAAAAAGAAAGAGAAAAAATAAAAAAAGAGAAAGAAAAAAGAATACTAATTAATTGAGCCAGGCCGTTGGGTGTACACTTTGTTAAAGGCTCTGCAAGGTGCGCTCTGCAAGGTATCGCTCTGCAAAGTGTCCGGTGCAAGGTGTCGCTCTTCAAGATGTCCGGTGCAAGGTGTCGCTCTGCAAGGTGTCGTGTTACCAAGGATGAGTATTAGAACTTATCCGTACACACCCCGTCACACAATGGAGGAAGGAGGAATTAAGTTCGCACGCAATTTTTATTACTTCAAACGGTCCCGCCTTAAAGTGGCTAAAAAGGCGGCGGATTTGAAAGTAATTTTAAAACACGCTGCGCAAGCGCACGTGCGCTTGCGTGTTAATGTAAAATCGATAAGGGCCGTTTTTTCACTTTTTTGTTTGCGATTCGCAATGCATTGGGCAAGTACCAAATATATTAGTGCGGGCGCGAGTGCGTCTTACGTTCGTGCGCGACTGCGTCTCGCGTGATCGAGTGCGTCTCGCGTGCGTGCCTGCGCATCCTTATCAAAATTTTGCGGGCTGGCCTAGTCTATCGAAAGTGGTCGTCTGACGGGGGGTGTCCGTATAAAAGATCCCGCTAAGCATATATCGAACAACGTATTTGTTATTACAACACACAGAAAAAAATTTCCAACTGTATGCTAAAAGTGTTCAAGCAATAGCAATTTGTCCCAATGGTGTAATGGTAACGCGCGCTCCCGGTTTGAGACGAGATGGCTGGGTTCGATGCCGCCCGATGGTTTAGCTTTTTTCTGTGCGATAGTTAAATCACTTGTAACATTAAGCTAAGAGCGTAAAAGAAAAAAATAGTCATAAATAAATGTATGCAAAATGCTGGTGAAAGAGGTTTTATGAATTTGAATTTATACTGATAAGAGACGAAGTGTTTTCGTTTCTTCTAATTCCACACAACATAAGTAGGAAGCGTCATTCAGATAGTGTGATCTAATTATATATTTATATTTTATCTACATCATACGATGCAAAAGCAAACACATATTACAATTAAAATTCGAGCACAAACATTGAATAAGAATACATATAAGATTATCAGCAATCAAGTAAGCGAAACATTTATCCTATATATTTTTATCGACATTCTACAATGCAAGATTATGGTGAGACACATTATACATACATACAAAGTATGGCGACAGGTAAGGGAAACTTTCTAAATGCTACTGATTATTCGCCAATTCACTGACCACATTCTCGTTACGGAGACGACTTATGAACTGCTGTACTGTTCCTGAATTTAATATTTCACTCGAGACTCCGTAAAACATTCTTGAAACCCGTAAACCGAAACAATTGAATCTAGAAGTGAAAGAAGTACATTCAATTGCAATACCATTAATATGTGTACGAGTGGGGGAGGTGTACTTGAAAATGCGGGATTTTTCAATAATAGACTTATCATTGAAGAATTCAATCGGAAATTGTGGATTAAATGTTGAATTGAGGAAACATGCCTAACCGGCATGCATTAAAGAAAAATTTTGAAGATCGGTGCAGCTAAAAAGAGTAGCGATAATCACGAAGACCATCAACGAAACTGCTCATAAAATACCATAAAAAGAAAGTATGCCGAATCGCATAAATCCCATTCTATGACTATTCATAAATAGAATGATAGGCAGACTTCAAAAGCATACTTGAACTTTATGCATAGTGATACTATATATTTATGTGTTCCAAGTTTCATTACTTATTTCATGAAAAAGTTTATGATTATTCATAAATATTTTTTGTGGGTAATGAACCACAGTAAATTTTTGGAAGCAACTGTCTCAAGCTTCAAAACGTTCCCTCCTCATAGGGAGGGAACCCTGAGAAACAACATCAACCTTGTTAAGTTGGTTGAGAAAGTTCAACGCTCTTTCACGAGGAGAGTACTAGGAAGAGTCCATCACCCTAAGCTTCCGTATTCCCAGAGGCTTTCAATGCTAGGCCTTCAGAGCCTCGAGTACCGTCGCGCTATCTCTGATCTACTTTTTATTCATAAATGTTTACATAACAGCTTAGACATAGACACTGATCATTTATACGAAATCTCGGCTGTTCAGCGTTTCACTCGGCATTCGCATCCTCTAAGACTTATTCCTCCTCACCGCATCAATAAGACCTCTTTATCGACATGTGTTTCCCGTCAAATGTCTGTTTGGAACTCTCTTCCATTTGATGTTATCAACGAAGCTAGTAGCCTTAAATTTAGAAAGCAATTTTTTTCGTTGCCTGTGAATGTGATTGTACCAGTTAGTCTTGTTTCTGATACTTAATTAAGACTTGTGATTTTTCATCAGTATCACAGCCCCCCCTTTTTTCTCCTTTACACACCGCCAATAAGCTTTATGTGTAATGTAGTCCATGCATACCTTTGTTTATATGTAAATTGCTTTTGTCTTAAATACCTACATGCTTGGAATAAAGAATGAATGAATGAATCATCAATCAATCAATCATGAATAGTGATACATTATATTTATGTGTTCTAAGTTTCACTACTTATTTCATGAAAAAGTTTATGATTATTCATAAATATTTTTTGTGGGTAATGAACCACAGTAAATTTTCGGAAGCAACTGTCTCAAGCTTCAAAACGTTCTCCCCTCATAGGGAGGGAACCCTGAGAAACATCAATCACCAATCAATCAATCAATTATGAATAGTGATACTTTATATTTATGTGTTCAAAGTTTCATTACTTATTTCATGAAAAAGTTTATGATTATTCATAAATAGTTTTTGTGGGTAATGAACCACAGTGAATTTTCGGAAGCAACTGTCTCAAGCTTCAAAACGTTCCCCCCTCAAAGGGAATGAACCCTTAGAAACAACATCAATCATCAATCAATCAATCATGAATAGTCATACTTTATATTTATGTGTTCCAAGTTTCATTACTTATTTCATGAAAAAGTTTATGATTATTCAAAAAATATTTTTTGTGGGTAATGAACCACAGTATCCCCTTACACAGTAACCACAGTATCCTGGATCCAATATCCCCTTACACGTAAACTTAACCCATTGCGATGAAGTATATATATATAAAATCAATAATGCGATTGACCGGCCGAATTAACCAACTACTTCTAGAAAACTTCACATGTTACACTACCTAGCCTTCTGCATTAAAATCATATAAATAAATCGGTTAGAGACTGCTATCAACATCCTGGAATACGGTAGAAAACTCGTTCATTCCAGGATCGTCATGGTGAGTTCCACGTAGCTCGCCTGCAGGTATTCAGGTTGAATGAAACATACTCTCGTTTTTCAGCCATAAAACAGAATATACAAATACATATACATCGACTATTATAAGGGGAAAGGGGTCAAAAACATTAGTAATTCAACTGGAAGTATGTCTCACCTGGGAAAATACCGTATTCCACTCGACAGAGCAGGCTTTCAAGAAGAAATCTTCGCGCTTTTTAGCTCCTCTGAGTCAGTAAAAAAGGTCAAGGATCGTCATAAAAAAGAGAAAACAACAAAATGTTACGTGCAAAAACTTCAGATGATTTTTTGAACTTCAAATTTACAAAACAAAATTTTGTGGTGTTTTAGTGTTTTGTGCTCTATCACTTGGCTTTTTATAGCCCTTGTGCTGCCACGCGGTAATCAAACAAATTTACTGGCCAAATTACACAGAATCAGTAATTCACTCAAATAATAACAACAATGCAACAAAATTCAAATAACGAACAAAGAGGGGGAAATGGGGTTGACTACTATACTGACACCTGGTCTAAAACAGGTTCAAGAATTGGTCGCTAAACGGCCCAGCACACTAAAGTGCAATTTCAGAAGGGAAAGGAAATTAAGGGGCAGAAATGTAAATGGAGCTCAAACTTGGGAGCCCACTTACTGACCTTTTCGGTGATTTCCTCTCTCTCCAAGATTGCTCGTCAAGGACGAGCTGGAGGATCCAAGTGGGGGTAAAAGGGAAGAACGAAGAGAGCCGAAGTCTGAGCTGACTCGGCTTTTAACTATAAGCAAATTAAATTCTAGCAAATACGTCTATGCTAATTGAATAGTTAAATCATAATTTAACTATTCTTAAATTAACAAAAAACAAAAAACAATCGGAACAAGTAGCTAAAAATGCTAAACTTCTACGCTAAACTATTTCACAATTATTTAAATAGCGCTCAAGCGTCGAGCTGCAAATACTACCGTAATCGCAATTCGCTATGAGAATTGTCTACATTTGAACAAGGTTGTGATCGTAAAGTGCACTAATGCAGTTTACACTAGATGATCACCGAGGTAGCTCGCTACAAATTTCATGTTTATCGATTATTCATCGCTTGACTTTTACGATTGTAAAGAATTGTATAAGAGACACAATCACCATTCATCACATATACAACCACAAATTCCTGAGCGTGACGTTTCAGAATTCCTTTTTTTTATCTACCTCTTAACTTTTCTAGCAATAACTAAATACTCGGAACTTTTTGAAAAAAGTAGAAAAAGCTCAAGCTGTTTATTCAATCCGCACTGCGAGTAAAATCTATGCGCTTCTCAAAACAACTCGTGATACGATGTTGCATTCTCTTTTTCCATCGAAAGCTTTCGGTCTCTCTCAAAAGTCAATCTTTCTGAAACACACGTTTCTTCCACGGATGGTCAGAAATAACAGCTGAAACCCAACCTCCCAACCCGAATTCGACCAACTCTATCATTCCAAAATCTTTAATAAGATGAAAAAGTATTTTAACTTTTTGCGCTTTGCAAGACTTTTTCAACTGGTTTCCTCCACAAGACAAAGCTTCCTGCCTGCTGGACGTAACAGTAAGGATCCTCAACACAAATGTTACCGTTTCATAGTCAAGGCTGATATAAGGCTCGGAAAAGTAAAAAAAAATTATAAACTGTCACTCAATCTATAGAAGGATTTGAAACTTTTGATGTGTGTGCTTTGACGTGAGTTACTAAAAACTTAGTTCAAAACACAGATTTAATCTACCCGCACTGCGGTAAAATATATGCGTTTTTATGCGCACCTCAAAAGACAGGGAAAAGTTTTCTGCAATGCATTTCGATTTCACACTGAAGGCTCTCGCTTTCTCACCGGTCGGCCTTTCCCTCATGACTACTTTTTTAAATCTAAACTTTTTTACGGGGTTTTATTCAAGAAATTTCTTGTTTGGCTCTGCTCGAAACCTAGGTGTGCTGCAGCGTCAGACAGCAGAGTTTTCTCCGTTTGTCTGCTGTCTCTTCGTGATATCTTAACTCTCTCTCTCTCTCATTCTTTTCATCTGCTATCAACTCACGCTCTCCTCAGACTTTCCGCTATTTTCGTTGATGAAATCATTCACAAAGCTTTGTACAAGGGACCTGACAATTAATTCACAAATTTAGGACTAAGAATTTTTCGGATACTTTTCATGTTTATTATATATATTTTATCTACACTTGTCAGTGCAAAAACAAACATTATTCAGTGCAAAAAGTGCAAAAACCAGTGTCAGTGCAAAAACAAACATTATTGTGCTTAGGCTTAGGCAAAAGTTACGTCAGCAAGGCCGTACGGCTTAGGAAAGAGACCGTAAAGTAAAGGAGAGAGACCGTTAAGTATAGGAGAGAGACCGTACGGCTTAGGAAAGAGACCGTAAAGTATAGGAGAGAGACCGTTAAGTATAGGAAAGAGACCGTACGGCTTAGGAAAGAGACCGTAAAGTATAGGAGAGAGACCCTTAAGTATAGGAAAGAGACCGTACAGCTTATGAAATAGACCGTACGCCTCAAGAAAGAGACCGTTAGGCTTAGGAAAGAGACCGTACGGCTTAGAAAAGAGACCGTACGGCTTAGGAAAGAGACCGTACGGCTTAGGAAAGAGACCGTACGGCTTAGGAAAGAGATCGTACGGCTTAGGAAAGAGACAGTACGCCTTAAGAAAGAGACAGTTAGGCTTAGGAAAGAGACCGTACGGCTTAGGAAAGAGACCGTACGGCTTAGGAAAGAGACCTTAAGAAAGAGACCGTACAGCTTAGGAACGTGACCATACGGCTTAGAAGCGAGACCTTCTGGTATTTGCGCTTTTTCAGTTTTTGGCATCTCATCAAATGCTAGAGACGCAGACCAAACCTAGATTCACAACAGAGCCCAAAGATGTTATGTGCGCGTTTTCCGTTTTTGGTATCTTGCCAAGTGTTAAAGACGCAGAACACACCTAGGTTGCCAGCTGAGCCTCTTGTTCAAAACAAGCTTATAAATAAATTTAATGCTTATTCTTGCAGTCTGATTGAATTGAGTTCGAATAGGTTGTTAGACGAATTGTACAGGACTAGCGTCCCCTTTGGGGACGCTTGTCACTTTCTTGTTAGCCAAGTTAGAATGAGAGCCTAGTCAATTTTCGCTTCTCCTTATCTCCCTGTCTCAGGCAGCTTCGCTGCCTTCGTTTTCCCTTTTCTACTTTTCTCCCTCTCTCAGGCAGCTTCGTTACTTTCGTTATTCTTCTTCTCCTTTCCTCCCTGCATCAGATTCGTCTTTCTCCTTCTCTTCTCCACCGCAGGCAGCTTCGCTGCCTTCGTTTCCCTGTTCTTCCTTTTCTTCCTGCATCAGGCAGCTTCGCTGCCTTCGCTTTTCTGCTTCTCCTTTTTTCCCTGCTTCAGGCAGCTTCGCTGCCTTTGTTTTCCTGCTCCTCCTTTTCTTCCTGCTCCAGAAAGCTTCGCTGCCTTCGCTTTTCTGGTTCTATTTTTCTATCTGACTCAGGCAGCTCCGCTGCTTTCGTTATTCTTCTTCTCCTTTTCCTTGAGTTCGAATAGGTTGTTAGACGAATTGTACAGGATAGCCCATGTATTCGAAAACGCTTTTACAAACGGTAATTTCAGTGCTTAAGGGAGCAAGACTGTTCAAATACGGACATTTAATAGCTCAAATTAATAAAAACATTGGGTCAAAAAATCATTCGATTCGGTCTCCTTTGGCACAAAAGAAAGCACGGACTCGCATTGGGAACGCTTCGATCACTGAACGAAGGTACTTGTCGTTGATCTTCGACCACTCCTTCGGCAGGGACTTTTTTAGAGACTCCAGATTCAAGTGGGGAAGAGCATTCACTTTGCTCTCAAAGTAGGACCACACGGAATAGTCCAGCAGATTGAATTCGGGCGATGAGGAGGGCCGTTCTGCGCTGGAGATGAACTCGGGGAAATGAGCCTTCCACCATGCCTGTGTTCCGATAGCCTTGTGAGCAGGCGCAGAATCTTTCTGGATGACCCAAGGTGTATTACGGTACTGGAAATCAGACCGAGGAAGCAATACTTCTTGAAGAATATGCTGGCGGTAGTATTCCTGGTCAATTTTAACTCCTGCTTCGACAAAAACAAGGGAAAGTTTGCCGGTGGCGGACACTTCGGCCCAAACCATGACTTGTCCAGGATGGGAAGCTCTATGAACGATCCGGCTTCATTAGCTGCCTGAGAGTCGCGAGCAAGCAGTCGCACATGTTGAGAGTCCGAGAAAACTGTCCTAAGGTGAGAATTCTCGCGCGTACGGAGGATTAAGGCGTGGCACCTTTCGAGTCTTTCGTCCTTGTTCTTCAGAGTTAGGATGGCAGCCTTTTTGTTCGATATAAGGTGAGCCTCAAATCCTGTTAAAATCCTCTTTAACGATGAAGAGTCGCGCGTGATATGTTCACCTCGGATGCAATTTTGTTAAACCAACGCCTAGCATTTCGACCGACTCGCTTCCTCATGGCCTCAACCTTGTTAGGGTTGCGCACTAATCGAGGACCACCTTTTCGGGGCAACTCAGCAAGTGTAACGATCTGTTTAAACGTTTTATTGTTCTCAAGACAAGATTGTGAGAGACGTTTAGATTCTTAGCGATGCGCGTATTTGATCGACCAACAATGATAGAGCGTGCTCTATGAGCGGCCAGCATTTTTCTGAGAATTGATAAAATGAACCTTAAACCATGCAATAAAAACACATGTAAAAATTGGATCTCAGCGTGTACTATAAATTGAATTATAAACGCCGAAAGATTGGTTGCCGAATACATGGGCTACCCTGTATACTGCGATTTTCATTTCTTGCAATCATGATATCGTTCCGCTTTCTGAATAAATTTTTATGATCGATTAATAAGGAACCTTGGTGCGCTGGAGAGAATTGGTGATAGCTGTGAGGATGACTTTTTTCTCCGCATCTGTCCTTTTACTGTTCGCCTCACCAACCAAAGATGTAGAAAGCATAAAGTCACTCTTTCCCATCTTTACCGCGTGTATTTCCCTGATCAAAACAGAAATAGTTTTTTTTGGATCAGGCACCTTAACCTCGCGGCTTCGGTTTTTATCGGGAAGAATGGCTAAAGAAATTTAGCAAAAAAACTCTGGAACATTTTTTCTTTAGACTAACTTGTATAGGCCAGAAAAAGGTATCAAGGTCATTTCAATCTGCACCCAGCCTCGCCGCATATCTCCACCAGATCAGACATTTTGAACACGCAACACTTTGTACCGCGACACTTTGTTCAATACAATTTAAACGCTTTATTCTCAATGTGATGGGACATGAAGCGCCGTTGAATCGAACTTCAGCTTCTTTTTAGTTTATTGATGTTGAGAACGAGGAGGTTGACTGGAGTGCCGATTATGGTTTGGGCGATACGCCTCAAGGTGTACAATTCCTGCTAGAGACAGTAATCCTTCATTTTGGGCGATAGAAATGAAGAGCGAGAACTGAGTTAACCGTTCTCAGCTACGACAAATTAAAGGAATGACACTTTGTACCCATGATCAAATCGGCAAAACATTGTTTTTATGAGAAATTTTTCAAAAGTTCCTAAAAAATAAGCTGTACGGCCCGGTTGGAATTCAACAAAGTTATCTCTTGTTCGCACTTCCGTCAATTTTCTCATACCGTAATCAGCTCAGAAATGCAATTTACATGTTTGTTCGCTCTTCCGTCAAACTTCTCATTTCATAATCAGCTCACCGAAATGCAATTTACAAGTCCCGTCACTAATAGTTTGACACGGCTTCGTTAGCGTTAGCGCCTTAACCATTACTAAGCCTAAGCGTATTTTAATGTAAAATAAATATGAATTCAGCAACACACGAAGTTTGACGGAAGAGCGAACAAAAGACCGACCAAACTAGCAAATTGCATTTCGGTGTGCTGATTTATGTATGAGAAGTTTGAAGGGAGAGAGAAGAGCGAAAAAGATATATTTTTTGAAAGGCCGCCTGGTTAGCGTTATCTTCACCTAAGCCTGAGAGACATAATAATTTTTAAAAAAAACATGCGGTACAAAGTGTCGGGTAAAAAGTGTCTCGGGTACAAAATGTCGTGATACGATCTCCACGCCATCTTTCACCCTTCATAATTCAATTCAATTCAATTCTTTATTCCGGTTGAACACATTGCATATTTAAGAGTGTGACAACGGATGACTGATAGAAAGTAATTCAGTGTTTAAAACAAATATTTGAGGAGTTCACAGAAGATTACAGCGAATTCAAAGCGATCTGATCATATGGAGGTAGTTAACTAAAATGTACATACGATGGGTAACGTGATATTGTCATAATCAAAGCTTAATTCGTGTTCTAGGGACAATGATATCACAAGGAAGTTGAAGCAAAGAGTTTTTAAAGACATGAGCTGATCTGATTCTAACAATGTCTTCGTTCAGGCTATAAATGAATTGAATTGAAATTCCATACATCAATAACTCGTGATGCGCAGATATTGTTGTGTTTAGATAGCTTGAAAGGAAGAACTATTCTGAGGGAATGAGAAACTCTGTTGCTATAGGGACTTGTATGAACGGAGAAAAGCGAGGAATGGTCCATATCAAAGTGTCCATGGATACATTTGTGTATAAAACAAAGATCTGATATGGCTCTTCTGTATTCAAGAGTGTCAAGAGAGAGTAATCTAAGGCGAGTTGGGTAATCTGATTTTGGTTGACAAGATCTATATAATATGCGACGGGTAAATGTTCTCTGAACTTGTTCGAGCTTATTGATTCGACCGATGTCACATGGAGACCAAAGCTCAGTACCGTATTCAAGTAGTGGCAGTATATAAGACTTGTAGGCTCTAAGTAGTACAGTGAGCGAGGAAGTCTTGAAAGCACGCATAATCAGATTAATGAGATTAACAGATTTCTTGATGGTATTGTTACGCCTGAGGGCGTGAGATGATCGACCTATTATATTACATCATCGTCCTATATGATTAATCACGGAGGAGGAGGAGACATGAAAGCCACACCCACATGACCACTATTTAAGCCAGGATATTGGGCGGACCCAGAGAGAGAGAGAGAAGAGAGTAAGAGGAGACCCAACTCGGCAAGGTCCTTAAGACCTTGCTCTTTGCTTTAGAACCCCTTTTTGTGCGTTGTTTAATTGCCATTATGTAATGTCATATTTATACCGCAATAAACTGATCAATGACTAAACTGTTTGTCTTCGGGGGCATTTCCATGGGCAAAGCACGTTTACCCTCACTGGTAGCAGCGAGTGGCTGACCTAGTCCGGAATAGGTCAGTCACCGCCTCTCTCTCTTCCAACCCCCCTTTTTTTTCTCAGACTCTTCCACGGTTCCAAGTCACTGTTTCTTTTTTTCGTTTTCTCTTCTCTACTGTCAGAAATCTCCATACTCTAAAGTCTCATTTGATTGCTGCTCCGTTGTTTTTATCTTTTCCTTTTCGTTAATATGTTTAATTCATGCGATGCTATTATGTTATTAATATGTTTAACAAAATACTCTATTAATAAAAATAATAATTTTAAAAAAAAAACACAAAAAGGGAGACCGACTGATCACCGGTCTCCCGGGGGAAAAGTAGGAATATGCTCGTTAAAGGAAGCAAGAGAAGAGCCAGCAGAGCCCTAGCCAGCGCGACGGCAGGGGCCCCCCGTCAGAGAAGTGATCCGGTCGACGGAAATCGAACCGAAGGACCGCGAGTTAGGATAAACCGGTCAGTTTTAAGGAAAAAGAGAAAAGGTTCAATTCAGAAGTATCACGAGGGCACCGAAGCCCCGTCGACGTAGTTTTCCGGTCGAAGAAAAACCCAGCAATGGCTGAAGATGCGGCACAGTACCCGCCCGAGGAGAACCGACCGAAGGAGAACGGAACAGTTCCGGTTAGCAAATATAAGGTTTCCCAAGTGAAACGTCAATTGAGGAGAGAAGCGACGACGGCAGAATCGTCAGGTCAGTGAGAGTCCACTGGCAAGTTTTAAGGCGTGGTATTATTTTTTTTTTCTGAATTGCATTCATGTCTCGAGTCTGTCTATCTGGTACTCATGCTCCGCATGGTTACGATACCCCAAACCAATATCCTTCAAGGCCTGGCTGCCCTTTAAAAAAAAAAAGGAAAGAGGAAAGAAAAGGAAAAGGAAAGAAAAGAGTATTCGACGATGCAATAATATTTAAGAAGGCATTTCTTGATTTTTTTTTCTTTCTTTTACAAAATAAACGAATTATACAAAAAAAAACCAATTATTGACTTAGATCGTCGAATAATGTGGTACGCAGATGATATGAAATTATTTAGATCTTTCAAGAAATCAGACAATCATCAGTTCTTACAGCTCGCCATAGAATTAGTGAACGAATGATCGAACACTTGGTTATTAAGCCGTTCAACAGAAATTTTGCTTTTCTCTCTTTTCTTTAAAAAAAATAAATAAATAAATAAATTATTATAATAAATTTTTTTAAAAAAAATTGGAAATAGATGGAGACCGACTGTCCACCGGTCTCCGGGGGAAAAATAAGAGTTTTAAGATGTTTAAAAGGAAGCAACCGAAGAGCCAAAGAGGCTCTAGTCACCCGGCGGCACTGAAGAGATACCCCATGAAGGGAGAAGCGGCAGAGTCCCGCCCGAGAGCCGATCGAAAGACCGTCAGTTCAAGGAGAACCGGTCAGTAATAATACATTAAAATTTAGATTTAGATTCTGGTTGAAGAACCACTTTTCGAGGATTGCTTATGATTAATCACGGAGGAGGAGGAGACATGAAAGCCACACCCACATGACCACTATTTAAGCCAGGATATTGGGCGGAGCCAGAGAGAGAGAGAGAAGAGAGTAAGAGGAGACCCAACTCGGCAAGGTCCTTAAGACCTTGCTCTTTGCTTTAGAACCCCTTTTTGTGCGTTGTTTAATTGCCATTATGTAATGTCATATTTATACCGCAATAAACTGATCAATGACTAAACTGTTTGTCTTCGGGGGCATTTCCATGGGCAAAGCACGTTTACCCTCACTGTATAATTAATGTGTTTCGAGAAGGATAACGATCTGTCAAATGTAATACCTAGATCTCTGACTGTTTCTTGTGAGGGCAACGCTATTCCATTGATAAAATAGGGGAAATTGCAATTGGAAGGACCGCAATGAACCACGAAACACTTGGGAGTAGAAATCGTAAGTGACCAAGTGAAGGCATACATAGATATGACATTTAGGGCTGTTTGCATGAGTGAAGGATTCTCTGAGAACTTGATGTCATCGGCATAAAGAAAGCAGTGTACACCTTGGGGAATAATCTCTATGATGTCATTTATGAATAAATCGAACAACAGAGGACCAAGACTACTCCCTTGAGCCAGTTGAGTATAACATACTCTCAGAAAATGAATCGTCTACAAGCACTTTGGAGGTGCGATCGGAAAGAAATGATTTGATGAGTGCGAGCATAGAAGAATTTATTCCAAGGCATTTAATCTTTTGGAGTAGGAATCTATGATTGACACTGTCAAGGGCTTTGGATAGGTCAATTAGACAAACATCAAATTTAGTCTTCTTTGCTATATATGAGAGATAAAGAGAGTGAGATTGAACCAAGAAAGTGACTGTGGATCTCTTCTTTCTGAAGCCTGACTGACAGGAGTGAAGGAGTTTCTCAGATTCTAAATGAGTATAGATAACGTCATGCATTAGCTTATCAAGTAACTTGGCAAACGAGCATACAAGAGTAATTGGTCTATAGTTATTCACATCGGAAGAACTGCCCTTCTTATGAAATGGCCTAATTATGCCCTTCTTCCACTGGAGCGGGTAGTATCCTAGGGTAGCACAGTTGGAGAAAATAATGGAAAGAGGCGAAGAAAGGGAACAATTGCAGTTTTTAATGAAAACATTGGGAATGTTATCAGGTGAAGTATTCACCTTGGGTTTCATGCGAAGAATTAACTTGTTAACATCGTAAGCAGTTATGATGGTGTTAAAATGGAGAGAGCGAGCAGATTTATAATCCGGAAGAGGTCCTTGGCTAACTGGTGTAACAATTGATTGAAAGTGATCAGAGAAAGCGGTAGCTCTGTCTAGAGCATCAGTCAATGTAAGGTTTTGAACTTTAAGAACAGATGGAAGCGTCTTAGTTTTGATGCGATTTGATATAGAGCGGAAAAACAATTTATAGTTCTTAGGCATCGCCAGGGATTCTTCCCTTTTGCACTCAAATTTGACAAGTTCTCTATGCAATTTCTTACAAAAACGAATGGTTGTCGAGGACTGAGACGATCATTTCTTAGATCTCTGGAGAAAACTATAAATGTGACGAATCTTGCGAGGGTATGAAAGGTGGACTTTTCGAGGCCTCTTGTGAGGAACAAAAGCAGAGATAAGTGCCTTTATGCTATTCGTTAAGGTTTCTACACATTCATCCACCGTGAGACAAGAGAAAACTAGCGTCCAGTCTATGCTAGAAATGTGAGAATTAATAGACAGCCAGTTAGCATGTTTCCAGACTGGTCTTGCTATAGGAGATTTGAGTGCTTTTATGTTACAGTTAGATACAGAAAATGATATCGATGCATGATCACTGGTTGAGAATGGGGGAATGGTGATACAGTCGAAAATGATATTTTTGTTGCTGAAGACATAATCAAGAATGTTATCAAATCGAGTTGGAGAAACAACATATTGAGACATGTGTTTATCACATATGAGTTGTAAGAAGGAATGAGAAATATGACAGTTGGTTGGGGCTGATAGTGAGGGCCAATGGATCAGTGGGAGATTTAGATCTCCGCATAGTATGGTCGGGTATGACAATGAACAATGAGGAGTAACATAGGATATAAAGCAATTCACCGCATCTATATTAGTACTCGGAGAACGATATGAACAAATGAGTCTGAGGGCAGGAAACGAAAGATGAAAAGAGGAGTTGGGGTAGATGTCAATGATTACGCATTCAATGCTATCATGTGAATATTGATCAATTAATACCGATGAGATAGATTTATGAACTAGTATGGCAGTTCCACCGCCGCGATCTTTATCACGATCAGATCTATGTACATCAAAGGGCAGATTGTCAGTAAGGATGCAGTTGGGATCCGTAGTAGAAAGCCATGTCTCAGTTAAAAAAAAAGATGAAAGCACCGGATTGACGTAGTATATGATAAAAATCGTAAAGCTTGTTCTTAACAGATCTAAAATTGAATGCTATACATGGTAGGCACTTAGTGGAACTAACATCCTTGACCTTATCCTATGGCGAGTATCGTTTTGGCGCAACGTGTCGTCGACGGCTGAGCTTGGATGAGACCTGTGACGGAGGAAGAGTAGTCGCGTTGCGAGGAGCGGTACTGGCGGCTTTAGCATAGGATAACGTGGGGATAACTCGGCTGGCTGGACTGGCAAGGGGGAGGGGGGAGGTAGTATAGATCGCCTGAGCTGACTGAGAGGGGTCAGATTGTTCACTGACCATGTCAGAAGAGATCGAAGGGCGAGAGGGGTGCGACTGTCTATTGAATGATCTATTGAATGAGACTGAGGGAGTGTGAATGAGATGTGCTTTGATCATTTTGACCGGTGGGTGTGTTGGGTCATTGTGAATGCGTTGACACTCTCGTTCGGCAATCAATTCTGTCGGAGATAGATCTGCTCTAGCATAACAACCATCTTGAAGAGGTTTATTGGCTTTCCTGTAGAGTCCAAGAAACGTATTCCGTTTGTCAGAAGTGGAAAATTCAATCTTCAGAGGTCGACGACCCTTGGAAAAATCAGTGCGAGGTTTGTTGGCAGGGTGACGATGATAGGCTATGAGACCATTTGCGAGATCTTCCTTTAGTTCGATCGATCCGAGTTTGTCAAGAAGTCTTGAGATTGTACCAAAGTCTTTTGTAGAAGTTTCTAAGTCCGAGTTAGCCTCTTTAAGCTTTAGTATGACAGCTCTTCTAGACTTTGACTCCAGCATGGTTTTGTCGCGGAAGGTAGATTCGACGACAGCTGAGTATAGATGAGGCCACAGCGTAGCAGGAGACATTCGGAGCTTGAGAACAGCCATTTCATGCTTCAATTGATGAAGTTGAGTAGCCTGATCAGCTATCGCTTTCTGGAGAGGTGAGACCGCCTGAGTCACTGCTTCCGTGACGATATCTCGCATCAGAGAACTGATATAGGCTAGGGAAACTAATGGAATATCCAGTTCCATGAGTTTAGAAGTTTTCTTTCCATTTGAGAGAGGGTTTAAGAGGTCACCTCTCATAATGAGACAAGCGAGGGTAATCACTCTCACTTGTCTTCTAATCATTCTCAGTCCAACTCTGTGAATTGCCGGTTTATACATTTTTGTTATAATTTTGAAATAGTAGTTTTGCGACAAGTCCGTGTTGCAACCATTTCTTAGTGTGTTTGTGACATTAGGGTAGAAAAAAGGGAATCTACCATCTGCTTGCCGGCACAACATCGCATCTCAGGACTTCACTTTAACAACTGCTGTTTGGAATTCAATCCCAATTAATTATATTAGAACAAAAGCAACGAAACAATTACTTAAGCATCATCAATGATAGTTTAAATTATAAGAAAGTATTCCGAATGGCTTCCTACTAGTTTATCACTACAATTAGATCAGCAGTATTTAGTGAAAGTCGTGAGACAACAGTAAAGCTCTAAATTTTCTTTTTGATAGAACCCCAGCAGAAAAGAAGAGAGCGATTAGCATGGACAATGAAATGCTGAAAACACGAAAATCTTGTCAAACCTACAGGTAGAAATTGATGGACCATTTCGATTTATCTTTCTAATCGGTTTCATCATAACAATTCAAGTTGACATCTCTCAAGAAAAGAGATCATACAAGCGTAGCTAACTGAAGTGAGAATGAACTTGAATGAAATTAATAACTGAGTCTTGAAATCGTGCATTTAAAGTCTGGTTTACGAAAATTGTGCAAGAGTCAGATTGAAAAATATATAATAAAGTATAGCTACACTCCTGATCATAAAACTCAAAACTGGAAGAATCCGGAAATGAGGCTTAAATTGATTATAGAAATACTACCTTGGTTAATATTAGTGGTTTACAGACTTACAAAGTAATTATGAAAAAGTTCAACGAAACCAACTTGCGACATTGGAAAAGAAATGAAAATTTTGTCTGGCCTAATTTACAATTTTCGCTTGCATAATTCGAAAATTTTGAAGTTGAAAATTGTGCATCGTGAGCCCCATTGGATGCGAAGGAGGCAAAGATGGCATTGCTTTCTGCGAGTTCATTCGTTGCCTGAGTTATCACAGAGCAGAACGTTTCAAAGCTTATCATCTTCTTCGCATCTCTTCTGCAAATAAAACAAAATCACCAAAACGTTACACAATCGCTCTTCCTACTTCTACGGTCTCGCCCGCCTCGCTTTTTTCTAGATCACTTGTATCTTACCCTCACTTTCTCGCAATTGTATGCCCACTGCCCGTACTGGCTCTCAATTGCTCCAAACATTTGACTTCTTTGAAATCTCATTCACTAATCCTCACAATCACATCTCACCGAAAAACTCTGAAGACATTCGAGACTCTTTCAAAACCTCCACTTCTAATAACAGGGAATCGTAAGTTTAAAAAAAATAGTTGCGACAGAAGCCATGTTGAGCACTCTAAATGATTAAACTTACTTATTATCAGCAGCGCTTGGCAGCGAAGAATTACCGAACACTCCATTTTGATCCTGAACAAAGAATATGCAATGATTTATTCTGATTCTGCCATTCAAAATATCTAGTCTTCTCGAAACATACTGGCAACAGTGGCCATTCGTGACTCTACAGCCTTAAGAGCCTGTCACGAATGGGGCCGGATCATCCAGTCCAGAATCGAGCGCGACCTCAGGTGGCGGATAGAGGGATGCCTCCCTACGAAGAATTCGTGCTGGGAGGTAGCGGGAGAAATCCCGCCGCAGACCAAACTGGGTAGTATAGCTCGTCAAAGTAGGGCGATGCCGGACCGGCCTGGGCATGCCACATTACAAAACATCAGCCGATACTCCGCTATATACTTTTCAATGGCGAGTCGAGGCGCCAATCAAATAGCCTCTTGCCTATCTCCGGTCAACGACAGGCGAGACGTCTCTACTCCCACCCAAACGATGCTAGGCTCACTAGACCTATAGCATGAACAGGTTGCTACAACGATGTCCGCCTTCACAAGGTGCAGCATGACAGTCTCAGGACTGCAAAGAACATCAAAACCCTTCTCCGGACGCATCTTGTCCGAAGAACACGAGAACTTCTCTCATTAAAGAGAGTGTTCATAACCAAGTCTTCGATGCGGGATGCTTGCCGGCAACAACAACAACAACAAATATCTAGTCTTCGTTCCGTCAAATATTCGCTCGGTCAGCTTTCTCCTCAATTCTCATCTCTCACCGCTCTGCTCTTTTATCGGCTTTTCATAATTCTAGTTCCTTGCCTCGATTAGAAGATTTGCCAACCTGATTGAGAGAAACTGTAGGCGAAGCCAGTTTGGGCGAATCAATAATTGTAGGTGGCTGAATCGGCCATTGCTCGGCTTCAGTGAACCGGGAACGGCGGGAATTACCTGGGAATGAGAACATCCTGCTAGAAGCAACTTCTTCATTCCACGAATGTTTTGATCGGTCCTGATTTTTTTACACAAATAGAGCATGAAGCGAAATAAAATGATATGAGAAGAGTAGCCCATTTTCGAATTGAACATTCCCATGCCTACCTTATTGCTCTAAATAACACCAGGAATTACGAGAATGATGATGTTGTGTGGGATCGTACCTATTGTCTGTTGATGTTTTTGACAAAGATCACGAAGTCGTCTTCTCAAGATATGACGCTTTGACAAAAGGGTCTGTCATTAAAATATATATGTGCTTTATACGTTATTGAAAACGCAGAACAATAAAAAATGGCAACAAAGACCGGAAAACATTAAAAAGAGAGGCCCGCGCACACACGATAGGTCTTGACTATTTTACCTTTGAGTGCAAATGAACAATGCATTAAGTGGATGATAAGAATTATTCTCATCATAAAATGGATAACAGCAAGCGTTACCAGAGAGAGGACTGGCGTGATCGCTGGGGATGGAAGGCGATGATTTGATGGAAGCAGAAGACGAAAACGCAGCCGAGTGAGTCGCTGCAGGAGCTGCGGAGGTGGAGGGGCCTGCTGCATGAACTACAGTAGCTGCAAGCAGAGATTCAATCAAGCTATCAACCTCGACATTCAATCATCATCCTTTTCATCTCTTTTTTCTAATACTTCCCCCATGCCATCCAGCAGTGAATCAGAAAACATTGACTGGTTCTACCAACTTGGCTGCGCACTGTTTTGCTCACCAACCGTTTTTAACCGTAAAAAAGTAAAACTAATTTGCTCACATAGTTACAAATTCGCTCACATACGGTTAATTTTTACGATTAAAAACGGTTGGTGAGCAAACAGTAAAACTGATTTGCTCACATACGGTTAATTTTAACGGTTAAAAACGGTTGGTGAGCCAAACAGTGCGCAGCCCTTATGTGTGTATCTCAGAGTCTCTATCTCTCGCATACTCTCAGCAAGGCAGTACAAACACCAGAAAGGATTATTGTGCGTAATTGAGCTCATATGCTAAAGCCAAAGTAACATTTTGGAGTGAAAGCATGGTAAAACTAGAATGCGTTTTGAAAAGACATCATTTCATTCATTCAGACCCCGATCTTTCTCGAAGGTAGAAGAATCGAATTTGAAAGCACCGGTAGTCCGATTCCCAGGAGACTTGATGAACTGATTCCGATGCTGAAACAACAGATTAGAAAATAAATAACAAGGTTTTTTGTCAATATTCATCACAATGTCTACTTTCAAAATCTTCTCAAAGCGACTGAAGTATTCTATCAGAACTTGCTCCTAGAGTAACATCCGCCATAAAGAACTCATGAATTTATGAGATTTCATTCGATTAAAAACTTAATACTCAAATAGAAAACTATTTTTATCGGCTTCATTTTCCCAGTTGTCGATATCATCTATGTAAAGTACAAGTTTTCACTTTGCTCTGGTTTCCTTTCTTCTATATAAATTTTTAAGAAACAAAAATTCAAGAATTATGTAACTATTACTTATGGAATTCATATTATCGAATTCTGAGAAGGGGTTACCCCGCCGTTGCCGCTGTTCTTCCTTGCACCTCCCGGTGAAATTTGAGTACTTCCTGGTGTCCGCGGTGCCTCCCACGCATTCGAGGCAGAGGAACGAGGGAGCTGTCTGCAAGAAAAAATTTAATGAAGAATCACTTACTTTCGAGAAGCAGTCTACCATCCATTCTTCCCGGTTCAATCACACATTCAGCGTTTAAAGCGATTCCTTTTTAAAAATCATCATTTGAATGGGCAGGAAAATATGACAGTATATTCAAGTTTTTTTAATGAGCTAGCTAAAAAAACGCCTTCTCACGTTGATAGCTTAACCTTGTTATTCATTTCAGAAGTCGGCGAGTCCAAGAAACAAAAAAGTCATAGATAACCCCTGATGTAAAAATATCGTCGTCAGACCCCTAATCTTTCTACCTTCACAGGAAGCAAATTAAATGAATTAATCAAAACTTTGAAGCAATAATCAATAGTTGAGGGAGCAAGGGAAAAGCAGAGACAAACGAGAAATTGCGGACGGTTAAAATATGGCAATTGATGAGATAAGGAGGCTCAGACAACCACAAAAAAGGTTACCTCCAGGTGGCTCACTGATAAATCTCATTTTGTTTTCAGAAGATTCGTCTGGAGAGCATTCACTATTGATTCCACAGGTGAAAACGCAGTTTGCTTCCTACGCAGGACGCAATTGAAGAGTGCCAAAAACTTCCTATTGGTTAAGATGCGAGAGATGACTTACGGCGGATGCCGTGTGAGTGGCGACTGCATCGTCGGAATAGCGGAGGAGGAATGAGTCACCGCGTGCAGTTGAGGTGCGACCTGTAACATCCACAAAGAAAAAAAGTTAAATATTTTACAACTTCCCACTTTTCAAATTCTACTCGCCTATCTACCTACATATATGACGTGACGGAAATATGGAAGCACCTTTTCTAGCTCTCGTGCGGGAAGATTGCATCATCATTATGCAATCAATACTCCACTGTGCGATAGAGCTGCTATTTCTGTATTCAATTCTTTATTCCGCTTGAAACAAAACATAATGTTAAGTGACGAAACAGATGACACTGTCACAAGAAAAGTGAATTCAGTGAAGGTTATGAAAAGTGAGATCTAAATATGACAAGAACAATGAGGAACATTTCATTTTAGGAAAATAGGAAAGCACACACAAAAAAGCAAAGAAAGCAAAGCTTGTATCTTCAGTTGTGAACTATTCATCAGCAATTAAGAACTATTCATCCGCAATAATAACTTGAAATTCCAAAAATTCAACTCACTCTTCATCATTCGAGAGCTAACCGAGAACACAAATATAATGAAAAAAAGAGGAGAAACTGAAACAAAACATTTGATATATGTACATTGCCATGTTTTTGTTCAGTAAGTTTCATTTTTGTAGTAATCCAACCGTTCCCATCCCAACAGAGCCGCTGCTCTACATTTCCACGCCACTGCAGGATACTCCCAATCTGAGATCGCCAGGCTGTTTGGAATGGGTCGGAGCACTGTGTGGAGGATTATGAAAAGAAAGGAGGTCGGAAGTACAAATGAGAAGCAAAGACCAGGACGTCCACGCACCGCAACTTCTCCTCCCATCGTAAAGAAAGTCCGCGATAAAATGAGGCGCAATCCTAAGAGGAGTATGAGATGGGCCAAGATCTCTTGTACTTTCTTCGGAGCGTGATGCTTCCGGAGAAGGTTGTTGATGTCCTTCGCAGTCTGTAGACTGCCGTGCTGCACCGCGTGAAGACGGACATCGTTGTAGCAAAAAAGGAAACCATCCAAGGTCCAGTCATACTGGGTGGATGGCCACCGCCGGACATAAATGAAGAAGCATTGGAATGCCCGCTGCACGCTGAGCCAACTCCGCTCAGTCTACAGCAGGTACACCAACCACTACTTAAAACGGATCGATAACTCGATACCTGACTGCTGCCCAGACTGCCTCAATGGACCGCACGACGTAGCCCATCTCTTCAAATGTGCTGAACGTCCAACAACACTAACGTTGGAAGATCTCTGGATGAAACCAAAAGAAGTAGCCTCATTTCTGAGACTATTGTGGAGGAAAGAAGAAAAGATGTATTAAGAAGAAAAAAAGAGAGAGAAGAGAGAGAAAGAGCGGCTCTCCATAGCCCACTCTCTTCGATGCGAGACGTTTGCCGGCAACAACAAAAACAACATGGACCGGGATCTGGGTATAAGTGAGAAATCGGTCCGCCAAATAGTACTTGATGAAATAAATCTATCGCCATACAAGATGACCAAGAGACTTCAACTTACGGCTGCAAATAAAGAAAACCATGAGGGATAGATGTCGAGCACTGCTGGAAAGGACACGCACTGGCGCGCACCTCAGGGAACTGTTCACGGATGAGAAGCTCTTCACTATCGAACAAGTCTTCAACGGTGAGAATGACCGTATTCTTGCTCCAGAAACTCCAACGGCTGTCCAGCGTGGTTTGATCGTCAATCGGTCTGATATCCGTCGTCGGTGATGGTTTGGGCGGGGTTATGTGCAACTGGGAAGACCAAGCTTGTTTTCGTCGAGCCCGGTGTCAAGGTGAACGCCAAATACTACAAGAAGATGATTCTTGGAAGGAGGTGGACCGCTTTGCCAGCCCGAATCTGGCCTCCCTACAGCCCGAATGTGAATTATCTTGACTGATCCATATTGACAGAACTGGAAAGAAGTCCTGCTCAACCGCTCATTCAAATCTGGACTCACTCAGGGCTACAATTCAGAAAGCGTGTGCCGAGATGGTAAACGACTACCTGCGCGCCATGGAGGAGTCATACCAAAGCGTCTGGAAGCCGTTTTCAAAGCAGGAGATCGTATCCCCAATCTTTGATCCTATCTTGTTGAAAAAATGTTAAAATAAACTGCATGCTCAAAAAAATTTGTTTGCTCCCGTTTTGACTGAGATGAATTTTTAAATCCGTGCGTCCATATTTCCGCCCTGTAGAAATGCGTCTACGAATTCTTAATAAACAAACGCAAATTTATTTTTTCTCTCTTCTCAGAAAATCTTTTCGATTTATTTTTTTATTCAATCGTTAGAGCCTTGATAATTGTAGCCTTACGTTTCCATGTCTCTGAGGATGTGGTGATGGGAGGCCAGCAGCTGCAGAGGTTGGTGCTGCTGGTAGGCTCTCGGCAGAAGTCGATTGTTCGTTGTCTTTCGCTTCACTTTCTTCACCTGTTAAAACAAAACTCTTATATGCCAACCAAAAACATCTTTCTCAAACTTTTATTGCAAAAATCATAATTTATTTGTTTTGTTCGTTACTCACCTTGCTCGAGAGGACGTTTTCCTTCCAGCTTATCTTCGTACACATTGGAAGTACTTTCATCGGCTGCATGTTCTGAATCTTCTTTCAAGGGAACTGCTTCCTCGTCCAGGAGATGATCATGCTTCACTTCCAACTTGTACCGCATCCCGTGAATCAGAGGCGTGTCCAGTTGCTGAGAAGTAGATAGAGTGAAGTACAACAATAAAGTAGAGGGAATCGAATTGTCACACTACTTTCAGAGTGCTGTACCACGCCAAGCCACTAGAGACTCCGAGATGGATAGAATGAGCCGCCAACCGATTTAGTCTTCCTCCAAGAGCTCTTCAGTTGGCCTTTTCCCAAGGGCAGAATGTCCTTGATGGGGTCGAACCCGTATGGATTGGCCACTGCTGGTTCCGTCTGAAAATCTCTTTCTATTTTCTCCTTCTCATCACACAGCCGTTTTAGGGCTGACTAGTGACCCGTTTACGTAGAAGTCTTCATTTTCCCACGTATTTCAGAAACAAGGAGAATTACTAAATAAAGCCTTACTTGAATGGGTGCGACTGGCAAACCACCAACGATGATCGGATGACCGGGCGTCGCCACTTGTTTCTTTGATTTCGAGAGACGGGAGGACGAAGAAACTCCTGCAACTCTACTTTACATTGTCTTGGATGATACTTTCTCCTTTTTTCTGGAGCAATGAAGAAAGTGAGTATCATAATAAATTTCGAGATAGTAGACGAGTGGAAACCAACTAGAAAAGCAGCTCAACCATGGTGTTTCTTACATCCCACAGTACGTTTTTTTAAGTCCAGAGTTTACTCGCCTGTTTCGGAACTATGCAAGAAAAATTTCATGTTTTAGGGTATGAAGTGAAAGTAACCTTTGCCCGCCAAGGCCTGCATGAAATCATTGGACTCCCTCACTTGAACTCGCTTCCCTTTTGCAGGTGCCGCCTCCTCAACATCAGAGGTCACATTACACATTCAACTTGATTTCCGATTTCTCGCTCATGAAAACAGAAAGAAGAATCAGCTCGAATAAATAAATACTCTTTTATGTCGATATGGCCTTTCAAAACAATTTGAAGCTCAAACCAAAAACTGACCAAAATTATGATTGCGAGTTCTCGAGTAATGGAAATTATCTTATTAATTATCATCCAACCTTATTCATTATCATCCAACCTAATTCATTATCATCCAACCTTATTCATTATCATCCAACCTAATTCATTATCATCCAACCTTATTCATTATCATCCAACCTTATTCATTATCATCCAACCTTATTCATTATCATCCAACCTTATTCATTATCATCCAACCTAATTCATTATCATCCAACCTAATTCATTATCATCCAACCTTATTCATTATCATCCAACCTTATTCATTATCATCCAACCTTATTCATTATCATCCAACCTTATTCATTATCATCCAACCTTATTCATTATCATCCAACCTTATTCATTATCATCCAACCTAATTCATTATCATCCAACCTTATTCATTATCATCCAACCTTATTCATTATCATCCAACCTTATTCATTATCATCCAACCTAATTCATTATCATCCAACCTTATTCATTATCATCCAACCTTATTCATTATCATCCAACCTTATTCATTATCATCCAACCTTATTCATTATCATCCAACCTAATTCATTATCATCCAACCTTATTCATTATCATCCAACCTTATTCATTATCATCCAACCTTATTCATTATCATCCAACCTTATTCATTATCATCCAACCTTATTCATTATCATCCAACCTAATTCATTATCATCCAACCTTATTCATTATCATCCAACCTTATTCATTATCATCCAACCTTATTCATTATCATCCAACCTTATTCATTATCATCCAACCTTATTCATTATCATCCAACCTTATTCATTATCATCCAACCTTATTCATTATCATCCAACCTAATTCATTATCATCCAACCTAATTCATTATCATCCAACCTTATTCATTATCATCCAACCTTATTCATTATCATCCAACCTTATTCATTATCATCCAACCTAATTCATTATCATCCAACCTTATTCATTATCATCCAACCTTATTCATTATCATCCAACCTTATTCATTATCATCCAACCTTATTCATTATCATCCAACCTTATTCATTATCATCCAACCTAATTCATTATCATCCAACCTTATTCATTATCATCCAACCTTATTCATTATCATCCAACCTTATTCATTATCATCCAACCTTATTCATTATCATCCAACCTTATTCATTATCATCCAACCTTATTCATTATCATCCAACCTAATTCATTATCATCCAACCTTATTCATTATCATCCAACCTTATTCATTATCATCCAACCTAATTCATTATCATCCAACCTTATTCATTATCATCCAACCTTATTCATTATCATCCAACCTTATTCATTATCATCCAACCTTATTCATTATCATCCAACCTTATTCATTATCATCCAACCTAATTCATTATCATCCAACCTTATTCATTATCATCCAACCTTATTCATTATCATCCAACCTTATTCATTATCATCCAACCTTATTCATTATCATCCAACCTTATTCATTATCATCCAACCTAATTCATTATCATCCAACCTTATTCATTATCATCCAACCTTATTCATTATCATCCAACCTTATTCATTATCATCCAACCTAATTCATTATGATTCCAACCTTATTCATTATCATCCAACCTTATTCAATATCATCCAACCTAATTCATTATCATCCAACCTTATTCATTATCATCCAACCTTATTCATTATCATCCAACCTTATTCATTATCATCCAACCTTTTCTTTCTTGGCTTTTTTAGGACGAGGCGACTTCTTTTTCGATTCCTTCTCTTCATTTTCTTCCACATAATCTTCATCACTCTCATAGTGCGCTAAAAAATTGAACTTTTCCTGATACCTGTTATAAGATTTGATAAAAAAAACTTTACATCTTTTTTGATAAGACCTTGTCACGTTTCAACGCCTCTTTGAAGATATAATGGCAAATTAACTGTGCAGGGTAAACTTCTAGGAAAGCAAAGTGTCATATTGGTGCTGCTAACCAGGAAAATAAGAAAGTCGCTGATTCATATGATTCATTGATTAAAAACTTGTCCTTCCGATAAGTGAATGTATGTATCACCGCTTTTTTTGTTAGAAAGAACCCACAGACTGCAATTTTCAACACTTAACTGACATTTATCCATGAACTCATATATAAATTCTACATTGAAAATGAATAATTAATAGATTTGAAATGAAAGATAAAATTTTCAATGAGCTTAACCGAGAGAGTTAGGGGATAGAGAAAAAGAGATACATATAGCGTCAGAATAACTAGCTCGATTAACCTGGATGGCCTCTTTTAGAAGTTCTCCTCTTAGGTTTCTTCTCTTCTTCTTTGGCTGCTTCTGTTATGCTTTCTTCTGCTTTATCACCAGAGGCTTCTGCAAACTTGATATATCGCATCACTCACTTACATTCCATATTTATCAGTATATATTTTTCTTTTAAAGATTTAATGATTCCTTCACTTTCCATCGATCACACTCCGTTTCTCTCCTCAATGTGCAGTTATTCAGATTTAGTTATAAACACGCAAGTTAGATCTACACGCTTTTTCAACGAATAGTAAGAAAACCGAACCCCAGTTGCTAACAATCAGGGGTTAAATAGTGACCGGATCGGTCCCGTCGGCGGATGCATCTACACACATTATTGACAAAAAACTCCCTCTTTTCTTACCCTTTTCCTTCATCCCCTCTACTTTTTTTCCTTCAAAATTTGAGCGGCGGATACAGGTAAACCCGAATTGGGCGGCTCCATTTAACCCCTGCTAACAATCACCAGGGCCTAATTATAATTGGAAACAGCCATAACGCGATTCAATATTGTCTTTCTAATTTTTCGATACAACGTTAAATTTTACAAACGATTACATCAATATTTTGTGAAGGACCGCTATATCCTTGTAAAGAGTCTATTTTTTTTAACTATTCACGGGGTCTTACGGTAACACTCTTATTTCTATGGTGACAGCCAGTGAGGACAATAAGTTAAGCTGAAAATTTTTTTAAAGGTGAATAGAAGCTCATGATGTGTCAGTGCACTCTCGGATGGGACTTCTACATTGAAGCTTTTTTCGTCTTTTTTTCAAGTTCTTTAAAGAAGATTGAATGAAACAAATAGAAAAGTATATAATAATAAAACATATCAAACTAAAATGTCCTTTATACTAAAAAAATCATAAACGCAGTTTTTGAAAAGACCTAGGAAGCCAAAATTCCCCAATTTCCACAAACAGTTTGTATTCGATACAGCAACTTTTCGTGTCGGCTTCTCTATCCTATATAATTGTCCCCTGTATCCCTTTATTCACAGAAGAGAACGTAAAGACATGTAAAATATCGCTGAATCATACACATAAACCCAATATAAATAGGCCCCCAGAACTCCATTCTAATCACAGCTCAACAAACGTCACTTACCAAAAAGCGGCTCTACGAGCGTAAGAGTCAGAAATAATGAGAATGGGCTAAAGGTAAAAGGCAGAAATGGGAAAGGTTTTTTATTTTAGAATCTTCCACTCAAAGAAAAGTCGCTCATTAAAATTATCAACAAAGATTGTGACATATGATATCAGTTTGTTGACTTCCATCTAATGTGTGAGGATGTTTAAAGTGAAAAGGAAGTAACCTTGGCTGGACTGATCTCCCTCACTTTCTTTACTGCACTGCGCGACCCTCTCTACAACGTCTTGCTTTTCGCCTACGCATACATCGATTTCTCAAACAGAATTCATTTAACAAAGAAAAGAATTTCGCAATGATAAGAGTATAACCTGGAGTGGGCGGAGCGTGTTCAACATTCTCTCCGACTGTTTCCACTAAAGTCGGCGGATCTTGATCCTCTTCATCCGCGACTGCTTCCGTCGAAAGCGGTGGAGCTTGGTCGTCGTCCTCTTCAATTGCTTCTGGCTCAAGTCCACACTCATCCAGAGGGGCACAATCTAATGGAGTCAAGGGAATTGAGCCCCCGTTCTCTTGCTCTGCTGCGGCAGCTTTCACTGCGAATTCGGCCAAATTGACATCTTCTCCCTGCAATAATATGTTTTCACCGACCATGTCTCAGAATCTCCCACTGCGACTAAGCCTCCTTTTCTCATATTTATTAAACTGGTTGTTAACCTGAACTATGAAAGTTTGCAGTCAAAACTCATGATTAGCAAAATTGATCGACGAATGACCTATTGGAACTCCGTGACTATTTTCACCTTAGACCTCCCATTTATTTCTCCTATCATCCACTTAATGAACATTTTAGAATCGTACAAATAAAAAATATTTTCTTCAAATCTCTCCGATTCTCTGATATGCTCGCTGGAAAGAAACCAATCCACTGACTTGTACCACACTGAAGATGGCAGCTCGTTCGCCTTCTTCCTCCTCGATGTCATCGATGCTCTCTTCAGTCGCCCTCGCCCGATCCTGCGCTCTCGCCAACTCCTCCTTAACCGGCTCTACCACCTGCCAAATAGGCCTACTTTTTTATATTTATAGATAAGAACAAAACAAGGGTTCAATGTGCAGTAGTGCAAAAAAAACAACAACAACAAAACAACAACAGACAATTATGTTTGGAGAAGTGTGGAAACAAAACCCCTCCCTATGTCAAATCATCAATTTCTGAGGCCGGTAGATTTATCCATGAAGCGCTCACCTGAGCTGATCTTCCAGAAGCTTGTTCTTCCTCTTCTTTCTGCTCTTCTTCCTCTGCGTTCTGCAGACAAAAATTACATCACAACAAAACAAAGTTGTTTTTTTAAAGATTTAACCTCAAATTTTTTCGTTGAATTTATCTCTTGCTTGTTTTTTCTTCGATCGCTGGTGCAGAATACTCAAACTCGCTGCTGGCATTCCCGCACTCACCTTGCCCTTACCACTTCTCAACCAATTCGCTCTAAGAGACTCCGTTATAGATGCTTTGCTTCTCTGGGAGCTTCTGGTGGCTCTCTTTAGAGAGGGTGAGGCCTCATGAGAGGGAGAAGGAGAGATGGCCTTTTCCACAGCCACCGCAAGGGAGCCTCCGCGAGATTGGCCTTTCCCTCTCCCCCTTCCTCTCCCCCTCCCACGACCTCGTTTTGCCATTCTGACACCAATATATGAGCAAGTTGATGAAAAATTTTACACATCCAAAGCAACTTTCATCTTCAGAATAAGAATTGATTGAAGAAAAACTATTGAATATTAAAATTTTCAACAAAACAGACAAGATGTTTTTTTCACCATCTTTGAAGGCGCAAAAGAAATTTGCAGAACAAAAAGACTCATAGCAATAAAACGGCGCGCTTGGAAGAGAGTGCGCGATGGGAAGAGAAAGCTATACAAGCAGAGAGTTCTTATCAGCAGCTTCTCCATACATCTCATTGTCACCCAAGAAGACAAAATAATTAATGATGAAATCAGAATACCTATGTAGGAGTACAAGAAAATTGAATGACTGATTTAAAATAGAATGGGGAAGCACAAATGGAGTGGAGCTGCTGTCTAATGTGAACCACTTCATTTCAAATTGTACCAATTTCTATTTCCATCAAGATTGAAAATCATCACCAGATTAATTGAATAGTATTTTCTGAATTAGTCTAACATGATTAATAAATTAAAAAATAATTGGTTAGAATACAATATTTTATGCGAATTAGCTCAGGCTTTGAATTTGATGCTAAAGGAGATCTTCAACTTCATGAATGTGAGGTTCGAACAGCTCAAAAACTAGATCATTATGTGAATTTGGAAGCAAAAAACTGAGAATATTTTTAAACTATAAAACTAATATTGAGAAATGAAACAAAAGAAGATAAGAAAAAAATTAAAGTGGTACCATTTACAAATAAGCTTTACGTATCAGTATAAGGGTTGCAAAACTTACACGAAGAACTGCATGTAAAACGTTGAAACGAGATTATTGAAGAAAAAATTCAAAATTGTTTTGGTTATCTAGGATGAGCGAAATCTAAAAGGAGGATCGACTTGTTGAAGAGTATATTAGAACACGGAGATGAGCACCCAAGTTTTTTCTTCTTCTTCTATTTTTTGTTGCTATACATATGCTTTTCTACTTCGAAATCTTGGAGGCCAATTTTTCAAAATATAACCTTTTTTTACAGTAAAATAAATTAACCGCTACAAATATATCTTGTCGAGCTTGAAATTAATTGAAAAATATATAAGTTGTTATTTCTATCCATTTATTCGATTCGATCATTCCTAAACCCCCGAATATGTTTGTTCTCCTCCACGTGAGAGGCTGCATTGAAAGAACCTGTCTGCTCTCTATCGATTTTCTCTTATTTCCACTCACTATTCCCTAACACTGCTGTCTTTGTCGCAACCTCTTTCTCAACCGCTCTCACTTTTCATCGCTCTAGCCTTTTGCATTCCTCGGTAACTCGCGTGCTCTCTCGCTCGTTATCTCGACCGCGAGCGTTAACGCGGTCGCTAACGTAGGGTAGAGAGAGGCTCGTGTTCCCCCACGCCTGTGAGCTGATTCATCCTTGCAATTAGTTTTCTGGCGGTCAAATTGAATTTTCATCAAAAAACCGTTGCAAAAATCATAAGTCACTTCAATCTACGGTGGAAAATAACCGAAAAGGTCAGTTTCTTTGCTGCCGACCACTTTTTTAAAAGGGTCAAGCATTCTTTTCAAATCTTGTGAAGAGAAAATCTGCTCTGAAAAATTCAATGATTTTCAGTGAATCCATTTTTGACAAGCACCGGGAAAAGTCAGTCATTCAGTTTGTTTTGGAAAACTCCCGAGAAGAATGTTATGATCTGCATCGAGCAACTTTTGTAAAGAGACACTTCAAAAGCTCTGAAAAAAACTTGGTTTTAATTCGCTAGAGAAAGCTTCAGGAATAACCACTACGCCTTGAGAACTTCTGGGTGAATGTCAGTGACTTTACTTCCAATATTTTTTTGTTGAATCAATCCCTCTGTTGTCAGCTGGGTCAGCCAATCTGCTCTCGAATGTGACTGATTGAGAAAATTCACTTGTACTTTTCACAACTTGTGAAGCGATTCAATTGCTTATAATGATATATCTAAGTGTGAGTCGAGTTCCTAAGCCTTAAGCAAGGCTTAGACATTCGGGAGCGAACCAAATTGATTCCTTTTTGTCGATGAGGAGAGTTGTTGTTCTTCGATCATCATATTCTATGATCCGAGATGCAAAAATCTCAATTTGAAGAACGCCTTATTACTCAACAGGAACCAGTAATGAATTTCTGGAGGGTCAGGAGCAAAACAACGGACGCTTTGCCGGCTTCAGCCAGTGCGGGACAAATCCGGCATCTCGCGAATTCAATAATGTGAACAGACGTCCATAATGAGATATCTGATGTTATGTTTGGGTCACACGACGATCTACGCAGAAAACTTTCGCTTCTCCAACGCCATGAAACAATCGCCGACTTCATGTGTCAGGTGACGAACTATTCGCTCCACGATGGGCGCAAAAGAGAAACGCGAAGTACATGACTTCCTGCTGTTCAATTGTACTTTTTCCGCTGTAAAACAGAATTCATTCATTTCGTTCAACAATAAAAAAAAATTTTTCTTCCGAAACAAACATCATGCTCTTACAAATTTCTTTGCACTCATAATTATGTATTCAATTTTCCGAACATGATTAGTAGGCAATTTAAAAAAACTTTAGTTGGTAGAGGTTAAATAATCTCTTTTCTATTCACTTTACATATGAGACCAAGTCATTGCCTGTTTCAACCAAAACTTTCCATAGATATAGGACGTTCAAGATCAATCAAAAAATTTTCCCGGGAGTGTTAACTCAAGATTCTTGTTATGAGTTATGTCCAAAAAATGCAGTGCTTTATGAACGCAGCCAGGTTTGAAAAAATGACAAGGCAACATCTGAGCACATAAAAAGTACAGTACTTATTCCTTTATTTTTGCCTTAAATTTTTTTTTGTTTTCTCTCACTTGAAGTAAAGCGCACTTTACTTGTGGGTGTTCTTTGCTCAAGCTTAGATACTCATCCTTTCGAGGTAGTACGGCTTAAGAGGGAGGCCGTGTGAAACATTTAGCCACTATATTCATGTTATCGTTTAGGAGTTGCCCCATTACCCGAAAAAAACGGAGAGTCCAGGCTTAGGTGGTACGGACACATGCTGAGATCCAATCCTGACTCCGTTCCCAAGTCTGCTTGGAACATAGAAATCCAGGGTAGAAGATCAAGAAGTAGAACGAAGCTTATATTGAGAGACACCATAGAACAAGACATGGCGGCTATCGGGCTGATAGCCGAAGACGCCTCGAATCGTGGCGAAGTGCTATCTATACAGCGGACCCCGCTCTTCAGCGGGAATAACGCTAGGAAGAACAAGAAGAAGAAGAAGAAGAATTGATGCTATAACCCGCTTATTTAAGTAAATTGTCTGAGCTGTTTACAGCTTTTTATTTACTTTTTTCGCTAAGGAAATAGTTACGCAAACGAGGCCGTATGGCTCAGGAACGTGACTGCACGAAAACTTTTTTACAAAAACAATTTTTTTTTTTGCCGATGCAATTGACTGTATTTGTCGAACAACCGATAATATGATGTATTAAATACAGTATCAAGAAAGAAAAAAAACAACAGCACCCCCTACAATTAAAGTGCGACCCCCAACCAAGTGAAATTGTGCCAAATTTTTATTTACAAGGGATTAACCCAATATTTTTTTTCTCAAGTGTAGTCCCTTGAAAAACATCGGACCAGTTTTACCGTACGCCGGACTGCGACTCTGAATTTTTTACTGTCTTGTTCCTGAACCGTATGGTCTCGTTCCTAAGCCGTACGATCTCGAAATCGTAACCTTTGCCTAAGCAGGAAAAACATTAAAAACTTTTTGCCTGAGTTTGTGAATTAAATGTATGAGTGAATTAAACTCGGCACTGTCTCACGCTGCACACTGCACTCTACCTAGGAAGTCAGAGACATTGCACGCTGCACTCTACCTAGGAAGTCAGAGACATTGCACGCTGCACTCTACCTAGGAAGTCAGAGACGCATCGGGTAAAACTCAACCAAAACATCAACAACATAAAAAAATAATCGTTCGATAAAGTGATGCGGAATTATGAGAAGCAAGCGAGTCTGAACAGTCTTGAAATATGATATTTGCCAATCCTTTTTCCTTTTCTTCTCTGCCTCAAAACCTCGCTTCTCATAATTATAGACCTCCGTTCAGAACCACTCAGGGATTTTTTAGTCTGAAAGAAAAAGGGACAGACGCCCGCCGAAGGCGGGAAATTTTTTCACATAAGGGTCCCCCCTAATGATTTTTCAAACAGAAACCCGCCGAAGGCGGAAAAATTTTTTTACATAAGGGTCCCCCCTTAGGGATGAAAAAAATTTTTTTTTTCACATAAGGCTCCCCCTTACCTTTTTTTTCCCATAAGGGTTACCCCTTAAAGATTCGGAACACAGAGGCCCGCTGACAGAAGATCTGTCATGACTAAATAACCCCTGGGGCCTCTTTCTAATTGGATATTTTGGATACAGCGATACAATATTGTCTTTCTAATCTTTCGATACAGCGATACAGCTATACAAATGGATACAGCGATATTTTGTGAAGGGCACCTGTATCCCTGTAAAGGTTCTCTCTCTAATCTTTTACAGTTTACAGCAAAAAAAATCGAATCTTTAAAGGAAACGGATACAATTTTACAATTCTAAAGGCTGCTGTAAAGATGGATACAGCACGCATTTACAATGTTTTTTCTTCATGTTTTTTTTCTCTCTTTATATTATGTTTTTCTTCTTATTTTGCCATCTCCATTTTTTCTTTCTTTTTTCACCAAATTTTTTTCATTTACTTGATTTCATTTTTTCTTTATATATTAATATTATACATAATTGAAAACATGATAATAGTTTTGGCAATTTTATATTCATATAAGTATTGTAATATTTTTCTAACTTCAAAGTATTATTATTGCAAGTTTTTCTTTAAAATAATTTTTTTTCAATTGAAGGTGGTTGGCTGATGCAAGTCTTTTCGTACAAAAAATACAATGACTATGTTTTCGATGTAATTGAAGTTGCAATGTCATCGATGAGAAATGAATAGTTTGTGATTGAGTTTTATTGTGGTTTAGAAAGTAGTTTTTTTCCAAAAACCAATTCGAATTTTTAACATTAAATTTAGCTTAGGCTTCGTAAAAACTTACGCTAACGAGACCATTACGGCTTAGTTGGTAAAAACCGTTTTATAAAAATTCCTTCAAGTAGTATAGGGGGGTCCAAAAAACAACAGAAAACCAAAAAAAGAAAAAAAAAACTTTTTGGAATGAAAAAAATTGTTTAGCATATTTTTACTTGGGGGAGGGGATTTTCGGTGCGTTAGAAAAATGTATTTTTTAAAAAAAAAAACAAAAAAAAATATATTTTCTTATGCGGTCTCGTTCGCCTATGCCGTACGGCCTCGTTAGCGTAAACTTTTTCCTAAGCCTAAGCGTTTTTTTAATGTAGGAATAATCTTTTAAAAAGTTTTTTTGAAAAACCCCTTAAGTAATGCACAGCCAAATAAAAAAAATGAAAAACCCAAAAAAAAAACCTTTAAAAATTTGTTGAAAAAACTATAAGCCTACATCGCTTAATTAGGTCACGTAAAATACAAAAACAAATATAAAAAATTTGAAATCTAAAGCCTATTTTAGCCGTAAAATCTTATCAGTTAAACTGCACTAACGCCTCTATGTTACTATCATAATCTCAATCATGTATATTATTAATAAAAAATATTAAAAAAGACTTCAAGTATTTGCATATTGTTTAAGGGCAAAAAAAAAGGAAAAAATGAAGGTGGCAAATAATGAAGAAAAAAACAAAACATGGAGAAGAAAAAATGAAGGAAAAACAAAATGAGAAGAAAAAATATGAAGAAAAACAAAACATGAAGAGAAAAAAACGAAGAAGAAAAAAACAAAATATGAAGAAGAAAAAATATGAAGAAAAAAAATATGAAGAGAAAAAATGAAGAAGAAAATACAAAATATGAAGAAAATTGACCGAGCAAACGAAAATTGCCCCAAACTCAACAAATATTTGTATCCGATATAGCAACTTTTTGTATCGGCTGCTGTATCGGATACAACAGTGAATTGTATTCATTTATTTACAGGAGAGATTAGAAAGAGAAGTAAAATATCGCTGTATCCAAACTCGCGTTGTATCGCTGTATCCAAAATATCCAATTAGAAAGAGGCCCCTGGAACCAATGTTTTAATTTTTTTTACAAGTCCGTGATCTACGTGTCCGCTTATTAACTTCTGCAAATAACCCAACTTGACCCGTAGATTGTAACCGTTTATTTGTGTGTAATAACCACCAAAGTCGAGAAAAGGTCCTGTGAATGCTTTCGCTCACCATGGAATTTTGTCAGATTCGCGAAAAATAGATGTGGCTGAACTTTTTGTAAAAAAAAAGTCAATAAGCTAACCATCTTCTTCTTCTTCCTCTTCTTTGGCTGAGTGTTGGCCGCGATAGACGAAAGAAAAGTTTGTATCTTAAAAGGAAGTATTTGCATGGTTAATCATCCGAGTTTTAGAAATGCTCCAAGTTAATTCATTATCAGTTTAGTACCATTATATTATATGAAAAGCTATCGAACTTTCCATTTGATACTAGGCGGATAAAAAACTATAAACTCCCAGTAAATGCTTTGAGTTGTTCGTAATAATGATACAAGATATATGATTAAAATGCATTACTAGGCACGAACTGAGAGATAAACTTGAAAAAAATTGAAGAAATTCGTAAATTTTTCGAATTTGTAAATTAGACATTCAGACTGAATATAACTAAACCGTCACTCGAACTGCATAAGAAGAGTAAACCATTATAAGAAAAAACAACAAAAAACCGATGAAATTTGTTTTTACACTATTTATTCAGATTACAAATACCCTAATTCGGAACCAAGGTAGATAGTATGGATGTTTTTCTTGAAAACGAAAAACAAAATTAAATACTGTTTGAAATTTTCAAATTTTTTGCGAATGAAGAATTCGCATCCAGACAAGCAAATGATCCTAACAAAACTAGCACTAATAATACTAATCAGCGTACTTTCCAATACAAATAAAAACTAAGGTTTACAACATCAAAACTCAATTTGGAAAAAGGAATTTGAAAGTTCAGAAAATTGACTTTGGTCAAGGGCGAATTTTTGAGGAGTCGCTCATGTGTTGAGGCAAAAAGGTTAAGATAGAGGGATTTGATATAGTGCTCAGGTTTATATAGCTAAGAGAGCATTCTCAAAGCAATGACATCAAGGAAAAAACAAATGAAACGTTGAAAGAGCGTCGAGCTTGTTCTGTAATCGATAAATATCAACTCAATTACATGAAAGCTTAAAATCTATAGCTATTTTGCAGACAGTCAAGCAAAAAACCGCTCAGAGCTCATAAAAGTTTCTGAATAAAGTTTTATCGTAATATTTTTTTGGTTCTAAAAACCCGGTCATATTCATGTTGAAGCCCATCCAGGCGAAACTGTAATATCACTGTGGTCCCGTCGAAATCGCTTTTTTTTTGCATCAAACTTTTCCTAGGGTTTTTTTACGAGCTAAAAACTATTCTGAGAAGTGCGAAGCTGGATCTGAAGTGTTTGAGTATGTAAAAAATCATTTGAACTTGTAAAAAAGAAGAGCTGCTCTCGAACCTGGAATTTGTTAAATATTGTAGGCAGTACCTAAAAAATATGTGATTCATCGTTAAATCACTGTATAAACATGTTTGCACAAAAAAAAATCTTTATTAGAACATGTTAATTTGAAATAGAATGATAACAATTATAAGAATCTGACCTAGCGAACAAACGTTGTCTGACTTAGCTGCCTACGCTCTACCGTACCTCTAAAAAACGTCTCCACTATTTTTTGACAAATTTAGTCATTGAATGACAAAAAAATTAATAATGTGAGAAATTTTCTCGTTAGCCTAAGCCGTACGGCCTCGTTAGCGTGACCTTTCCCTAAGCCTAAGCGAAAAACAGTGAATATGAGCTGATTACAGATGATTTCTCAAATAACTTTTTTACATACTAAAACACTCGAGATCCAGCTTCGCACTTCTCAGAATCGTTTTTTAGCTCGTAAAGTAACCCTAGAAAAAGTTTGATGCAAAAAAATGCGAATTCGACGGGACCACTATATTAAAGCATCGCCGCCCATCCGATTATCAATCAGAATTGACTTAGGCGCCTGAGGGAAGAGAGCACTAAAATTATGCATGCGTATGCCGTTAGAGTTCAATTTCACTCTCTGACCGTATGACCAGACATCTTGGATATGACCCAAGATATTCATACATCGGCTGGCTCAACTTTGTATAATGAGGTTCATTATAGTGTGCGTTACCGTAATCATCTATATTATTGACTGATTTCATGATTAATCGTCCATGTTGTCAATGCTAAAGCTGGATCACAGCCACAACTAGGACGATATTTTTGTTCAGAGTGTATTTCACGAAAGCGCGTTTTACAAAAAGTCGTATCTTGTCGCACAATCGATATTACACTAAAATTCTTTCTCGTATAGTAATTTTAACAAAAGACATCATGATTAGAGACCGCAGCGCCAAGGGGAATTTTTACAATATATTCGAAAGGAAACTTTTCCTATTTAACTCATCAAGAAGAAAAAACATCATAAAAATGTAAAAACATGAATGAATAAAATAATTCATGAAAAAATTTTAAGTGCCCTGTCTGAGTGAAAATATCGGTACGGTAGATCATCGGTGTGTAATTGGGTCAGATTGCGATGAAAATGGGTCAGTAGCAGTTTTCATTCAAGTTTTTCAATTTTTTTAAATTTTCAAACATCAATAATAGATACGTGTTTTATCAATTGAAATGTTGAAACGAAGCAAAAAATAGGAAACATAAAACATAATAAAATCACCAGAGCGCTATATTATGCTATAGTCAACCGCATTTTACTTGATTCGGGTAACTCAACTTTTTCTGATTTTTAACCTGATAATTCTGAAGGGTTTCTCGAACTAAGACCGGAAACCCAATCAGTCTATTCTAAAAGTAAAAAAAAGTTGCTACAGCTTTCATTAAAAGTTAAAAACTCGCCATAGCATGCTATAGGCTAACCCATTTTACTTGATCGCGAAAACTTGAAAGTGAAAGGTTGTGAAAAAAGCGAAAACCTGAAAGTTTTGACAAATTAAAACGTAAAAATGAATTTCGAAAACTTAAGCTCTTGTTTTTGGTGCGTTGTAATTTAAGTTCCGTTGGCTCGGTTTTCCAGGGCACACTAAAATTCCATTGCGGTATCTAATCATGATTTGCACTACTCACTTAAAGACGTTTTACAGATGAATTTTCGTTCCATATGGCTTTATTGCTGAGAATGCGCAATTTTTTTATTTGAGGGAAAACAAAGCAAAAAAGAAAAAAATTATATTGCCGTGTTATATCGTGAAATGTTTTAGCGCTAGTGCACTAGTGCAAGCTTAGTGCTTGTGAACTAGTGTTTCGCTGAAAGATTTGATTGCTTTGATTCGAAACATTTTTTATCCCACTACGATTTGCATGATAAAACTGTAATTTCCAAATAAGTCCATCCGTGCAGATTTAATTCTCCGTGGGATGAGCCTAAATCTACGGATCGACAGTATGATCGCTCCTTGGCATTTAGCCTGAGCATCATAAAAATGAGAAGGAAAATAATTCAATTCGCAATCATTCACATGCATACAGTAACACACTATAAAGAATAAAGATGACTTCAAAAGATTTTTGTGAATTTTGCTCTAAGTTTAGGCTTTTGTTGGAATTACTAGACTTTAACATTATGATCTTCTCACTATTGATAGTTTTTAATCGACTTTGCACGAGCATACAAGTATATGATTTATTCTGACGTAAGCAAATCCATGAGAGGTCGGTAGACTATTCACAAACTCGCTAATGGAAGGCGACCTCCTCGCATCGTGGGTGATAGGGAGAGAAGTGAGAGGAAAGACGTCCACTCTCCGCAGGAATACCGAGACTTAGTATCCACACGTTGTATTCACTTTTTTTTTTATCAACTTGGCAAAAAATTGATATTGTGAGAAATTTTTTCATGCGGTCTTGTTTTCAAACCGTTCGACCTCGTCAGCGTTATCTTTACCTAAGCCAAAGCGAAAAAAACAGTGACAAATAACAGCATTTCGCGGTTGAGTGTCACAGGTACAACGCTCTCCGCACCGCTAGATGGTGGACAATCTTATATGGAAGCAGCATTCAGAAATAAGGTTCCGCGTGAACTCACGAGGTTTTGAGAGCATTGTATAGTGTGCTTCGAACAATAAGAAGGCCTATGAAACCAGTTCTGAAACTCAACCAAGCTACAACTGTGCGCAATTTTTTTCGCGGCGAAAAGATTAGTTGTCTCGGTTCCATTGCTTTTCGCACCGCAACAATTCGCACTTGGAATTGCATTATTTTTTCCTCCAAAACTATAATTATGTTGCTGATCGTTGTGTAAGGTCTCGCACTAAGCCGTATGACCTAGTTAGCGTAATCTCTACCTGAGCCTAAGCACAAACTCCAATGAAAAATACATAGAAATAGTTCGATTGCGAAATTTAAGGTGTAAGTCGTCATGTAGCGAAATGTCGTGACACCGGTCTAATCTCTTCTTATCCTTTCTATTGTCCGAAATGAAATATTCCGGTCTCCGGCAGGACTTGGACACTTCAGGGTCCAAACCGTAAGCTACAATCCAATCTACAATGTTTTTCTCCAAATATATTCTTTGAATAAACTATTGCGGTTTTTTTCGTCAATCAAATAGTCTTTCCAATCAATGAGCTTTGATGAGAAAGCGTTTTAATTCTTGATTACAATAATTTAACTTGCGATTTTTTTTCTGTATTTGAATCTGAGTTTTTTTCTTCTAAATTCACAATCTTCAGCTAATCCCTAAAGTAGGTTCCCCGATGCGAGATATATGCAGCATTAGTTGTGATCACTGGGTCGTTTTCTCTACTCCAAGCAAATTCTTCCTTATAGGATTTTTCCATACATGTCAAATGTTTTACCTAACTCACTTAAACTCTTTCTACTGATAAAGTCCCCCATTCCCGTTTTGTGAATTAGGAGCAAACCCACTGCAAAGTGAACCAGGTGTGCCCACGGGGAAAAAGAAGCCCTCATCAACCGACTAATTGAGGAACAGATCTCATACTTACCTATCTTAGTTACTAAATGGTTGTTACTATTTGGCGCTCCTCCAACCCCTTCCTAAACTTGAAAAATTTCATAATTCTTTTGTCATAAATCTTAACTCATTTCACATTATATTACTTAACTTGTGTACAACTCCCATTAATTTGATATTTACTCACGAAATCGATTGTGAGATTCTCACAAATCAATTACAATCGATGGAGTCTAGAATGACTAGCTCTCCCTTCTCCGCTCTCTACCTTCAGCTCTTTCCTTCTGATTCTATACTCCCCACTTGTGGAGCAGTCGGCCTTTATAAAATTGCAACTAGACATTTAGATAACTATGATTGAGAACGCTGTTTTTTTAAAAATTTATATTTCATATACATAGCACAACAAGAAGACTGTCTGACAGAAGTTTCTAGAATGTTCTAAGAACGTTCGTTTCCTATTCACTCTCCATCACTGTACAGGGAGGAATACAGTCCCTAGAAAGCTTGCATATTTTCCATGACAACAGCTTCTTCTCGCAAATCCACAATAGACGTTTATTCGTCAACGACCCAGTTGTGTAAAAACAAAATAAGAAGAGATTTGGATTCAGGAGACGAAATTGCTCTAATTTAGAAATATTTCATGTTCTCTGTTAAATTTCAAGAGTTCTCATCGTATTACACTATAAAATTAGAACGTTCTTCGCCAAAATGAGTCACGCTTGCGAAGCCGTCATTTTTTCAACTTCACGCGTTGTCCGAGTAAAGAAAGACAACCCCTAAAGCAACTCCGCATCATATTCGTTTTTTTTGTTGCTGTTCTGAAGTCTGTTCATTTGATGAACATGAGGCATTTACTCTACATTAGTGAGCAAAGCTTCTATCAGTTAACACGTGTTTAATGATACTTTCTCTTCCGAGGAAAATTCCACCGTTTTGACCAATAATCGGGGTTAGACATTCTAGATTCTTTAGAGTCTGTTTTCTGGGTTGTTCCGGTCCTCCAAAGTGTTTGTGTTCATCACCCGCACATTCGCATCGGTTTCCTGTACTCGGGAACACCGCAGCTCATCTACAGAATGAAAAACGAACTAACCATAAAATGTTCCCCAATAAGGAAGATTGTTTACACTTCTTAACTGTGTTGAAGCCTTCTAAAACAAGTCTTTTGTTCTAAAAAAATCAACTTTGAGCAAAATTACATGTTTTTTCTGGAACAAACGCGACAGTCTTTTTTGTAGACCCCCATGTTTAATTGGGTCGCAATGTTCATGAATTCCAATTATTCGGTTGTGTTAATTGATGAAGTTTTTCTCTTTGCAACATTCATATTGATTCCAAAATACTTTTTGAACCATTTCACTCAAGTTTTTGATTGGAAAGTCAATGATACTGAGATTTCATTGTGGGATGTGTATTGAGATCCAAATCATATTAAAATAGGAATAAGAAGTATAATTATACATATTAATGTTTTACAAGCATGTCTTAATCTGTTATCTTCCTAGAAAATGTACACATGTTGAAAATACTTAGCACTGTAAACATAGAAAATGAGGTGATGATCACTGAGGACGAGATCAATATGGCGACTGAATATAAAATATATTAATATTAAAGTAGAAGGTGAGTTTTAGTTCTCCACCAAGAACTTCATCCATACACGTTGACTGAGATACATTAGCACTTATTCGTGTTGTGGAAAGACATTAGAATTGAGTTTGGTGGTCGTTGGATCTGGTGGAACAAACAGATTTGGATTGGTGACTAGGAAGATGCCTGGTGGAACAAACAGATTTGGATTGGTGACTAGGAAGATGCCTGGTGGAACAAACAGATTTGGATTGGTGACTAGGAAGATGCCTGGTGGAACAAACAGATTTGGATTGGTGACTAGGAAGATGCCGAACGCCTAATTGTTGGCAAGAATTATTTACGGACAGGTCAAACATTTTGTCAATCGCTATAAGTTCTATTGCAAATTATTATTGAGTTGAGATCCTGCTAAGAAGCTAAGATGCAAAATGATTATGAAACGAATATATACAAACAAAAACCAAAAACACATTTTTATAACGATAAAAAGCTAACAAAATGTATAAACTATCGGATACTTGGTAATTTTGACATGCACTCTCAAAGATAATTAGAATATTGTTCAAGCACATTATCAGCGGACAACTCAACTTCGGCCCTTCGAAATAGACCATCAGCATCAGCGGCGATAGATCTAATGACGGTAGGAGTAAGCTTTACCTGGTCAGAGATCTGCTCTTCACGGAGCGATAAGTTGCCCGAAGCTGGATCGATCGGGCGGAGCTGCGGTTCCACCTGAGGAGCAGCCCCTTCACTCAGCCGAGACGGAATCCTCGTCAATTTGTTGTACTCCCGCGTTTTCATTATGTAGACATCGAGTTGCGCCTGTCATACAAACACTATTTCTGCGACTTCCCGCCATAGCAGCTTGTATGTTTATTTTGAGTGTTCATTTTTTCCCATTGTTGAAAAATTTCGGGTTTGTTTTGAAATTTTTTTATAACCAATCCGCAACATCAAATTTTATATTAAGTCACTCCAAAAGTGTGGCGGAGCTGAAAATTAGTAACTCTAAACATTAGCAACTTCTCAACATAATAGAGCTTGAATAATAAAAATTGAGAGAAAAATCACATAATTGCCAGAGAGGCAAAGACCAAAATAAAAAGTAACTCAAAGGTTTTTTTGAGAAAAAAGTTTTTGAGAAGGGAGATTCCCGGCGATCAGCCCACTCAATCCTATATTTTAAAATTATGTTCCAAGCGCTAAAAAAATTGAAAACGGAGTATTTGAAATAAGTATTATTTCAAACAATTTCCTGTTGAAGCAAACTGATTCGAGTATATTTGATTGCTCGTGTAAAACCTTTATACTCTGTAAATTCACCTCATACCTGAAACTCCCTCAATATTTGAATTAGAATTAGCTTTATCATCAAAGGATAGCTTGTTATGGCTATCGCTGACATGGATGATGGGGAACTTGAGAGGGAATTTTGGAACTGTGGTTTTCTTGGACGCTTTCTCGAAATGTCAAGTCAAAAAGGAAGGTAGGCTTATGTATTGGGTCAGCGGGGAGTCTTCTACGATCTTGACGAATATTCTCAACGAAAAAAGTTTTTTGGGTGTATAAAAGCAGTAAACTACTCAATAATGGCTGTCCCTATATTTCCGACCCATCAGCAATAATGTAGACATCATCACTAAGACTCACCTATATCTTTAAAATTTTCAATACCTTCTTTCACTATATTTTAATCGAATTGTAATCATGTATAAATTTTATGTCTTTTAGATAAATTTTTAGCGTAAAAAGGCTGGAAAGGGCCTGCGTTTCTTGTAATGAGGACCAGTCGAGGCTTATGTGCTTTGTTGATGAGAGGCTAAGGCTGGAAAAGGCCTGTGTTTCTTGTAATGAGGACCATTCGAGGCATATGTGCTTTGTTTATGAGAGGCTAAGGCTGGAAAAGGCCTGTGTTTCTTGTAATGAGGACCAATCGAGGCTTATGTGCTTTGTTGATGAGAGGCTAAGGCTGGAAAAGGCCTGTGTTTCTTGTAATGAGGACCATTCGAGGCATATGTGCTTTGTTTATGAGAGGCTAAGGCTGGAAAAGGCCTGTGTTTCTTGTAATGAGGACCAGTCGAGGCATATGTGCTTTGTTGATGAGAGGCTTAGGCTGGAAAAGGCCTGTGTTTCTTGTAATGAGGACCAATCGAGGCATATGTGCTTTGTTGACGAGAAGCTACGGCTGGAAAAGGCCTGTGTTTCTTGTAATGAGGACCAGTCGAGGCATATGTGCTTTGTTGATGAAGGCTAAGGCTGGAAAATGCCTGTGTTTCTTGTAATGAGGACCAGTCGAGGCTTATGTGCTTTGTTGATGAGAGGCTAAGGTAATATTAAGACAGGTAGGGAGAAAGAAGTCCAAGTGACCTGTGTACCTTGTGAAGACGGTTCAACTAGAAAAGTGTGCTTCACATATAAGGTACGACAAAGCCCTTTGGGCCTCTCAGGATGCTTAGAAATGATCTATGCACATCACATCAATGATACGCGGTAGGGCTAAACCTGGAAAAAGAGTGTGGAACAAAGCCTGGAAGCGTTTTAGGGACCGGAAACACACTTGTCCCAATTCACTTGCATTGAGGGTCTTTGAATGCGAGTTATGCGAGGATCCAGCAGTTAATGCGTGTCATGCATATCGTGAGTTTAATCCTCCGACTTCTTCCACCGGACAAGGAACCAAACCCAATGAACACGTGTTAAAGTCGTTTCCATTTTTGAAGAAAATTAAAGTCAAAGGTGAGATTTTTTTGGCTGTAGTCTGCCTTATCGGACTACGTCTCTGGGGTTCTAGAGAATGTTGAAGGTCGAAACCCTATCGTGTGGCTGGCTCTCAACAAAATTTGTCATCTCATTTGTCTCTCTTCTGCTTGGCTTTACTTGGCTCAAGTTCTCCCTTTTGGGCTAAGATGGAAAGAAAACGTTATGATATTCAACCGTCGGTACGCCGGGAAGTCATCCGTAACAATCTTGAGATTTCGGGTAAGAGACCCCGAGTAATACTCGAAAATAGATGACCACTACAGGACGAAGATGTCTAAAGGCGTCCACTACAGGACGAAGATGCAGACTCGGGTGAAATGATATAGCTCGCCTCATAGCCTACGGCCCGAAACACGTCACAAAGCGGTGACGAGCGAGCACTAATTGAAAGGAAAAAAAAAGTTTTAAGGATAAAATCAAAATGACTCATATGATCGAGTTTCCATGGCACAACCAACCTTGTCCAGCTTCTTAAAGATCTCGAATGCGAATGGTTTTCCTTTCGATGCTACCGTCGCATCTTCCACTGAGCTGTCCACTTTTTCCCCAGCTCCACTTGCAGTATCCCAGGAACTGCTCTCGACAGCCATTGAGTCGTCTGTGTTTGTTGACTTTGTCGGCCGGGAAGACTTGAATTTGTGATACTCCTCGCACCAAAACATCTCGAATGGTCGAATGGGATACCGCTCAACTGAAAGTGAAAAAGAAATGTCTGATTTGTGCGAACGGGAAGAAAGAGGAGGGGGGACTTCAAATTCATCATCATGTTACTCTGGTTATATTCAGGCGTTAAATAGTAACCGTACCAGTTATGATGGCGCATACGTGTTCGCTCGGATAATGACCTCTATTCTTTTCTCCTTCCGTTATATATTCCTTTCCCTCTACTAACCTTTCCAATTTTAAAGTTTTTTTCTCCTTTTTCTCTCTCCTTCTTCAACTGGCTGTTGTTGTTGTTGTCTTGCCCATAGGTCCTGTCGAGGGGAGTCCTTTTCGGATAGGTTGGTGGTGAGGATCCTTTTGAGTCCGGAGAGATTTTCTCCGTCTACACTCGCACCGCAGTCGGCGATCCTCTTGGCGAGACCCATTCGTTAACCGGAGAAGGGCAAGAGGTTATTTTACTGGCGCCTCGACTCGCCATTGAAAAGTATAGCGGAGTATCGGCTGATGTTTTGTCCGGTGGCATGCCCAGGCGGGTCCGGCATCGCCCTCCTTTGACGAGCTATACTACCCAGCTTTGGTCCGCGGCGGGATTTCTCCCGCTACCTCCCAGCACGAATTCTTCGTAGGGATGCGTCCCTCTTCAACTGGCTCGGTGCATACAAACACTGTTTAGACCGGTCTCATCCTCTTTCATGAGTCCTTCAACTGTCTCGGTGCATACAAACACTGTTTAGACCGGTCTCATCCTCTTTCATGAGTCCTTCAACTGGCTCGGTGCATACAAACACTGTTTAGACCGGTCTCATCCTCTTTCATGAGTCCTTCAACTGGCTCGGTGCATACAAACACTGTTTAGACCGGTCTCATCCTCTTTCATGAGTCCTTCAACTGGCTCGGTGCATACAAACACTGTTTAGACCGGTCTCATCCTCTTTCATGAGTCCTTCAACTGGCTCGGTGCATACAAACACTGTTTAGACCGGTCTCATCCTCTTTCATGAGTCCTTCAACTGGCTCGGTGCATACAAACACTGTTTAGACCGGTCTCATCCTCTTTCATGAGTCCTTCAACTGGCTCGGTGCATACAAACACTGTTTAGACCGGTCTCATCCTCTTTCATGAGTCCTTCAACTGGCTCGGTGCATACAAACACTGTTTAGACCGGTCTCATCCTCTTTCATGAGTCCTTCAACTGGCTCGGTGCATACAAACACTGTTTAGACCGGTCTCATCCTCTTTCATGAGTCCTTCAACTGGCTCGGTGCATACAAACACTGTTTAGACCGGTCTCATCCTCTTTCATGAGTCCTTCAACTGGCTCGGTGCATACAAACACTGTTTAGACCGGTCTCATCCTCTTTCATGAGTCCTTCAACTGGCTCGGTGCATACAAACACTGTTTAGACCGGTCTCATCCTCTTTCATGAGTCCTTCAACTGGCTCGGTGCATACAAACACTGTTTAGACCGGTCTCATCCTCTTTCATGAGTCCTTCAACTGGCTCGGTGCATACAAACACTGTTTAGACCGGTCTCATCCTCTTTCATGAGTCCTTCAACTGGCTCGGTGCATACAAACACTGTTTAGACCGGTCTCATCCTCTTTCATGAGTCCTTCAACTGGCTCGGTGCATACAAACACTGTTTAGACCGGTCTCATCCTCTTTCATGAGTCCTTCAACTGGCTCGGTGCATACAAACACTGTTTAGACCGGTCTCATCCTCTTTCATGAGTCCTTCAACTGGCTCGGTGCATACAAACACTGTTTAGACCGGTCTCATCCTCTTTCATGAGTCCTTCAACTGGCTCGGTGCATACAAACACTGTTTAGACCGGTCTCATCCTCTTTCATGAGTCCTTCAACTGGCTCGGTGCATACAAACACTGTTTAGACCGGTCTCATCCTCTTTCATGAGTCCTTCAACTGGCTCGGTGCATACAAACACTGTTTAGACCGGTCTCATCCTCTTTCATGAGTCCTTCAACTGGCTCGGTGCATACAAACACTGTTTAGACCGGTCTCATCCTCTTTAATGAGTCTACTGTTTAGACCGGTCTCATCCTCTTTCATGAGTCTACAAAGTAAATGCTCTTCAAATCTGTTCTCCGTCAAAATAAACAACGATTTTTGCTCCAAACACTTCAAATAAAAAATTACATCTAATTTTAATATAAGCTTACTAGTATGCAATTCACTGTGACTGAAGAATAAAAAGATGGAAAATGCGATATGAAAAAGCATACTTATCGGAAGATCTGTTTCTCCTCGAATGAATCTCTGTAGATGCTGAACGACTCTAGGTCTCTTTCTTCTGCTTTTGAGTAGCTCCTGTAGAAAAGAGAATATCTTTTTTAAAAAGCGTATTTCAGAAAAAACTCTTCAAAGTGAGGCTTTTTTCCCAGGGGTTGTATATTGCTTCGGAGCAAGATAATGAGACCTGCGGAAAGCTAAAACATCCCTAATCAAATACCCGCATGTGACGATAGTAAGTGATTTTATCGAGAAAAAAGGGGTTTTTATGTGAAATTCCGCTCTTATGACGCGAGCAGAGACATGCAAACATTGGAAACAATTCTTTTTTCGTAGAAATTTGAACGATTGAAAACTCGTTTCCCTCGAAATGGTTGTTGATCTTTTCTTAATATCTTCCTTATTGATATTGCTCCTGTGCTAATCATTGTGTTTAAGTGATACTCTCGCTGACGATGGTTTCATAAAGGGAAACGTTCAAAATATTGTTCTACTCAAAAAGCATCTACAATGCAAGACACACATAAAACTGTATCGTCTACTGGAGTTTTAATCCAATGCGTACTCTTCGTTGTTGATCTTCCCTACTGATGATTCTATCACATATCGAAAAAAAATCGACTGCGAAACTTTTCCTTTTCTCGCAACGCGTGTAACTCTCATTTGTCTGAAAACTCTTGAAAGAAAAAAAATGCTTCGTGACTTAACAAACAACTAAAATAATGTGAGCCTCGTTGTGAGCTTCTTGGAAGCTTAAATACTTGCACCATCAAGACTCAAACAAAACATTAAAGTGAACAAACATAAACCTGATGAGGAGTATCTTTTATCGGTTCGTCTCTGCTGTTGCTGATGTTGCCATCTCGACTGAGCCTCCTCTTGGCTGATCCTCTCTTCCGTCCTGGCTGCGGAGCCTCTTCGGAAGCCACCTCCTCCTTCTCCTGGGGGAAGCTCCGCCCTTCACTCTCTTTCTTTTCATCTTCATCCTCTGTTCTGCTCATTTCTGACTGAGTGGACGCCTTATCTGCATCCTAAAACAAGTGAAAGTTTTATGTTTGCCTTCTAAATTCAAATTGATGACTTCACTGAGGTTTACATCACAAGTTTGTAGAAAAAGTGAAGAGTTTTTTTCCTGAAAAAATTAGAAAAGAAAAACAGTGAGTTTTGGAATGTCAACAAACCGGAATACGAGAAAAGATCTTCTCCTTCGCTTTCATTATCCAGACTTCTTTCTCTGCCTGCAAATAAACCTTGTTTAATATTTGATACATAAGGAAAACAATTTTCCCTTTTTTGATAGGTCGATCTCCCGAGTGTTCAATATTCTTCGATTTTCATTTCACAAAACCCAATTGGGCTGTGTTACGGCTATTAATCCTTATATATCCCTATACATATAAATGTACAACTTGTTTTCATACTTTGCCTAGAAATTTTTAGATCATTTCTTGCGATTACTAGTGGTTGGAGTTGGTGGTTCGATTACTAGTGGTTGGAGTTGGTGGTTCGATTACTAGTGGTTGGAGTTGGTGGTTCGATTACTAGTGGTTGGAGTTGGTGGTTCGATTACTAGTGGTTGGAGTTGGTGGTTCGATTACTAGTGGTTGGAGTTGGTGGTTCGATTACTAGTGGTTGGAGTTGGTGGTTCGATTACTAGTGGTTAGAGTTGGTGGTTCGATTACTAGTGGTTGGAGTTGGTAGTTCGATTACTAGTGGTTGGAGTTGGTGGTTCGATTACTAGTGGTTGGAGTTGGTGGTTCGATTACTAGTGGTTAGAGTTGGTAGTTCGATTACTAGTGGTTGGAGTTGGTGGTTCGATTACTAGTGGTTGGAGTTGGTGGTTCGATTACTAGTGGTTGGAGTTGGTGGTTCGATTACTAGTGGTTGGAGTTGGTGGTTCGATTACTAGTGGTTGGAGTTGGTGGTTCGATTACTAGTGGTTGGAGTTGGTGGTTCGATTACTAGTGGTTGGAGTTGGTGGTTCGATTACTAGTGGTTGGAGTTGGTGGTTCGATTACTAGTGGTTGGAGTTGGTGGTTCGATTACTAGTGGTTGGAGTTGGTAGTTCGATTACTAGTGGTTGGAGTTGGTAGTTCGATTACTAGTGGTTGGAGTTGGTGGTTCGATTACTAGTGGTTGGAGTTGGTGGTTCGATTACTAGTGGTTGGAGTTGGTGGTTCGATTACTAGTGGTTGGAGTTGGTGGTTCGATTACTAGTGGTTAGAGTTGGTGGTTCGATTACTAGTGGTTGGAGTTGGTGGTTCGATTACTAGTGGTTGGAGTTGGTAGTTCGATTACTAGTGGTTGGAGTTGGTGGTTCGATTACTAGTGGTTGGAGTTGGTGGTTCGATTACTAGTGGTTGGAGTTGGTGGTTCGATTACTAGTGGTTAGAGTTGGTAGTTCGATTACTAGTGGTTGGAGTTGGTGGTTCGATTACTAGTGGTTGGAGTTGGTGGTTCGATTACTAGTGGTTGGAGTTGGTGGTTCGATTACTAGTGGTTAGAGTTGGTAGTTCGATTACTAGTGGTTGGAGTTGGTGGTTCGATTACTAGTGGTTGGAGTTGGTGGTTCGATTACTAGTGGTTGGAGTTGGTGGTTCGATTACTAGTGGTTGGAGTTGGTGGTTCGATTACTAGTGGTTGGAGTTGGTGGTTCGATTACTAGTGGTTGGAGTTGGTGGTTCGATTACTAGTGGTTGGAGTTGGTGGTTCGATTACTAGTGGTTGGAGTTGGTGGTTCGATTACTAGTGGTTGGAGTTGGTGGTTCGATTACTAGTGGTTGGAGTTGGTAGTTCGATTACTAGTGGTTGGAGTTGGTGGTTCGATTACTAGTGGTTGGAGTTGGTGGTTCGATTACTAGTGGTTGGAGTTGGTGGTTCGATTACTAGTGGTTGGAGTTGGTGGTTCGATTACTAGTGGTTGGAGTTGGTGGTTCGATTACTAGTGGTTGGAGTTGGTGGTTCGATTACTAGTGGTTGGAGTTGGTGGTTCGATTACTAGTGGTTGGAGTTGGTGGTTCGATTACTAGTGGTTGGAGTTGGTGGTTCGATTACTAGTGGTTGGAGTTGGTGGTTCGATTACTAGTGGTTGGAGTTGGTGGTTCGATTACTAGTGGTTGGAGTTGGTGGTTCGATTACTAGTGGTTGGAGTTGGTGGTTCGATTACTAGTGGTTGGAGTTGGTGGTTCGATTACTAGTGGTTGGAGTTGGTGGTTCGATTACTAGTGGTTAGAGTTGGTAGTTCGATTACTAGTGGTTGGAGTTGGTGGTTCGATTACTAGTGGTTGGAGTTGGTGGTTCGATTACTAGTGGTTGGAGTTGGTGGTTCGATTACTAGTGGTTGGAGTTGGTGGTTCGATTACTAGTGGTTGGAGTTGGTGGTTCGATTACTAGTGGTTGGAGTTGGTGGTTCGATTACTAGTGGTTGGAGTTGGTGGTTCGATTACTAGTGGTTGGAGTTGGTGGTTCGATTACTAGTGGTTGGAGTTGGTGGTTCGATTACTAGTGGTTGGAGTTGGTGGTTCGATTACTAGTGGTTAGAGTTGGTAGTTCGATTACTAGTGGTTGGAGTTGGTGGTTCGATTACTAGTGGTTGGAGTTGGTGGTTCGATTACTAGTGGTTGGAGTTGGTGGTTCGATTACTAGTGGTTGGAGTTGGTGGTTCGATTACTAGTGGTTGGAGTTGGTGGTTCGATTACTAGTGGTTGGAGTTGGTGGTTCGATTACTAGTGGTTGGAGTTGGTGGTTCGATTACTAGTGGTTGGAGTTGGTGGTTCGATTACTAGTGGTTGGAGTTGGTGGTTCGATTACTAGTGGTTGGAGTTGGTGGTTCGATTACTAGTGGTTGGAGTTGGTGGTTCGATTACTAGTGGTTGGAGTTGGTGGTTCGATTACTAGTGGTTGGAGTTGGTGGTTCGATTACTAGTGGTTGGAGTTGGTGGTTCGATTACTAGTGGTTGGAGTTGGTGGTTCGATTACTAGTGGTTGGAGTTGGTGGTTCGATTACTAGTGGTTAGAGTTGGTAGTTCGATTACTAGTGGTTGGAGTTGGTGGTTCGATTACTAGTGGTTGGAGTTGGTGGTTCGATTACTAGTGGTTGGAGTTGGTGGTTCGATTACTAGTGGTTGGAGTTGGTGGTTCGATTACTAGTGGTTGGAGTTGGTGGTTCGATTACTAGTGGTTGGAGTTGGTGGTTCGATTACTAGTGGTTGGAGTTGGTGGTTCGATTACTAGTGGTTAGAGTTGGTAGTTCGATTACTAGTGGTTGGAGTTGGTGGTTCGATTACTAGTGGTTGGAGTTGGTGGTTCGATTACTAGTGGTTGGAGTTGGTGGTTCGATTACTAGTGGTTGGAGTTGGTGGTTCGATTACTAGTGGTTAGAGTTGGTAGTTCGATTACTAGTGGTTGGAGTTGGTGGTTCGATTACTAGTGGTTGGAGTTGGTGGTTCGATTACTAGTGGTTGGAGTTGGTGGTTCGATTACTAGTGGTTGGAGTTGGTGGTTCGATTACTAGTGGTTGGAGTTGGTGGTTCGATTACTAGTGGTTGGAGTTGGTGGTTCGATTACTAGTGGTTGGAGTTGGTGGTTCGATTACTAGTGGTTAGAGTTGGTGGTTCGATTACTAGTGGTTGGAGTTGGTAGTTCGATTACTAGTGGTTGGAGTTGGTGGTTCGATTACTAGTGGTTGGAGTTGGTGGTTCGATTACTAGTGGTTGGAGTTGGTAGTTCGATTACTAGTGGTTAGAGTTGGTAGTTCGATTACTAGTGGTTGGAGTTGGTAGTTCGATCGCCCTTGAGCAACATTTTCCAAGTCAATAGTTTAATTGTGTTTCAACCAAGTTGAATGTTTTATCTTGCACTTTCTGATGAACCTTTTCTCTTGGAAAATTCTCATTCGATATTACCAAAATTATTAGGGAAAAATAAAACTATATCCTAAATCTGTTGAAAATTGAACACGGTCATCATATAACACAGTTTTTAAAAACAATTTTTTAACTTAAAAAATAACAAGAAAAATACCTTGGTCATTTTATTCCAAAACATTTGCCTCGACATCCTTTTCTGCTCGTTATAATGCTGAAACACAGCAATATCACAAATACATTGACATCGGTTGACTGAGCTTCTTAAAATATGAAAATTCGGCCAAAGGCCTTCTTGAATGATGAGAAGGTTGGCGAGAGAATCAGGGACAGAAAGATGTCTGATATCGGTTAACAAGCAGAATACGAGACAATTAACCGAGGGCAGAAGAGTTACGCATAGGTGAAGACAGAGCGGGAATGAATTTGTTCCGTTCTGATAACTTAAAGTTTTCGAGTAAAGCTCTGAAAGTAATAAAAAAAGGACCGCTTTGGCGAGCTTATTGCATTGATTTCGAATAAGAGATCGTCCTTCCAAGCAGAAGAATGTATCGAATCCCCGCTGTACCCGAGCTGCAAAAAAATAGATTGCGGCTTAATATCGTATCGTGTTTTGTTTTCCTCTAGCTGCACTACTGCCAAATATTTCCGCTCTGATAAAACTTTAGTGGAGAACAGTGAAAGTAATTATAAAACAACCGGTAATGCAAAAACTTATCACAAAAAGGACGCTAGTTATATGATTGTATTCTATGAAGTTCAAAGTTTCAAAAAACTTTGCATAAAATTGTAGAAAAAGCACATTAATGAAATTTTCAAGGAGTACTTTGTGAAAGATGCAAGATTGTCCGGGCGTGGCATAATGGTTAGTGTGTTAGACCATTGTGCAAAGAGTCCCGAGTTCGACTCCCACCCCGGACAGATCCACCCAAACCAAGGGGTTAAGAAATGTTGGTAGTGCTCATGCACGAATCTGACTCTCCCCACTACTGCTAATCACACTAGCAGTGATCTAGCAGGCAGCCACTGGTTCTACCAGGATAGGTCTGTTCTGCATCTCAGGGGAGCGCGTACCCTGCCGCGAGGCGGGAACAAGCGCGAGGAAGATTATTATTACTTTGTGAAAGATGCACCAATCCCCAGACTTTTGTAAACTTCCATGAGTTCCCACTAGTTTCATTTAACATCAGTTTTCATTTAATTCTAGTAATTGTCAAATTTTATTTTTTCAAAAGTTATTCTAGAGAAATTTTAACTGACTTGCGTTGAATAGGTCATCGGTAATGATGATATTACTTCTCTGACTCCGCTTCTCAACACCAGAGCGAGCCTCTTCACAGCCTTTTCTGTAGACATCCTTCTCTTCCTGCAAAAAAGGCCCCTCTCCCCCCATACTCCGTTCTTTCCTACACCTCTACAATTCATTTGGACAAAATCGCTTCTGTTTATTCATAAGGCGAACACAGTCCGTATTTTGCGCAATGATCGCCTGCGCTGACTATTGCGGGTAGGATTTCATCTTTGAACCCTATGCCTTAAGAAGAGAAGACATTTATCACGCGCTTGCAGGTTTCTTATCATCTCTCTCTACTATTAACACTAGCAGTGAACCAGAAACAGCGACTGCTGCTACCAGATCACCAAATCAGAGTGAATCTAGAAGTATTTGAAATTGTCGGTTTTCATCAATACTTTTCCCCTAATGTGAATAGAGTATGAAGCGACCTCGGTGAGTTGCCTCCATCTCTCCCTCATGAATCTATTCCGTTGCTTCCAGTGAACTCGGAACTTGTCTGACTCCAACGAGTAGAAGGCGTGGTATGGACTTTCAAAAGCACTGAACGTAGAGAAAATCTTTCTTTCTGAGCGATAATCATTATAATCACCATATATAAACAAATCCAATTTTAAATTAGAAAATTATATTGTTTTCCAAGCCCTTTGAAAATAAATTTCTATCAAATTTGCCTCCAGACTGGATGCAAATTAAGAAATAAGCATTTGTGTAGTAATTCTAGTGATGTATATCCACTGCTGATAGTAGCACTGTATGCACACTTACGACCCCTGTTTGTGAGTGAACCTTTTTATCCATTTCATGCGCTGCAGTTAAGAACTTTAGTTTGAATTAATTTTACTACTTTTTATCGCAAAACTTGCTGTATTTCTTTCTGCTGTGCTTTGCCTCCTAATAGGCCTTTTTTTATTTAAGCCGTCTTTTGTTATTAAGACACCGCGTGTGTACTCTTTCTTACTCCCCGAATACTTTAAACTTGATGATTCGGATGGACTAAATCGAGGAGATTTTTCAAAAGTACAAAGCTAACCTCTCGTCCTTGTTAAAGAGTTTCTTTCTGGCTGAAAGCGTCTTCTCCAGCTTCTGCAATCAATAAACTTTCCCATTCGCATTCATGCTTTTCGACGAATTCCAATATATTTGAACAAAGTAATTTTTGCCGACGAAACATTTATTTGCTTCAATAAGTATGGCTAATCGAGTAAATTAAACTGAATCAGTTTCTTCAGAAACAAGACGACTATTGCATTAATATGAAGAGAAAGAATGGAATTTCGCTTATCGAAAACTGACGTTTAACTTCTTGGTCTTCGTGCTCCCTCTGTAGTCTTCATCCTACAATAATTCTATCAAATCCATATCTTCGAGCAACCAAATAATCAATGTTATTTTCAAATGTTTGTCTGATAAAACAACTTTAGCATAAGTGATCTGCTTTAGTCGGAAATTTAATAGAAGCGCTCATTCCAGCATGGAACCTACAATGTTGAGAGAAGGTATGAATTTCTAATATACCAACTTTCGATCTTCATCTCTCGCTTGTTTTTTCCAGAGCCACCACTTAAACGAGCAGTTCTTTTAAATTCTTCTTAGAAATGCAGATAATCTAGGAAATTAAGTTTTAATTTTCGAAAGAAAATTTAAAAAAGGAGCATGGAATTTCACAGGGAAAAGACACTGAAAAGACGGTAACACAATTTTGATGCCTCATTCTTACTCTGTACTGCCTCGCCTTCTTCCCATTGCCTCATTCTTACTCTTTACTGCCTCGCCCTCTTGCCATTGCCTCATTCTTACTCTGTACTGCCTCGCCCTCTTCCCATTGCCTCATTCTTACTCTTTACTGCCTCGCCCTCTTGCCATTGCCTCATTCTTACTCTGTACTGCCTCGCCCTCTTCCTATTGCCTCATTCTTACTATGTACTGTCTCGCCCTCTTCCTATTGCCTCATTATTACTATGTACTGTCTCGCCCTCTTCCTATTGCCTCATTCTTACTCTGTACTGTCTCGCCCTCTTCCTATTGCCTCATTCTTACTCTGTACTGCCTCGCCCTCTTCCTATTGCCTCATTCTTACTCTGTACTGCCTCGCCCTCTTCCCATTGCCTCATTCTTACTCTTTACTGCCTCGCCCTCTTGCCATTGCCTCATTCTTACTCTGTACTGCCTCGCCCTCTTCCTATTGCCTCATTCTTACTCTGTACTGCCTCGCCCTCTTCCCATTGCCTCATTCTTACTCTTTACTGCCTCGCCCTCTTCCTATTGCCTCATTCTTACTCTGTACTGCCTCGCCCTCTTCCCATTGCCTCATTCTTACTCTTTACTGCCTCGCCCTCTTGCCATTGCCTCATTCTTACTCTGTACTGCCTCGCCCTCTTCCTATTGCTTCATTCTTACTATGTACTGTCTCGCCCTCTTCCTATTGCCTCATTATTACTATGTACTGTCTCGCCCTCTCCCTATTGCCTCATTCTTACTCTGTACTGTCTCGCCCTCTTCCTATTGCCTCATTCTTACTCTGTACTGTCTCGCCCTCTTCCTATTGCCTCATTATTACTATGTACTGTCTCGCCCTCTTCCTATTGCCTCATTCTTACTCTGTACTGTCTCGCCCTCTTCCTATTGCCTCATTCTTACTCTTTACTGCCTCGCCCTCTTCCTATTGCCTCATTCTTACTCTGTACTGCCTCGCCCTCTTCCCATTGCCTCATTCTTACTCTTTACTGCCTCGCCCTCTTGCCATTGCCTCATTCTTACTCTGTACTGCCTCGCCCTCTTCCTATTGCTTCATTCTTACTATGTACTGTCTCGCCCTCTTCCTATTGCCTCATTCTTACTCTGTACTGTCTCGCCCTCTTCCTATTGCCTCATTCTTACTCTGTACTGTCTCGCCCTCTTCCTATTGCCTCTTTCTTACTCTGTACTGTCTCGCCCTCTTCCTATTGCCTCATTCTTACTATGTAATGTCTCGCCCTCTTCCTATAGCCTCATTCTTACTCTGTACTGTCTCGCCCTCTTCCTTTTGCCTCATTCTTACTCTATACTGTCTCGCCCTCTTCCTATTGCCTCATTCTTATGGAGCGTAAGAATTCAACTTTTCACTTGCTAAGTGATTTTCTGCTCGGGATTTTTTTGAACGCTCCAGTGTCTCACCACGAATTACCTTGAGAAGAAAAATGGACTACGGTATTACTTTTATAATAACCTTAACTGTTGGACGTAATCCAAGAATTTAACAGAAAAATCGTCGCTTTATCTTAGAATGCATATTTTCGTTTTTCTATCTGTCATTTCTCTTGCTTTCGAAGGTTTAACGTCGCACGCGAAGGGTTATATAGGGATGGTAAGTTTTTGAATTACAAACTTAACTCGTAATTACAAACTACACAAACTTAACTCGTAGTTTTTGATGCAAAAATATTTTTTAACGTAAAAATAATATTTTTACTAATTTTACAACAAAAAAATTTTTTTCAAGAATGCTCTAAATGATCAGCTATGAAAAAATTTCTCGAAACCGTAGCGTTTATATATTTATATATAGACAATTTGGTACTTGTCCAGATCGACGTATACTCCACTACTTTTCTCCTTCGGGGGCGGAGTCACGGATTTATGACTAATTTTTTAATACGGTCTTGTTAGCGTAAACTATTACTAAGCCTAAGCGTATTTTAATGAAAAATAACGGAGAGGGATTAGAAAGAGAGGAAAATAAGAAAGAACAGGAGCAACATCCTGCAGCAAAATTCTTGGATTACGTCCAACAGTTAAGGTTATTAAAAAAGTAATACCGTAGTCCATTTTTCTTCTCAAGGTAATTCGTGGTGAGACATTGGAGCGTTCAAAAAAAAAAATGCCGAGCAGAAAATCACTTAGCAAAGTGAAAAGTTGAATTCTTACGCTCCATTACTCTGTACTGTCTCGCCCTCTTCCTATTTCCTCATATATTTTACGTCTCCGTCCATTATCCTCCCACTCGTGTAATCTTTATTATATTTTTCTCACCCATACTAAAACCCGACTTTGCATGTTCGTGCAGTGTAGGCTGTGCTCTACCAGCTTTTCGGTTCTCAGCTTTTTGCAGGAAGTTATTATTGGTAAATACAGTTACCTCATCTCCACTCTTTCTGAGAACTTTCGTTTTGGAAGGGTGTTTCTTGAGAGGAGTCTTATCGATGAGGAGCGTCGTGGGCAGTGAGACTCCTTCACTCTCAAGCTGCTTGCGACGTGCCAGCAGCAGAGTCTGAAGCATTTATTCACGACTTGCAGCAGTTTAATCATATTTCCACTAACCCTTCTACTCATCTCTCCTAAATCCATGAAAACTGATAAACTTTTTAACCGAATTTTTTTAGAGAGTCAATTTTTTTGATTATGAGTAGAAATTCTTTCTTATTCTTTCTCATTCCCTGCCCTCGAGATGGTCGCATCTGCTCCCCTCTCTTTCTTCATTTCCCCGTGAAACCATCGTTCTTCTCCCCTCCACATCATGACTTCACTTCAATCTACTCAAGTTTTCGACTCCTCGTCTTTCTGCTTCTTCTACTCTAATTTCTTAAAAAAACTCCTGTCGGCCCCCAAGCCCCGCATCAAATCAACTCCTGCTCGTCAGAGAAAACACCGTCCTTTTTATGTGGTATAACTGAACTCGCGCATGCGACAGCTCTGCTTTGTAAATATTCAAGATTTCTTTGCAAGGAATAAAATCTATCTATAAGGATTGCAGACTTGGGAAACCAAAAATTCCTAGTTTAACCTATAAGACTCTCGAGTGACCACTGCGCTCTCAATTTCAAAAATCAATAAGTTTATTGCAAAAGACATCGTCTTTTTTCTCGTTCATGAGAGTAGCTTCAACTTTAAACTGAACTTAATTTCCATTAAATAAGCTTCGACTGGTTGAACCAGCTCACCTTGATGCAGTTCAGAAGAGAATTCGAGCGAGTTATCCCGTAAGGAATCTCTACGAGTCGCTTTTTCTTGATGTACGTCAATAGAAACTCCAACTCATGAACGGCTCCTTCCATGATGGCTGATCGTAGCTTATCTGCTTTCAATTGCTCTCTCTCTCTCTTTGATTGTGTACTCACCGATGCAAAATATATTTAGTCACCACCAATACGAGCAAGAAGCCTTGCATATTAAGAATTCCTTGCGGGAGGGAAAAGTGAAGGACAGAGGGGGGCGGAAGATAGAGCGACCAAGAAAAGCATATAAACCATTACCTCAGTTCGGTCTTCTTTGGACAAAAAAACCTTTGGGTAAACTATGATTCCACATAACTCATAAAACAGTGGTTTTTTCTGATAATTTTACAAAAAATTACAATACTTCTCACAAAAACTCTTTTTTTTTTCAAAATGGAATTTTGAAATAATTCTTTCATTAAATTAGTTGTTGATGTTGCCGGCATGCAGCTGACATCAAAGATGTGCTACTTAGCATATGATTTACTAGTATGTGGAAGCAAAAATTTAGTAGAAACTAGGAATTCTTATCGCAACGATAATTTCCGAAAACTTAAACCAGAATACCATAAAGGAACCTTCATCGATAACCATCGCGGGTTCCGGCGGAAGCGAACTCTGATGGTAGTTGCACCCTCTGTCGTCCGGAGCATCAAAAAACATCTGTAAATCATCATTAAACCCAGGCTGTTTTCATAGCTGTAAATATGTTGTGAGATCATAGTTAACCATAAGTAGTGTAAATGTTGAAAATTAAGAAAAAACGTCTGCTTATCGAACAGAGTAGTCTGGAATGATAAAATCAAGCTAAGGTAAAAAACGGAGAAAAAAGATCTAGTCATTATTCTAGACTCCATCGCTCAAAAAATGTTGTTGTTGTTGTTTGCTTATAAGTCCTGTCGAGGGGAGTCCTTTGAGATAGTTTGTTGAAAATCTTTTTAAGCCCGGAGCAATTTTTTCCGTCTACACTCGCACCGCAGTCGGCGATCCTCTTCACGAGACTAATTCGTTTACCGGAGAAGGTCAAAAGGCTATTTCACTGGCGCCTCGACTTGCCATTACAAAGTATAGGGGAGTATCGGCTGATGTTTTATTCGGTGGCATGCCCAGGATAGTCCAGCATCGCCCTTCTTTGACGAACTTATACTATACAATTTTGGTCAGCAACGGGCAAGCCCGCTATATCCAATGTACTTCAGCAAATAGACATCCCTCTATCCACCACCACCTGAGGATGCGCTCGATACCGGTGAAGATAAACCGGTCCCTTGTGATGGTCTTAACTCGTGGGCTGTTGTTGTTTGACCATAGGTCCTGTCGAGGGGAGTGCTTTGGGATAGGTTGGTGAGGATCCTTTTGAGTCCGGAAAAAATTTCTCTGTCTACACTCGCATCGTAGTCGGCGATTCGTAGGTTGTACCAAAATCGAAGACGAGTAGCTCAAAGAACTGTCGTTTTTCAAAGTTCTCGACAGTGCTGGAGACCTATGGGTGAGATGAGTTCTCGACAGTGCTGGAGACCTATGGGTGACAGTGCTGGAGACCTATGGGTGACAGTGCTGGAGACCTATGGGTGACAGTGCTGGAGACCTATGGGTGACAGTGCTGGAGACCTATGGGTGACAGTGCTGGAGACCTATGGGTGACAGTGCTGGAGACCTATGGGTGACAGTGCTGGAGACCTATGGGTGACAGTGCTGGAGACCTATGGGTGACAGTGCTGGAGACCTATGGGTGACAGTGCTGGAGACCTATGGGTGACAGTGCTGGAGACCTATGGGTGACAGTGCTGGAGACCTATGGGTGACAGTGCTGGAGACCTATGGGTGACAGTGCTGGAGACCTATGGGTGACAGTGCTGGAGACCTATGGGTGACAGTGCTGGAGACCTATGGGTGACAGTGCTGGAGACCTATGGGTGACAGTGCTGGAGACCTATGGGTGACAGTGCTGGAGACCTATGGGTGACAGTGCTGGAGACCTATGGGTGACAGTGCTGGAGACCTATGGGTGACAGTGCTGGAGACCTATGGGTGACAGTGCTGGAGACCTATGGGTGACAGTGCTGGAGACCTATGGGTGACAGTGCTGGAGACCTATGGGTGACAGTGCTGGAGACCTATGGGTGACAGTGCTGGAGACCTATGGGTGACAGTGCTGGAGACCTATGGGTGACAGTGCTGGAGACCTATGGGTGACAGTGCTGGAGACCTATGGGTGACAGTGCTGGAGACCTATGGGTGACAGTGCTGGAGACCTATGGGTGACAGTGCTGGAGACCTATGGGTGACAGTGCTGGAGACCTATGGGTGACAGTGCTGGAGACCTATGGGTGACAGTGCTGGAGACCTATGGGTGACAGTGCTGGAGACCTATGGGTGACAGTGCTGGAGACCTATGGGTGACAGTGCTGGAGACCTATGGGTGACAGTGCTGGAGACCTATGGGTGACAGTGCTGGAGACCTATGGGTGACAGTGCTGGAGACCTATGGGTGACAGTGCTGGAGACCTATGGGTGACAGTGCTGGAGACCTATGGGTGACAGTGCTGGAGACCTATGGGTGAGATGATTCCATGAATTATTTGGTCACTGGTTATGAGGAATATTCATTCAATTGAAGCTTTTGCTAAAACTGCGGAGAAAAGCAATAGTTGGTGAAAAAACAAATTCGTAAGCCTTAAAACTCAATCATACTGTAGCCTTAAAACTCAATCATACTGTGGTAACTTTCATGCAACGCTCAAGTTCTCAAATTTCGCCCTGACGCATACTTGATTCAGCTTCATCATTCAAAAGTAATTCTTCCTCATAAGAAAAGAACATTTAGAGAACGTTTTAGACGTACGGCGACCAGAGGATCGAAATTCAAAATTTACTATAAAACTCCGCGCTCAAACCATAGGAGTTTTAGCTTTCTCATAAGATCCGCGTGTTTGTTTTTATGATTCTGCATGTGTTTTACCTATGTATTTTCACGTGATTTTTTTCGCGCAATAAAAAGTTTGAATAAACGAACGCAGGGTGGATGGTAGAAGGTCACATCATCGTAGAAGAAATCATTGAATTCCCACACTTCGTCTTCATCGCTTTCAGAATCTGTGTTCTGAAATCAACTCTTAATACCAAATGTGACAATAAAAAGAACTGCACAGATATAGAATTAGAGAATTGCAGACAGTAAGAGAGAGAGAGAGAGAGAGAGAGAGAGAGAGAGAGAGAGAGAGAGAGAGAGAGAGAGAGAGAGAGAGGAAGAGAGAGCTGCCCCTTCTTGCCTCGTTTCCGAATGTGTCCTCTTCTTTCACATCCTCTGCTTCCGCTTCGAGACCATTGCTGTCGAAGACTCCTTCAAATTGCAGAATCATTCACTGTCGAATTCATCAGCTTTGCTGTTCTCTTCTCCCTTCAGCTCTGTTCACCTTCCCTCGAACTCTCTCTTTTAACCTCTCTCAGTCCCAATAAATCACTTTCTCTTCATCCCTATCAATCTCTCTCTCTCCAACCAATCGCCCCTTACTCTGAGGGTTTTTCTGCTCCTGTTCGAGTCTTGCTGCTTCTTTCTTGAGATAGTCCAGATATTCTTCGTCCTCTTCTGAAAAAATGAATAACTTTCCTTTGATAATGATTTTGCTCTGTGAGCTTCTAGAATCAGGAGCGCTCTTTCTGTTCTTTCGAGTCTGAATTTCAGGTTTTCAATAAATTTCAAAATCAATTTGAGACTCTCAAAGACTTTTTTTGTAATCATTCAAATCTCACGAATACAAAACTGATCAATCTGAATAATTTCAATTCATGATGACATTTTATTTTTTCGTAATCTGGAAAAAACTCGTTGACTCGCCGACTCACCCCAAACCGTTTGGTTCCGCGGAGCT
>OZ057403.1:5387579-5541987 GCA_964056735.1 Allodiplogaster pararmata
ACGAATGTCTATTACACCTCCACATTCTACTTTTTTTTCACAATTAAACAATTCTTAAGAAGGGAAGTAAAAAAATTCGGTTCTTCTCTAGAAACACCGCCATCTACTGAGAAGAATGAACCGAATACTCACTTCTGCACTTTTGGAAACTTGTTTTGAGTCTCGAAGTCGTCATTCTTGTAGAATTTGACGGTTCGCAGAAGACCCCAATCAGGCCAGTCCTGGGCCCAGTCTATTTGACGAACTAGTGTAGGGGACTCGATCTGAAGAAAATACAACAATCAATATACATTCAATGGTCTCCGTTCAAAACATTTTGTTTTCGGTCCGACATAAAGCATCATTCCAGACTCTGAAAGATGGAAAAGAACGATTGACCATTCATGTCGACAAAGAATCAACCACTTACCAAGTCTTCCATTTGTGTATTCGAAAACTCCAATGACAGAACATTGTAGAGAATTTTTCGCTGATCACGTGGGGTACTGAATATTCAAAATTATGAGACATACACTTTGACTTTTTCGAATCGTATAGACTTTTAAGCCCGAGGCGTTTCAGTGGCCCATAGGTTACCAAAGGGTACAAAAAACATCCCGGCCCCCGCCCGGTCAGTAAAATAGTTTTTTTTTCTCGTGTATGTTTTTTTTGTTCTTACATTCTTAAGCTTTTGTCCAATGCAGATATATTTCATTGTGTTTTATGGTAAATGATAAACTTTGTAGCAGTTCATTTATCATTGCATTCAAGTTGAACAAGTTACGGTCAAAAACTTGATAAAGAAATTGCTTCGACTAACGCTCCGCTGGAAAATGCAATGTTTTTCTTACTTACCTGGAAGTTTAATCTAAGAAAACACTACACGTAATTGAATTTGTTCACAAAAATCGACAAAAAAGTTTTTTACCGCCCGCCCGCGAAATTTTTTGACAGTGGCCCTTTAAACTAACATCCGAGAGAATATAATAATCGTCACAATAAACAAATGGGGAAAAGTTATTTCTTTTACTTTATTAGATTAAACTGGAAAATTTGAGAGAGCGCCTGTCCTATGAAAAATTGACCTCGAAGCTCACACTTCTTTTAAATACAGTGTTTTTTAAAACTCGGAATCAATCAGCGACTTCTTCGTTGAGAGAAACTATGCCGAAACTAACTGATAGTATTTCTTGAAGGTCTCCATGTTCATTCCCACTGCCTTCTGCTCACTCACTTCATTCACTGATATCAGCTGAAAGATATTGTTTGTTCCCATACAATCACACTGCAATAATCGGGATACGGTTACCATAACCTGATATGATTTTCCCCGTTCCACGATATCAAGAAGATACTTCATGGTGAAACTATCACGCACGCTCGACATTTCTTCATTATACAAAAAAAGACGGAAAATTTCTCTTGAATAAGATTTGTTTAAAAAAACCCCCATGAATAATAAATTTTAAAAAAATGAACTGACAACTTTGCGTCCCACAAGTCTTTCCACATCATGCACATTGAAGTCCTCATTCACCATTCTAAGAATGCATTTATTTCCCTCATTTTAATAACTTGAGTTACGAAACAGATATTTCTCACAGATAACACGACCAACAGCTTTTAAAATGGAAGGCGAGCTTCAACTATCACATACATAAAAAAAATACTAGAGTTCTAACCTTTATAAAAATATATGCCAATTGACTAAAATTTGAATTTACAATCCAAAAATGAGTATTAGCAAAGGCGAACTTCATGCCGAGTTCCTCTGGTGGACACGTGAAGAGCAGAACATCTTTGAGTCCATTCTTCTCGTAATACTCCAGGTTGAACTCTGACACATTCATTTCATTAATCAAACATTTACAAAACAACTGAAAATTTCTTTGAAAGTTTTGAAGCTTTGAGCGTTTAATACACGGTTTAGTTACATCTAGTCGATATAAAATTACATTTTATGCAGTTAAAAAACGCTTTGACTCAATGTGAATTAGGCTGCTTCTCATCATCCGTGAAGGAAGTGAATTAGGCTGCTTCTCATCATCCGTGAAGGAAGTGAATTAGGCTGCTTCTCATCATCCGTGAAGGAAGTGAATTAGGCTGCTTCTCATCATCCGTGAAGGAAGTGAATTAGGCTGCTTCTCATCATCCGTGAAGGAAGTGAATTAGGCTGCTTCTCATCATCCGTGAAGGAAGTGAATTAGGCTGCTTCTCATCATCCGTGAAGGAAGTGAATTAGGCTGCTTCTCATCATCCGTGAAGGAAGTGAATTAGGCTGCTTCTCATCATCCGTGAAGGAAGTGAATTAGGCTGCTTCTCATCATCCGTGAAGGAAGTGAATTAGGCTGCTTCTCATCATCCGTGAAGGAAGTGAATTAGGCTGCTTCTCATCATCCGTGAAGGAAGTGAATTAGGCTGCTTCTCATCATCCGTGAAGGAAGTGAATTAGGCTGCTTCTCATCATCCGTGAAGGAAGTGAATTAGGCTGCTTCTCATCATCCGTGAAGGAAGTGAATTAGGCTGCTTCTCATCATCCGTGAAGGAAGTTAATTAGGCTGCTTCTCATCATCCGTGAATGAAGTTAATTAGGCTGCTTCTCATCATCCGTGAAGGAAGTTAATTAGGCTGCTTCTCATCATCCGTGAAGGAAGTGAATTAGGCTGCTTCTCATCATCCGTGAAGGAAGTGAATTAGGCTGCTTCTCATCATCCGTGAAGGAAGTGAATTAGGCTGCTTCTCATCATCCGTGAAGGAAGTGAATTAGGCTGCTTCTCATCATCCGTGAAGGAAGTGAATTAGGCTGCTTCTCATCATCCGTGAAGGAAGTGAATTAGGCTGCTTCTCATCATCCGTGAACGAAGTGAATTAGGCTGCTTCTCATCATCCGTGAAGGAAGTGAATTAGGCTGCTTCTCATCATCCGTGAAGGAAGTGAATTAGGCTGCTTCTCATCATCCGTGAAGGAAGTGAATTAGGCTGCTTCTCATCATCCGTGAAGGAAGTGAATTAGGCTGCTTCTCATCATCCGTGAAGGAAGTGAATTAGGCTGTTTCTCATCATCCGTGAAGGAAGTGAATTAGGCTGCTTCTCATCATCCGTGAAGGAAGTGAATTAGGCTGCTTCTCATCATCCGTGAAGGAAGTGAATTAGGCTGCTTCTCATCATCCGTGAAGGAAGTGAATTAGGCTGCTTCTCATCATCCGTGAAGGAAGTGAATTAGGCTGCTTCTCATCATCCGTGAAGGAAGTGAATTAGGCTGCTTCTCATCATCCGTGAAGGAAGTGAATTAGGCTGCTTCTCATCATCCGTGAAGGAAGTGAATTAGGCTGCTTCTCATCATCCGTGAAGGAAGTGAATTAGGCTGCTTCTCATCATCCGTGAAGGAAGTGAATTAGGCTGCTTCTCATCATCCGTGAAGGAAGTGAATTAGGCTGCTTCTCATCATCCGTGAAGGAAGTGAATTAGGCTGCTTCTCATCATCCGTGAAGGAAGTGAATTAGGCTGCTTCTCATCATCCGTGAAGGAAGTGAATTAGGCTGCTTCTCATCATCCGTGAAGGAAGTGAATTAGGCTGCTTCTCATCATCCGTGAAGGAAGTGAATTAGGCTGCTTCTCATCATCCGTGAAGGAAGTGAATTAGGCTGCTTCTCATCATCCGTGAAGGAAGTGAATTAGGCTGCTTCTCATCATCCGTGAAGGAAGTGAATTAGGCTGCTTCTCATCATCCGTGAAGGAAGTGAATTAGGCTGCTTCTCATCATCCGTGAAGGAAGTGAATTAGGCTGCTTCTCATCATCCGTGAAGGAAGTGAATTAGGCTGCTTCTCATCATCCGTGAAGGAAGTGAATTAGGCTGCTTCTCATCATCCGTGAAGGAAGTGAATTAGGCTGCTTCTCATCATCCGTGAAGGAAGTGAATTAGGCTGCTTCTCATCATCCGTGAAGGAAGTGAATTAGGCTGCTTCTCATCATCCGTGAAGGAAGTGAATTAGGCTGCTTCTCATCATCCGTGAAGGAAGTGAATTAGGCTGCTTCTCATCATCCGTGAAGGAAGTGAATTAGGCTGCTTCTCATCATCCGTGAAGGAAGTGAATTAGGCTGCTTCTCATCATCCGTGAAGGAAGTGAATTAGGCTGCTTCTCATCATCCGTGAAGGAAGTGAATTAGGCTGCTTCTCATCATCCGTGAAGGAAGTTAATTAGGCTGCTTCTCATCATCCGTGAAGGAAGTGTGTAGATGAATTTATTGGTGAGGAAATTATGTACTTCCACTGCTCAAACAATAGAAAAATGTCCACTTAATTGATTCAGGAGCTTGAAAAAACAGCAAAAAAAACAAATGAGTTTTTACAGTGTTTGTATCTTAAACTGCTCAATCTTTCTTCCTTCTATGCCATTTATTTCTTATTCGTTTTCCCCAGCTTGTTTGAACCATCTCTCAGAGAGTGGTTTTTTTTCAATTTTAGAAGCGTAGCTGACCTCTGTTGAGCTATAAAACGGACCTGCTGACTAAATTTTCAGCACATCAAGTTTCACTAGTACCACCTCACTCACAATCTTCGTATTTTAACATTAAAGTTACAAATTTAAAAAAAAAATTTTTTTGGGGAAAATCGCATCAAAATTTTTTTTCTAAACTAGCATACCTAATTCAAATTCCGTTAACTCGAGATAAAAACCAACCGTGAGGCAGAATGGAGTGGACCAACTCGGGATGGCAGAATCGCGGTTCTGAGAGAAGTCCCTCGAAATCATATCTGCAAGTCATTACAATTCGCTTCCATTGTATTATGGAAAATAAAACCTTTTAGCCTTGCACGAAAAATCATGTATAGTTTATTATGTTGTAGCTGATCGGGAATCTGCTACTATATCTTGACAAACTTTTCAAATTTCTCCCAGTCGCCCGCACGGTCCATCAAAAGAACTTTAAAATAGTCAAGAAAACATAACAGGCACTCATCTAAGACAGCACTGAATAATCGCAATTCAACTGAAACTGTCTCTCCTCCCCGGTTTTAACCATTGATCGCCCGGTATACCCACAACAGAAAAAAATTCTCAGTACGACAAATGAAAAAGAAAAACGTTTCTGATAAGCTATGTCTGTTCCAACATAAAAAAAAGAGACTTGCCTGTCAAGCAGCGGATCGTGCTTGATCTTCTCTTCTTGTTTCACTGTAATCTCTGATGCTGAGTGCAATCGGAATGCTTCCTCAAAAAGATTCTTTCGCATTCAAAATCACCCAAAGTTGTAGATCTATCAACAACAACAACAAAAAATGAACACAAAAACCAAAAATAACAAAAACAGCGGTAAAAATTTTTTCTGATTTTTTCGTGTATGAATTTTATTTCTCATTGTATTTTCTAAGATTCAATTTTAAGGTAAGTAATGGAAAATAAACTGCAGTTTGCCGCGGAGCGTTATGGGAAGCAATTTATTTAGAAAGTTTTTCAATGCCTTTTTTTCTTTAGCTTGAATGCAATGATAAATAGACTGGTTTTTTTTCCTTATGGGGCGGGGGCCGGAGGGTTTTCTTGGTGACCTATGAGGACAGCGAATCTGCCATTTTTTTTCGAACTTGATTTCCTATATTGCTCTATCGTTCTTCCTCCATCTAAACCTTACCGGCTATGTAGCGCATACATGACAACGGCAAAAATAATTTACATTTTCTTCTTCTTACGTTCTATTCTACTTTAATTTACTTCTCTTTTCATCCTTTCCCTTTTTTTAAAACTCGCTCGGCGCGTACAAGACTTTCCTTGAATCGGTTTAATTTAACGCCTGGTTACTAGTAGTGAATTATCTTCGGTGCTGTCTTTGCCTGAGCCAAGTTAAAATTGATTTTCATAGCTTACCAGCCCTTAACCAAAAAGAGGAGGCTTGGAACAATGAATCTCTCATCGAAAAGAACAGATTTTTTCAAAGAAACAACTCCCACAACAACTAATAAGCATAAAAAAAAATTTGGAAGGAACACGAATAAAAACATCAAGACACAATTCTTATGGACTTAGAATCTGTCGATGGTTCTAGAGTTAATTCACTGACATCATTTAAAAAACAACTGGAAAAAGGAAAAATTCTTTCCAATCTTAAATAGATCATTTTTATATCGATGTTAGAATATTTTTTGAGGTTTGAGATACAAGTTTATGTTCATGTAGTATGAATATTGATGTTACAATGAATGCTTGATTATCTTGATAAAACAATTTTATCGTCATAGCTCACCAGCACTTGTCAAAAGTTCTAAAAATGACCGGTAATCAGGGCAAGGGGCTTAGAATAATGAATCTCTTATTTTACTGCCCTTAAGTTCTCGCTTTCTTCTCATTATTCTAAGCCCCCGCTCGGCCGTTCGGCCGTTTTTTACATTTTTTGACAAGTGTTGGTGAGCTATGTTTATCGTATATTACCATAAAAAGAATTGGATCTTTTAGTTATCTCGTTTTGCGAATCTTAATTCTGTGCTTATCGCCGCATTTTTGCATTGAAAAATGTAGATATTATATTTAACTGCGACTAAAAATGGAAGCTCATAACAAAGTTGGGTTCTTGTCATACTGGATATTTTAGTCGTACTCGAAGCCACAATTTTTCGTACTGGTAGCATTCAATTAATCACCTTATACTTTTCACTTGCTTCTTATTATACTAAGCTCCCACTCGTCCGAGCGGGTGTTTTCGAACTTTTTGACAAGTGCTGGTGAGTTGTACAATTTGTCCAGCAAGTATTGCAAAACAAGCCCTTTCAACCACCATTCGGCGATTGCCGTGATAGAACATTCAGTTTATAATGGTTTTCTTTCCTAAAATAAAAAATAGTCAGCCTGGGTGAGTGGAGAAAGACTCGATCACCTTGGCCCTAGCAGCGGATGCTCGTGAGTGTCGTTTTTTGATGAAAACTTCTCTCTTCACTTTCTTCTCCTTAGTCGACGGACCGACCAATGCAGACTCTTCTTCTTTCAACAGTTCATCTGACTTCTGAATTCAAGTGCAATAATTGGTGGATTTATTTTATCCATATCACTGATGGGCTATATTGTAAACAGGGTGTTTCTTAGCACCCGCACAACTTTTTTCGAGCGCATAGATTTTTTAAAATTTCAGAGTCGAACATTACATTTTTTCAATGATTTGGATTTTCTCTAGGAGAAATCCGAGAAAAAATTTTTCAAAGCGCATAGATTTTTTTACCCGCAGTGCGGGTCAGAGAAACATCCTGATTGTAAACAGAGGTGAAATAATTCTTGATTTTTCAATAAGTCAATCGCTGAAGTAGATTAAAACTTACCTCTTACAAATGTTAAACTAAAAATGAACCTAAGACAAACCTATTTTCTCACTCTATTTGACACCCTACTAGGGGTTAAATAGTCATGTCAGACCTTCTGTCGGCAGGCCTCTGTTTTTTCCATATCATTAGGGGGACCCTTATGTTAAACAAAAAAGTTTTTCGCGAGCCTCTATTTTTTCTATCATAAGGGCCTTATGTGAAAAAAATTTCCGCCTCCGGCGGGCGACTGTATTTTTTTCTCTTACATAACCCTGCATTCTACCTACCCCTTTCGAAATCATCCTTGCGATAAAGTATTATTATTAGAAAAGTTTCACTTTTGGCATGAAGAAACCGGTTGAGACTAATGGAGCGTTAGAACTCAACTTTCCACTTTGCAAAGTAATCTCTGCAAAGTGAAAAATTCTACTTCTTCAACTTTATGCTATATTTTACCACTCTCTCGCACCGCTCGTTGTTTACGTCGTGATCACTTTGCAAAGTGAAAAGTTGAATTCTAACGCTCCATGAGTTATTGCTAATGAAAAGTTCGATTTATGTAGACTGCCAACTGGCAAAAACTGCCAGTTGGCATAGGTAAACCAAAAACTGCCAGTTGGCATAGGTAAACCAAAACCTGCCAGTTGGCATAGGTAAACTGCCAACTAGCAAAAAAATTCTCTACGGCGACCGACCTACCGACCATCTCCCCCCTCGAAATGATTGTATCAGAGTTTTAACAGCCAAAACTGAAAGAAAAAAATCTTCATTTTCTCTACATAAGTAAATGAAACGTTTCATTAGCCATAACTCAACCTCAACCCGTTTCGTGAAATTGAATGTGAAATTTTTAACCTACTTTAGCGATCTACCTATTGAAAAATCAAGACATATTTTACCTATGATGTAGAGAATAAAGTTCTTCCCTTAAATTTTAGCTGTGAAAACACTGATTCATTCAATTCGAGTGAAAGAAAGGCTCGGTTGGTCGGTCGCTTTTTCGCAAGTTGTTAGTTTACCTATGATTGTTAAGAGAGGCTGAAATATACATTACATGTATGATTCACACTATGCTATAAGGCACCAGCCAGAGTCGGGCCATTACTAAAGCACGCCGTGCACACTGTGTTCGCTGTGCACGCACGCTGCACGCTGAATCATTACTAATGCACGCCAACGCGCGGGAAAATTCTTAACTCCGCCCCTTGCGCTTTATTTAGTTTTTTTCAAGTTTTTTGATTTTTTTCTGCTTAGGCAAAAGTTTACGCTAACGAGGCCGTACGGCTTAGGCTAACGAGACCGTATCAAAAATTAACATAATAGTGCGTCAAACACTCTTTCTCTCTTTCCCGCGCGTTGGCGTGCATTAGTAATGATTTAGCGTGCAGCGTGCGTGCTTTAGTAATGGCCCAGAGTCGCCTTGCGAATTCTTTTTTAAAAAAATTTCAATGAGATAATAAATGAACTGACATTTTTCTTGACTTTCTCAGGCGAGCTTTCTGACGGCTCCGACGATTTTCTTTTCGATGTCGGCGTCAAATTTTTCTTGAAAACCATCTCAACAAAATTAACCATTTTAATCTGATTGAATCTTTCGCTCGAAAACGAAATTTATCGAATTACTATGTACTTCATAACGAAAAGCGCTCTACTATACTTCAGATTTTGATACTTTATAAAAGATTACTCTTGCAATCAAGTTGATAGGAAAAGACAAGGAGTATTTCAATACCTTATTACTAATATTAACAAATGATTGAACAGTTGCGATAGTTCAATCATTTGCCATCTTAAGCAGGCGTCACTGCCTTTAAACTGCTTAACTTAGCATTTGAAGATTTACTAGTACTGAGCATTGAAACAGTAAATATTGTGTTATTTATCGACGGACACATCAACAATATGAGAAATATGTAAGGATTTAGTGCGCTACTGCAGCTTCAATTGTATACATTTTCGGCCAGGGGTTAAATAGTGACCGGATCGGTCCCGTCGGCGGATACATGTACACACACTAGTGACAAAAAACTCTCTTTCTTTTCTTACCCTTTTCCTTCATCTTCTCTTCTTTTTTTCTCAAAACTTTGAGCGGCGGCTACATGTAAACCCAAATTGAGCGGCTCCATTTAACACCTGTTTACGGCGATACCAAGCTTTAGTTTTTCAACTTTTGCAGTTTTTTGGACTAAACGTGACCGAAGGAAGCGACATAGTCATGTAGTCTCGAAAGAGTTTGTATCTCTTAGAAAAAGTTGTTTTTCTCCGGTTTCTATACTACGTGAAAACATAGGTCACCTAAATTTGTCAAAAATAAATTTGCGGGCGGAGGGCCGAGCGGTTAAAATTTTTTCGCGGGTTTTGTGTATAAAGTCGGTTCCTTATTGTATTTTCTTAGATTTTTCTTCTAGGTAAGTAATGAAAAATAGTGCAGATTTCAGCGGAGAGCATCACGACACACCGTACCCGACACTTCGTACCACGAAATTTTGTACCCGCGACACTTCATATCTCGACACTCTGTACCCATTTTAATACGACACTTAGTACCAAGACATTTCGTACCCCAAAACTTTGCACATTACATTTTTTCTTCTTGTTTTTCGATTATGCTGTTTAGGTGAACAAATTTAAGGGTTTTTTTAAAAATGTGATTCTAGAGTTGAATAAGTTTGCTGTTTTAGAAGACCAATTTGAATGGACTTGTTATTTGTTTTCTCAAAGAAAAGCGTATCGAAAGTTCTATAAACTTGATCAAATGATTTAAAATACTTGTGAAATTCTGCAGTCCGACGTAATTTGCTGGATCGGCATAATCGGCTCATTTTACTGTATATCTTTCATTGCTGTTCATTCATTACGACAGTATAGACTAGGGTGAAGGAGCTACAGTGTCAATAGTTGGCAAGGATTCGGATGCCCTGATGTTGAATTTATTTTTGCAACATTTTGTATTTAGCTGAATTCATGTTTTTCAACTTTTTAATAGAATCATTCATCACGCTCACGCACTCCCTTTTCTATTTTACATTGAATTTATTTTTAAATTTGAAAAAAAAAGGCTTAGGCTTAGGCAAACGAGACCGTATCACAAAAAAAAATTTTTAAAGAAAATTTATAGATAGTTTGCAAAGAAAGACGAGAAAGATTAACAATAAAGAAAATATTTAAAAAAAGAAATACATTAACAAAGATTATTTTTACATATAAAAATATTTCTAGATAAAAAAAAACGCTTAGGCTTAGAAAAAAGGCCACGCTTACGAGGCCATACGGCTTAGGCTAACGAGACCTTATCAAAAAATGCCACTCTCTTCTGAACCATTGAACCTCTGGTAGGGGGTGTACCTGAAGTGCAAAAGTGCCGGAAACTCTCTGATCAGCCCCTCTAGAGTATGTTTGAGCTTTTTTTTCACTCGTTACTCATTATTCTAAAACCTCATCAGAATAAGCGGCCGTTTTCTTTTTAATCAATAGTGCAGTTGTTTCAAATTGCTCATAAGCTATTTAGAAAGTTTACTGTTTCGTTCTTAGGAAAAATCTCCAAAACTTTTGATCAGAATCGGCCATTACTAAAGCACGCCAAATCATTACTAATGCACGCCAACGCGCGGGAGAGAGAAAGAGTGTTTGACGCACTATTGTGTTTCACACTATAATTGATCACATTAAAAATTTGAATTTTCTCCAATAATATCATGCCATATCAAGCAGCATACGTGCGTAAGTTTAATAAATCATTGACGAAGGGCGACATTTTAAATAAAGCACATGGGGCGGAGTTAAGAATTTTTCCGCGCGTTGGCGTGCATTAGTAATGATTTGGCGTGCACGGCGTGCTTTATTAACGGCCTCAGAATCACCCCTTCAAATATGCCTTATAACGGCCTTTGACAAAGTGCGAACCATGTGACAACACTTGAGTTGACATTTGAGTCAACACCGAAAATAAATTTTCTGTAATTTACTGATTTGCTTCAGCAAACCTGACCATATTTATTTCCTATGTTGGCTCAAATGTCTACTGTCACATCGTGCGCATTTTGTTAAAGGCCCTTACATAATTGAAAACAACTGTGAAAGGGTTGATGTTTAGAGAAGTCTAGTTTTATTGAGAAACGGGCACATGTCTAGTCCGACTCCTCTCTTCTCTCCCCTGCATTTTGTTGCACGTTGTTGCTCCTGTTCTCTCTTATTTTCCTCTCTTTCTAATCCCTCTTCCTGTTATTTCTACATTAAACTACGCTTAGCCTTAGTAATAGTTAACGCGAGACCGTATCAAAAAATTATTCATAAATCCGTAATTCTGCCCCCGAGGGGGGGAGAGGAGCGGAGCCTATGTCGATCTGGACAAGAACTGTTTGGGAAACTCAAAAAAAGTAATAGACTTGTATAAAGGACGAAAGCACGTCTGATTTTCAGAAATACTTGCGCACTGAACAAGCTTGACATTACCTCATATTTCTACGTCAAACAACTTTTCAAACTTCTAAGAGACATGATAAAAGCTGAGAGTTCTTAATACATAAGTAGACGTTGATGTTTTTCTCTTCGAATAACGAATAAAAAAATCACAGAGAATGAAGCAAAACGTTTATAAATGCTCTGATGCAAAAAAAATTTATGCAAAAAGAAGACGGTCTTGCACAAAACCTCGTCGATGGCGTAAGAAACTCTCAAAAGATCGTTTTAAGTTCTTGGCAAGCTCTTGGCAATAGTCCAAATCATTTGCTAAACACAGTAAAGTTTACACTTTTGAACTTAGCCGGACCTTTAAAAGTACACAATCATTGCACTTGCGAGCTAAAATTAAAAATTGGCATTCTTTGCGTTTATGACCCATCCCTACCAGAGGTTTCATGGGTCAAACGTTGAGATTTGCTAAATGATTCAAAGAAATTGAAAATGTTCAGAGAAGTTTTTGTTCAAATATTTTTCTTTTAAATTTAAGCCTTGTTATAGGTTTGTGAGAATCAAATTTTTTCTACAAGTCGCAGCTTCATTCATGGCTGTTTGTGTCGCAATTATTGGACGAAACGTGAGTATTATTTTTTGATCGTGTTAGAAACGATTTTTGCTCATTCAATTACTCGAATCAGTCAAAAACGTTTCAATGAATTTCATGAGAGCGTGTGCTCTGTTGATTGTGAGTTTTTTTTGTTAATTGTGAAATTTTCAAATTAAAAGAGTACATCAAAACCATGATCTTGGAACTTTAAAAAAAAGTTTAGTGAACAGAATCAGACTAAGAACGAATGAAAAAGTTCAAACAACTATTGCCAGAAATGCACATCGGACGACTAAAATTTTTGTTAAAATTTAATAATGAGTTGCGTTTATTCGGCTTAAAAACTTAGTTTTATATTAATAAATTACTTTTTGTTATATTGAAATTTTTTAAATGCCTTCCGATATCATAATTAAACTGTCAAAAACACAGAAAAGTTCATGGGGCGAGATCAAACTCAGCTGTCTTACTTAGCGGGAGCGAGTGAATTACCAATACCGAATATAAGTTCTGATAGAAAGGCTCAACGGCCTTGTTCTTGCTTGATATGGTTGTGAAGTGCAGAACAGCCGCCTGTACACTCGGATCGCGGAGCGGGAGGCCGTGCGAGAGTACGATCTTCTCATGTTTTTGCATTGCACACTGGACATCGTGGAAGAGAAGTCCCAGAAGGCAGCTGAATTGTATCTCGGCATGCTAAATTGTGACTCTCGGTACAAGGTGAGCCGACTTTTTTTAAAAACTGTTGCTTGCTTTGTACATGAATTTTACGAATACCGAATGGCATCCGATTTATCATCAGGAGGTTCATAGACCAAAGTGTAATTGTATAGGTCAAAGCACTCGAGTAACTTGGGTCCAGTTTATAGAGGAAGGTGTGAATTGCTTCTAGCAGTTGTATTAGATCATCACTTATTTGCGATGCAATGGCACCTATAGATAATAATGTTCACTCTTCACCTTCTCTAGGATGACTGCCATCGATTTGGCTGGTCCTTCTTGCACTTTCAATCGTCATTCGAACCTTTTTTACAGGACATTAACGGCGTAATCCTCCTGTCTTTTAATTTTTCTAGCCATATTACAAAACTAAAATTTTTTTGCCTGATGGAAGTTTACCTATGCTTTCGGTGTTTTTATAGGGATAGGAAAGTTAAGAGACAGGGCGACCAGGCTGTTAAAGGCCTTTTTACATGAAGCCTTTAGAGTCCAGTATCAAATCACATTTCTTGAGTGTTAAAGAAATGTAATTCTGAAAGGATTTTAGGGTCTTTCTAACCACCGCGCCGAAAGTACTCAGAGCAAAACTAACAACAGCGAGGGTCTAAGTAATGACACCTGATGAGATATCAAGATGACCCATTATTTTTTGATTGTATTCTCCGCTGTTCTCAGCACTCAACGCAAAAACCGGTTTTTTCATTCAGGCGTACGGTTATGTTTCAAACTCGGGAATAAAGTTCATTGTTGTGCTTCTTCTTTCGAACACCTCACTGAGGGACTTGGAAATTAGAAGTGTATTCAAACGTCTACATCTTCAGGTATATTAAATTGTTCTCTTAAACCTAGTGGCAGATTTTGAGAGAGCAGAGTACGGTCACTGTGCTACGGTGTTTCTCTTTTGAGAGAGCAGAGTACGGTCACTGTGCTACGGTGTTTCTCTTTTGAGAGAGCAGAGTACGGTCACTGTGCTACGGTGTTTCTCTTTTGAGAGAGCAGAGTACGGTCACTGTGCTACGGTGTTTCTCTTTTGAGAGAGCAGAGTACGGTCACTGTGCTACGGTGTTTCTCTTTTGAGAGAGCAGAGTACGGTCACTGTGCTACGGTGTTTCTCTTACCCACACTGTATATCAAATATATGCGCACGTTTATGACCTGTCAACACAAAAATCTAATAATAAGATGCCCTACTCGTCTGCATCATTTCACATCTCATGCTCTCAAAAGCGTGACTTTCTTCTTAATTATTCTTATTGATCAACACGCTATTTTTTTGGGTGCATAGCTCACTAGGATTATATATTTTCGGGCGGGTGAACGGGCGACCCAAAAAGATATTTTTTAGGTTTCACCCAGTTGTATGTCCGGCCGTTAATACAATTCGTTGAACATGTCAAAAAGGCAGTCATTATGCACATAAAGTTTAAAACTAGCCTTTATGGGGCATTTTATAAGCATCACACAAACACGAAGAGAGTTTGACGGTTTTTAGTGAATAGAGAGCTAAGTGAAATAAATTTCTTTCTCGGAGATTAGGCGGGCGACCGGGAGAAATTTAGCACGTTTGGTGAGATATGTGTGGGTGGCAAAAAAACAGCCTGGAAGAAAGTAACGTGAAGAGAAGATGGCGAATATGTAAGGTAAAACTTGATTTATTGAGAAATTAAAGGGTTTTTAATAACTAGCCTGAAGCACTTTAGAAGATTTATAAAAGATAATACTGTAACACAAGTTATAATGCTACTAAAAAAATGTTCTTTTCAGTATACGAACTCGCTCTCCAACCCGTTTTACGAGTTCGGAAAACCTCTAACATCCAAGTGAGTCTCATTACATTATAATTTGAAGTTCGGTATGATATTCGGTGAGCTTTATTAAGTAATGATGTTTTTTTTACAAATTTTTTACAGAATTCTGCAAAAAGCAAAAAAAATCTTCTGTAGAAAATTTCTGAGGCCCCCAAAAAACCGAAAATGTTTATCTACCATTCGAGACTTACAAAATTGTATCCATGGTGCGCATGTTCCTCTACATCTCCTTTTTCCTTCGTTTTTCGATGTTCTTCTACTTCTGTTCCCATTCTTTGTAGCCTTTCCCATCCCTTTTCCAACCTGCTTGGCACGTAAAAACATGCCTTAGACAGGTCACAGGCCTTTATTTCCGTTCGCATCATGTTTGAAATACTCGGAGAGCTATACAAGCGGGGTTTTTCTTTCATCCGCACTGCGGGTGAAAAAAATCTATGCGCTCTTCAAAAAGTTCGTAAAACATTCAAATCTATACAATTGAAAGAAGAAATTTTCGATTTTAACCTAGAAAAATTTCAAATCTTTGAAGAAAAAAATTCCAAACTATTTTAAATTCTGGAAATCTATGCGCGCGATAAAAATTATGCGGGTAATAAGAAACATCCTGTATACAAGTAGAAAAAGCTTATAAGAAGTGTAAGTGATAATAAACTTTCAGGTGCCTCGATGAGTGTACAATTGATTTGTTCCGGAACGCGGTCAGCAATGAATGATGATAAATTCAATACTTTAATTAAATTACTTTTTATCTTGTTCATATAAAAGTGTCTGTTTTTAATTGTGAATTTCCTAATTAGCGCCGTGTAAAGAGCATCGAAGCTATTCTGATGAGAGTCACAACAAAATCTCTGTCTTACCCATCAGGCCATGAATGTACAAAGTATTTGCGAAGGAATAAATTTTCAATTACGGTTCAAGATCATCGAGTGCAAAAAATGAGAAATTTTAATAGTTCCAGTCTAAGGAAACATTAAAGGCTTACAGAATAAAACTGTTCGAACCTTGCATTCTTTATTTTTTAATAACTTTTGAATAATGAATGTGAACTCATCAAAAATTTGTGATTTTGTGATAAATTATTGAATAAATTATACGTGTTCTGTTCATTTATGTCGATTCGAATAAAATTAAATATAACTGCATATCTTACAACGAACATTGCAGGTTCATAAAACCAAATTGAGAGTACTTTAAATAGAATAATCGAATATATTCCAAGAGCAACGCATTACGTTGTTTTTTTCTCACACAGAAATATGAAGAAAAAGTTTGCATTATAAGAAGTTAAACTAATATGATACATACTATTAACAAAATATTAGTTTAGAAATGCTTTGATACATAAGCGCAGCCGTGAGAAACGAGAAGCCTCAAGTGCTGTGAAAAATAGTTTCAAGTGAGATAAAGACAAGAAAGTTAGCAAACACTGAGAGAACCGATTGAGTCCTCCATTACTGTGTGAAAGATTGAAGTGGTGAGGGGAGGAGTTGCGATGGAAGGCTTTAGTGGAGCAGTCCGCATCAGTAACATCAGTGACTACATCGCACCTTCTCAAGTCAGCGCATCTTTTTTTTGCCAAATCCTATGAAAAAGCTTGATTATCAACCTCTGCTCTTGTTTTGAACTGCCCGGAGAATTAAGCTCCACCCACCGAAACCATATCTTCATAATGCAGACAAAACTCACAACATTTAGACTCCTGGTACAGTAATCTTTCAGGCATGTGTGATTCCGCTCAAGACGAACACAAAAGAAGAACAGGAAGCTCTAGTGGCCGTTCATTCGAAGACAGCAGAGCAGAGAAACAAGAATCAAAAGGTTTATGCAATTCCGCAAGAAAAAAAAGCATTTTTTTTTCTTGCATTTATCATTTCTCCATTCTGAGCTTCAGCCGATTGTCGGGAGAAAAGTACGAGCAAACGAGTCTTCTATTCTCCCTTTCAAAGCATAAAAGTTTCTGAAACTATTTATCATATTTTTTCAGTAAGTCTGACTTTAGTAAACTATCGGGGGCGGGCCCCCTATCATATTTTACACACATTATATAATCGCCCTAGCCAGTGCAGCGTGTGCTAGCCACGCCCCACTGGCAGTGGGTGCTGGGCCCTTGACGGGGACCAGCCGGCCGACACTCCTCTCCCGCAATGCTCTCCGTCCCATTCTCATCTGTCCAAAGTCCACACCACACGGCAAGGGAATGAAAAGCATCTCACGGAATGGGGATGCTATGTGGAGGTCCCGGGGAGATCGATTCTTCTATGGTCCTGATGGCTCTTTCTGCCAGTCCGTTTGTGTTGTGATGGTAGGGGAGGGAGGTGACTAGTGTGGTGCCGAGGGAGCTGATTTTATCCTTGAATGTGTTCGAGGTAAAGTTTGATCCTCTGTCAGTGACTAAAGTTTCTGGTGCTCCGTGTAGACAGTAGACTCTGCTGATGAAGATATCCGCAATTGTTTTGGTTTCAATGTTCGATATGGGCTCAGCTATGATGTATTTGCTGAAAGCGTCGATGAAGACAATGAAATATCTGATGCCGTTTATCGTGATCGGTAGTGGACCGCAGAAGTCCGCATGGACTCGAGCAAATGGCCTTGTAGGGGGTCTCGTATGTGCCAAGTGGTTCTTTCCTGTAGGTGTGGGGATAATAAAAACGAAGATTTGATAAACGAGGGCGGAGAGACTTTTTTCGGAGGGGGGATGTCGGGGGCGGGCCCCCTAGCATCTTTTACACACATTATATAATCGTCCTAGCCAGTGCGGCGTGTGCTAGCCACGCCCCACTGGCAGTGGGTGCTGGGCCCTTGACGGGGACCAGCCGGCCGACACTCCTCTCCCGCAATGATCTCCGTCCCATTCTCATCTGTCCAAAGTCCACATCACACGGCAAGGGAATGAATAGCATCTCACGGAATGGGGATGCTACGAGACACATTATGGTGCTCATGTCATTGATTACTTGAATTTTCGAGAAAAAAATTAAAACACATCTTGTTTAAACGATTCTCATGCTGTAATAAGAAGCTAGTTTTGACTTCTTATTTTTTTAAATTTCTGCCCTCCAATTCCTCCATCGTTCCCTTATTATGGGTCTTCCGCTCAAACGAGCTGTCTTTTTTCCTCGATTTATTGGCTGTAATGATCTCGATTGATGCTGAACATATCCGAACCAAAGTCCCTAGCAATTGTTCACTGAAGACGTTCACTGTTTGAACGGGGGAGTATTAATATAGAAGTTAGCTAGAGGTAAAAGGAAGAGAAGAGAGAGTTTCTAATTATTCTAGACTACCCCGCTCAAAGAACGGTCGTTTTCCGAAATAATCAACAGTATGATTCATAAGTAATTGGTTGTGAGTCTGGTAGGTGGGAGTGAAGGTGACCATCTCGTTGTCGGACTGCCTTGCCTGCTCTGGCTGCATCACATCTGCCGAGACGATCCTCGTCGAGGAGCAGGGCATTCAAGTCGCCCTACAAGCACTCGTTCCAAGTCAGTTCCACGCCATATTTTACTAGAAGTTCATGCTCAGATTTTTTTTCACGCCCGGTTTTCATTCAGATGCATCTCCCTGTGCTTATTTGCTCCTTTCCAGACTTTCATAATCCGATTCCTGCTCAAATGCCCTTTTTATTCTTTGGGTGTCCCTCATCAGACTCAAGAGTACCGAAGTTTTTGCTTGAATCTCCTGCTCAGGTTTGTATGCCCATGTTTAGGTTTAGATATCTCTGCTTTTGCTTAGATATCGATTTCAGTGATTGTATGTTTCTTTAGTAGACTTAACATCTACTTGAAAGTGTGAGTATGCATTGATCCGTTTTTTGACGAGAGAATAAAGATGCGCGTTCTCTAGAAGAAGAGGAAAATACCCTACGCGTAGTCTCCATCTCCTCCGCTTCTCTCGCGTCAGTAGCTGTCGCGCGGAAAGTCTCCCTAGCGGAAGCTGCCAATATACTCAATCACTTTTTCATCAACAAGGTTTTTTTCGATTCGTGCCCTGAAATTGTCAAACGATTTATAATGAGTTGTCCATATGAGTGAGGGCCTTGTATAATGAGGCGAGTGAGAGGCAGGCGAGTTGTCCATATGAGTGAGGGCCTTGTATAATGAGGCGAGTGAGAGGCAGGCGAGTTGTCCATATGAGTGAGGGCCTTGTATAATGAGGCGAGTGAGAGGCAGGCGAGTTGTCCATATGAGTGAGGGCCTTGTATAATGAGGCGAGTGAGAGGCAGGCGTTAAATGAGACCACTCGTTTGTTTGTACGCACCGAGCGAGTTGGAAAATGGATAAGAAAAGGCAAAAAGACAAAAAAAGAGAAGTAGAGAAAAAGTAAAATATAACGGAAGGAGAAGAGAATGTAGATCATTTCCGGCGCGAACATGTATGCGTCAAGATAGCTGGTCCGGAATTTTTCAACTACTGGTGAGAAAACGAAGAGCAGAGAGTGATGAAGGTTTGAGAAATTAGCAGACGGAGGCGTGACGGATTAAGAGGTTAAGTGAACGACTAATGGGTATTAGTTGGAAGTAGGAAGATATTGATTTACTACTGAAATTCAAGATATCGAATATTCATTCTAACATGCTCAATAATCAATCATGTCAATTAAAAAACGAAGTTCTATGTGAAGAGGAATAATATAAATATAAGATGTATCTAGCTATGTTTATTCAGGGTGCAGATTTGGTGATAGACACGCTTATTGGAGAGCAAATTTCTTTGCTCGAAACCTGGCGAGAGGTTGCAGAAAGACTGGAGTCCAATGAAAAACTTGGTAACTATATTTTTTGAGATCTTTAAAACATTGTAAGGCTCAATTCCATTCGAAGTTAAATGCTTTTCGATTGGTAAATATTTGGAGTAAAAACTGATCTATTTCGAAGTTTCAACTTTTAAAGGACCTCTTCTGGTGTCTGCGTGTCCGGGATTTGTATGCTATGCGGAGAAGAGTCATCAAGGACTGCTTCTCCCTCTCCTCAGCAAGGCCAAGTCATGCCAGGTTTGAAGAAACAAAGTTTATTCAGTCCTATATGAACGCTTCAATCAAGTGCAGGCATGGGTGCCCGGTTCTGAATCATCAAAATTGCTTCAGTAAATTAGTGTTCCGATGACAATGAAGGACATTGAGTGGATGGTATGGCCTGAAGATATCCAATCCCTACCAGAGACATTGAGTGGATGGTATGGCCTGAAGATATCCAATCCCTACCAGAGACATTGAGTGGATGGTATGGCCTGAAGATATCCAATCCCTACCAGAGACATTGAGTGGATGGTATGGCCTGAAGATATCCAATCCCTACCAGAGACATTGAGTGGATGGTATGGCCTGAAGATATCCAATCCCTACCAGAGACATTGAGTGGATGGTATGGCCTGAAGATATCCAATCCCTACCAGAGACATTGAGTGGATGGTATGGCCTGAAGATATCCAATCCCTACCAGAGACATTGAGTGGATGGTATGGCCTGAAGATATCCAATCCCTACCAGAGACATTGAGTGGATGGTATGGCCTGAAGATATCCAATCCCTACCAGAGACATTGAGTGGATGGTATGGCCTGAAGATATCCAATCCCTACCAGAGACATTGAGTGGATGGTATGGCCTGAAGATATCCAATCCCTACCAGAGACATTGAGTGGATGGTATGGCCTGAAGATATCCAATCCCTACCAGAGACATTGAGTGGATGGTATGGCCTGAAGATATCCAATCCCTACCAGAGACATTGAGTGGATGGTATGGCCTGAAGATATCCAATCCCTACCAGAGACATTGAGTGGATGGTATGGCCTGAAGATATCCAATCCCTACCAGAGACATTGAGTGGATGGTATGGCCTGAAGATATCCAATCCCTACCAGAGACATTGAGTGGATGGTATGGCCTGAAGATATCCAATCCCTACCAGAGACATTGAGTGGATGGTATGGCCTGAAGATATCCAATCCCTACCAGAGACATTGAGTGGATGGTATGGCCTGAAGATATCCAATCCCTACCAGAGACATTGAGTGGATGGTATGGCCTGAAGATATCCAATCCCTACCAGAGACATTGAGTGGATGGTATGGCCTGAAGATATCCAATCCCTACCAGAGACATTGAGTGGATGGTATGGCCTGAAGATATCCAATCCCTACCAGAGACATTGAGTGGATGGTATGGCCTGAAGATATCCAATCCCTACCAGAGACATTGAGTGGATGGTATGGCCTGAAGATATCCAATCCCTACCAGAGACATTGAGTGGATGGTATGGCCTGAAGATATCCAATCCCTACCAGAGACATTGAGTGGATGGTATGGCCTGAAGATATCCAATCCCTACCAGAGACATTGAGTGGATGGTATGGCCTGAAGATATCCAATCCCTACCAGAGACATTGAGTGGATGGTATGGCCTGAAGATATCCAATCCCTACCAGAGACATTGAGTGGATGGTATGGCCTGAAGATATCCAATCCCTACCAGAGACATTGAGTGGATGGTATGGCCTGAAGATATCCAATCCCTACCAGAGACATTGAGTGGATGGTATGGCCTGAAGATATCCAATCCCTACCAGAGACATTGAGTGGATGGTATGGCCTGAAGATATCCAATCCCTACCAGAGACATTGAGTGGATGGTATGGCCTGAAGATATCCAATCCCTACCAGAGACATTGAGTGGATGGTATGGCCTGAAGATATCCAATCCCTACCAGAGACATTGAGTGGATGGTATGGCCTGAAGATATCCAATCCCTACCAGAGACATTGAGTGGATGGTATGGCCTGAAGATATCCAATCCCTACCAGAGACATTGAGTGGATGGTATGGCCTGAAGATATCCAATCCCTACCAGAGACATTGAGTGGATGGTATGGCCTGAAGATATCCAATCCCTACCAGAGACATTGAGTGGATGGTATGGCCTGAAGATATCCAATCCCTACCAGAGACATTGAGTGGATGGTATGGCCTGAAGATATCCAATCCCTACCAGAGACATTGAGTGGATGGTATGGCCTGAAGATATCCAATCCCTACCAGAGACATTGAGTGGATGGTATGGCCTGAAGATATCCAATCCCTACCAGAGACATTGAGTGGATGGTATGGCCTGAAGATATCCAATCCCTACCAGAGACATTGAGTGGATGGTATGGCCTGAAGATATCCAATCCCTACCAGAGACATTGAGTGGATGGTATGGCCTGAAGATATCCAATCCCTACCAGAGACATTGAGTGGATGGTATGGCCTGAAGATATCCAATCCCTACCAGAGACATTGAGTGGATGGTATGGCCTGAAGATATCCAATCCCTACCAGAGACATTGAGTGGATGGTATGGCCTGAAGATATCCAATCCCTACCAGAGACATTGAGTGGATGGTATGGCCTGAAGATATCCAATCCCTACCAGAGACATTGAGTGGATGGTATGGCCTGAAGATATCCAATCCCTACCAGAGACATTGAGTGGATGGTATGGCCTGAAGATATCCAATCCCTACCAGAGACATTGAGTGGATGGTATGGCCTGAAGATATCCAATCCCTACCAGAGACATTGAGTGGATGGTATGGCCTGAAGATATCCAATCCCTACCAGAGACATTGAGTGGATGGTATGGCCTGAAGATATCCAATCCCTACCAGAGACATTGAGTGGATGGTATGGCCTGAAGATATCCAATCCCTACCAGAGACATTGAGTGGATGGTATGGCCTGAAGATATCCAATCCCTACCAGAGACATTGAGTGGATGGTATGGCCTGAAGATATCCAATCCCTACCAGAGACATTGAGTGGATGGTATGGCCTGAAGATATCCAATCCCTACCAGAGACATTGAGTGGATGGTATGGCCTGAAGATATCCAATCCCTACCAGAGACATTGAGTGGATGGTATGGCCTGAAGATATCCAATCCCTACCAGAGACATTGAGTGGATGGTATGGCCTGAAGATATCCAATCCCTACCAGAGACATTGAGTGGATGGTATGGCCTGAAGATATCCAATCCCTACCAGAGACATTGAGTGGATGGTATGGCCTGAAGATATCCAATCCCTACCAGAGACATTGAGTGGATGGTATGGCCTGAAGATATCCAATCCCTACCAGAGACATTGAGTGGATGGTATGGCCTGAAGATATCCAATCCCTACCAGAGACATTGAGTGGATGGTATGGCCTGAAGATATCCAATCCCTACCAGAGACATTGAGTGGATGGTATGGCCTGAAGATATCCAATCCCTACCAGAGACATTGAGTGGATGGTATGGCCTGAAGATATCCAATCCCTACCAGAGACATTGAGTGGATGGTATGGCCTGAAGATATCCAATCCCTACCAGAGACATTGAGTGGATGGTATGGCCTGAAGATATCCAATCCCTACCAGAGACATTGAGTGGATGGTATGGCCTGAAGATATCCAATCCCTACCAGAGACATTGAGTGGATGGTATGGCCTGAAGATATCCAATCCCTACCAGAGACATTGAGTGGATGGTATGGCCTGAAGATATCCAATCCCTACCAGAGACATTGAGTGGATGGTATGGCCTGAAGATATCCAATCCCTACCAGAGACATTGAGTGGATGGTATGGCCTGAAGATATCCAATCCCTACCAGAGACATTGAGTGGATGGTATGGCCTGAAGATATCCAATCCCTACCAGAGACATTGAGTGGATGGTATGGCCTGAAGATATCCAATCCCTACCAGAGACATTGAGTGGATGGTATGGCCTGAAGATATCCAATCCCTACCAGAGACATTGAGTGGATGGTATGGCCTGAAGATATCCAATCCCTACCAGAGACATTGAGTGGATGGTATGGCCTGAAGATATCCAATCCCTACCAGAGACATTGAGTGGATGGTATGGCCTGAAGATATCCAATCCCTACCAGAGACATTGAGTGGATGGTATGGCCTGAAGATATCCAATCCCTACCAGAGACATTGAGTGGATGGTATGGCCTGAAGATATCCAATCCCTACCAGAGACATTGAGTGGATGGTATGGCCTGAAGATATCCAATCCCTACCAGAGACATTGAGTGGATGGTATGGCCTGAAGATATCCAATCCCTACCAGAGACATTGAGTGGATGGTATGGCCTGAAGATATCCAATCCCTACCAGAGACATTGAGTGGATGGTATGGCCTGAAGATATCCAATCCCTACCAGAGACATTGAGTGGATGGTATGGCCTGAAGATATCCAATCCCTACCAGAGACATTGAGTGGATGGTATGGCCTGAAGATATCCAATCCCTACCAGAGACATTGAGTGGATGGTATGGCCTGAAGATATCCAATCCCTACCAGAGACATTGAGTGGATGGTATGGCCTGAAGATATCCAATCCCTACCAGAGACATTGAGTGGATGGTATGGCCTGAAGATATCCAATCCCTACCAGAGACATTGAGTGGATGGTATGGCCTGAAGATATCCAATCCCTACCAGAGACATTGAGTGGATGGTATGGCCTGAAGATATCCAATCCCTACCAGAGACATTGAGTGGATGGTATGGCCTGAAGATATCCAATCCCTACCAGAGACATTGAGTGGATGGTATGGCCTGAAGATATCCAATCCCTACCAGAGACATTGAGTGGATGGTATGGCCTGAAGATATCCAATCCCTACCAGAGACATTGAGTGGATGGTATGGCCTGAAGATATCCAATCCCTACCAGAGACATTGAGTGGATGGTATGGCCTGAAGATATCCAATCCCTACCAGAGACATTGAGTGGATGGTATGGCCTGAAGATATCCAATCCCTACCAGAGACATTGAGTGGATGGTATGGCCTGAAGATATCCAATCCCTACCAGAGACATTGAGTGGATGGTATGGCCTGAAGATATCCAATCCCTACCAGAGACATTGAGTGGATGGTATGGCCTGAAGATATCCAATCCCTACCAGAGACATTGAGTGGATGGTATGGCCTGAAGATATCCAATCCCTACCAGAGACATTGAGTGGATGGTATGGCCTGAAGATATCCAATCCCTACCAGAGACATTGAGTGGATGGTATGGCCTGAAGATATCCAATCCCTACCAGAGACATTGAGTGGATGGTATGGCCTGAAGATATCCAATCCCTACCAGAGACATTGAGTGGATGGTATGGCCTGAAGATATCCAATCCCTACCAGAGACATTGAGTGGATGGTATGGCCTGAAGATATCCAATCCCTACCAGAGACCGGTATTCTTCGAGGTGTTGCGTTGTATGTCCCTTAAAATGTGCATCATCATGTGTGCGTGTGTGGCTCAGTGGGTAAGAGCATTCACCCGAAATGCGAAAGGTCGCGGGTTCGGTTCCCGTCACACCACACGATTTTTGCACAAGTTTCTGCGAACAATCCGCTCCTCTGCTCGGTATACAGTTGTTGCGAAGAAGAGGTGGAAAGACATGTGCAAAAAAGTCGAATGAACTTTTAAAATTGTTTCAAACGTGATTTCAAAAAAGGATTGACAGTAATGGATGAAGTATTATGATCCATTGAGTGGATCATAATACTTGGTCAATGACAAGGAGGTTCCGATAGAGATTGGCAGGGGAGTTAGACAAGGGGACTGTCTGTCTCCGCGTCTTTTCACTGCTGCTCTTGAAGAAGCTTTCAAGTCTCTCAACTGGTGCGGGAAAGGGATCAATGTTAATGGGAGGTACTTAAACCACTTGCTGTACGCTGATGATGCAGTTCTCATCAGTCACGACAGTAGGCAGATTCAATCTATGGTTGATCAGCTTATTGTCGCACTGGGGAAAGTCGGTTTGTCACTCAATCCTTCAAAAACTGTGGCAATCTCGACCAACCCTATGTGTAGAGATGTAACCATCAGGGGTACCAAGGTTCGTGTGGTGAACAGATGCGTGTATTTAGGGCAGTATGTCTCCCTCGATGACAGCCGTTTCACGGTTGAAGTTGATAGGAGAATCCGGTCCGCAAATTTCACTTTCAATAGATACCGTAGCCTGTTCGCGGCAAGAATGGTCCCAATGTCTCTCAAGAGGCGCCTTTTCGAAGGTGCTGTCTTGCCCGCTCTAATCTATGCCTCGGAGACCTGGACCCTTTCAAAAAGACTTGAGAACAAATTGGCTGTGGCGCAGCGTAGATGGGAGCGCTCTATGCTGGGGTGCTCGTTACTCGACAGGCGGACTAACGAGTGGGTGCGCGGTCGGACGGGCATAATGGACGTGGTCAGAATCTGCCGTGAAAGGAGGTGGCGTTGGGTAGGCCGAATTGCGAGGCTCGACCCCAGTCGGTGGGCGCGGGCTGTTCTAGAGTGGCACCCGCGTGGGCCAAAGCGAACGTTTTTTCATTTTTTGCTCTTCATTTTTTGCTCTTCTCTTTCCCCCGGAACGGCTGCAATGTAACGTCGATAAATAAACCCTGCCGTAAAGTTTTCCTTCTTCATCCTACTCGAATGGCCGCTTTATAACGACGCCCAACAGACCTCAGTTGTTTTTAAAATATTATCTTATATTGTCGCCTGAAGCCTCTGCAACCCTCCCTCCTCAAAGGATTTCATCTTCAACCCCTATTATACTCTATCATTCTCTCATTCGTCTCCCTCCGTGCACGGTTGCTCTTTGCACCGTCTCTTCCCTCGTCTGTGAGAGTCCTTTCCCGAGAAGATTTGGCGCTCCGGGATCGTAGCGCCATCATGAGCGACAGAAGAATGAGATGGAGGAACTACTGTGTAAAAGCCGTTAGTCCCCAATTCCCAAGGAAGGCAGAGCACGCTGAGGAGTGGAGTCGTCACATGTCGCAACAGATCCCATAATCGATGATGTTATATTACCGATGTGGCTTGCTGATCTTGATAAAGCGTTTAAATTGAAATTGAAAAATACATTGTGTGATAAAACAATTCAATTCAACGAAAGGTCGCCCTGCTATGAGATGGAGGGACGACTTTGTCAAAGCCGTTGGTCCCCAATTCCTAAGGAAGGCAGAGAACGCTGAGGAGTGGAGTCGTCTCATGTCGCTACAGATCCCATAATCGATGATGTTATAACCCCGATGTGGCTTGTTGATCTTGATAAAGCGTTTAAATTGAAAAAATTATGATCCGAGTGTGAAGCGGGTCTCATTCTAGAGTTGCCTGGGGGTAGTTGTGAAGGATCGCTTGCCTCGTCTGCTGACTATGCCCTCTCTGAAGGTGTACAATCTCTTTCAGAGTTGTCTTGGGGTAGTTGTAAAGGATCGCTTGCCTCGTCTGTTGACTCCGCCCCTCTGGAGGTGTACCATCTCTTTCAGAGTTGCCTGGGAGTAGTTTTGAAGGATCGCTTGCCTCTTTTGCTGACTTTGCCCCCTTCGGAGGTGTATTATCTCTTTCAGAGTTACCTGGGGGTAGTTGTGAATGATCGCCTATCTCGTCTGCTGACTCCGCGCTGTCGGAGGTGTACAATCTCTTTCAGAGTTACCTGTGGGTAGTTGTTAAGGATCGCCTACCTCGTCTGCTGACTCCACCCCTCCGAAGGTGTACCATCTCTTTCAGAGTTTTGCGGGTGGTTGTGAAGGATCGCCTGCCTCGTATGCTGACTCTGCCCTCTCCGAAAGTATGCCATCTCTTTCAGAGTTGCCTGGGGGTGGTTGTGAAGGATCGCCTGCCTCGTCTGCTGACTCCGCCCCCTTCGGAGGTGTACCATCTCTCCGTCATGCCGTGCTTCGACCGCAAGCTGGAAGCAGCCAGAGAAGATAATTCCGCACCAAATAAGCGATACGTGGATTGTGTCGTAAGCACAGGTTCGCGACACTTTTTTCCATTCAAACTTTCATAAATGGTTTACTCGTTCGAATTCACAGTAATAATTCATCACACTAACATGTTTGTTGTATGTTTTCGATTCAAAAGACACATCATTCTCAACTATATATGAGTGTTCTCGTTTTCGATTTAGTTGTAAAAAATTTTTAATGAAACTTTTTAAAGATTTATGAAATTTTCAAATGAAAAAAAAACAATTTTTGCAGCAGAAGTAAACAGTGTTCTGGATGATTATTTGGAAGAAGTAAAAGACAAGCCTGGAAGTTTACAGTGTACCTTATCCAATCTGCCCACCGATTATACGTATTTCTCCTCTGGTAAGTCTATTAAAGTAATTGGCTGAACTTGCAAAATCAAGTATCAGAATACGAGTTAATATTTTGACGGCATCGAACACAGCAATATTCATGCGCAAGTCAATTGCGCATGAACATTAAGAGAATCGAAGAGAGAAAATTGTGTTTTGGTGAAAAAATTTAGATTAGGTGATTTGAAAGCGGTCCCCGGCAATGTTTCTGGAGGTTACTTGGAGTTTGTCGAGAGAAAGTGGAAAGATTGGATTCAACAGAAGTCTCAAAAAGATAGCTCTGACAACGGAATTGGCCAAAGTTCCTTCGAAAAGGATCAAAAGAGAAAGTTGGTCTGCATTTGAAGTTAATTTTTAAGCTTGTCAATTCAATTCAATTCAATTCTTTATTTCCATGTACACAAAAACAGTTTCACTTCAACATTTAATGATCACAAATTAAACATGGATTATGATTCTACTAGAAAAGAATTGTATTACAGTGGCATTGTGTCTACAAAAAGTGTTCTTCCTAGTTTAACTTAGTCGCAGACAATTGGCTCGGGTAAAATACAATTTATCGGTAGTTTTCTGAGTTTATTCATAAATACTTCGCTGGAATGATTACATACTACTTCGCTAGGTAAGGAGTTCCAAATAGTGATCGACCTAGAAGCACACGTAGAAAACCTAAAGGAGTTTAGAGCATATGGTAAGGCGATTCTTAATGGATGGGTATTTCTAATAGCTCTAGTAAGAGGAGCTAAAGTAAACAAACGAGAGAAGTCGAACTCTGAGTAGTCGTGGACTCTCTTATGTATAAAAACTAAATCAGAAACAACCCTACGATATTCAAGAGATTCTAAATTTAACCTTTTTAAACGTTCAGAGTAAACTAGACGGGTAAGTCCTTTCCTAGCCAAGATTCTTTTAGCGAAATTTCTCTGTACTCTTTCGAGGTCCTTAACTAAGCCAATCGCGGTAGGTGACCATACAACCGAGCTGTATTCGAGGATCGGACGAATATAAGTAACGAAAGCACGGGTTAATACAGCCAGAGAATTGGTTTTGAACGCGCGCAAAAAGAGATTGGCGAGGTTTGTAGATTTCTTACAGACATGCTCGACTTGTTTATTGCAAGAAAGATTACTCGAAAAGACAACTCCTAGATCTATTATTTCGGAAGAGTTGGCCATTGTATGACGATCTAGCTGATAATTTTGCATGGGGTTAATACCAAGATGCGTAACTATACATTTTTGAGCTGATAGTTTGAGATTGGACTGTTGACACCAGTTGAATACATTGTCTATGGCAGTTTGGAGGTCAGACGAAAAAGTTGGTACTTCACTAAATAATTTGATGTCATCAGCGTAGATAGTATAATTTACATTGGGAGGAATTACATGTTTTATGTCATCAATAAACAGTAAGAACAGTTTCGGTCCAATAGCTGAACCTTGTGGTACACCGCTGGTAACAGAGGATGAGCTAGAGAATTCGTTGTCAACACATACAGTCTGAATTCTACCAGTCAAGTAGTCCGCAATCCATTGAATGAGGTTACCGCAGATTCCTAACTTTTTTAGTTTAAGAAGTAATAATATAGTATCTACTGTATCGAATGCCTTTGATATGTCAAGAAAAATAACATCGACGGCTTTACCATGGGAGAGTATATCAGCGAAATAGGAATGAGATTGCACCAATGAAGTCACAGTTGACCTTTTGTTTCTAAAACCAAATTGATGGGGAGACAGTAGATCATTTTGCTTCAAGTAGGCATCTAATTGACTTATTATAACATTTTCCATCACTTTGGACATTGAACAAGTTAGGGAAATGGGGCGATAGCTAGACAATTGATCCGCTTTAGATTTAGACTTTAAGATTGGTTTAATAATAGAAGTTTTCCAAAGAGAGGGAACTTTTCCGACTAGTAAAGAGTTGTTAAATAGAATAGAGAGGGGCTTGAGAAGAACAAATCGAAGTTTTTTAATTACTATATTAGGTATATTATCCGGAGATGTGTTGCATTTATATTTCAATTGATTCAAAGCTTTAAGTATCATATCTACATCTATGACATCGAATTGCATATGTGTGGAAGTTGATACATCGGTATTAGGTATAATACTGCGAGGTGTGGAATAAACAGAAGAGAAATATTGTGAGAAGGCGTTTGCTTTAGACAACGAAGTATGGACTGGCAAACCAGAAGGGTCTACTGGGTCTACTAAAGAGGGAATCACAATGTTACGGCCTTTTGTACGACTTTGACATTCAGAATAAAAACGTCTTAGGTTTCCTTTTGCCACAAGTTTGGCTTCTCTTTCCATTTGAAATGCATATAGTTCTTCAGAAAATTTGGCAGATAGAGTATTGCTATAAACGGAATTAGGGGAACGAAGCGATGCGCGTTGAAGTTTGTCATACATCCTTCGCAACTTCAAAGGATACTTATCTAATTCACCTTGTTCGGTAGAACAAGGCACAAAACGATCTATCAGAGAAATTATAAAATCAACGATATAATTATTAGCGGTATCCGGGTCGAGGGAAGAAAGAGCAAGTGTCCAATCATGAGAAGAAATCAGAATTTCCATCATCCCCCAATCGCACGCGAAAATTTCTAATGAGAGACTCAGGAGTCTTTGACATAGTTGCAAAAGTTATTCGAAAATCAACGGTGGCATGATCACTGTTTGAGAAAGGAGCAGTGACAATACAATCGCTTATAATTTGATTATTACAGAGTACGATATCTAGAACATTAGGGCCACGCGTAGGGTGGGAGACATAATGGAAAAAGTGTTCATCGCAAGCAAAGTTTAAAAAGAAAGAATGGCTATCATTATTGGAAGTGGTCAGATTTTCCCAATCGATGTCTGGTAAGTTGAGGTCTCCTACTATGACTATTGGTGTATTGGTTAGAGAGATAGACTTGATAAATGACAGTAATGAGATCATTATCGAATGAGAGCAAGAAGGTGAGCGGTATATGCACACACAACGTATATGACGTGGGAAAGCGTTGGGGTTAATTAGATCGATAACAATCACTTCTACGCCTTCATCACGGAAGGAAGTTACAAAGAAAGATGAAATACTAGAGGAGACAAAAACAGCGGTTCCGCCGCCCTTGTTGGGGTCATCTAACGAGCGATCACAACGATACAAAGCATATTTATGATTTCTTAAAAATTCACGATCTGACTCAGAAGAAGTTAGCCATGTTTCCGTAATAAAAATCAACTCAAATGATTTGCTACTCAACAAGAAATCGAGATCAGTCATTTTATTACGTATGGATCTTGCATTGAATAAGCATGATTTGACAACAGGACTATCAGAAGAACTAACACTGCCACTGACCTAGTGAGACTTTCTTTGAGTCACGTATGCGTACGTTTTTGGCTGCTCTTCTCTGAATGGCCTTGCCTTCGGTAGCCGGAAGAGCTGCGTCCCTCTGACTGTCCACTCTATCTGCCCTGCCTGGAGATTCCGTTCCCTCGCGACCTGCCTGCATTGCTTCTCCAATTCCAATCCAGTTCGAGTGAGATCTTCTCTGACGAAGACGCGGGGGTGGGACTGGATAACTTGGGGTCTGGAACTTCTGATCTTTTGAAGAGTGACAGAACGTAGAGCTGGAGATGGGAGGTAAACTTTCAGAATCCTTCTTTTGTTTTCGGCTCTTCCATGTCTTTTGTGCCTGACATCTCCCTTTCTGAAAGCATCAGAGAGTTCTTTGATGTCGAGCTCATCGACAAGCTTGGCAATAAGGGCTTCATCTTCAGCGGCAGTATTCGAGTCCGAGTCCTTTTCCTCCAATCCAACGATAACGATGTTTTTCGATTTTTCTTCTATGATGTCCTTGTCTTCCAACAGACACCGTCTGACCGCTTCGTAGGCAACGGCATCGGGTGAGAGGGATGTTAGGTTAGAAGAAACTGTCGAAGTTTGTTCCTTGGTGAGTGAAATGATCTGTTGATTTTGAGACTCGATAGTTCTAGCCTGAGTTGCGATTGTATCCGCTTGTAGCCGAATAGTTTCGAGAAGAGATGGAATATCCACATTGTTGGGAGAGAGAGACATCTTTGGTCAAATGAGTCAGTTTTAATGAGAACGAAAATTTGTGATCTGACAAGATGGTTTTTATAGAACCTACACTTGTCAAAAATGGAAGTTGACTAAGAACACGGGCGATAAGCCAAGAAAAATGCGGAGGTGAAAGATCAGTTTTAATGAGAACGAAAATTTGTGATCTGAAAGATAGGTTTAAGAGCAGAAATCGGCGGAATATTGGGTATTGAGGGGACGGTAAAACAATAAAAGAACACAAGAAAGCGAAAAAAAATGGGGTAGAAGGAAGGGGCCAAGAAGTTTCAGAACTCCGTGGTAATTTTTGCGAATTAGCATTTTTTTTTTGGTTTTTTTAAAAAAAAATTTCTATTTTTCAGAATGGCCCATTTGGATGAGATTACTATTCGACATGAACAAAGTGGCCGACAATTGCGAATGGCGCGATTGTATGGCTTCCGGAATATTCAGGTGATATTCGAATTTGACTATTGCAAAATTGATTTTGTAAATGCTACACAAAAAAGGTAACAAATCCGTGTTTCAGAATTTAGTCCGGAAATTGAAGACTAAAAAGCCCATTGAATACGATGTTGTGGAAGTAATGGCGTGTCCCAGTGGTTACTTATTTATGTATTTTTTAAACTTCATATTTAACACTTCAAAAACAAAAGTTTGGAAGAATTTTTTTCTTCAGTGATTTACTCTAACTATTTGAGTATGATATAGGTGTTTAATGAGGAGCTTCTTCCTTTCTTCTCTACGACAATAAAAACTCTAATTGATTATTTTGAATTCTATTTACTTCTAGCCATCTTCTTCTGCCTCTTCCTTTCATATAATTCTGGGGAAAAATTTGAAAGCATCGCCTTCTTAGTCTGGTTATTCTTCAGAGAAAGTATTTTCTTCGCATGCTCGAATTATTTTAGGATGTGCCAACGGAGGCGGACAAATCCGCGCAGCTAGAAGCGTGGAGAGAGACTCTCTTGCTGCAGAAATTGAGCGGCTGCACGAGGAACTGCCCAAGACAGCGGTTGCCAGCAGAGAATGGCTGTTGGGTAATGAGGTCGATGAGAGTCGGCTGCGGGCTGTCTTTAAAGGAGTCGATGAGGGGCAGCTAGCAGGAGGGCTCTCTTGGTGAGAGACTCTCTACTAGTCTCAGCAACCACCACTGAAGGTATCCTGGGTAGCTGATTCTCCACGAATTGAGAAGATAACGAATATGGGAATGAAGTGATGATTATGTATTAAATGAAAACATCCGTCAAGTAAAAAAAGTTTTAAATGAACCCTTGTTTATAAAAAGCCTTCGATTGAAAGTGTGCCCAACACTCACTTGAGATGAGAGTGACCCGTGAATTGGGTCCCGTAGTGTAAACCAGCTTGCATTTCATCAAGCGACTATTAAAACTCTCATTGCGATTTACAAATTGTCGACAACTAAATTCGCTATTTATCCAAAACGGTTCGATGGTAAGAAATCTCGTGATAATATTATGTATTAATAGTATTTTTTACTTTTATTGTTAGAAAAAAGATAGCCGGTTCGTTTTATAGTGATGCTCGAGTAGTTTTTTTCGAATCGGAAATGAGAGTTTCATGTGGAAGTCACTTCTATTCACGTTCTTAACCTTCTGGGTTTGTTTGAAGCGATGAAATCCTTCAAAGCAAGTTTGTGTGAAGGCTCATTATCCTTGTAAAAATTCAGCACAACATGAGATATTCAACACAAAAGGCTTAATCGCTTAGCATAATAGTGAGTGTATAAAATAGTCCCCCCCGAGCGCAATTTGAAGATTATTCGACATGAAGGCCCTACTATGTACAGTGAACACTAACGATTGAATGTGTAATTGAAAATAACCCCGTTGAGCTGTTTAGCAGGTCGGCAAGCTAGCCAACGCATATTCTTCGACTTCTCATTTCACAGGAACTTTATTCTCGTCTCAACTTGTAGCTGAAATCCTTTTAGCCTTCTCCTTTTTTCACTCTTATTGAATACAAAGGGGTGATTGAATCAGGTACATGGAATTCACTGGGTTACGATTCAAGTGAATTTTAATGGCTTTATTTGAAGCAGCGAGCATCCATATCGTCAAAGCTTGATCACAAAACACTGAGTTTTTCGTCTTTGAAATATAAAAATTCGAGGCCGGTAACGCCTCCTACCTGCCTACCGAAACAAACTAGGAACAAATATTGATTAGACTGATTGCTCGGGGATCTCTTGGTATCATAACTAGAATGATGAATTGCGGGGTTGTAAGACTGCAGGAAAAAACTACACGAAAAAAACTTTCATAAAAGCTAGTTAGCCAAAGAATGTATGATCAAAACACCGACCTAGCCTCATTCTCTATATCAATCATTTCAATGTCATGTAATCCTCCGTAAATCTAAATATATCCAACCCAATCGACTAGAAGAATCTCAAATTTAAATATAATTCTCATAAGAAGCTATACTAAAATGTTTTGAATTAGTTTTTTTTCTTAGTTACAATTTCTTTCAGAACTTATCGACTTTTGAAAGCACCAATGTGGTAAGTACAGCACCAAAAGGCTAAAAAACAACTGAGGATAAGTTACTATTTTCAACAAGAAAAAACTATAAAGCGAGAAACAGCTTTTTCATACACGCGCTATCGTCACATATATGTATATTGACAGGCAATTGAAAGAGATGCACGTTACAGTACACCCCTGTGAGGTTTGCGGAACACTATAATTCGGTTAGTTATAAGGTACAATTCTGGGCGTTGTGATGAGAAAATGCAAGAGCATATGTTGTTGTTGAGCGAGGGAAGGCGTCACTCCCGTGTAGAACACCTTAACACTCAGATTTTCGACCAACTTCAAAATAAATGACAGTGTTCTGTTGATAACCTCATCGCGGGTGAATACTGTAATCAAGTATAATTGCTTGTAAAAACAAGCTAGTGATGATAAAAAATTTATTATTTTTTACATCAGGGCTCTTACTCCTAGATGAGCAATTTTCTCTTTCTGATCTACATATCTTTTCACAAACGGTAAGTAGCCGCATGGGTAGATCTCTTTTAGAACTCCACACATCGGCCTCACCGCAACAGCTTTTTTTCATCACTATCCATATTACTCCATCCCATATTTCTACCCATTCTCTTTCTACCCACACCCAGATTACTAAAGTTTGAAACCCGTTTTTTTCTAGTCCCTACATACATATTTCATCAATTACTAACAGTCGGCGAGAAGATAGTTGCGAGATTCTCAACTGTCATCTTGTTCTCGAATGAGTGATCGGCAACCTTCGATGAAAGAACATACAGATTTTTTTTCAGAATACAAAAAAACTAAAGCACTACAATAATAAAAAAACTACACAAATGAATCCTGAATCCACAAAAGAACCATTCGAAAGAGTGCAGTTGTGAATCCATGCATTATTAAGAAGGAGAATAACGAGAGATTCAGCATAAAAACATCTCACTTTTTTACGCTAATTGCGAAAGTATGTTTCGCGTATAGCTGAGACAGTCTTGTGCTTCCTGAGTGGCATTCATTAGTGAGTGTCAAAAGTGTACTATTTCTTACTTTGGCCAGATGGTGGAGGATGGATTGGAGTGTTCGGGCGTTCGCTTCCTCCAATTCTTCCAGTGCTTTCCTAAATGTGGAAAATATTGAATTCTAGCATCTTGAGAATTGGAAAAACTTTGAAGACCAGGTTTTCATTGATGTTGTTGTTTGCCCATAGGTCCTATCGAGGGGAGTCCTTTGGGATAGTTTGTTGAGGATCCTTTTGAGTCCGGAGAACTTTTCTCTGTGTAGACTCGCACCGCAGTCGACGATCCTCTTCGCGAGACCCATTTGTAAACCGGAGAAGGGCAAGAGGCTATTTTACTGGCTCCTCGACTCGCCATTACAAAGTATAGAGGAGTATCGGCTGGTGTTTTATCCGGTGGCACGCCCAGGATAGTCCGGCATCGGACTATCTTGGGCATGCCACCGGATAAAACATCACCTTTGATGAACTATGTATACTATCCTAAATTCTAGTATCTTGAGTGTTGAAAAAAACCTTTGAAGACAGGTTTTTCATTGATGAAAACATAATAGAAAAAATTCCTTCGGTTTACAAGTAAACTTTTGACAACTCCCTTTTAAAAAAATTTTTTTTGAGAGTACATTATTTTTTCCCTTTCAACATTATTTTTTCCGAAGATTTTAAATTTGAAAAACTTATTCTTTTCGTTTAGAATTTGCACAAGCACTTTATAATCATTAATTTCGAAACTTAGATAGATTTACCGACATTTAAATAGCTGATTTTCATTTAGTGATTTCGTCTTTTGGCTATAAACGAAGGCAATACTAATTATTGATATTTATTGAGCTACAAGCCAACTAAAGGATATAATTATTGAAGCAAAAGTGACCGATAAATAGAAAGGGATAGTCTTTAAGAGTAAACACTAGTTGAATAAATGCAGTAGTCACTATTCAACAAAACTTGATAGTAACTAGCCAACTGAAGTCGAAATTCATTAGCTGAATGAAGGCGTGACTAACGCCTTCATTTGAAAACTTAACTGGTTAATCTAACCTGCAGGCCTTGATCCTCTCGTGCTGCATGGTGTAGCTCGGAACGAATGCAGCCAGCAGCTGCTTGTACACAGAGAATGGCACCAACTGCTGTGGCAAACGTCGCAGGTACAACTTCAGCAGCCCGCAAACTGTGTGGATGTCCTCCACCTGATAACAAACATCAATCACTCAAGCTGCTTGTCTTGGAGCTTCGATCAAAGGCAGCTCAAAATCAAATTGTCTCCGACCCTGTCCCGCGCTCTTTGATTCTCATCAATCCACCCTCTACTTGATCCCTAGCTTATAAGCTCTCTCTCTCCATCTCTCTATCTTCTCTCTCTCTCTCTTAATCTCTCTTTTTACCTCTCTCCATTTTTCTCTTACTCTCTCTTTTTCTCTTACTCTCTCTCCCTCTCTCTCCTCTCTTTCTCTCTCCCTCCCTCTATTTCTATCTACCCCTCCCTCTTTCTCTCTACCACTTCCTCTCTCTTTTTCTCTCTCCTTCTCTTTCTCCCTCTCCCTCTCTCTCTGACAGCAATTATTTAACCCCTCTCATAAACGGACAATGGCAGTTGAAATTGACATATCTAATGGAGCGTTAGAATCAAACTTTTCAATTTCTTAACGTATTTTAAGTGCTCTCGTTGAAGGCTCCAATGACTCACCACGAATTGCCGTGAGAATGAAAATGGACTACGGTATTTTTATATTATAACTTTTACTGTTGGATTTTCTCCGTACTCAAAAGGATCCTATCCCAAAGGACTCCCCTCGACAGGACCTATGGGCAAACAATAACAACAAACCACTTAGCAGAGATTAAGTTTCGAAAGTGAAAAGTTTAATTCTAGCGCTCCATAAAATACCTGTGAAACGCATTGACAAAAAAGCCCGGGTATTATCAGTTTCTGCTATAAGTCTTTAGCAAAAGAGATGCAATCATACATGAGCGAACCGCTTCTTTGTCCTTTGTGGTGCAAGAGACAAACTCAACCTGAGAGAGATCAACAGCGTGGGAAGCATCGAACTGCTTGCTGAGCTTATCGATTTGTTCATGAGAACCACTCACTCGATAGATTCCTTCCACGCTCAATCCACGACATTCCACCTCGAATATGGGGAACAAAAGATACACATTAAGTTCAGCATATTTATTTATTTATTTATTGAAATACATTTTGCAATGTAACAACACGAGGAAGACTCTGCTGACAAAACTAAGGATAATTAAAAGAAAAATGTCTCCTCATGCAATCCTAAACTCTATTAAAAAAAAAACATCCGCGTTGATAGCAGTTCACCAAATCCTACCTCCGCAATCGCTTTTACGACAACTGGCGGCACGGATTGGCCATGCGCCAAGAAAAACGTCGTCAGGTCTACGCCGAACATACGTTTGACATATCTGAAAAAGGCATAATTGTAGAACTTTAACTGTGTAAATCAGCGATGAGTCATGAACGGTTCAGATAATCTATAATACTTTCAACTAGCGTGAAAAAACTGAGGCTTTAACCTCAGCCGAGATTATATCATGATTGAATCTAACTTAGAGTCCGGCCGACAATCGGGTCGAGTCCTCTCGGAGCATCTCAGATGAGCTGCGAAGCCGCAGTCTTCACACCGCACTCCCTGAAACCTTATTTTAGTCTCTGAAGCAAGTGATTCCAAGAAGTACAACATTTCTTTCGCCTTCTCGTAACTACTATCTTTTCATCGTTTTCTCGATCTTCACCACGAATGACAGAAAATATTTTTTTTAAAAAAGGTGTATAAGAATGAGAACCAGGGGTTTTTCGTGAGCAAGAAAACGGGACAGACGCCCGCCAAAAACGGAATTTTTTCACATAAGGGTCCCCCTATGATAAAAAACATAGGCCCGCGAATTTTTTTATTATTGTTTTACATAAGGGACCTCCTGATGATTCGGAAAAACAGAGACCCGCTGACAGAAGATCTGACATGACTATTTAAACCCTGATGAGAACATGAAACCACCTACATAAACCCTAAAGAAGAGCATCCGATCTACCTGAGATACGAGTCCCCAGAGGAAGTTGCGGCAGAAGTCACAGTAAGATATCAGTCGGAATGTGTGCGGATGAAAGGAATGAATGCGAGGTTGTATTGATGGGATCGTAGTTTGTTGCTTAGATGCGGAGGAGTTGGAAATAGAATCAGAAGGAGCCGAAGAAGACGAGGGCACTAGGGCCGAAGAGCTCGCTTGGTACTGTTGATAGGGACTGCAAGTTAATTTTCATGTAAAATACATAACACATTTTCACTCTTTTTTGCTTCAAAATTCTAGAGTGGTCGACTTTCTATTCCTATTTTCATTCCGAATGATTACCGGTTTTGAGTAAACATAGGACGCCTTATAGCTGCATCGTCCAAAGCATTTCCGCTCCAAAATTACCATTAGCTGGAAACGCTTTAAGTATATTACTTGTTGACATAACCATCGAAATACGAAAGAATTTCCGTTTTAGTTTGATATATTGATAAAATTTTCTGAAAGTTAATCAGTTTCTACTACTGCTCTTAAAGTGAAATCTATATGTTTACATTCATCAACATAGGAACCAGGCTGCTGAAAACACTCAAAAAGCGTGTAGACCAAAGAAAGAAGAGCACGCTATGGACATAGACCGAGAGATAGCTATACAGGGTGGCCCATGTATTCGGCAACGCGTTTACAAACGTATATCTCAGTGCATAAGTAAGTAAGAGTGTTGAAATTTGTATATTTTCTAGCTCAATTTAATTAAAACATTGGTTCAGAAAATCATTGGACTTGGTCTCCTTTGGCACGACAGCCCGGAGTCTCTTTGGGAACGCTTCGATCACTGGACGAAGGTACTTTTCGTCGATCTTCGACCACTGCTCCTGCAGGGATTTTTTTCAGAGACTCCAGATTCAAGTGAGGATGAGCATTGACTTCGCTCTCAAGGTAGGACCACACGAAATAGTCCAGCGGATTGAGGTCGGACGGTAAGGAGGGCCACTCTGCGCTGGATATAAAGTCGGGAAAATGAGCCTTGCATGCGTATGTTCCGATAGCTTTGTGAGCAAGCGCAGAACCTTGTTGTTGTTGTCTTGCCCAGCGGGTATTCTTACTCCGCGAGACACTGGAGAAAGTAGTCGAAGCTCTCGACCCTCCACTGTTGCTAGCCCACTCTATCTCTCTCTTTTTTAAACTCTCCCTTTTACCTTTCTTTTCTACTCTTTCTCTCTCTCTCTCTCTCTCTCTTTTTTTTCCAGCAAGCGCAGAATCTTGCTGGAAGACCCAAGGTGTATCACGGTAGTGGGAAGTAGACCAAGGAAAATATTTTTTGAAGAATATGCTGTCGGTAGTATTCCTGGTCAATTTCAACTCCTGCTTCGACAAAAACAAGAGGAGTTTTGCCGGTGGTGGACACTCCGGCCCAAACCATGACTTGTCCAGGATAGGAAGCTCTATGAACGATCCGGCTTCATTAGCTGCTTGTGAACCCCAAGTAAGCACTCGCACATTTTGAGGGTTGTAGGCCTCTCCCACAGTCAAATTGTCCTAAGGTGAGAATTTTCGCGCGTCCGGGCACGGCATTTTTTTAGTATGGGGGGAGACTCAAATCCTCTTCAACGATTCTTTGGAGAGTCGTGCGTGATAAGTTAATCTCGGAGGCCATTTTGTGCATGCTGCGCCTATCATTTCGACCGACTCGCTTCCTCATTTCCTCAATCTTGTTAGGGGTGCGCACTAATCGAGGATTGCCCCTCTTCGGGGACTTGCCCCTCGTCGGGGCAAGTCAGCCAGTGTACCGATCTGTTCAAATCGTTTGATTGTTTTCCAGATAAGATTGCGAGAGACGTTAAGATCTTTTGCGATGCGCGTATTGGATTGACCAAGTTTGTGCTAGTCCACAATGATAGAGCGTGCTCTATGAGCGGCCATCATTCTTTTGAGAATTGATCAAATGAGATGAAATCTCAATCATGTAATAAAAACACATGTGAGAAGAGCATATGTAAAAGTTGGAGCTCAGAGTGCACTATAAATTGAATTATAAACACCGAAAGATTGGTTGCTGAATACATGAGCCACCCGGTACAAACAGCATTACTCACAGCACCGGTGAAAAAAATCCTGATAGTTGTTGATCTTAGGTTGAAAGGAGAGGATTTACCCTGTTAATGTCAAGAGCAACGTCGTTAAGAACCTGTGTTCATAGATGGCTTCTTCGGCCATTCTCTGTACATAATCGGAGGCATGCTTGTCTATGTACATAGAGATGAGTCCATCTGCCACCAGAAGATCCACCGTATCAAACCTGTAAATCAAACCTTTCAAACAGAACTAAATTTATTTCTTTCCGAGTTGAGAAAGTAAGACCATACAGAAGAAAAAGAAATCGATAATATTTACAAACAAAAACATTTTGATAGGCATCAATTTTATTCATTCTGACTCAGTTAGTCTTTGGAAGGTCTGCTCACGAAATAATGATAGATTAAAATGTATGTTTTGATTCATTGTGAGCTCTCCATAAAACTCATGTATGAGTTCGCTTTGTTTCGTTTCATACATTTTTAAATCGACCTGTGGAACTGAAAGTATACAACATTCTCGAAACTCGTATAGGAACATCTTTCTCGATCAAACTTCTTTGTCTTCGCAAAGATCGTCCTGACTTCTAGGGGATTTTGAGTTCTTTTCGTAAGCCCTAAAAACCTTTTTAAATACGATTCAAAACCTTGAGAGATCTGTTTCCCCATTCTGTCTCAAACACAGGTTTTAAAAAAGTTATAGGACGACCGACCTACCGACGCTCTTCCGCACTCAAAATGCATCAGAATTTTAGCGATTTACCTATGTATTGATTTAGCGATTTACCCATTGAAAAAAAACGATAAAGATTTATCGTATGGTGTGAAACCTCTTGTCTCCCACGTAGTGTGAACCATCATAGTAAAGCATGTAGTTGAGAACTCGCTGGTCGAAGAACATGCACAGAGTGTATGCATCCGTAGACCTAAACAAATAAATTTGAAGCCAGGGGTTAGATAGTCATGTCAGACCTTCTGTCGGCGGACCTCTGTTTTTCCATATCATAAGGGGGGAACCTTATGTGAAACAAAAAAATTTTCGCGGACCTCTGTGTAAATAAGACTATACCTTACTCCTCGTTGATCTCAAGCAACGGATTTTTATACCGAGTAGAAAAGCGGACTGTTTCCCAAAACTTGTGCAAAAATCGGGTTGTGTGACGGGAACCGAACCCTCGACCTTCCGCATTCCGGGCGAATGCTCTTACCCACTGAGCTACACATGAACACAATACAATGAAGCATTATGAGGCCCATACAACAAAAACCATAAGGGGGACACAAATGTTAAAAAAAAATTCCGGTTTGGCGGCTTCTGTACCTTGGTCTAGCACACTAAAAAATCCTGTTTACGGATTTCAATCAGGGGTTAAATATTGACCGGATCGGTCCCGTCGGCGGATACATGTAAACACACTTTTGACAAAAAACTCTCTCTTTTCTTACCCTTTTCCTTCATTCCCTCTTCTTTTTTCCTCCAAACTTTGAGCGGCGAATACATGTAAACCCAAATTTGGCGGCTCCATTTAACCCCTGATTTCAACTCAAAGAGCAAGAAAAAGGTCTAGAGAAATAGGAAGAGATGAAGTAATGAAAAGAAAGAGGGGGTGAAAAAAAGAAACAAGGAAAACAATATTTATAAAAAGAGAGAGTAATAAAATTTCCTTTGTGAATATTTCTGTATTAATATAATCAAGATAAAAACCTTTTTGACTCTCGAACGAGATAAGCTCCTTCTCCGCTCTCCTTCAGCATTCTATCAGCTTCTGGTCTCTCAATCAATCCATGAAACTCTGCTCCATACTGCAGTGGGCGGTTTTCTATTCTCTGAGTGCAAGGAACTGCTCGAGGTCGAGGTGCCCTTTCCTGTTTTACAACACTCTATGAAATTGCTGCTATGATAATATATTTTTCAAGTACAATTTTACTCAAATAAAAAGAGTACTTGAAATAATCTCTGAAAAACGAATAGAATTCCTCAGTCAAAAAGTCAAAAACTCTGTAATAAAATCGGAACTGACTAATAGGCTGAGAGATCAGCCGTGATGCATTCAACTACCCAAGCCTTAGGGAAAAATTAAAGTAAAAAAGATTACACTGATAACAGTTGCTATGTTTATTACAATCGTAGAATACCATTTTCACGAAAAAATCGATTTTTGATAGTTGATAGAAAAATAATTGATTCGATAGAAATTCGCTTGGAAGGTTTGAACGAATTTTCCAACATAATCAATCTACCCAAGAAGATGTATTTGTCGGAGCTACAAACCACGCGTTTGAACATCAAGTCCCTGCGCAGCCTGACAAGATATGAACGTAACATTGAGAGACAGAGCGGAAAATTATTTTTGACTGATCAAGCACTTTGATACTTGGGGGCGCACTTCACTTGGGGGCAGCACTTTACTTGGGGAGAGGGCGCACTTTACTTGGGGAGAGGGCGCACTTTACTTGGGGTGGGGCCAGGTCACTGTTCACTGATTTTTTTGCTTAAACTCAGGTAAAATTCATGCTGAGGCCGTACGGCTTAGGAACGAGGCCGTGAAGAATAACTATCCACAATATTTTGGTTTTCTTCTTTCACTTGGGGGCAGCACTTTTATCCAGTCTCATTGAGGAGATTGAATTAGCTGTTTTCAGCTATTATTAACTGGTTTTTTTTGCTTAGCTTTAGTCAAAGGTTACGCTAACGAAGCCGTACGACTTAGGCGAACGAGACAACACAAGACAAATTCTCATATTAATAATAATTTATCATAATCCCATATTAATAAGTGCGCCCCGCATAAGGAACATTGTGCCCTGATCAAATACGTAAAATTCAAATTAGTCAATGACGGAAAATAACCTGCAGAAGATAAAGATTGTGCTTCCAATAGCATTCTTCATCGAAGGTTTGCTTCAAGCGAGCGGATTGCAGCTGTGGAGAAGATTGTGCAGCTAAGGCAGTCGTAGAAGTGGAAGCCGCAGCTGCAAGGCCGTGCCCAGCAGCTCCGTTTGCAGCCGAAGCCGCAACGAATACCCGTGAAGAAGCCAGCACTTGCTGCAGGCTGCGATTCGGCTAATAATGCAATCTGCTGAAAAAGAAATGAAGTTCCCAGCAAACATCTTGTCGAGAAACATTAAAAAAATTATAAATTAGCTAAAGAATTCACATAAATCCACATTTTAAGAAATTAAGCATGAACACTATCAAATAATAAATTTGTCCGAAATTGCGTCATAACCTTGAAACACGTCAAGTGTAAGGGGCTAGACGTCAATAACTGCCTGTGTTGAAAGGTTAAAACATCTAAGATGTTATGTTACATCTTGAAAAATTTCTTCTTAATGCTTTATTGAAAGATTATTTGCTAGACTCGTTGTTTCACCAGCCTTTCAGAACGCACAAGTCAATAAGGGTACAATTTTACTTTGGAAGGCTTTTGTTTTTAGTGTGTTCAAACAACTGTATTCATTACACCATTTCTTTATTTTTTGAAAAATTTAGTCAATGAATTGACAAAAAAATTAATAAAATGAGAGCTGCGGTCTCGTTAGCCTAAGCCGTACGGCCTCGTTAGCGTAACCTTTGCCTAAGCCTAAGCGAAAAAAACAGTGAATAATAACTCAGAACAGCTAACTCAATTTCCTCAATTAGACTGTTTAAAACAAAAGATGTATATAAGGCAATTAACAAAGTAAGGCATGAGGCCGTGAGGCATGAGGACGCCTAAAACACGGCCTGGCCGTTCTGCCTCGTTAGCTAAGCCGTACGGCCTCGTTAGCTAAGCCGTACGGCCTCGTTAGCTAAGCCGTACGGCCTCGTTATCGTAAAATTTTACTAAGCCTAAGCGTTTTTTAATGTAAAAATATGTTTTAAAGTAAAAATAAAACGCGCGGCCTCACTCAAGGCGTCCTCATGCCTTACGGCTTCTTGCCTTACTTTGTTAATTGCCTTTGTTAAAGGCCTATAATCGAAATTTTAAAATGCAAGGTTATGGTGAGACACACTGTAAATGATACATACATAAGTGTGGCGACAGGTAAGGCAAATTTCTAAATGCTAATGATTATTCTCCAGTTCACTTAGCACATTCTCGTAACGGAGACGACTTATGAACTGCTCTACTGTTTCTGAATTCAACATTTCACTCGAGATTTTGTAAAATATTCTTGAAACCCGTAAACCAAAACAATAGAATCTAGAAGTGGAAAAAGTACATTCAATTGCAATACCATTTATATTTGTACGAGTGTGGGAGGTGCGCTTGAAAATGCGGGCTTTTTCAATAATAGACTTATCATTGAAGATCTTCCAACCCATTTTAAGGTCTGCAATCACCCTTCTTTCAGCTAAAGTACTCAGGCCGACTATATTCAGACGATCTCTATAACATGGAAGGCTGAGAGGGTAATCTGGCTGTGGGAAACATAGATAAAAGAGAATTCTTGAAAAAGATCTAAAACCTTCTCTAGGAGATCAGAATCCTTCCATTATATTGGATTCCATAGACAAGAGGCAAATTCTAGATGAGTTAGGACATATGTATGTATTAAAACACTTAACAAGTACTTGGGAGTCATTGATAGTTATGGAGCGGAGCATAGCGTACATAGCTTTAGTAGCCTTCGTAGTTCGTTCAAGAATTGCGTCATGTCTACGGAGAGATGGGACTAGTTGGACTCCAAGGTCTCTCACTTGAGTATATTTTTCTAGAACATTGTTTTTCAGGTGGTAATTGAAAACACGAGAAGTTTTGCCCAAGCGTAGATGATAAGACTTGTTTGAATATAAAGATGGTTGGCTACGCTCCAAGTACAAACAGCGTCTAGACATTTCTACATTTCGAGAGTTCGTTCAGTTAGATTGTGAGCACTGTGAGATAAATATAATTTGATATCGTCTGCGTATGCTTGATAACGTACATTCGGATAAGCGCTAAGCATGTAATTAAATTCGCTAATGTATAGGGAAAAGAGAAGCGGTTCTATTACATAACCCTGCGGCACGCCAGAGATCTCACAGGCTAGGGAGCAGATATTGTCTTGCCCATTCGTACAGAAAAACTGCGACCATTAAGAAAGGATTATAGCCAAGACATCAAAGATGGAGACAAACCGAAACGCGCTAGCTTTGTCAATAATTTAGATATACTTATCGTGTCGAAAGCCTTAGTAAAGTCTAGATAAATCACATCGACTGATAAGCCCCTACTGATATCTTGTGTCCATTCATCTTCACAGACTAGAAGATTTGTAACAACAGAAGCACGGGAGCGAAAACAATGTTGATTTTCGGGTAACAATTTGAATTTCGCTAAATGGTCATCGATAATCGCTCTTATCAAACGTTCCATGACTAGAAGCAGGGGAAAGAATGGATATTGGTCGATACGAAGACTGTAGGGCAGAGTCTTTCGCTGGCTTAGGGATATTGGTCGATACGAAGACTGTAGGGCAGAGTCGCAGTAATCTGGGCCCGTATGCAGAGTCATGGACCAAGTTATAGGGTAAATCATAGTCTACAAAAAAGTGTGATAAACAAGAGAAAAAGAATCGAGCTTCTTGCATTGATTCGAGTCTCTCGCCTTGTTCTCTCCTCCAACTCACTATTTTGTAGGCTATATTTTATCCAATATTTTGATACACGACTCTGCATACGGGCCCAGAGAATGTTTCCATACAGAAGGGGTCTTACCAAGCCATAAATAGACATTGTAAATGTGAGTGAGCGGAAGAGCGAGTGATTTGGAAAACTTTTTGAAGACTATCTGTGGAATTCGATCCGCATCGACGCTACCAGTAGGTTTGAGCTTGTAGAGAATTCGGTAAACATTGCGTGGCAAGAACAAATGATCATCTGGTTGAAAAGGAATACATAGAATCACCGTATATGTGAGAAGGAAAGCCATCGTCTTTAGTGAAAGAAGATGCAAACTCGGAAGCTAACAACTTTAATTTCGAGGGAGAGTCAACAACAGTAAAATCAGTAACAGTTTTTAAACAACGTGAGGGAGCTGTTCTATGTTTAGTGAGGGAAGCAATATGGCGATACAGGTCAGTTGCTCTCTTCAGCTTTTTCCTCTCACAATACTTATTCCATTTCTTAATTTGTTTGAGAAGGTCTGAACTATTTTTCATATAAAGAGTGCGAACGGAACGTATTGTAATATTAAGAAAAATTGAATGTCTGTATTTGATGATTATATGTATATAAGAAGGATAGGAGGCAAATTGAGAACGAGGGAGTCGCATCGGAACATGTAATTCAATCGCATCAATCACTATTTTACAGAAACGATCATACAGATCATCAATATCATGAAAGCAGTCAAAACTATTCTCACATTCTATACCATTCAGCCACATCAAGTAGGTGGAGTCATTATTTTAAAGGTATGCGAGGCATGCTTCATACTCAGTTTTCGTCGTACGTAAGCAACAACAACAAAAAACATTAATTACTTATTGCGTTGTCGGATGCCTCCAGCCATTGATAAGAAGAGGGAAAAAACGGTTAGTGATTACTGTGGACGGATGAAAATATATTTAAATATAACAATATGAAAGTTGAATTAAACGAATACGGCACAATTTTACTTCGAAGGGGGGGGGGGGCTGGTGGGCGTGCTTTAGTTAGGGGGGCTTTTGTTTTTAGTGTGCTCAAACTACCTTACTTATTACACCACACTCTCTCTCTTTTTTGACAAATTTATTCATTGAATCGAGAAAAAAATATAAGTAGGAGACATTTTCCATGCGGCCTCGTTCCTAAGCGTACGGCCTCGTTAAAAACCTTTACTTAGGCCTAAGCGAGAAAAAAACAGTGAATAATAGAAAACAGCTGAAACCATTTTCTCTATTATAGCGGATAAAACAACAATATTGTGGCTAATTGTTCCAAACGGCCTCGTTCCTAAGCCGTAGACGGCCTCGTTAGCATAAATTTTACCTAAGCTTAGCGAAAAATTAGTGAAAAAGTTACCTGACCCCCCCCCTTCCCCTCCCAGTAAGGCACGCACCTCCAAGTAACAAAGAGCCACATAGACTTCAATAGTTTCCGAACTTCAGTTACTTCTTTGAGAAAAAATTGAAGTTCAAAAAGTTACAATTTACTGTATGACTGTGGAAGTGATTCAATTTGATTAGTTGAAGTGATCCTATATTACTGTAATAGAAATGATTAGGCCAGAGAGAGAGAGAGAGAGAGAGAGAGAGAGAGAGAGAGAGAGAGAGAGAGAGAGAGAGAGAGAGAGAGAGAGAGAGAGAGAGAGAGAGAGAGAGAGAGAGAGAGAGAGAGAGAGAGAGAGAGAGAGAGTCTCAGTCTCAGAGTGAGGGAAATATGTAGGTCTTGGCTGGTAGCACTTAAGTAGGACGATGATGAGAGAAAGCTGTTACTATTTTCTTGTAGATCTATCGTCTCTCATTTTTCAGACTGAGACGTTCTTCATGAGTCGTTGTACATATACATTCACTTCCGGATCTGTTAGTCTATTCACTCATTTGACAGGTGTTTCCAACAAACTGAATTTTTCTTTAATTTCCACAGTTTGGTTTTTCTCAGAATCTCAAATTCTCAGAACAGAAGCGCTGATACAAACGCCGTAAAGTAAGATCGGAGAGTACTTCCTCATCAAACACATTGCGCATATTTGCGGTCCTCTCAGCTGCGCTGCGTACTCGAAAGAGCTCATAGCAGATGATAAGTACCGTGCAGAAGTATACCAAAGAGTATATTTGAGTATATTTTGTCGTATAACTTTTCTGTTTTTGCGCCTACTGGCGCATTTTATTTATATGTTGTGTAGCTCGTGACTCACATCATACTGTTACAAATCATACATTCAACTGCGTATCTTTCTCATTCAACTGCGTATCTTTCATTCAACTGCGTATCTTTCACATTCAACTGCGTATCTTTCATTCAACTGCGTATCTTTCTCATTCAACTGCGTATCTTTCTCATTCAACTGCGTATCTTTCTCATTCAACTGCGTATCTTTCATTCAACTGCGTATCTTTCTCATTCAACTGCGTATCTTTCATTCAACTGCGTATCTTTCACATTCAACTGCGTATCTTTCTCATTCAACTGCGTATCTTTCTCATTCAACTGCGTATCTTTCATTCAACTGCGTATCTTTCTCATTCAACTGCGTATCTTTCATTCAACTGCGTATCTTTCACATTCAACTGCGTATCTTTCATTCAACTGCGTATCTTTCTCATTCAACTGCGTATCTTTCTCATTCAACTGCGTATCTTTCTCATTCAACTGCGTATCTTTCATTCAACTGCGTATCTTTCTCATTCAACTGCGTATCTTTCATTCAACTGCATATCTTTCACATTCAACTGCGTATCTTTCATTCAACTGCGTATCTTTCTCATTCAACTGCGTATCTTTCTCATTCAACTGCGTATCTTTCTTACTGAGTGGTGACCTTGGATTTCCTCTCATTCTTTTCCATCCGTCCTCATCTTTATACAGGCGTTTTTTAAAAAAAAAAACGTTTTTTGTTTCTTATATTACTCAAATTCGTCTCGATCATTCTCTGGACATGCCTAGAATGAATACCAGGTCCAGAGGATCAATTTCTCAAAATTCATCTCCATCTCAAATTCACTCTCTAAATCAGTCTCATTCTCAAGGTACTGCTCCCCCATTTGCCGACTTGATTTTAAAGGCTCATGCGTTCGCTTTGCAAGACGTACCGAAGAAGGTGACCCCGGAGTTATGGAATGGACTAACGAATCTTATCACTCTTCTCACCAACTGTCTCGAAACGATGGTTTCAAATTCTTCAACTGCACAAGTTTCTCAAAATACAACGAACACGTCGGTCTCTTTACCAACTTCAACCAGCTCAAATGTCATAAATCCTTCTATCTCGAGTCAAGTCAACTATGAGGATCATTTGCGATCCAGGTCTCTCGTTTTCTGTAACTTGAAGGAGAGTTCGGGGTCTCCAGGTGAAAGAGCCTCGCAGGATTTTGATTCTGTGGTTAATATTCTTTCTGCACTTGGAGTGGAGTGCATTCCTCAGATGGTTTTTCGCATGGGTAAAACACGTGACGATGGTTCTGCCAGACTGGTAAAGGTTGTGTTGCCTGCCAGATCGTTCATGCTCATGACTCTCAAAGAAGCTCGTAAACTGAGATCTATTTCTCACTTTCAAAATTTGTTCATCAGGAAAAGTATGACAATTGAAGAAAGAAAAAGGTAGCAGCTTATCGAACATTTCTGTCTGATCTAAGAAAAAGAGATCCATCTTCGCGTTTCGTGATCTACAGAGACGAAATATGGTTGCGAGATGAGATAGCGTCTGGTAGACGTACAACGATTCCCGATGGTTTGTTAAAATAGGAAGTCTTGGCCCTTCGCCATCTACCAGTCGCCCCTCTACTTCTGTCAATCTTTTCTGTATTCTTTTGAATTCTAGAAGCGTGGTTAACAAAATATTTGACTTACATTATCTTCTCTGTACTGAGCAGCCTGATGTTTTGTTCATCACAGAAACCTGGTTGAATAGCCGAATAAAAGACTCTGAATTGATTCTTCACTACCCATACAAAGTTCTAAGAAGGGATCGTTCTAGTAGAGGTGGAGGAGTTGCAATTATTTTCAAAGAATATCTTCAAATAAATCAAATTTCTTCAACAGAAAAAACTCCGACAGATGTACTAATTTTAGAGCTTTACAGTGCTCTAAATTTGAGTAGCATTCGCATAGCCCTGGTATATCGTCCACCTTCTTCTTCTACATCTCAGGATGGAGAGCTTATTGATTTTTTAACTTCTTTTCTTGCCACTTCGAATCCAGCTTTACTCTTGGGAGACTTCAACATACATTTAGACTGGCTTAACCCGGTCTCCAGCTGTGGACAAACATCACTGCTTTTAGACTTTGTCGAGTCTATGGGTTTTGTACAACATGTTTCTGAACCAACTAGAGGTCTCAAATTTCTTGATTTGGTTATATCTTCCCCGGAACTAGTAAGTGAATGTAAAGTTAATATCCCTTTCAAGAATTCAGACCACAATTCCATCTCTTTCAAATTAGAAAATCCGTTAGAACCCCTTATGTATGAACAGTCATATGATTTTAGTAAAGCTAATTTCAACTTCATCGGTAATTGCCTCTATCTTACTGATTGGGATAGATTATTTAACGGTTTTTCTGACATGGATGACCTTTATAATCGGTTTGTAAATCATGTGTCCTCTCTTTTCCCTAAGTTTGTTCCTCTCAGAAAGTCAAGGTTAGCATTTGAGAAGTACCCTCCACATATCAAGAGTCTCTATGCTCACAAATTAGCTCTCTTCCAAAAGATTGGTTTAAGACCAGTCCAAGACCTCTATTCCAGAGTATGTGTTAAGCTTGATAGAGAAATCAAAAATATTTACGGAATAAAGAAAATGCACTTCTTAGTAATAATCATTCGCAGAAATTCTACAACTACATTGGAACGCGGTTAAAATCCAACAAAAATACTTCCGGAATCACTGGTTCATTGGTCGATGCTAGTTCAAGAGTTCTGCGATCTGAAAAGGATAAAGCTGAAGCGCTGGCTGTGTATTTTTCTTCTGTATACATCACCGATAATGGAGTTCTCCCTAGATATGAGGGATTTATTGATAAATCTATGCCTTTCTCATTGATCTTTCCGGGAGAGGTTAGTTACTTTCTGAAAAAGTTGAAGTCAAGTTGTACTCTACCCGCCGATGGAATTCCCTCCATAATCTACAAAAAATGTGCTTTTGACATGGCTGAACCTCTTGCTATCATCTTTAATCAGTCCATTCTTACTGGTTCCATTCCGAATCTTTGGAAACGGACATACGTGATTCCTATCCCTAAGGTTATAGCTCCTAAGAATGTCTGTGAATTTCGACCGATTTCTTTATCTCCTAGTTCATGTAAAGTTCTAGAAAGGATTATGAAAAGAAAACTCGAACATTGGTTTCAGATACATAAAGTTATACCAGAGGAACAACATGGATTTGTACGTGGAAAATCAGTAACTACCCAACTTCTTGAGTGTACACAAAAGTGGCGTAAATCTCTTGATCTAAATCGATCTACGGATATTGTTTATATTGATCTAGCCAAAGCGTTCGATGTTGTGTCACATAGCAAACTCCTATTTAAACTCGAGAAATTCGGTATTAGAGGAAACCTCCTTGATTGGTTTGAATCATTCTTAACTGAACGTACTTTCTTAGTTAAAGTAGGTAATTCTTCATCTTCCATTAAATATGCTTCTAGTGGCGTTCCCCAGGGTAGTGTTTTAGGCCCGCTTCTTTTCTTGGTATACATATCAGATATTGCCAATGTTTTCTCACGACTCCCACTTGTCGAATATCGATTGTTTGCAGATGACATAAAGGCTTACACAAGTTATGACTCTCGAGTCCTCTCTACTGCACAGGCACAGCTTGCAACAGCATTGAGCAGATTCGCGGATTACTGTGATGCATGGCAACTGAATATTGCGGAAGAGAAATCTAGCGTTCTCTATATGGGGAAATCAAACCCTAGGTTTTCCTATATGCTCAATGGTGTACCTATCAAAAGTGGCGAGTGCATTAGAGATCTATGAATCCTTATCGATGACAATCTTACATTCAAGTTACATATTGAGTTGACAATCAAAAAGGCGCTAGGTACCACTTTCAATATATTCAGATCTCTCTCATGTAATAAACATGATGTATATTTACGTTGCTTTAAAAGCTATGTTTTGCCAATACTTGAGTTCGCCAGTCCTGTGTGGTCACCGTACCTTAAGAGAGATATACGTGGTCTCGAAAGAGTTCAACACATTTTCACTAAGCTTGTTGTTCATCGCTGTAATGTTAGTTCAAGTTTTTCTAGATTAGTTCCATCCTATTCGAGCCGACTAACTCTGTTTAATCTGAATTCATTATATACACGTAGAACAGTTATTGATATTATCCTTGCTCTTAAGATCGTTCGTGGTGATATCTCGTTGCCAATTAGTTCCTTCTATATATTCAAACCAACAAATGGGAGAGTTTCCTCTTTCCGCCTCGCCACATCTTCCTATAATAGATTGAACCTTAAATATTCATTTGCAGAAGAACCACATTCTATCTGAACAAGCTCGGTGATTTCTGTTTGTGTAGCTATAGTGCTTTGAAAGCAAAGCTTTTATGTCTTCCGAATCTATTAGGTTTTCTAGAAATTGATATAAATGATCTCTGATTTAAAGAAATAGTCCGCCTCTTCTCCTACCCTTCCTCAGATCCAGATCAGCGCACCAGACTCAGTTGCCTACCGGTCCGCTTCCCGGTACATCCTCAGTCCTCTTCCTGAGAGCCAGTCCCTCCCTGGCGTGAGATGCACTGCCTGGTTGTTGCTGGTTTGCCTTCTGGGGAGGGTTTGCCTTCCCCCCCCTTCTCCCCATCTTAGCATTTTTTCCCTCTAAACTTTACTGTTGCTTTTTATAAATAATATTATTCACGCATTTTTTTTTCTCTCCGACATTGATGTAACATCTTCTTGATGTATGAATAAATAAGAATAAATAAAATGGAGCCGTTTCTGGAAAAGCAGAACAGCTCAGCAATTTTTTTCTGAAAACAGTATTTTTCGAGATTTCTGAAATATGTTCTTGTTTACTTGTTTCTTTTTATTGCAATGATCTTGGTGGACCACAAAGATGCCAGACAGTCACTCACTGATGATGATCAGAAAGATGCAAGACATTCACAAAGATGCAAGAAACACTGTAAAATATACTTTTTGGTATACTTCTGCACGGTACTGTATATCAGATTTGAGACTGATCAATACAAGGTTTTGATTGGAATCTACGTGAGCAAGCACGCTTCTTTTTGTTGAAGTTTTTAGAACATTCTATCAGTTTCCACTAAATTCTCAATTGATGAAGCGATCGATCTTCAAAAAGTTTAAACAGAAAATGGTGCGAAAAAGCCCGTAGTTGTCGGGCAACCTAATATTAGGCCCTTGAGATTAATTTTTTTAAAGGAATTGCTTCTGAAAATATCCAAAACTTTTTTGAGTTTCATCTTTGTAAACTTTCGCGTCATTTTACTCATTCCTCATTTAGAAGCGAAATATTTGATTAAGTTCGGAAAGATGTCGTATAGTCTTCATTCTATAATGGATGTTCGCCCTGAGTGCCCTACTCTGTCTCGAATATTCTGATGGGGACCTTGCGCAAGGCCTTTCAAGTGTGGCCCAATGCTCAAGTAGCCGATCTCTTCCCTTGCACTTTCGCTGCCTCTCTCTCGCTATCTCTTTCTCCCTCTCTCTCTCTCTCCTCTCTCTTGTCATCTCTCTGTCTCTCTTTTTCTCTCTATCTCTTTCTCTCTATTTTTTCTTTTTTCTCTCTCTTTCTAGTTGCCTCTCTCTACTTCTCTGTCTCTCTATCACTTCCTTCCGCTTATTCATGGCATGGCAGTTCCTTACATTCATACATAGTAATTAAGATTTAAACAAGCTTAAAACAAAGCAGAACGATGCTGTTCAAAAGTTACAAAGTGGATTGCGTGAAGGTAAATCCATTTGAATTTTCTCGTTCACCACTTCGATATAATTACAGTTGAATTACAGAAGAAAAGGTAAAGAGTTGCCTGGAATTATACATACGTGCTAACGTTTCGAGGTCGAGTGCGGGGCTCGAGCAACTTGCGTTTCTGTCTCAACCGTCCAACCAGTTACTGCTTCTGGGTTACCGATGTAAAGTGTGAGTAGCAGGCTATTAGAGTTCGAAAAAGACGTGGAAGCACTGTCGAAAATTGTTACCCTTTTCATATGTCCGAGAAAGGAATCGATTTCGAACCCATCACTTAGTATTCAATTACACTATTAGCGCAGAGGTATGTACACAACAACCCGGATATCTGAGTAGTATCAATGTTTTTTCTTCAAATGCAAAGTGAGTTTCCGTGGAGGTCCGGGCGCGGCATAATGGAAGTGTGCTCGACTGTTGTGCGTCCCAAGTTCCCAAGTTCGTCTCCCACCTCCGGAGAGATCCAAACAAACTAAGAGGGTTGCTGGTAGTGCTAATGCACGAATCTGACCCCCCTACTACTGATAACCACACTGGCAGTGATCAAGCTGGAAACCACTGGTTCTACCAGAATAGGTCTTTCCTGCATCATAAGGAAGCGCGTACCCTGCCCGAGACGGGAACAAGCGCGAGGAAAATTTATTTTACAGAGTGAGTTTCCAGAGAACTATTTTATTCTGAGCCCACACTTCATTTTATCTGTTACTACGATTATATTGGTCCTGCGTTAATTCTCTCGAGCATTTCAACTTTTCAAATGTTTTGATAATTAGCGTAAAATGAAAAGGTGAAGAGAAGTGAAGCAGTCATCATGAACACCACAATACAGAAAAATTAAGCAGATCTCTCGTTTTCGATATCAAAGGGCTCTGTTTATTGTATTTTGTTAATTCAAATATGATATTTATTTTTTATTGCTTGTAATTAAAGTTTTGCGGTAATTCGCAATTAATGAATATTGCATGCACGAGATTAGTGTTGATGCAGTTAAACAGTAATCACGACGAAGTCTAGAAAACAAAATTTGAGAACAAAATTTGAAGATTGAGAAAAACATTAGATAAAACCTTTTTTGCTTTACAAAACATATGTATGTATATGCTTTAACTTAGTATGGGTTTTCCATCTTTTGCTTTTGCTCTTCGTCAAACCAATTCTTGCTCAGTTCCTGGCAACTTATACTTTATGATTCGGTCACCAAACCGCTCTAGCCTATTCCCACTCTATATGGATATCTCTGGGCGGGCTCTCCGAAAGTAGTCCCTGTCTCTTCTATGCAACCCTTCTCAAGTCCACGCTTTCTCCCCTCCCCCCTCCCTAGCGAATGCATCCATTCTCTTGCTTGATTTATGGACCGAGTCTCCAAAAAAGTTAAAGTCATGTTTTTAGGAAATCCTGCTGGGAACCTCAATTAAACTGTTGCTTTCTGAAAATCACTCCTGTGTAGTCAACGGCTTGAAGAAGTTTTTCCTTTTATACTAAGACTTTTTTTCAAATTTATCATATGTCCTTTTAGTTTTGAGTAAAAGGTTATTCTTCCAGAAAGATTGATTTTCACTTTGATTCAATTTAAAATATAATTTTTCTTCAACATTCAAATACATAAAGTGATGATCATTTTGCTTGTAATTTTGAGAAATATGTTTTCCCAATTATTTCGTTGCCTAATCCTTAATAACTGAATCTACATATGTAGCAGTGTATATTTATATGTTTGTACTTACATCCTCTGATCACAAGGATGAATTGGAATGTAAGACTGATGAGATGAATGTTTTCAGATCAATCAATTCTGCGAATGATTCTCCCCGTATTGTGCTGGACTTTTCAATTTCTCACGGTTTGGTCGATCCTATGCTTAGTTAAAAATATAAGGCAAATTTTGATTAAAAATGTAGTTTTTGAAGTTCATAACTCTAAAAATATTTCCAATTGCGTTAAGCAATTTATCCACGTGGGAGATTTAGCTTGACATAATACATTTTGGCTAGTGTCGGTTCGTGCTACCGTATTAAACGCAATATGATGGTGAAAACAAGTTTTCAACTTTTAAAACAAATTTGGGTGATTTTAAGGAAACAAAAGTGTGTTTCAGTTGTGTATTTAAATTCTAAAACCACAGAAGTTGAAAGAACATGAGTGTGGAGCTCGAGTGAAGATGTATCTATATTTGAGATGAGATGTTGCAGAGAAGCTCCGCAGCAGACAGCCTTGATGGATACTCCGAACTCATACACAGCGAGGTTTCTTTTTAAAAAAAATTTACTTAATAAAGTTTGCTAAACTTTATCTTATGCTTTTATACTCAGGTGAAACAGACAACATTATCATAGAGTTCACAGGGCAAAAAACGCTCAGAATAACGGTAAGCAAAAAAAAAGAGTATTTAAAAAAAGAAGTGTTCTAGTGCGTGCTAGAGTGTAGACATACTGGAGATCGGTATGTCGATGTGACCTTCTTCTTCTTCTTAGCGTTGTCCCGCGCCGGCCAAGGTCGGAGTAGGGTCCGCTGTACGGCTTCTAGCTCTTCAGAAACATCTGTCCGTTGCGTCTTCCGAGTGGAGTCTTGCAAGGCGCAGGTCTTGGTTGGGCGTATCCATATATCTTGTCTTCGGTTTGCCTCGCGGGCGTTTGCCTGGTACTTCCATGTCAAGGGCGTGTCTTGCGATGTTGGTCGCGTCTCTTCGCATCACGTGTCCATACCATCTAACTCTCCCTTCTCGCATCTTGTCTTGTATTGGGGCAACGCCGAGTCTCCCTCACAATCGTGTTACGCACACAATCTAGGCGAGTCAGTCCTAGTGTCCAGCGTAACATTTTCATCTCATTCGTGTGGATAATGTTCTCGGTTACACGCGTTGTAGGCCAGATCTCCGTCGAATAGAGAAGCACGGGACGGATCACTGTTTTATACATCTTTCCGCGTATGCCTTTTATACACCATACAATATTTTATAACTTTTTTTTGCCAAAAATTCTGCATTCACATGCCTACATTTCCTGCCACACGTTCAATCTCTGTTTTAACCAGGTGACCGTTCCAGGATAAATTTATGAAGCGATAAGCCATTTATAATCTTGATGAAGAATTTAATGGCTTTGATCTCAAATTTGAATCAGCGATTTTGTTCCAGAGAACCCAATATCGTTTTTCAAAAATGGTGGTCTCGGAAATTCAATTTTTCATGAGACGTAAAAGTGAATTATGATTAAAAAATGAAATTATGTGAATTAAAAAGATCTCTACCTTTTTGAAAAAGTTTGGATAGCTGAGACGGAGGCAGATCGTCTTTTTTTTGTCTTAAATTTTCTTAACGAAAAAGTGTTTGTGAAGTTGAATTATCAAGTTAGACAAGTTCTTTGAAATGAAATAAAACTGTCGCATATTTAAAGGCGGTAAAACCAAGAAGCGTTTCCAAACATACAATGGGAGATAGCTAAATTTCTCAAATCGTATTGTGTTCGAATTAAAATTAATTTCATACAAATTATGTCATTATTATCATGATTCGAGTTCCCGATGAAACACACACGTGACGAAACACATAAAACATAGAAAAGATAAGCTTGAAAATGATTTGAACGGTGAAAATGATTTGAACGGTGCGCTCCCAAGGTTTCCAATTCCGGCTGGTGACCGGGTTCGACCATACTTGTGAGAAAAAGAGTGGAGGGGAAGAAAAAACCACTCGTGTGCCGGAATCCACGACTTTAGAGCTGCCAGTCTGATTCTCGAGTGCTCTACCAGTTTAGCCATCGTGGGCCAAAGGGTATAAATATATATATATATATATATATAATGGATGATGTTCACCGGTATGACAAACGGCTGAGAAGATGTGCGACTATATGTAGTTTCTGCGCTGAGTTTATGACTCTTTTCCGCAATTTGATGAGGACCTCGAACACATTTTTTTTTCAATTCAAACGCTTTATCAAGATCAACAAGCCACATCGGGAAATCATCGATTATGGGATCTGAGCGTTGATTATGGGATCCTCGAACACAATGAAGCATAAATATGTTATCGCAGTAGTAGATCAAGAAGGCCTTCAATCTAAAACATACTCGTCCTTAACTAACCAGTACTGACGGATTTGTATGGCTGATGCACATTTGTCTGAAGGAGCATAAAGCAAAGATTTCCTATGTTGAATATAAAATGTAATCCTGTCAAGGGGCATGTCAGAGGCACCCACCGAATAACTGTCTTCCATTTCTTGTCCCTCACTCTCTTTCTCGTGCTCGATTCTTCCTTTTTCTTCTGTATTTTGTTTATCCCTCACTGGCTCCCTATTTTTCGCTCTGTCTGCTTTGCTCTTGGCTTTGCTCCCCCCTCTCTCGATCGAACTCACTCTCCCTCTTTGTCCATCTGTCTCTCTCAGCCTGTCTAATTATCCTCCCTTCCTTCGCTCTCTCTGCTGCCTCCTCGTCTACCTAGACATTCCTTGGTCGTCCATATCTGCCTCATGAAATGTCTCAGCGAGGAAGAAGAGCCAATGAGGCTCTAAACTCCCCCGGGACATGATCCAACACATAACAACTTGCTCTCACTTTAACGCTTTGTCTCTGTGGCCGATTCTTCTCTCGCAGACTCTCAGATGACATCGCACTTCATTTTTGTTCTTCTCTCACACGTTTCCTCTCTATTATCTCTCTCTTTCTCTCTCTATCTTTATCCCTTTCTCTCTTTCTGTCCCTCGCTCTCTCATCTTTTAACGTGTGATATCGTTTTCCCTTGTGAGTTCTTGCAACATGTTAGTAGCAATTGAAGTGAAAGTTGTTATGGGCAGCAGAATGTTCCATCAATCAACAGGGATGTAAACGAGAGCTTTTCAATCCATTTCTATATCATGGCAAACTGATCAGAACTCTGAGCGTTGCCCCTCCAGGGTGGTATCCGCTCTTCTATTTGCAAACTAGAATGTTCTTGAGCCCTCCAACACAGTCCTCTAACCAAACCCCCTTCCCTAAAAGTTTTCGGAACCTTCCTTATCGGGTTACCCTTCCGCAGTACTTGAAAATACACGTTTCCTTCTCATTTTCTATGCTTATCGAGTTTTCTAGGGACGAGTTTTCATCTTAAAGCACTCAGAACGTTCGCTTTTTTACGATAATCGACTAGTATTTCTTCAACTGACTCAGAAAATTGAAAAAAATATTTTGAAGATTGTAAAAGAAGGCATAAGTTTTTTTATTTTTATTTTCGGAAATTTCAATGAGGACAATGAAGGAAATTCTAAAAATACTGAAAAAGATACTCGAATTCTGCGTATATTTGGAACGCTTTTCGTTCTAAAATAGCAGAGCCTAAAGCTCCTTTATCAAAATTATCAAGGTGATTAAAGATGTGATAACTGAATGAGTGAAGATCTTGGAGTTCTTTCTTGATCTAATATAGTTCTGCAAAAAAATTATTGCGTGTACGATGCGAATCGACTTCAAATCAATAAAACTTTAGGACTTGACGATTTCAAAGCGTTACAACCTAGGAAGTTCTCAAGTTCAATGCGGTACAATTCAAAGATTGGACGAATTAAAATCAAGAAAAATTGAAGAAAAAAACTCGAGAAGCCGGAAGGAATACAACCCAAACGTGTTCGAGCCGGAAGCAATACAACCCAAACGTGTTCGAGCCGGAAGCAATACAACCCAAACGTGTTCGAGCCGGAAGCAATACAACCCAAACGTGTTCGAGCCGGAAGCAATACAACCCAAACGTGTTCGAGCCGGAAGCAATACAACCCAAACGTGTTCGAGCCGGAAGCAATACAACCCAAACGTGTTCGAGCCGGAAGCAATACAACCCAAACGTGTTCGAGCCGGAAGCAATACAACCCAAACGTGTTCGAGCCGGAAGCAATACAACCCAAACGTGTTCGAGCCGGAAGCAATACAACCCAAACGTGTTCGAGCCGGAAGCAATACAACCCAAACGTGTTCGAGCCGGAAGCAATACAACCCTGATGTATTGTCTGAAAGTTTACCCTACCATTCCGGAGTGCCTCAAGGCAGCTGCCTTGGGCCTCTATTCTTTACCATTTTCCTTACTGACATTATCAATATCATTCCTGAAAACGTCCATTGTTTGTTATATGCAGACGATATTAAATTGTTTTCGGTCGACCCACTATCTCTTCAAGCAGCTTTAGATTGTGTGTCTGAATACGCTCAAATGTGGACCCTGTCAATTTCTACCCCAAAATGTTTCGTTATGTATTGTGGTAGCAGCAATCGTAAATTCTCATACTCGATTGACGGAAACTTTTTACCACCACAAACACTGGTTAAAGACCTTAGAATCACGTTCGTTCGACTCCTCATTGTCGTTCTCTATCCACATCAACGCCATGTGTAAGAAAGCGACGATACGGATGATCCTGATACTACGAGCGCTCAAGACCAAGTCCATCCCCGTTTTGCTGCGTGCTTGGAAGACGTACATCTTACCTCTACTTGAGTACGGAAGTGAAGTGTGGGCTCCTATGTCTATTGGCCTCGTGAATGAAATTGAGAGGACACAACGATCTTTTACCCGTCGCATTCTCTTTAGAAAGGGAATTATTGATCTCAGCTACTGCGAACGTCTAGATCTATTAAATCTTTCATCACTAGAGTAGAGCATCGGAGAGCCGTGGCCGATCTATGCCTTATTCATAAATGTTTACACGGAAATGCTGAATTGGACACAACTTATCTTTACAAGTTGCAGCCTTCCCCGTACAGTCGTAGAATATCTCACTCTTTGAGAATTTTATTACCGACCAAGCTTAAGGATTCTAGAAACACATTTGTGTCACGCTTAATTTATGTCTGGAACAACTTGCCTAACGAAATCGTTACATCGAAATCATCTCAAGCTTTTAAAACCTCTATCTCATATCTTTCTAGAGATGAAATCGTGCCTCGTTCTTTAATCCGAAATTAGATTTAGTAATTTTTTTCATTGTTTATTCTCCTTTATAACTATGCCACGGATCATTTTTATCTACTACTCTTCTCAGTGTGAACTTGCATCCTTCTTTTTATTACTATTATTACTACCTTTCTTGAAGCTCAAACTCCCGGTGCTTGCTTGTATGTATTACCTAAACTGATATCACTTATGTCACAGTGATCCACTTTGCACACCTATCCTTGTAACACTAGTATGCAATTTGGAATAAAGATTGATTGATTGAACCCAAACGTGTTCGAGCCGGAAGCAATACAACCCAAACGTGTTCGAGCCGGAAGCAATACAACCCAAACGTGTTCGAGCCGGAAGCAATACAACCCAAACGTGTTCGAGCCGGAAGCAATACAACCCAAACGTGTTCGAACCAGAAGCAATACAACCCAAACGTGTTCGAGCCGGAAGCAATACAACCCAAACGTGTTCGAGCCGAAAGCAATACAAGAAAGTTCGAGCCGAAAGCAATATTTGATTCTTTCTATATCAGATTCTTTCTATATCAATTGTTGAGCCAGTCCTTTTCTCAAACCAATTCCAAACAAACAGATATGTCTGTTCCCTCGTCAGTTTCTCAACCCTCATCTGATGTACAAATTCTGATCCAAGCTGTCAACCGTCAAAGCGACCAAATCTCCCAACTTCTGAATGCAGTAACCTCAATGATGACGACATTATCTTCTCTCATTCCTCTTCTCTCTAAGCTCACAACCCAAACCCCGGCCCCTCCATCCAACTCTTTGATGACTTCCTCTCTCATATCGCAGCCTGAACTTCTCGCCTATGACGCGGTCAGGAGAGTCCTTCAGGAAGACAAAGTCATTCTGGAAGAGGAGGCTCACAACATCGTTTTGGTCGGCATTCCGGAGGAGATAAGAAAAGACGCCACGGATCAACATGATGGAAAACTTCTTGATTCTCTCGTTAGTGAACTCAATATACCTTCTCTCACTAATGCATTCAACCAAGGTTCTATCACTCATCGACGCTTCGGAAATGAAGAGAACAAGAGAAGAATTCTTAAGATTCATTTTCCATCGCCATCTCTCCGAACAGAAGTACTTCGAAAACTACGAGTCCGTCGTCCTGAAGTACTTCGCATATTTCCTCACGCGTACGCGAGAGAAGACCTTACCAGAGAAGGACTCCAACTCGAGAAGGACTGCAAGAAACTCGCTAAAGAAAGAAACGACAAAGCTGGATTGATGGAGTGGGGGGTACAAGGAACAAGGCTCATTCGATTCTCTCATCCGCGTCCTCTATACACTCCGAAGACAGACGCTGAGGCTAATGGTTCTCTTCAAAACGTGACGGTGACAAGAGGAAAAAGGATGGACGCAAACGATGTACAGAAATAGGTCAGTAGTGCTGATGGCGATAGCCTGTTTACTTCTTCTGATATTTGGAATAGCCAACATAGTATTAGAGGAAATTTTAGTTTTTACTATAGTAATTGTCGCTCTATACGGAATAAATTGTACGATCTTAATCATTTATTATCTTTAACGCAATACAATGCTATTTGCTTTTCAGAAACTTGGTTACACGATAGTGAACCTGATGTCATTTTACATTCAAATAAACCATATTCTGTTTTTCGTTCTGATAGAAACTCTAATATCAGTAACAGAGGTGGCGGAGTAGCAATTTTAGTGCAATCTAGACTCAGTCCAGTAGCAACTTCGTCGATGTCAGTTTCAGAATGTGAAGCTATTACAGTTGAGTTACAATGTAGTGACAAAAATTCATATTTTTCTCGGGTTAGATTAATGTGTGTTTATCGATCTCCCAGTGCCCCAGACGATATCATGAATGAGTTATTAGCATACTTCTCTTTAAATACCATTCCCAATGTCCCTCTCATAATCGTTGGTGATTTGAATTTGCCTTGTATTGATTGGGACAAGTTGACGTGTTCTAAGAGCTATTCTTCTACTCAATTTCTTAATTACTGTTGTGATAACCATTTCACTCAGTACATTCTGATGCCGACTCGAAGTCAGAACATTCTTGATCTTCTTTTATGCAATCATCCGATTATCTCTTCTTCTAGTGTTATTGCTCCCTTCACATCCCAGTGCGATCATAATTCTATTTGTTTCGATTGTATTACCTCCAAAGTATTCGATGACATAATCAAGCCTATAAAACTTTATTCTGAGGCAAACTGGCATATGATTGAGTACTTTATTTACTGTCATGATTGGACCTTGGCATTATCATCTCTTGACCCTAATCAAGCTTACAACTATATCGTTGATCTACTATGTGACCTTATCGATCGCTTTGTGCCAACTGTTGTTCCTAATTCGTCCTCCTATAGATATCCAGCGCGTATTCAACGCTTATTCAATAAGCTTCAGAAAGTTTCAATTACTGCTCCTTACTCCGAATATTGTAAAAATCTATCAAGAAATTTTTCTTCTGAGCTTTATGATTTTGAAACATCTAAGGAATCTTCTCTGATTGTTAAAGGCAACCGTAAACAGTTTTTCTCGTATTGTACAAATCGTATTAAATCTCAAAACGATTCCTATGTTTTGTATGACAGTAGTGGAACGGTAGTGACGGACCCTTCCATAAAAGCTGAAATGTTTTCTTCTCAGTTCTCATCAACTTTCTCTGAACCGTCTCAGAATGTTCTTCCTGTCCCTATTTTAGCTCCCTTCGATCAACACTTTTCTCTTGAAATAATTGATGATCAAATGATAATCGAGGCTGTTTCTAAGTTAGAGAATAAATGTAATACCTCACCCGATTCCATTCCGAACATTTTTATCAAAAAATGTAAATTTGCGTTGTTGAAACCTCTGCGTATTTTATTTAACAACTGTTTAATGACTGGAATCGTACCCGATATGTGGAAGTTTGCTATTGTAAAGCCTCTGCTCAAAAACAAAGGACTTCCTATCTTATCAAATTACAGACCCATTTCTTTAACCTGCTCGATTTCTAAAGTAATGGAAAAAGTTATTGTTAATTCTATTTCAAAGTATCTTGAAGAGCGTTCATTGCTCTCCCCTTTTCAAGCCGGTTTTCGACCTAATCGATCGACAATCACTTCTTTAGCCGAATCATATTCCTTCATAACCCACTCTCTGAGTTCAAGTATTGATATTGATGTAATTTTCCTAGACATCTCAAAAGCTTTTGATTCTGTAGATATTCGATTTCTATTGTTTAAATTGAATTCACTTGGTATTGTAGGGCCAGCACTTAAATTTATCTCTTCTTTCCTCAACTCCCGTAAACAATCAGTGATCATCGATGGTATCAACTCAGTACCAGCTTCAGTTTTAAGTGGTGTTCCTCAAGGTTCTTCAATAGGCCCGTTGTTGTTTTTACTGTTCATTGACGACATCAAGAAAGTTATCCCTGCTACTATTCGCTTCAGTATTTTTGCCGATGATGTTAAGCTGCTAGCTCAAGTACCCTTATATTCAGATGACTTACAAACAGCAGTCAACAATATATTTGAGTGGTGCACTCAGTGGAACCTTACTCTATCAACTTCTAAATGTACTGTTCTTCATATAGGCAAGCAATCGGTGTTTCACCCCTACTCTATCAACCATATTCCATTGATTGTTACCAACCAGGTTAAAGATTTAGGGATTTTGTTAACTCATGATTTCCGTTTCAATTCTCATATTGAGAAGATTTGTAAAAAAGCCTCTTCTACTGCAAACCTTATTCTGAAGGCTTTCAAGACCAAATCATGCGAAATGCTCATGCTTGCTTTTAATGTATACGTTAGACCGATTCTCGAATACGGGACTGAAATTTGGTCCCCTACCACGAAATACCTCATCAATGATTTAGAATATGTACAACGTAATTTTACTAGAAGGCTGTTATATAGATGTGGTAATGTAAGCCTGCCTTATTCTCAGAGATTGAAACTGCTCAAAACTGAGTCATTAGAATATCGTCGAGCATTCAGAGATCTATGTTTTTTGCACAAATGTTTACATAACAAATGCTCTCTCGATTTTTCCTTTCTATACATTTTATCTCCCCCCAAGTATAATACAAGACAAGCGCACTCTCTCAGAATTCGTCTGCCTATCGTTTACCCGGCTAGGTTGTCTACGTTTGTCTCAAGATCAATAGCAATATGGAACTCCTTTCCGGAAGATATCGTTGTAATCGAAAGTTCTTCAAGTTTTGCGACAAGACTAAAAAAAATTCCATTTGAAGTTGTGCTTCCTTGTCCGAGTGTAACAGATTGACGATTATTTGTATTTACATACATATGTATAGGACACAATCTTCTGATTATAAATAACTATAGACGCTATTTCATATCATTTTTTTTTTCTTAGATGATATTTGGATTAGTTGAATGCCATTCAGCACTTTTGAATGAATGATTGTTTTTTTTCTTCTTTGTCTCCCTATCCTACGCGTCCATGCTAATTGGAACTACCATTCATAATTGTATTACATGTTGTTGTTCTTGCATGGAATAAATGAATTGAAAAAAAAATGAATTGAATTGAACCCAAATATGTTCGATTGGTGCTTCCGTTCACTTTGTTACCTGCTAAGAATGCATATCCACTGAATTTAAATTAATTTCACGAAGGGCTTCAAAAGGTGCAAAAGAGTGCGTGAATTTGTTTTCAACGGGGGTTGAGCATCGCAGAGGAAGGAAAGGAGTGGATTTAGTTCGCAGAGGAAGGAAAGGAGTGGATTTAGTTCGCAGAGGAAGGAAAGGAGTGGATTTAGTTCGCAGAGGAAGGAAAGGAGTGGATTTAGTTCGCAGAGGAAGGAAAGGAGTGGATTTAGTTCGCAGAGGAAGGAAAGGAGTGGATTTAGTTCGCAGAGGAAGGAAAGGAGTGGATTTAGTTCGCAGAGGAAGGAAAGGAGTGGATTTAGTTCGCAGAGGAAGGAAAGGAGTGGATTTAGTTCGCAGAGGAAGGAAAGGAGTGGATTTAGTTCGCAGAGGAAGGAAAGGAGTGGATTTAGTTCGCAGAGGAAGGAAAGGAGTGGATTTAGTTCGCAGAGGAAGGAAAGGAGTGGATTTAGTTCGCAGAGGAAGGAAAGGAGTGGATTTAGTTCGCAGAGGAAGGAAAGGAGTGGATTTAGTTCGCAGAGGAAGGAAAGGAGTGGATTTAGTTCGCAGAGGAAGGAAAGGAGTGGATTTAGTTCGCAGAGGAAGGAAAGGAGTGGATTTAGTTCGCAGAGGAAGGAAAGGAGTGGATTTAGTTCGCAGAGGAAGGAAAGGAGTGGATTTAGTTCGCAGAGGAAGGAAAGGAGTGGATTTAGTTCGCAGAGGAAGGAAAGGAGTGGATTTAGTTCGCAGAGGAAGGAAAGGAGTGGATTTAGTTCGCAGAGGAAGGAAAGGAGTGGATTTAGTTCGCAGAGGAAGGAAAGGAGTGGATTGAGCATCGCAGAGGAAGGAAAGGAGTGGATTTAGTTCGCAGAGGAAGAAAAGGAGTGGATTTAGTTCGCAGAGGAAGGAAAGGAGTGGATTTAGTTCGCAGAGGAAGGAAAGGAGTGGATTTAGTTCGCAGAGGAAGGAAAGGAGTGGATTTAGTTCGCAGAGGAAGGAAAGGAGTGGATTTAGTTCGCAGAGGAAGGAAAGGAGTGGATTTAGTTCGCAGAGGAAGGAAAGGAGTGGATTTAGTTCGCAGAGGAAGGAAAGGAGTGGATTTAGTTCGCAGAGGAAGGAAAGGAGTGGATTTAGTTCGCAGAGGAAGGAAAGGAGTGGATTTAGTTCGCAGAGGAAGGAAAGGAGTGGATTGAGCATTAGTTCGCAGAGGAAGGAAAGGAGTGGATTTAGTTCGCAGAGGAAGGAAAGGAGTGGATTTAGTTCGCAGAGGAAGGAAAGGAGTGGATTTAGTTCGCAGAGGAAGGAAAGGAGTGGATTTAGTTCGCAGAGGAAGGAAAGGAGTGGATTGAGCATCGCAGAGGAAGGAAAGGAGTGGATTTAGTTCGCAGAGGAAGGAAAGGAGTGGATTTAGTTCGCAGAGGAAGGAAAGGAGTGGATTTAGTTCGCAGAGGAAGGAAAGGAGTGGATTTAGTTCGCAGAGGAAGGAAAGGAGTGGATTTAGTTCGCAGAGGAAGGAAAGGAGTGGATTTAGTTCGCAGAGGAAGGAAAGGAGTGGATTTAGTTCGCAGAGGAAGGAAAGGAGTGGATTGAGCATCGCAGAGGAAGGAAAGGAGTGGATTTAGTTCGCAGAGGAAGGAAAGGAGTGGATTTAGTTCGCAGAGGAAGGAAAGGAGTGGATTTAGTTCGCAGAGGAAGGAAAGGAGTGGATTTAGTTCGCAGAGGAAGGAAAGGAGTGGATTTAGTTCGCAGAGGAAGGAAAGGAGTGGATTGAGCATCGCAGAGGAAGGAAAGGAGTGGATTTAGTTCGCAGAGGAAGGAAAGGAGTGGATTTAGTTCGCAGAGGAAGGAAAGGAGTGGATTTAGTTCGCAGAGGAAGGAAAGGAGTGGATTTAGTTCGCAGAGGAAGGAAAGGAGTGGATTTAGTTCGCAGAGGAAGGAAAGGAGTGGATTTAGTTCGCAGAGGAAGGAAAGGAGTGGATTTAGTTCGCAGAGGAAGGAAAGGAGTGGATTTAGTTCGCAGAGGAAGGAAAGGAGTGGATTTAGTTCGCAGAGGAAGGAAAGGAGTGGATTTAGTTCGCAGAGGAAGGAAAGGAGTGGATTTAGTTCGCAGAGGAAGGAAAGGAGTGGATTGAGCATCGCAGAGGAAGGAAAGGAGTGGATTTAGTTCGCAGAGGAAGGAAAGGAGTGGATTTAGTTCGCAGAGGAAGGAAAGGAGTGGATTTAGTTCGCAGAGGAAGGAAAGGAGTGGATTTAGTTCGCAGAGGAAGGAAAGGAGTGGATTTAGTTCGCAGAGGAAGGAAAGGAGTGGATTTAGTTCGCAGAGGAAGGAAAGGAGTGGATTTAGTTCGCAGAGGAAGGAAAGGAGTGGATTGAGCATCGCAGAGGAAGGAAAGGAGTGGATTTAGTTCGCAGAGGAAGGAAAGGAGTGGATTTAGTTCGCAGAGGAAGGAAAGGAGTGGATTTAGTTCGCAGAGGAAGGAAAGGAGTGGATTTAGTTCGCACGCAAAAGGAATTTTCTAAGAGTTTATGCAACTTTAGTATATTATTCTTCTGCTTACAAAAGGTCCTCAGAAACAATAAGAAACAATATAAAACATTCGAAGAATGATGAAGGGTAATGGTTGGGGATTCGAAAGCACACTCAAGCTACTTGAAATTTTTTTATAGATAAGATGGCTATCGGTTAAGGTTTTTCAGGCACAATGTGTACCAATTAGCTTGTTAGAGCAACTGCTCTTTTTGTTTTCAGGTAGGAGTGATAATCGAGCCTATGACTGTCATCTCCAACGCGTCCACGACGACATCCCGCGCGCGCTGCTCTCTCTCCCTCCACAGGTGAGCCGCACTGACTCCGTTAACCCCCCCTCCTCCGCTCGCTGCTCTCTCTCCCTCAACAGGTGAGTCGCACCGACTCCGTTCACCCCTCCGCCCACCCCCCTCGCGCGCTGTTCCTCTCTCTCTCTCTCTCCACAGGTGAGCAGCACTGAATCCGTTAACCCCCCTCCTCCGCTCGCTGCTCTCTCTCCCTCAACAGGTGAGCAGCACTGAATCCGTTCACCCCACTCCCCTCCTAGTATCTCGAAGCCAACATTGCAGTTTTCCTGGCCTCCTACCTCAGCTCACCAGAAATACAATGATTTTTGCTCAACCTACCCACATTTTCACTGTGTTTTTAACTAAGTAAATTTTGTGCTACCGCTAATTTTATAGGAAGTGTGACCGACTTTATCACTGATTGACGGTTAGTTGATCTTAATAACTCGAGTACTAATTACAAAAAACTTCAAAACTTTTATATATAAACGAAAGAATTTTATCAAAACTTCTCAAAAATTTTTTCATAAAAAAAGAGATTTGATTCAGGAATCTGTGCTCCTCTGAGTCCCTGCGACCAAATGAGACAATCGCGTGGAACACCCGGCTCTGCGTCCAGTGGAGATGCAAAGTTGGTGAGTAACCAGAGAAGGGGCGAGGGACTCACCAAAAATCAATGAAGGAATCACTGCTCACTCACTTAATCCCTCATTCATTGGTGAAACTTGAGAGACTTCTCAAAAGTTCTAGATTATTTCTAAAATTTTAAAAATGGTTCAGAATCGTTTATCATCACTAGAAGTTCGTTAGGACGTACTGTTTTTGTTTCTTTCTTTTTTAAAACCATGCTTTTAGACGTCGCTCAACTCCTTTCAGAGAATTCCAAAACTCGGTTCCAGGCAAAGGTTTAGATAGTGCGGTGGTGAAGAATTAGATTTGATGTGTTAACCAGAGGGATTCTGGTTATCGCTCACAAAACTGTTGAATATCAACACTTCACTTAGTATTTCATTGAGTATCAATAATCACACGCGAGGGTGTTTCGTGGTTGCATTTCGCAACTCCCCTCGTGTATCTTCATATTCATGCTAAGACTATGATCTTCCAACATTGTGGGAGGAGTCTGGCTCTCCCACTCTCACTCTCTCTGGAGGGGCGGAGCCTAAACTTTCTTGCTCGCCTGTCTCTATATATTTCTTATCGTCACTAATTCTTCAATGTCTGTGCTATTGTATATCGTTTAGTAAGGGATAGATGCTTTCTGAATCAGTTCTTCCCTTGGACCCTTCTTGAATAAAGTCGCTTCTACTTTTGCTGTGTTGCTTGAGCAAGTCAGAGTGGGACACAAAGGCGAGCAGCAAACACCACAAAGCACCAAGTTTGGTGCATTTATCGAACTGCTTTTAAGGCGAGCAAAATACATCCCGAACCCCACAATTTGGTGCATCAGCCGAATTGGAGGAAGTCCGCGTGGCAAGCAGTCTTGGTAAGAAGGATCTCTGAATCCTAGAAAAAAGGGTCTCTGAACCCAAGGATCTCTGAATCCTAGAAAAAAGGGTCTCTGAACCCAGGGTCTCTGAACCTGCGGAAGAAAAGGGTCTCCGAACCCGCGGAAGAATAAGGGTCTCTGAACCCGCAGAAAGAAAAAAGGAGAGGGTCTCCGTACCCAGAGAGAAGAGAAAAGGGTCTCCGTACCCAAAGGCAAAGATCTCTAAACTCAAAAAAGGGGCTCTCTACCCTAAGTCGAGACATAATCTCAGCATAGTAAAGCTGTGATTGCGAAATCTTCGTACAGTTACGACTACAAACACAACTGTGATTTCGAAATCTTCGACAAAAAACACTCTTGCACATCATGACTAGGTCATCACAAATTGCAAGAGAATTTGTCCTGAAGCTGGACTGCCAGCAGGAGAATGCAATCGCTCTAAGCGAAAAGATCAGCCCAGCGTTGATCGAACTGTTAGAGAACGAACTTGCGGTATACAAATACTCAGTTGAATCTCTCAAACAGATGCGAACAAGCCTCAAAAGAAGAATTTTAGAGGCAAAAACAATTCAGGACAAGATGATGCAAGCATCAGAGCAATGGAACAGTTCTATTGATTCATTGGAAGATGAAGAAGAACTAGAGAATGCAGTCAAGGAAAAGCATTCTTACACCGAGACTGAACAACATCAGAAAGCTCTCAAATACATTGCATCATTCATGGAAAAAGGGCACTATTCCGTGGAAACTATCACTGATCGCATAAATGAAATCAGTGATGAAGAAATAGCATCTGAGCGTAAAGATGCTCTCAAAGCGGAACTCAAAAGAATCTCAGACGAAAGAAACAAGAGTAATACCTGCGCCACTTTGGAAAATATAAACAAAGGGCAGTCTGCACTCTCCCATTCAAAAGAAGGTGGTATGGGAGAAGAAATAGTGAAGGAAGGGAAAAAGAGAGAATCTGATGAAGGCATCAGACCAGATGGTAAAAAGATTACCATCACTCCAGAGGGAGACCTAAGAGGAATAGAACATGCTCACTCTGAAAGAGAAACAGAGAAAAGTCTTGCCGCCACTCAAAGGCAGACAGGAGGAAGTGGATCGCGACAAAGAGATGGTGTTAAAGAAAATGACACGTCGTCCCATTACATAGAAAGTGGCTATGCAAAGCTCCCGACACTACCAGTGCCAAAGTTCACAGGAATTCGAAAAGAATTCAACAACTTCTGGGAAGTGTTCGTGATCACCGTAGACAGTCAAGCAATTCCAGATGCAAGTAAAATGATTTATCTGAAATCATACCTACAACAAGGAGCTCTGGATGTTATCAAACATCTACCGATAACGAATCAAAACTACTCCATAGCCACAAGGCTACTGCACAGTGCATACGGTGATGAAGAGATACAAAAAGGAAGCATTCGGAAGCAAATAGTCGAGTTGCAGCCGTGTGGCAGAACTATTACGGCTCAATTGAAACTCATCAGAGAAGTGAGATGTCTTTTTGAGATTCTCAAGACAAATGATCTAAATGCAGAAGGAAATGAGTTTTTGGCGGACACAATTCTGGGAAAATTTCCTGAAAAGACCAGAATCCAAGCAACTGAATGGAGGATGGACAACTATCCTTTCGCCATGTCAGCAATGCTGAACATGATTGAACAAAAGCTGTTGAGAAGCGAGAAGTTGGAAGAATTACTTGGAAGAAACTCAGAGAAAGAGCCAAGTAAAGATAAACAATTCGTTCATCTAGTAACTCCATACAACTCCAATGCTGAAAAATGCGTGTTCTGTGGCAAACACAGCTTCGAAACAACAGACAAATGCAAATCTGTGGCAAGTAAATGGGAAAGAAAACGCATGATAAGCGATCAAGGCAGATGCGTCCGCTGCCTCAAATTCGGACATGGTGCTGCAAATTGTAAGCATTACTGCAACAATTGCAGAGGCGGTCATCATATATCAATATGTCAACAGCTTCACTCAAGCGGCAAAATGATATCCGGAAAGAAGGAAATGATGTACCAAGGAAAAAGAGAAACCATTCCTCGAGCCAACAAGGTTCCATTCACACCGCAACTCAACTATTCCAAACATACAAGATGGAACCTGAATGCGCAAGAATTTGAACCACAGAAACAGGGAAATTGGAAACCTTTCAGAAAGTCGAACTGTTCCAATCGATACCAAGATCATTCTGCTCAAATGATCCCAGCGTCTGTTGAGCGTGAAATAAATGCGCACAGAAGTCAAGACGTAAACGGTTATCGCAAAGAGGAAGTGGTGGGTGCGGTTCACCCAGAACTCCAGCCTCGTCAACGTCTACCCAGGATGCTTCTCATGAACATCTCAATTCAACATCCCCAAACGAAACGTTGGATTTCTATACCAGCTATGCTGGATGACGGAGCTAGTGCAACCATAATCAGTGAAAAGGTATTAAAGAAGTATGATCTACCGCTGATCGAAGAAAAAACTGTTTTCTTCGTGGGTGTGGGAGGGCACTCCTCGGGTGAGTCCAGAGGAGTGACTCGATTCGGAGTTCAGGTTGGCAGAAAGGTCATGCAAGTAGACGCTTTCGCCTATCCTGAACCAATCATTGCCACACAAAAAGTTTTGGAAATCGATGAGACTGACAAAGAGTTCATCAAGAGGAACAAAATCAAGTTAGCACCTTACAAAGAAGGTGAAAGACCAATGATACTAGTTGGTGGTCAACTCAGCATTGAACTTCTCAAAATCTGTCACAGGAAGCTACCAAGTGGCTTGATGCTAGTGCCAACAAAGAATGGCTACATTCCTTACAGTGGCGCTCACACATCTGAAAAATCACTCAATGTAGCAGTTGCCATTGCAAGTCAAATAGAACACGATATGGCAACCGAAAAGGATGCAAAGGAAGACAATGACAGAAATGAAAATCAGAAGTTCCAGAAATCAATGCAAAAGTTCCTTGCTGTGGAGCAAATTGATTCGCAAGAGAGCGACGAATCAGATCTCGATGCTGACCTACAATTCATATTGAATACAGAAAGAGAGCATGATGGGCATTATTCAACAAGATGGCCTATGAAGCCGAATGCCGAGAAAAGGATCGGCAACAATTTCTGGCTGGCATTGGAACATCTGTCTCGAAGTCAATATCTCAAGAAAGCCTCATTGTACGAGGAAGCCGAAAAGATGTTCGCAGAACAGGAGAAAAGAGGTTACATCGAGAAAGTCAATCCCGATGACCCTCCAGATGGCACTGTATACTACAGTCCACACAGAGCAGTGATGAAACAAGACTCACAGTCAACCAAAGTCAGACTGGTTTACAATGCTTCCAGCAAAATGAAAGGACATTTGAGCGCTAACGATGCTCAGTATGCTGGACCGAACCTGCTCAAGTCTATACCAACAATACTGATGAGGGCCAGAGAAAGACCTCTGCTATTGTCTGGAGACGTAGAAAAGGCCTTCCATCAGGTGAAGCTCAAGAGAGACCACAGAGACCTCACTCGGTTCCTGTTCTTCAAAGATAGAGAAAAAGCACTAGCTGATCCAAAGGATAGCACGAATCTTGTGCATTATCGATTCCGAGTAGTTCCGTTCGGTTTCAAAGCAAGCCCGTATCTTCTCAACGCTACAATCCAACTGCATATATCTGAAAAGGTGCAAGAGTTGGAGAGAGAAGGACGTAGAAATTCACAAGACAAGGCGGAAGTTGTAACGTGCTACGATGTCAAGGACAATTTGTACGTTGACAACGTGTTCCTTGGCGCAAAAAGTGAGAACGAGCTGAAAATCAAAATGAGAAAAGCGAAAGAGAATCTGAGACAGTTTGTTACCAACTTTAATAAGATCATGAGCGAACTGAAAGACGAAGAGAAAGGTCTTGATGAAAAAGGAATCTGCAAGTTGCTGGGCATCCCATGGGATCCAGTTAACGATGAATTCATTGTGAACTACGATGGAGTTTTCAAAGAAGTTCATTCCAGCAGTGACGGTATCACAAAAGCTGAAGTCCTTTCTGTGATTGCTTCAGTCTATGATCCCCTGGGATGGAGCACACCTCTCATGGTGAAGCTAAGGCTGTTCATGCAAAAGCTGTTCAAAGACGAGGTCAAAGAAGCGAAAGTTAAGAAATGGAAAACTCCACTCAGCCAAGAGAGGAGAGACGAGTTTAGCGCATTACTAGAACAAGCGATGAATTACTCCATGAGAATCCCGAGATACTCAGGGAAAATGACCAAAGATGAACAGACTGGAGAATTCTCAGGTGAAGATGGTCACATTGTTGCATTCTGTGACGCATCTAAAACTGCCTACGGCACTGCTATTTACTGTGTTGATGTTCTGACAAGAGAACGAGAAAACAGTGTGACACTCATCGAGGGCAAAACAAGGTTGGCACCCTTAAACAACCCCCTGACCATTCCACGGCTAGAACTCAAAGCAATAGTACTGGCTTTGCAAAGAATCAAAGAGATCGTGGAAGCTAGAACAGCAGTGCAGGAGCAGGAAATGAAAGACATATACGTCTTTTCTGATTCCATGATTGCTCTGAGTTGGATCGAATCAAGATCCTCAGACAAAGTTGCGAAAGTGTTCATTCAGAACAGACTCGATGAAATTACAAGACTCGAGCAAGAAATACGCGAAATTCCTATCGCAGGAAATGCAAAGCTGAGAAGAAACATAATCTTCCAATATGTGAACACAAAGGACAATCCAGCTGACCATTCAACTCGAGGTCTTTCTGCTGAGGCCTTGATGAAATCAGAGTTGTGGTGGCAAGGACCAGAATGGTTGAGAAGGAGTCCAGACGAATGGCCATGTGTCCAAACTCATCTCAACAGTGCAGAAGAGGAAGATATGAACTCTGAAATGACAAAACAAAGCCGACAACCCATGAGGGACTGGAAACAAATACTGGCTGCGCTGCAATGTGGAAGAGAATCTAATGCAGAGCGACTGCCCGGAGGAAAACCGTGGACTGAATACCAACACTTAGAAGACTTGGTACATGATACCATGGAAGTTCTTCAACAAGTGAAAAGTGATGGTGACTTCAAGAACAGATTCCTCGAGGAAGGAGGAATAATTCCAGATGAATTGGAGCGGTTGCCAGAAAAAACCGAATTAAGCAGCGAAAGCTGGAACTTAGCTCTGGAAGTGCTGATCAAAAAACATCAGAATGAGAGAGAAGAGAAAGTACAAAACTTTCTCCAAGATGAAGCCAAGAATCAAAACACGAATAACCTCCTACTCCGTAAAAACGAGAGAGGTCTGCATTGTGTTTACTACAGAAGATTCATCAACTCGGAACTCTCAAATAGCAGACTGAAACCAGTAATACTATGGCCAGACTCTCATCTCACAAAACTCATCGTGATGCACATTCACGAGAGTCTCAAACATCTCGGTGCAAGTGCAACATTGGCCAAAGTACGAGAAAAGTACTGGATCGTTAAAGGAAGGAGATTCGTCAATTCTGTCCTTAAGAAATGCTTACCCTGCAGAAGGCATCAAGGGTTCCCTCCAGCGTATCCAAGATACGCGCCACTGCCCGCAGAAAGGCTGCTTCCGCATTGTCCATTCGAAAATATTGGACTGGATTACCTTGGGCCTTTCTATTGTCGAGAGAACGATGGTGAACTGAAGATGTACGTGTTGCTAATAACCTGCATGAGTACACGTGCGGTTCATCTTGAAGTGGTAGATAGTCTATCTCTGATAGCATTCATGAATGCTTTGAAGAGGTTTTTCGCCAGAAGAGGCATCCCAAAGATCATCCGATCAGACAATGCCACCACATTCACAGCAGGAGAAAAACTGCTGAAAAGATTGTGGAATTCTCATCGAAAGGAAGATGATCTTATTCGGTTTATCAGCATGCACAGCATTTGCTGGAGATACAATGTCCCAGCAGCTCCATGGCAAGGAGGATTCTATGAAAGACTTGTAGGAAGCGTCAAGAAGGCGTACTACAAGACTGTTGGGACCAACAAGCTCTCTAAAGAAGAATTCCTGACTGTGATCACGGAGATTGAAGGAGTACTGAATTCAAGACCCCTCACCAGAGTGGAAGAAAAGATCGAAGAATTCTTAGAGTCTCCAACATTGAGGCCTATTGACTTCCTCGTGCCCAAATCCGAAATAGTCCTTCCCTTCTGGCAAAAAGGGAATGAAGAAGAATTAGATCCCGACTATTCCGAGAAAAGGGAAGAGCTGAACACTCAGAACCAAGCTTGGAGAAGAATGTCAACAGTCATGAAAGTGTTGAAGAGGTTCTGGGAAAGGTGGAAGCAAGAGTATTTACAAGCTGTAATGGATCGAGAACTCCATCCCGTCATTCAGAATCCGAAGCGGATCACAGAAACTCACAAGACTATATTGCACAAAAGGACAAAGCCAAATGTTGGAGAAATCGTGCTTATCGTCCATGATAATGAATCCAGGGCATACTGGCCTTTGGCGAAAGTCTTGAGGTACGACACAGACAGATCAGTATTGCTTGAAAAGAAAGATGGTTCAAAAACCTTGAGAACAATCAATAAAATTGTTCCTCTGGAGCTGACTGAAGAAGAAAAAAGACGGAATGGATTTGAACCACAAGTTGAAAGGAAAAATGAAATTCCGAATGTCAAAGCGCATGATGAACCAAAACAAGCGGGTGAAAGGGCGAAGAAATACAATCTACGACTTAGAAATAAAGTCAATTATGCCCATTCGGAGTACGATGAGGATTCAGAGAGTGTATACCAATTGCAAGAATCCGCAAAAAGAGCCTACATCGACTCGGTTGTGTCAAAACCGCCGGAATCGATCAAATCTGTACAAAAGAGACACAAGCTGAGCACCAGTTACATACACATGTTGTTGATTGGAATCCTGATGTGTCTGAGTACTGCGGAGGCGTCGCAGCAACTCATATTGAAGTGCCTGAACGGGGGAGGAGCATCAGTTGTGACTAGGCCATGGCAGCCGGTTCAAGTGTGCACAAAAGGTAAATGCTACCTCATGAACAATCCATCCGAAGAACAGAGAGTTTTCTTCGAGCCAGAAGCAGTGATCCACCCTCACTTGGTTTCAGCCAAGGTGGTTGAAGAGAGAGAAGTGCACTACACAAATGTCTCTTGTCCTGCAACCCCGTACTGTGAAGCATTAAAAGATTACTTCACGCTTCAGCACTTATACTCCCCAGAATGCTGGCCAGTGACGGCCGCAGCTCTCATTGGAGTGATCTCTTACTCCATCTTCCTGACTCTGTGCATATTGGTGTACATGATCTGCAACACACCATTCAGATTGAGCACCCCCGTGACAAAGGCGTGTCAAGTCAACAAAATTTGTCTGAAACTTCTCACGCGTATTATACTCTGTCCATTCCGATTTTTTCGGTGGGTGGCAGTGGCTGTGTGGCAAAAATGCTACAGCCCGAACAGAGAAACGCAAGTGAACAGGAAGAAATGGAAAAGAGAGCAGATAGCTTACAGACTAATGGTCATCATGTTACTATGCTACATGACAGGTAGTGCAAACTGTTGCCAAGATGTTGTTGTAATAGCTAGCGAGTATGAAAGATGTCAAAACCAGGCATGCTCCAACGAAAGCCATGTTATAATGACAATCAACCCAATCACCAAAGAAGCATGCATCGCTTTCAAGAACGCTGACGAAGAAATAATTGGTCAGATCAAGATAACAATGATGGCAGTCACAGAGAAGTGCCAACGAAAAGCTTTAGGCTACCATCGCGAAGTCGATGTCAATGTAGCGAGCTCAAAAAGGTGTTATTGGGCAGGAAGCTGCACGGCGGATAAGTGTGCGAGTATTCGCCCGTCAGATTCAATTCCAGAACTATCACATGTGAAGCACTATCCAGGTCACACATATTGCTCCGAAAGTTGTGGAGGATACCAGTGCTTCTGTCTCCTATCCAGAAATGGTTGCATGTTCTACAAGACCTATGCAATACCTGTTTCAGAGAAGGTATATGAGACATTTGAATGCTCAGAATGGACCCCAGACCTCTTGTTATCAATTGAAGTGACTCGAGGCAACCATACTGCAGTGAAGGAGATTCATCTTCGACAAAGCTGGAAGAAAACAGTAGAAGGACACACAGTCGAACTACTCTCACTGAATGAACCTTACATTCGCACGAGAAACAATTTCTTCATCTCGGACGGAAAGAGAACAGCTACTTCTGAGAAGCCCATCTCTCCAATACTGAACTGTGCATCAGTAGAGGCAGCACGCGACTTGAACTGTACAGTCAGAGAAGTCTGCAATTGTAGAGCGGCTATTGAGAGACCAAATTGTGACTGTGAAGATTACAAGTTGGAAGCCCTCTATCAGACGGAAACAACTCTTCCGGTTCACTTTCTAACGCATTCAGTTTTTGGAGACAGGGAGATTTACATGAATGTGGAAAGTGAGACAACTGTTCAAATCGCCCTGAAACTCGATAAAGGGAGATTCAGTCATATTCAGGAGGTCAACAGTCCGTGCCAAGTGAAGGTGAACTCTGTTGAGGGGTGCTATAATTGCGCCACGGGAGCAGTTACAAAATTCACATGCACAGTGAAGAGCAGTCAAGTAGTAGTAATGACCTGCGAAGAAAATGCATTCTCTATTCCATGTGGACCAGAAGGAATAAACTCGGAAAGAATCCTTGCTTTCAGTACCAAAAGAGTTCAAGATAATTGCAATGTGTCATGCAGTGAATCTGTTCTCATACAAGGAACGTTATACAATGACGGACCTTCATTGGAAGACATATACCGAGCAGTTATGTCCGGAGAAACTGGCGAACTTGATGTTCCTGACTTCTATCACTTCATTGAAGTCATCTCAAGTAAATGGAGAACAATACTGTCACTGGTCGCAGTTTTCTTCGTTTTGGTATGTACTACAGCAGCAGTTGTTTATGTGGCTCCAATCTGCCGGATGCTACTCAGATCAAAGAGGAACTCTACTAAGAAACATATGTGAATCGAGGAGAGCAGCTTGCGGAGGGATCATCACGTCTCTGAGGACGAAGATGAGATGGAGAGACAGGAAATCATCAAATCATGTTATGTTCGAATTGTATTCGATTTTTTGTGTTTGTTTTTTTAGGTCTAGACATTTTATTCGATGTACTTAATTAGTCTTTTCGCCTAATTAAAATTCATTACTAGACCTTTTCCTTTCTCTCGGGCGGGAGAATGTTGAATATCAACACTTCACTTAGTATTTCATTGAGTATCAATAATCACACGCGAGGGTGTTTCGTGGTTGCATTTCGCAACTCCCCTCGTGTATCTTCATATTCATGCTAAGACTATGATCTTCCAACATTGTGGGAGGAGTCTGGCTCTCCCACTCTCACTCTCTCTGGAGGGGCGGAGCCTAAACTTTCTTGCTCGCCTGTCTCTATATATTTCTTATCGTCACTAATTCTTCAATGTCTGTGCTATTGTATATCGTTTAGTAAGGGATAGATGCTTTCTGAATCAGTTCTTCCCTTGGACCCTTCTTGAATAAAGTCGCTTCTACTTTTGCTGTGTTGCTTGAGCAAGTCAGAGTGGGACACAAAGGCGAGCAGCAAACACCACAAAGCACCAAGTTTGGTGCATTTATCGAACTGCTTTTAAGGCGAGCAAAATACATCCCGAACCCCACAAAACCGTTAAAATTACAAGAAAACCCGTTAAAATTAATAACGAAGAAATAAGTTCAAAAATTAGAAAAAAAGACATCTGACGCTCCCTTCCAAAAAAAAAACCAATAAATTTTCCGTTTGATCTTTGAATTGACTCATCAAGGCGTTTTCAGGTCGGATGATACACCACTGCCCTCTTTCTGTCACTTCTCAGCTTTTTTGAACCATGAATTCAAATGTTTTGTCTAGACTGATATCATCAAGATAAATCCGCTAAAGTTTTAGGCAATGTAACTTTGAGTGAGAACGGTTGAAAGAGGGAGAGTTGAGGGAAAGAGTGTTTTTCTTTGAGAGAGTTGAGAGAAAAGTGTCTGTCTTTGCAGATAACCACGCGATGCGGATAGAGAACTGCTGGCTCGGCAGTGCCATGAATCCTGTTCAAATCATCGGAAAAGACGGGTGACTTGATTATTTAACAAATTTATTCATTAATTTATAAATTTTTTATAATGTGTTGTTCTATTCAATATATGTTACACTTATTCGAACCCAATTTACACAAGAATCTAAATTCTAATTTAAATTTTCTGCAGATTAAAAGTCATTTCTAAAGTTATTCTGAAGTGATTCTTCAAACTAGGATAAGCGAGAAAAGCGCTAGTGAACCATTTTTTTGTTGTTTCCTGCGTAACGTGAAGTTATCGAGCGAACAAAAAATTTTGTAAGATAAAATTATGCTTGTTTTTTGATGACTCCCTCTGCCTCTTTTACATTGAGTGACATTCTACATGGTGTTGTTATGACTCCCTCTGCCTCTTTTACATTGAGTGACATTCTACATGGTGTTGTTATGTCCCAATCACTTCCAGATGATTCATTCACATGCTCCACCAATATCATTCATACGTTGTCAATTCAATTCAATTCATTTATCCATGTATACATTTAAGAAAAAGACAAAGAGTTAACTCTTGTCGATTTTTTCTTGACAAAGGAACAATCGCTACTCAGTTAAATCGAGAAGGGTTCAATGCTGATTGTTAAGATGCACATCAGAACCGGCGATGCTAAACTCGCCGATGTACGATTCTTCGTTCCGAAGAGCGGCTTCCATCGGATGGCTATCCGTTAGACAAGTGCCTATTACATATAATTACTGAATGAAACAATTATTTAACAAATGTTGTTTGTCGTATTTAATATCCCGTTACTTTCTTAATTTTGTCGCAAACTTGATATTTATGCCCCGTTTGTTCCATGAGAGTGCGTGACTTGAAAAAAACAATGTTATTTAAACGTTCATATGCATAGGACTATCTCACGAATTATCAATATGTGTTCGATTATGTAGAGGTAAGGCACTTGCTTAGAGTTGGAAGTAAGGTTTGGGTTCTTGTTATGCCCGTGGAATACTTTCTTCTCTCAATAAAATTATGAAGATAAGTGTCCCATAATTGTTTTCTTGGAAGTCTTTAAACTTTTTGGTTTTCCAGCTTTTACCGTGTGATAGTTCAATCAATTTTGATGTAGTCATACTATTTGAATGCAATGGAGATCAAAAGTAAAGTAGAGAGAAAATAACAGGTTGGCATGAAGTATATCCACATGAGCTGCACCATTCGGCTGTGTCATTTCTGCGACACAGAGTGTGCCGAGATTACCGTCAGCGTTTTTTTTCTCTTTTGGAAAAATGGGATAACAAGTTTCAAAGTTCTTCTTGCCAAAACAACGTTTGTAAAAGAAAAAAAAGTGAGATAAAATTAAAACCATTCGTTATTTGAGCACAATATGTGAAAGAAGTGGAGAGCAGGTATGAATACAACATTTTTTCTCTCATGAATTCGTAGATACTATTTCCACAATATATGGCGACAGAGATACTATTTCCACAATATATGAAAAAATATGGGAGCAAAGACGTGCTACAACGATGTCCGCCTTCACGCGGTGCAGCATAACAGTCTCCACACTGCAAAGGACATCACCTCACTTCTCCGGATGCAGCCCGCTCCGAAGAACAGCCCCACGTGGAGCTACCCAACGTCTCCTCGCTCAATTTTTTCTACAATGAGGCAGCCCGACCCGGCTGGTCTGTCTCAACTCCTATTTATTCAAGCCGGGGCCATCGAAATCAATCGAGGGCCAACCACCTTCTGGAACTTCACCACATGCGGGAAGAAGGTTAACACCAACTGCGTACAATGCTCATTCTGTTCAGAATGGGTACACACAAAGTCGTATTGCAGTGGCCTTCCCTCTATCAAGAATTACGCCCATTCCAGCTATCAGTGCCCATCCTGCACTACTACAACCACTCCTACTACATCCAGTGTCACCGCCTCTATCTCGGTCTTTCCCAGCAACACTCATACTAGAGGCAACGAGAGCCTAAGACTCCTGCAATACAACTGCAACGGCCTAAGCGGTAAAACTTCGGAGATCCCTGACCTCGTCACACGCCTGAAGATCGACCTGTTCCTGCTACAAGAAACCAAGCTAACCGATCGCTCCAAAACACCATCATTTCCCGGATACACACTGCTTAGAAGAAATCGCGGCACAAACACCGGAGGTGGCCTCATCACCGGCTTGCTCAACTACAGTGTCATCCCCTCTCCAACGGACACTCATATGGAATCACTCAGCATTCGCGTAACAGGAATCAACGGTACGTTACTCGATGTCACTAACATTTACAAACCACCAACCAGTTCCTGCAGCAACGGTTACACCCCAGATCTTTCGTCTCTACTCCTCACTCTTTCCAACTCTATAATCCTTGGCAATCTCAACGCTCACAACGCAGCATGATTCTCTCAATCCTCCGACAGCAGAGGTACCTTCATCGCAAACGCAATCGACGACTTTGAATACGCTACACTCAACCTATACTCACCTACCCGTGTTCCCTCCAGCGTAAGATCCTCGTCGCCCGGCATCTCCATCTGCTCACAGGATATCTTATCCGAAGCTTCATGAAAAACCGTCACACCAGGAAGCTCAGACCACCTACCCATTAGTCATAGAAATCGAGAGCAACAAATACATCCGGACGCACAGAAACGTGAATTTCACGAACTACAACAAAGTAGACTGGTTACGTTTCCAATCGCTAGTTGAGGAGAAGTTAGCCGAATCACCTCTCCCGAACCATCCCACCGCCCAGGCTGAGCCCTTCTTACGGAAGATCTTGCTATCAGCAGCTGCCAGCACAATCCCACGCACTCGAATACACGAGAAACAGCGCTAACTTCGGATATCCCGACTGGATGTCCCGAAGGAACGCTTTGGGAGAATCCGACTCCTTCTGCCCTGAGATATACAACCTCAACAAAACATTAGGATAGCCACAGACAAGAACAAACGAGAAATCTGGAGACAATTCATGGAGAGCTTCGACCTTAAATGAGACAGCAACAAGTTAGGAAAGACGATAAAGATGCTCAATAACAAAGGGAGACTCCACCGAACTGCGCCATTTGGCTTCGATAAAGACCCAGTGACATCCGCCACAGAAGCCGCCTACCGTTTCAACAAAGCATTCACCCGCCCAGTCTCGTACTCGTACATTCACCCGCCCAGTCTCGTACATAACCTCCAAGGACAACAGAAAGACGATGAGAAAAGTACGACAATTCCTCCCCGACGACTTCACTGATTTCTCAGAAAAAGACGTCACATCAGCCATCAGAGTAACGAAGAAATCAACAGCCTTCCGACCAGACGGCCTTGCTCCAAGACTCCTACATAACCTAGGTTCCAGAGGAATCAACGCCCTCCCTATCCTCATCAACGATTCACTACGCACTGGCCGGATCCCGATGATATGGAAGTCCTCGATCATCATCCCTCTCCTGAAGCCGGGGAAAAAAGCTACCGACAGCTCAAGCTACCGCCCGATCTCTCTTCAAAAATTGATTGAACGCCTACTTCTCAACACCATCCAGTCCCACCGCTGGCCGCTCAACCACCTCGGCCCTTCTGAAGCTTACAAAGAACGTCACATACGGTTTCAATGAAAAAGACCAGCGAAGCGCACAGTCCTTATGGCGATTGACATTTCCAAAGCCTTCGACAGCATCGACATCACAAAGCTAATCGACCTGTTTATGACCACAAGCGTGCCCAACTCTTCGTACCTGAGAGGACGCACAGGACGCACACTCTTCCGCGACACTTTTTCGAGCTCCCGGCTGATCAGAAACGGAGTCCCACAAGGGAGCGCCTTCTCGCTCACGCTGTTCAACTTCTATCTAAGCGACCTCCCCTCCGATAGCGCTCACACCAAAGTAATAACTTACGCAAACGATAATACCATATGGGCCTCCGACTCGAACACCGCTTCGGAATATGTACACATGGCAATACCTGGCATCGAAAGCTTCTTGAACAATCGCTCTCTCACCATCTCTCCGGCCAAAAGTCAACTTATGCTCTTCACGCCATTCAGCAGAGAATACAACACGGTCCTCGACGTATCCATCGGAGGCACCACCTTCCCAACAGCCAAGCTCGTGAAGCTCCTCGGCGTAACTTTCGACAGCATGTTCACGTTCAGCCACCACGCCAGAGACATCGCAGCCCGCATGACACAGAGAAAAACGTCCCGAATGCCCTCGCCGGTAGCACTTGGGGCAACCAGAAGGAATCCTTACGGACAACCTTCAAGGCTATCTCACAAGCGATCTCCAGTTACGCCGCCCCGCATGGTCCACTTTCTTATCCGCTTCGGCCCTCGAAAATATCCAACGCGCCCAGAATGCCGGTCTCCGCGTAGTCACGGGCAACCATCAGATGGCAGACACCGATCTCTTACGCAGAGATTCCAAGGTCATGCACACAAAGTCACAACTTCACATGCTCTCCACTCAATACCTCGCCAGGACAATGGATCCAGTTCACAACCATCACGGTCTCTTGGAAAGTCATGCTCCACCACGCACCATGGAAAACGACCTCGTCATGAGCTGCAAGCACACGGTCGAGTCCACAGCCTCCATCGCAACAAACCCTCTCAACGGGAAACTCCTCGCAAACGCCATAAACACTGATGGTCTCCAGTGAACTCTAATAAATGAAAGGCGCCGTCATCCTCGGAGGTATGTAGACCCTCGCCCGACATCAACTTGGAAGGAAAGGACCTTCCCCGCAGCACAAGATTTACGCTCTCCCAGCTTCGACTCTGATTCAGCCGTTTCACAAACTCGTATCACCGTATCGACGAGACCATCACAGACGTCTGCCCAATCTGCTCATCCACACCTCATGACGTCGCACACCTGTTCGACTACATTGGCAACAACAACACCAACAACAACAACAACACCAACAACACCAACAACACCAACAACAACAACAACAACAACAACAACAACAACAACAACAACAACAACAACAACAACAACAACAACAACAACAACAACACCAACAACAACACCAACAACACCAACAACACCAACAACAACACCAACAACAACAACACCAACAACAACAACACCAACAACAACACCAACAACAACAACACCAACAACAAGAACACCAACAACAAGAACAACAACAACAAGAAAAACAACAACAAGAACAACAACATTGAGACTTTTTGAAATTTGCAAGGGAGAGTAGATTGAACAATGTTAGAAAACTGCTACATAGAGTACTTACAAAAGTATCGTTTTCTTTACAGCCACCCCGGTCGTGTCCGGACCAACCTCGTCGTGACTACGGCCGTATGTGGAATGAGAGTGCAGCCGTTGCCAGAGCTTGCCAACAGCCGATTTTCCTTCCTCCCGCAATGAGCAATGCAGCATATCTCAGCTTCCCTACCATCTTCTACGTAATTCCATTCTTCACAATCCATCAATTTTTTCCAATGGTCTTGACATGAAATTATTCATAAAGTGTACTCTAGAAAGTAAATTTAGAAAATTTTAAGAGGAAACTTTTAACGCAAAATCATTTTAGAAGAATTTCAACAATTTTATTTTATGTTTTTTTTCAAAAACGACAAAAAAGTTCTTTATCATTTCTCTTATCACTCACCACATTCTCTTATCACTCACCAGAATGTTTGAGAACGATTGCGAGCTGAGATTAAGTGCTGTGAGCTCGTTTCGCTCAAGATTTGATGCTTGAGAATTACGAGATTGAAATTTTTAAAAGCTGAACCTGATTCTTTTGTGCAACGCTACCTCTGGTCATTTCTGTCTAATTTACCGGATCATTCAGCCTCTTTCTACCAACCATATGGTCAATGCTTTTTGAAATTATCTACTGGCTTCAAAGCTGCTCACGTCGGATTGAATAAGTTGATCAAATTGATAATGCTCAATCATGCTTTTCGTATAAAAACATTTTTGGACGTTTATAATTCATTTTTTTCATGTCTGTTTTTGGTTGCGACGTCGTTCGCGATAATAATTTAAATTCTGCTGCTCATTAGTTGGTTTTTTATCAATTCTGAGGCAGAATTCCCAGTTTGCTTCAGTGTGAAAGCTGATGATAATTTGATAGGGCGTAGCGTCTATTCTAATCTATTCTATCATCTTGGAATAACCAACAAAAAACTCACTTATATTGACTTTTAATTTTTTTAAATGTTCAAGTTATAAAACTAGTTTTAAGAAGTGCAAACTTAAAATCATATTTTTTGTATAATTCAAAAGCATACTTTTTTTGCAAATTCATTGAAAAGATCGTCAATTGTTTGTGATTTCAAACCCAATCTATTTCGTAGAAAAAAACCTCAAATTTTCTTCTGTGTTACAAGTGATTACTAAGTATTTGTTGATCGACTGCTTCACAACTTCCTTTTCAGTCTATTTGAGTGCCATCTAAGCCGATATTAATACCATGCTGCATCTGAGGGCAAGAAAGCCATTTTTATGTGCAACTGCGTTTTTACAACTTAAAATTATTAGCAGTGTTCTTGTTTTGCTCCTTCTTTAACTTCTCAAATATCCAAAAAATTCGATTCATGATTTTTAAAGCGAAAAATCGTTCTATCTTTCTTTTTTTTAGAGCTCTTTTGGCTAAGTTACTCCAAAGATAATCAGGAGTTCACAAAACTCTTACGATGAGAAAGAAGAGCTTCATTTTCTCTGTGAACACTTGGTAATAAAATATCGATATATAGTTATTTTTATATGACCAAACTATCCCTATCTGTTTTCATAGTTCAACTGAGCAATTTTTTCGAAATGTTTGAATTTCTGTAACAATATATAAGAATAAACTGTGAACGAAGCAATGTAGTATCGATTAATCTCAATAAATACAACGAGTGTAGTAAAATTGGGTTCATTTAAAGGCAAAAAAAAATAAGAAAAAATTAAGAAAAAGAGTTTTCGAAGAAAAAAAACAAGAAACAAGCACTCCAGTCTACATTCTACGTTCTCTTCCTCAACATCAAGAACATTATAAGAAGCTGGAGTCGTTCGAATCAATGGCGCTTCATGTCCCATGACATCGAGAATGAAGCGTTTGTATTGAATTGAAGACGAAACGAGTGATGGAGTAGACAATAAGAAGACAAATTAAAGACAACTTTTTAAAAAAGGAAACAAATAACCGCAGGGGACAACAACGTAGGAGTGATAGTCATGAGGACAATAAACTCATAATAGGATCGAAACCAACAAATTAAGCAAAAAATAAACAGCGAAAGAACATTAGTTCATTGCCAATTTTGACACATTATGGATTGCAGAAAATGAAGAAAAAAACTTTATGAAAAAAGCCTAGAGAATAATATAGCCTTTAAATTGTTTCATCAATCTTTGTTAGAATAAGTAGTAGCTTGAATTTTTTGTTGAGAAATACAGGTGATCAAAGATTAAAAAGAGTACTCTTATATACAGGGTGGTCCATGTATTCGGCAACGCGTTCACAAACGTGTATCTCAGTGCATAAGTGAGCAAGAGTGTTCGAATTTGTACCTTTATTAGTCCACATTAGTAAAAACATTGGGTCAAAAATCATTCGATTCGGTCTCTTTTGGCACGAACGACAGCTCGGAATCGCTTTGGGAACGCTTCGATCACTGGACGAAAGTACTTGTCGTCGATCTTTGACAACTCCTCCTGTAGGGAGACTCCAGATTCAAGTGAGGATGAGCATTGATTTTGCTCTCAAGGTAGGACGACGACACGGAGTAGTCAAGCGGATTGAGGTCGGGCGATGAGGAGGGCCATTCTCCGCTGGGGATGAAGTCGGGAAAATGAGCGTTACACCATGCCTGTGTTCCGATAGCCTTGTGAGCAGGCGCATAATCTTGCTGGAAGACTCAAGGTGTATCACGGTAGTGGGAAGCAGACAAAGTAAGCAATACTTTTTGAAGAATATGTTGGCGGTAGTATTCCTAGTTAATTTTGACTCCTGGTTCGAAAAAAAACAAGGGGGGTTTTGCCGGTGGCGGACACTCCGGCCCAAACAATGACTTGTGCATGATGGGAAGCTCTCTGAACGATTCTACCTGCTTCATTAGCTGCGTGTGAGTCCCGAGCAATCACTCGCTCGTTTTGAGGGTTGTAGGCCTCTTCCCCAGTGAACAGCTTCTCATCCGAGAAGACTGTCCTTAGGTGAAAATTGTTAAGGAAAATTAGGGCGCGGTACCTTTTGAGACTTTCCTCCTTGTTCTTCAAAGTTAGAATGGCAGCCTTTTCAGTACGATATAAAGTGAGCCTCAAATCCTCTTTAACAATTCTTTGAAGAGTCGTGCGTGATAAGTTCATTTCGGATTCCATTTTGTTCATGTTACGCCTAGCATTTCGACCGACTCGCTTCCTCACGGCCTCAATCTCGTTAGAGGTGCGCACTGATCGAGGACCACCTCTTCTGGGCAAGTCAACAAGTGTACCGACCTGTTCAAACCGTTTGATTGTTTTCCAGAAGAGATTGCGAGAGACGTTGAGATCCTTAGCGATGCGCGTATTTGATCGACCATGTTTGTGCAAGTCCACAATTACAGAGCGTGCTCTATGAGCGGCCACCATTCTTTTGAGAATTGATCAAATGAGGTGAAATTCCAACCATGTAATAAAAACACATGTAAAAAGAATGTATGTGAAAATTAGCTAAGCGTGCACTATAAATTGAATTATAAACACCGAAAGATTGGTTGCCAAATACATGGGCCACCCTGTAACCCTGTAACTCGAATTTCACACATTTTTTATTTATTCATACATCAAGAAGATGTTACATCAATGTCATAGAGAAAATATGCGTGAATAATAATTTTAAAAAGCAACAGTAAAAAAAAACACATGCCTTCATTCGAAGGACTGGAGGAGTTCCGTGAAAAGAACTTATCATGAAAAGTACTCTCAGACGTAGTATTTACATTTATTATTTTAATATTAGTAACTATTTCCTAAAAGTTTTCGTATCTTCTATCCAATCCCAATTTTCTAATTTTCGAAGAATTCTGCAAGTTCTCCTCTCTAAGCAGCGTTACGGCGAAGATGATTGATCTACAATGTGAAAGGTCTGAGGGTTTTTGAGAAGCTGATGTCGCAGAATTACAATTAAATTGATTTTGTCCACACCAATCAAAAATTACAGCTAATAAATAAAATGAATCATAAGCTTATTTTCCTGAAGGCTTGTCAGAGCAATTTGATTAATTACGCATTATAGTTTTTTTTTTCCTTTCGAACTAACGAGGTCGAACGGTTTAGGAACGAGAATTTTCAATTTAATGCGTACCGCATTCAGTAAGGCTGCGCACTCTTTTGCTCACCAACCGTTTTTAACCGTAAAAAATACAACTAATTTGCTCACATACAGTCAGATACATACAGGTTTTGTTTGAATTTTCTCTTTAGGAAAATTCCTGACTAACAATAAAATGACCTTATAATTTGCAACAGTTGCTCCATTTGAACACTCAATACGTCATTTTATTGCTAATCAGGAAGTTTCCTGATAGGAAAAGTCAAATAAAACCTGTATGTATCTCACTGTATGTGAGTAACTTAGTTTTACTTTTTTACCGTTAAAAACGGTTGGTGAGCAAAACATTGCGCAGCCTAAGAGTCGAAAAAGTGGAAAACTGCTAGTGAAAACCGTAAAAACTGTCTTTATACACTAGAAACGGGTCTTTTGATAATTAGACCCTGAATCATTTCAGAAGTAACGAACTTGGTATTATCTCCTGTGGTTTTGTTCAACAAACAGAGTCTTGTGCAGTATTCAGTTGTCAACTCTGCAGCAGACAAAGTCATTGGAATAACTTCCATCAGATTCTTCTTGTAGGGCATCGCCGACGACTTGTTTATCGGAGACATCTTTCATGTAAATCATTTACTCATACACGAAAATGATTTTTATTCAATATATGAACTGTTTCAATCGAATCAAGTTGTATTAGTCTTATAATGTGTTTAGGGTATAGTCGAATCATAAACAATAGAAAATTCGATAGCATTAAAATATCATTTTCTGCTTCATCGCATCAGGGAGCCTTTGTAATTCGAATTCATGGTTTCATTAAGAGTCATTTCCAGCAAAGCCTTTTACAGAAACAGAATGTTTTTCCTTTCTATTGTGGGGTTGCCATGACAATGGATTTCCATCTCTGTATATAGAAATAGATGTGTAGAAGGAGAAGGAAATAAGTATTCTTAGTTTTCTGCACGTAAAAAAAACAAATTCAAGAAAATCAATTCTTTTTTCTCTCCAAAAATTCGAAAATTCTTACAAAAATTCATGTTTTGCTTACATTTTTAAGCGATCGACTGCAAAGTCGTATCGCCTTAACCACCACAAAACTTTCGAGTCCAGCACTACCTACATACATACAATTTTGCCAGAAGCCGCATCCAAGAACGCCTTTTGAGAATAGCAGTGATTCAGCGGACAGTCACTGATTTCTATCAGCATCAGTCTGTCCCGCATCTCAGGGGAGCCCGTATCATGCATGCCACGAGGCAAGAACAAGTGCGAGGAAGAAAGAAAGATTAACTTCACTTTAATACTACATATTGATAGAAAGAAAAGAGAGTGGAACACATTAAAGGAGATCGAAAAAGATCACCTACAAAAAAAGAGAGCGAGAAGAGTGAGAAGAAAAGAGAGACGCTGTGAGAGCGATTGTTTCTGTAGAGTTAAAGAAGATCGCAGAAAGGACAAAAGAAGGGAGAAGAGTAAGAGAAACGTTTAGATGAATATACAGAGGAAGGCGTGATATGAAGAAGCTGTTAATGGAAGGCTGGGAGAGAGCAGAGAGTGATGCATGTAAAAAGTAGGAGCAGAAGCGTTGTCGAGGTGATCAGAAGCCTCCTGTCTAATTACACTTATTCATATCTTCTCTTCTACTAAATATTAATTCTTAGCTATTTACTGTGTTCTGTACAATAATCTTTCAAGTCAAAATAAGCATGATAAAGTGAAGTAGACGTATAGTTTCATCCCAGTCTTCACTCTCTCTGTAAATTCTGCTAAATCATTCATTACTTTTTTTTGGAAAGCGAGTCGACTTTTTTGAAAGCTCCTACCTTTTTACCGGTCCAGATGGGTTTACTGAATTTATACTTAACAAATTTATGATTTTTTATTGAAATTACTGAATTTATACTTAACAAAAATTACTCTTATTCTTATGTTGATGACCTTTTTATCTTCGTTTTTCTTAACTTTTGCTTTTTTGACTTCAATTAAAATACCTCTTGGAAAAAAATTGGTATATCGTGCGAGATTGAGCTTTGCCGTCTTTTTCTTACCAAACACATTGCTATTCATGCATGTTTTTTTTATTAAGATAAACTGGCCAACTCCCAAGGAATGGTCAGCTTCTGCCTGAAATGAAATCCACCCAGAGATGGGTTCTCTTATTTATCACAGGTGAGAATACCAATACGCAAATGACAGCTCTCTCTTTTTTCCGACATTCTCCAATAAATTCAGATGATTTCAGTTAAAACCGAAATTCGTTTCGATTAAAATAACTAGTTACTGCCATTTTGACAGACATTTAAGTAGAGCTTCATGTAATTCATTTTCGAAGGCAAGGTTCGTAAGTGGGTAACAGCAAATACAAACAACTTCATATTTCATTGCCTCATCTGAAAATTTTCGGGTGAGATTCTGTAATTGTGGACTCTACGGTTAGATTCAATACAGATGATTTGCTTTTTGCATGCGATTTGTTGAAGAAACACACGAGTCTTCATGTTTTTCACAGCTTGAAATGAACAATAAAATCATAACCAAGACATTAACGACTATTCTCTCACTGTTCTTCAGTTTTCGTTGTTGTTTTGGTCTACGCCCTTTACTGGAGGCTCCGTCCAGTAAATTCCCCTTGCCTGGTTCCAGCACGAAGTCCAGATGACCAACTTTTCGCCCGACTTCACGAAGTTCCTCTCGAAAAGTCAGCATGCCTCATTTTGATAGTTCATGAGAAACGTTTAAGGAATGCATTTATATGATGTATAATAAATATTGGGTTTAGAGCATACATCACATTTGAAAGAGGTGGCCTATGAGCCCAAAAACATAGGCTAACAATAAATATACTTTTAAGATATTTCACATAATAAAAAAGAAATGTCCATTTTTATAATACTTTGATTCAATGTCCTATGAATTTATTTATGAAAGTACTATAAGATGAACATGATTGAAATAAATACAATTTTGCTCCTGAACGAAAGATGAGATATATTTATTAAAAAAAACTTCTGAAAGGATTGGCTAGTAGTTACACATTTGTTTTCAGATTCACATGTATGTAAATAAATAGAGCTTATGTACAAGAAGAACAAAAAACTCATGTTAGTATTCATTGAAATTCGAGCTTATAAATTGAACAATCGCTAATAATAAATTGAAGAAATGTACTCATTTTGCTTCGCATATGAAATTGGTTAAAAGAGACAATGAAACGGAGAAAGAAAAGTTGATACTTGTCTAAACACTTTGTAGCATGTAAGAATGAAGGGTAGAAATGTTGTCCACGAATAGACGATTCTTTGATTGATGCACTTATGCACTTGAGCAAGCCTTGAAATCATTCTGAAGGTTCATTCTCATCCAACCGAACTTGTCATGGACAGCGACAGCGGAGCCCCTTCTTTTCGTCCTCATTCCTTCTTCAACCGATTCCCCCGAGGAACGAGTCTTAGTGCGAAAGCTCTGGGCAAATCCTTCTATTTCCAAATCAATCCAGGTACTTTCATTCAGCTTTCATTAATTTTTGCTTTTAAACATTCAGTCTTTTTTATTATTGGCTCACAGTTATTATACAGGGTGCGACTTAAGTATGGAACGGTGATTATTAACCAATTGTTTTTAGAAAAAAGCAAGCAAATCATGGTGGGAAATTATGAAGAAAATAGTGTTAAGTGTTCTAGGATAACACTGTTTTCTCCATCATTTACCACCGAAAATGGTACGTGCATACGGCCCCAAGTCATTAGTATAAGAATATTTATGGCATATAGGTTTAGTAACCATTATGGAAAATTATTCGATTCGAGCTCCTCTTTCTCTTACAACATGCCTCAGACGATGCTCGAATTGCTGGACGGTGTCATGCAGATATTCATCAGGAAGATAGTACCATTCTGTGGTCAGGCGGGCCTTGAGAACATTCAGATTTTTTGGATTTGTAGTGCAAACCTTGGAATGTAAATATCCTTAAACAGAGTAATACAGCGGGGTCACGTGGGGAGAGAGAGCGGGCCATTCGAAAATTGTCAAAAAGGCCGGAAGGTTTGCTGCGCACCAATCTTGAGTGAACTTGGCAGTGTGAGAAGGAGCCTCGTCTTGTTGGAAGACATACTTTTCTCCTTTGAAATGAGCATCTGCCCAGGGCTTCAATACATTTTACAACATTTTTTTCCGTGTACAGATGTCGATCCATTTTGACGTTTTCTTCAACGAAGAACAAGGGACTCTTGCCTGAGGAGCAAATTGCTCCCCACACCATAACCTGAGCAGGGTGTTGAGTTCTTTCGATGCATCTGCCTTTTTTTATCAGCCTCTAGAGAACTGTGATCAAGAACGCGTTTGTTTTTGGGGTCCTCTTCTACTTTGAATAATTTCTCATCAGAGAAGATGAACTGAGGAAGCGAGTCAGTTGCGAGACGCGACAAAAGAGCTTTGCATTTTTCATTTCTGGCAAGCTTGTTTTGTTCAGTTAGGAGAGCTGTTTTTTCCTCGGTAAGAGGAAAGTTTCAGCTTGTTATGAACAAATCATCTGGCGGATTTTTCTGTGATATTGAGCGCTTTCGCCATTTTCCGCATGCTCCTCTCCGCATCACGGGCGATCCTGCTTCGCACTCGTTGTACAAAGATTGTGGTGGTAGCCGTCTTTGGTCGTAGGATTCTATGACGATCCAAAAATCCTAATGTCTCTTTAAAACGAGCCACGGTTTTCGGAACTACCGAGTGGTTAATTTTGAGCGTTTTTGCGATTTCTGAAATGGACCTTGTAAGGAGATCGATGATTGCACTACGCATACGATGGGCAGCCACCATAACTCGTAGAAACAACCGATCAACGTGAAAATTTGAATCACAATGAAACATTTTTCCGAAATCTTAATAAAACAAACAGCATATGAATTGAACCATTCTACCTCAAATTATTTTTTTTGTTAAACTTTCGTTCCATACTTTAGCCGCACCCTGTACATTAGAATAATGCGTGATCCAAATGGATCAATGCACAATGAAGAAACAACGAAATCATAGTTCATACGTTCCAGTGTAGATTGATTTCCAAAATCGCTGTTAATTATTTTACCTCATCAATTTTGGATGTTTGGTCACATAAGTAATTTGAATCAGGGGCCGTATTCAGAAACAAAAATTTATACTAAAATTTATGGTAAACTTTATACTAAGTTGTAAATTCGCCAAAATGGAATTCAGAGAGTATACTTTAGGATAAGCTTTGTACTAAAGTTTAGTAGGAAAGCTGAGACGCTCTCACCCGTCTTGTCTCTGAATACAGAACTGAGTTCAACTTAGGTCTACAATATTATACTAGGGTAAAATTTACCCTTGAGTTCATCTTAGATCTCTGAATACGGCCCCAGAGATGTTGTTTTTTCCCTTGTCTAATCAGTTTCCGAAAACCAATGAATCATTAGAGGCAGGTACGGCTCGAATTATCTTCCTGCTTGGAATATCTCGCTTTTCTCCTACTCATGGGAATCGAAATGAACCTATATCAGTAAGTCATTGAAATCGAAGTAAATCATTCCGGTAAGAAACCCGCTTCTCAATCAGACATGAAGTTCTTAGATGGTATATGATGTACTAAAACGAATTATTAGTTCTAAAAAATTTGGTCTTGAATCTAAACCTCTCCGTTACTGCTATACTGTCGGAGCAGCAATTGGTTGTACCAGGTTGAGCCTTTTTTTCTCATCTCAGTCAAACGCGTATCGGGCCGCGAACGCAATGAAGTTTTTATCACTATGCAATGTTGTTGTTGTTGCCGGCAAGCATCCCGCATCGAAGACTTGGTTATGAACACTCTCTTTAATGAGAGAAGTTCTCGTGTTCTTCGGACAAGATGCGTCCGGAGAAGGGTTTTGATGTCCTTTGCAGTCCTGAGACTGTCATGCTGCACCTTGTGAAGGCGGACATCGTTGTAGCAACCTGTTCATGCTATAGGCCTTGTGAGTGGGTGGTCAAGCCGGCCTAGCATCGTTTTGGGTGGGAGTAGAGACGTCTCGCCTGTCGTTGACCGGAGATAGGCAAGAGGCTATTTGACTGGCGCCTCGACTCGCCATTGAAAAGTATAGCGGAGTATCGGCTGATGTTTTGTCCGGTGGCATGCCCAGGCCGGTCCGGCATCACCCTCCTTTGACGAGCTATACTACCCAGTTTTGGTCCGCGGCGGGATTTCTCCCGCTACCTCCCAGCACTATGCAATGATTGACCTTGCTTACGACCTTGCTTTCATGACCTCGACCTCGAACTTGCTTACATACCTTAGACTTCTTTCTAAGTTATAAGCACCGACATGAAAGTTTTTTTTACATAATCAAAAAATAATACACTTTTTCTATTGAGAACGCGATTCAGAAGGAAGCCGATACTTTTGGAGATGTTCTCGCAGTTGATGTGCATGACTCCTACCTCCATCTTGTATACAAGGTCTGGTAAACCTATTGCTTGTCTCCTACCTCTATCTTGTATACACGTCTGGTAAACTTATTGCTTGACTCCTTCCTCCATCTTGTATACAAGGTCTGGTCAAATTATTGCTTGACTCTTACCTCCATCTTGTAATACAAGGTCTGGTAAACTTATTGTTTGACTCCTACCTCCATCTTGTATACAAGGTCTGGTCAACTTATTCCTTGACTCCTACTTCCATCTTGTATACAAGGTCTGGTCAACCTATTACTTGACTCTTACCTCCTTCTTGTATACAAGGTCTGGTCAACTAATTTTCAGAGCCGTTTACTGACCATATTATCAGTCTTTTTTATGTTCGTTAATAAACTTATCCTTTAATAAAAAAAAGACTTTCATATAATCAAACGGTCTTTTCGGATGTTACTCCATTATCTTAGATGAAGTTTTTTTGAAGCTTTAGCTTAACAGAAGAGAGTGAGTGATGTATGTTGCAGGAATTAGTTGGGTATCGATATCTCACAGAGCGCCTCAAAACTATTCGCGCGAAATTCTTACTGAAAGTAGATGTCGACACTGTCGTGCACATCGATCGACTCGTGCACCATCTGAAATACTCTTTCAAAATCTCAGAAATTCATGCGTCGGTTTATCTTTCTGTGTTATTTCCTGTAAGTCCTTTTTTTATAAAATAATTGACACCAATTATTCTCGTTATATTCTATTAGCTTGGCATAGGGAAAAACTTTGAGTATAGAAAAATTCTTTTTTTAAACATTTTTTATCTGCTTGCGAGAGTTAGTTTTACAAAAAAATTTTAAATGCGGTTGAGAAAATTCGATGTATGAGTTATTTCGGAATAGTGCGACGTACTATTTGATTATTGTTTGAAAAAAATAGAATGCGCAGAATTCAAGTATTCTGAATCTGCACATTTTTTAGTTGTCAGGTAACATGAAATTTGAAAAAAGATATTTTTATTCTACATATGTTATGGTGGTACAAAAAAACTCAGTTTGTTGTCCGAGCAAAAATGAATACTGTTTATTCCTTGCAAATACATATTGAATATTCACAAAAGATTACTGAGTTGATTTGATGGGAGTTTGTGAGCCGACATGAGTTAAAAACTTAAAACTTAAAGTATTTTCGATGTTGCAGTAGCAAGCGCCCGATCATCTGGTGTTCTGTACTGAAGAGAATTCCTCCTAGGAGAGATCCCTGCAGTCGATGGTTCATGTCTTTCTGAGCAAACTGATCTTTGCTGTGTTGTAATTCGCTTAATCAATTATTTTGCAACATGAAACTGTTCAATTCGTTTCCAAGCATGGACATGAACAAAAAAGCACAGTTCTTTGTATTCGATGTAACTTCTTAGGATAAAAAAGTTGTAATGGAGAAAAAGTTATTTGGTTACTTGAATTGTCTTCGAGTAACCCTATGATTTCTTAGACGAAAAACGTATGAACTGTTCAACCGATAAAAGTCACAGGTTGAAATATGTACATAGTACATAGAGGCCTGCGCAGGCAGCATTTAATTCAAATTATCTATGATCACCAAAAGGTGACTTATCGATAGATCATTCTTTGGCGCATATAATGTGCTCAGGCGCATATTGGCGCATATAATGTGCTCATGCGCATATTGGCGCATATAATGTGCTCAGAAAAATCGGCGGCTGAGAACCTGAAGTTTTTGGAAACATGGTTTTGATAAGTATTTGAGTCAAGGGTTGTTTTATAGAATTATGATTCCCTAATAACTGAGTTTGTCGATAAGAATGACATGGAAGTGGCTATTCAAGGATGGCAACGACTTGGTAACTCATGAAGTTGGTGGTTCTTCTCTAAGGTACGTCCCAAATTCGTCTTTCTCTTCGTCGACCTTCCCCTCCTACTGCAATGGTCCTGCCTATCTGATGAGAATGGATACTCTGCAAAGGATTGTGAATGCCTCAGCAACAGTATCGGTTACTTTATTTCGCTCCTCATTTTGCCATCTCTGACCACAGCTAGCTGACAGTTTTTTTGAGGTTTTCGAAGTGGAAGACGCTTATTTCACTGGAGTTGTGGCAGGTGAGCCCTTTTCTTCTCACAACATTTTTTTCGATATTGAATCGGCTCATTTATAAGTATGTATCATCTAGTCCCAAACAATAACTTTACAAAAAAACCTCGCCTTTGAAGAAAGACGAATTTGTAGTTATGGTTGTTACTAATGATTCTTTGTAAAGTACTCTCTGAGCTTGAGTTTTTATGTTTCTTTTAAATCTTTTTACTTTAACCCCGAACAATCATTATGTGCATACTCAAGTCCGGTGCTATATCACAATGATGCGTCGTCAGTGTTCATCCTGAAAAGGGGCCTACTCTTAAGCATCAGTTAAAGGTTTTTATCGAAAGGATGATCTTTCGTTGCAGTCCCCCCTCTTCCCTGCCCAATGAACTTATTTTATTTCATCTAGTAAAAATAAAACTATGTATACATATTGTTTCGGTTGAAGCAGCCGCGGGAGTCCAACCCGTCTGTGCCTCTAAGGTCATCGCGGGTCAATTCGTGAGTTTCAGTTTCGGTGTTTGGGATAAATTAACTTTAAGGACCCACTTGAAAGCATTTGCACTGTAAGAAAACATGTAGTAGAACAAGGACCCACCTCTGCTATTTCTCCCTCTGTACTGCTGTCTGCTGCCTCTACTAACTATCTGCTCTTTCTCTCTCCACTGTTGTGCTTTGAAAAAGGACCGATAGCCGATAGCCGATAGTACAGCTCTCCGTACTGCTGTCTGCTGCCTCTACTAACTATCCTCTCTCTCTCTCTACTGTTGTACGTTCTTTTTCAGCTCTCTGTACTTCTGTCTGCTACTGCTGTCTGCTGCCTCTACTAACTGTCCTCTCTCTCTCTCTCTCTCTACTGTTGTGCTTTCTTTTTGATCCCGAACGCGTGAGAGAGAGAGAGAGAGTTTGAAAAGTTTTTGAGAGATAACACGCATGAGAAAGAGGGAAAAGTTGAGAAGTTTTTGAGAGATAAAGCGCATGAGAGAGAAAGAAGAAGTGTGATCCCGAACACGTGGGAAAAGATAGTTTGGGAATGGCTTTTTGGCGGGGAAACTATCTCGAAGATTTTGAGTGAATCTAAAATGATTTCGTTTTTTTTGTTATGTTTTTTGTTATTGTTTGTTTTTTGTTAATGTTTGTTTGTGTTGTATTTTCTCTCTCTCTCTCTTTTTTGTTTGTGTTGTATTTTCTCTCTTTTTTGTTATTGTTTGTATTTTCTCGAAGCTTTGAACAGGGGGGATTTAAAGTAAAACAGGGGGGGACTTAAAGTAAAACAGGGGGACTTAAAGTAAAACAGGGGGGACTTAAAGTAAAACAGGGGGATTTAAAGTAAAACAGGGGGGACTTAAAGTAAAACAGGGGGACTTAAAGTAAAACAGGGGGGACTTAAAGTAAAACAGGGGGGACTTGAAATTAAAAGAGGAAAGTTGAAGTAAAATGGGGGGACTTAAAGTAAAACAGGGGGGACTTAAAGTAAAACAGGGGGGGACTTAAAGTAAAACAGGGGGGACTTGAAGTAAAACAGGGGGGACTTAAAATTAAAAGAGGAAAGTAGAAGTAAAATGGGGGGGACTTAAAGTAAAACAGGGAGGGACTTAAAGTAAAACAGGGGGGGACTTAAAGTAAAACAGGGGGGACTTAAAGTAAAACAGGGGGGACTTAAAGTGAAACAGGGGGGACTTAAACTTCCACAGGAAAATTTCTGGAAAAGTGTTGGTCGGTGGGTCCCTAAAATTAAAAAGGTCCGGGTATTTTACTTTGATTCCCATTTGTGGGGTGGGACTAAAAATTAAATTTAGTTTATGGGCCCCCTTTTTGGTCTTTTACTTTTAGGGACCCACCCTTTTGGGTCGTTTTACTGGAGGGTGGGTCCCTCTTCTACCACGGGGGCCCCTAAAGTAAGGTGGGTCCCTAAATTAAAAGTTTCCCCGGTGTTTTATATGAGATCGAATTTCATCTCAACTCGTTGAAAACAGATTTTTTTCTCGTCTGCATCACACAAAAATATCATTCAAACACTTTGATTTAAAAAAAAAAACACTTTGAGTTTTAAAAAAAACTTTGATTTTTTCATTTTTTTCGAACCAAACTAAACATTCTATTGTGTTAATATACTTGTATATTTACAATTCTCTGTGTGAACTTCCTGTGCAATTTCACATTCTCAAAGCTCTTTTTGTATGGAAAAAAACATCAGCCGCTTCATTTTCATAATGATCATGAACGTTAGCCGTCAAATAAAACAAAAACTCGTTTTAAAAAAAACCTCGATAGGAAATGTTTTGAACTTTTTTAAGCCAAATATATTGTCAGAAGGAATAATATCACTGAATAGAAGGATTGCCTCGTTTTTTAAGCGAAGCACGTCTTCCTGTCTGTTCTGGGAGGGGCCCGCTCTCTCCGTCCTTCCCTCCCATTCCTACCCAATCCAAACCTACTCAACCATGGAACAGATCAATCTCACCTGGTCCGCTCTCAGGTCCTCAAGCTTCCGCCATCTTTCAACTTGATCATCTCTTTCCTGAGATTCAAATCTCCCGAGAAAAAAATAGTTTTATGGACATGTGTAAGGTATGCCACTTTACAGTTTGGTTCAGACATGAGTCTTATAAATTTACGAATCAAAACATTCGAAATTCTATATATTTCAGAGACATTGAGTGCAAGTCTGGAGTTGCCGAGTTAGTGGATGAGCTGCTCTCTTTGGTGGGATGCTAGCCAGACTCACTTTGAACAAAGTTTTATACCTTCCATTTCCAACACGCTCAACAGAATGTATTTTAAACGAAAATATATGCAAGTCAGACTTTGCAAATATATTACAATCGATAAACCCAACATTACTGTTTATTCGACTTGGTTCGTTTTAAAAGGGAGTAAAAATAGTAAAATATGTGCTTACATATGTGATTATTTTGAGATTAGATTGACTTGACTGCGAAAATAAAAACATTTTTATAAACGTTTCGAACTGATAGCATTAAAACGTGCTTTTCTCTTTCTTATTTAATTTCTTCTCAATATTTTTTTAAATCTAAATTTCGTTTTTGTTGTTTCTCAATTAAAAAAATTGGGTGTACATGTTTGATCTTTTCTACTAATGAAGATTAAATGTTAGAATAAAAAGTTTTTGTCAAATTTGGGATTATCCGATCAAAAGAGAACGATTCTTGGAGGAGTAAATCCTTGCAAACACAGTAAAAATTGTTCATAGAATGTAGTGAAATTTTTTTTTGACAATTTACATGAAAAAATTCCAAAAAGAGAGAAATAAACTCGCGTTGATAACTTGAGTAAAGAAACCGTGCGAGAAAAAACATCATCAGAAATTCTTGGAGGAGTAAATCCATTTGTAATTCTGATCCTGAGGGATTTTGTATATTTCATGCGTGCGAGAAAAAAACATCAAGAAAAACTCCAATTTTTGTGACTTGTAAAACCGGTTATATCTAAATACTGTTTTTTAGGCTTATGCTTTGATAAGGAAATAGGATTATGCTTTGATAAGGAAGATTCCGCTTCAGATGTCTAGAAAATATTTTTCTCAATCTCTCATTAGGTGACTATGCTCTCATCGACGTTTACGGCAACTTTGAATTTATTTCAATGTTATTTCACTTTATTCAACCTTGCACACTCACGGTGAAGACTAACTACAGTAATACTAACTACAGTAAGACTAACTACAGTAAAGAAAGTTCATGAAGGGTGATGAGCTTTCAAATTCTTATAAATTTTTTTATTTCCAAAAAGAAAAAATTTAAATAAGTTTTTCGAAGAAAAAAAACATCTTTGACTGTTGGAAGCTTTCCTTCAACAGCTTGCATTATTCTCTTTTTACTTTACAAATATATGCAGAAATTGGTGAAAAATTCCTCTCTATGTCAGAGAAGCGGCATGAATTCAACTTTTTAGGTTGTTGCTCTGCTGGAAAAGTGTGGAACAGAAAACATTTAAGATAAAACAAAAACATCTTTTTTTATAGAAGGCCTCTCCGATGTCATTTTATACGTTCGTATCTTTTGAAGGTGCATACTCTTCTTGAGGTTTTTTTTCGGTTTCTCCAGCTTACAACAGTTCAAAAACTACTGAAATGGAAACATAACAATTTTTTTCAATGTATCATCGCCTTAGTGTCTCTTTTCAATCTGCAAAGACAGTCCATGTCTATGTCATTTGTCTATAATCTTATTTAAGGTTAAATTATATCATTTGCGTGGAAGAAAGAAAGAATGAATTAATAAACTTATAAAAAATTTCCTTTCATTTCATTTATTCATTCCACAAATATAAAATCGTGAATACAGTCTCGAAATTGCGATTTATATTTTATAGTATGGTTTTTTGTTTGATTTTTTCCCCATTTTCATCTGTTGAAACGTTCTCTTTCTCTCTGTTTGAGTCTCTCTTTCTTTATCTTTCTCTGTCTGTCTCTTCATATCCCTTTTTAAGTTGCTCTATCTAATCACACTCTTTCCTCTCTTGTTGCCTCACTTTCGTTTCCCTTGACTTCTCTTTCTCTCTCTCTTTCTTTCTTTCTCTCCCAACTTCATTATTCTGCCTTTTTTCTTCTTTCTCTATCTCATCCTCTTTAGTTTAATACTTTCTCTCTTTCCGCCCCAACCCCTCTCCTTCTTCTTCACCCTCTCTAAATATGTATATATAAATATAACTCTATTTCTTAATATTCAGTTTTGATACGACCTCTCGTTTCTAACTCATTCTCTCTATCTTTTCTATATCTCTTTCTCTATATCTTCTTCATTACTTCAGCTCTCTTCTTCTCTCCTTTCCCTTTTTCTACATATTTTTTCCTCTTCAGTTTTCGCTTGAATGATCATCTCCAACCGACTTCCGGTGCCTTCCGATTCGCACGCAGCTTGTAAGCTTTCTAAAACTTTTTAAAAACCATAATCTAAACATACATCAATTGGTTTATGCCCAGTTTTGAAGAAACGAACTTCAGGTTCGAATTATAAGGTTCTCTGTAGCCTAAAAGGTTATTTCGAGTTTCCCGGTCTTTCTCAACAACTTGTCATGCCAATCCGACTGCTGAACAAGAAAGTTTCCTTCCAAGACATCGTAGAAAGAATTCGCAAGCAAAGCGCAGAACGGAAAGAGCGATACGCAGCTGTTTTCAGAACCCCGAGCAGCCTGCAACTGCCTTTCCATAACAAGGTCAGTTATTGATTTTTTCAGTTATTCATTTTCTAGGGCCTTCAAAAATTTATGTGCATATAGTATAGAGACTGAGAAAAGCATTGTAATATCAAATTTGATCATAGAATTCACCCTGGAAGAACGACTATCGTTTTACTTGAATACAGGTTACTGCGCTGGGTGGAGTGAAGATGAGTGTGAATAACTCTCCGGTAGTTCCTCTTCTGCGCTTGCTTCATCTTCTCGGCGCAGCGTGGATTCCGATCTTCGACAAAGAAAACCCTTTCTGGCCTAAGCTTCTTTTCTTCCACAACATCGCAGCTTTCGCAGGTCTTCTCTTCTTACATCGTGAAACGGCCCATGATTGAATGTCGTGAAACGCTTACAATAATCAAACACAGGTAAATAACTGGCTCTCCGGAGTTTTTTTCCAGTTCAACTAGCGTATATGGTAGCGTTGCTGAATGCTCTTCTGACGATCGCCCCTGAGTTCTCCTCGATCTTCCGTCCCTTACGTTCTATGGCGGCAGTGCCCGCTTTCTCAGTTAAGATACAAATGGGTTCGTTCATTGATTTGTGCTTGGAAGAAACCCTGAGGTCTTGTCAGAAGCCAACACTTCAGGGTTTTCTTGTTGTTATGAAGTTGGCTTCTAGCTTTTTTGACATTTGTAAGAAGCCTGTTTCATTTTCAAGCTGTTTTTCTTGAATAAATAAAAGATTTACAGCTCTAGTGGTAACCTCACTCTGGCTGCAGCTCTAGTGGTAACCTCAATCTCGCTGCAGCTCTAGTGGTAACCTCACTCTCGCTGCAGCTCTAGTGGTAACCTCACTCTCGCTGCAGCTCTAGTGGTAACCTCACTCTCGCTGCAGCTCTAGTGGTAACCTCACTCTGGCTGCAGCTCTAGTGGTAACCTCACTCTGGCTGCAGCTCTAGTGGTAACCTCACTCTGGCTGCAGCTCTAGTGGTAACCTCACTCTGGCTGCAGCTCTAGTGGTAACCTCACGCTCGCTGCAGCTCTAGTGGCAACCTCACTCTGGCTGCTCATCCGCACACACATTCTCTCCGGCCGTTTGATATCAGAGTGCACAGAGTGCATCACTGGAACACCGTCATTCGGAAGGAGGAAGTACCGAATACTGAGGTTAAATCGAATGGCCTCCTTATATCGACTCATTCTTGATCTAATCTTCTTAAGTAACTCGAATGGCCTCCTTAGATCGACTCATTATTGATCTAATCTTCTTAAGTAACTCGAATGGCCTCCTTAGATCGATTCATTCTTGATCTAATCTTCTTAAGTAACTCGAATGGCCTCCTTAGATCGATTCATTCTTGATCTAATCTTCTTAAGTAACTCGAATGGCCTCCTTAGATCGACTCATTATTGATCTAATCTTCTTAAGTAACTCGAATGGCCTCCTTAGATCGACTCATTATTGATCTAATCTTCTTAAGTACATATTGATTATACGTGAAGACACATTCTCTTATTCAATGCGCTAAAACCGGTAAAAAAAAACAGCGTCAGATTGAAGGTGTCTCTCGCTCTGCACGCTCTCTTTACTCCTCCTCCCCCTTGCGGGTACCTTCACTCAGGGATTACTAGTTTTACTGCAATCGTCCATTGATTCACTCTTGCTGCTTAGATGTGGTTAGTATTTTTCATGATTTGACTCAAATAAAACAAATTTAATTCAGTGCAAAAACTTATTCGAGTTTTCTCGACTCTATAAAGCGTTTTTAAAACAGAATTCAATGCTCTTGTTTCAGGGTGGTTTTGCTTTGGAATCGAACTATTTGTAATACTTCACGCCTCAATGTGTGTCCTGGCTTCTGCAGCCTTTTTTGCTATTCTTTTTATCAGGTGAACGAAAAAGTTCTAAAAATTATAATAAAAAAGGATTATGCAGCAATTGATAAATTTTTCTTATAGGCTCCTATTCTCTGAAGACACATTACAACTTTAATATGTAGCTTTAAGCCACACCGCATCTTGACAATGTAAAAAACACAGATTCTATTTATCTGATTATTTTCCTGATGCGCGTCACTCTGCACTTACATATAATTCACTACACGTGAGTTTTTAACTATCTGTTTTTGAAAAGATCAAAATTACTGATTAAAAAATTTAAAAAAATTTCAGTCAATTTGTTGAAGTGAGCGAGCTGTTGTCAGATATTCAGAGATGCACGGGTGGAATGCAAGTTGATCCACTGATATTTCGATATCAGGTTTCTATCTATCACATGAAATGATCTATTATGTTGAGGAGATCAGTGAATCGTGAATCTGAAACAGTTTCTTTCCAACGGGGACTCATTAACAATCTTTTTTCAGTATATAGCACAGAAGAAACATTTATAGAAAACGATAAGAGTGAAAGATATCTTTGAAATTTTTAGAGGAATTTAATGCGTGTGTATTTGAAGCCTTAAGCAGTGAAAGAGTAAATTTAAGAATAAGAACTGGAAGTAACTGTGAGGAGTAAAAAACAACAAGTGAACGTTTTACAGTCGATTGAGTGCTCCATCCACAAACTGGAAAGTCTCCAGTCGATCAGTTTGATGGTTCTGCCAATCGTTTCTTCAACAGCCGTATACCTCTACACTCACCACATAATGAAGTCAGCTACTGAAGCTCAAGAGTGTACGGTTAATCGACAATAATGCATGATTTCACTACATGAATGATTTTGAGAAAAAAAAGCTCAGAAGTATGAATGGACACATTTTTGATAGAGGACCTAATCTGTTTGATAATTTAGAGGCTTTGTGATAGAAGAATCTCTCCTTGAAAAATGTAATTTATTTCCTCACTTCAGCTCATCTAGTCAGTTCGAATCAATAAATAGCTTAATGAAACATTACTTGAAGGGATTTCATTCCAAGGGACTGGATGTTGCTGTGTTTTCCAACTTTGTGTGTCGCCGTCCTTTTGACAGCAACACTCCTACTTCTCATTACGGCGATTATGGTCAACGAGAAGGTTTACTCAAAATTTCAAAATTTAATTCCTCACTTTTAACTTCTTAATTTGGATGAAGAAAACGAAATAGTAATTACAAGTAGGTTTTGAACGCTGAAAAGTCAACTCTGACTTGAGCAAAGTAATCTGCCTATGCTAGGAATTTACTTCCGGAAAATATGTAGTTTTGAGCTTGTCTAGATTCTTGCCTTCAAATAAGTGTTCTCTAACTACTTCTCACTCTCTCTCTATCTCTCTCTTTCTCTCCTTCAAATAAGTGTTCTCTAACTACTTCTCACTCTCTCTCTATCTCTCTCTTTCTCTCCTTCAAATAAGTGTTCTCTAACTACTTCTCACTCTCTCTCTATCTCTCTCTTTCTCTCCTTCAAATAAGTGTTCTCTAACTACTTCTCACTATCTCTCTATCTCTCTCTTTCTCTCTGATTATCCCCATATTTCACATATTCAGTCCTACGCAGAGGCTAAGAATTTTTATATATATATGTAAGTAACCTAATTTCAGAAGAGTATTAAATTTTTAATATTTTATTATTTGCAGTTGTCGCAACTGCGCGGTTCCTCCACAAGGCGATTGGCTGATTTGCAGCAACTCGCATTCAACCATTCACAAATGGTTGGTCAATGAGATTAGCAGCCGACGTTTCGTTAAGGCGAGGAACTTGTATTCTTCAAAGTCTGAGTTTTTTTCTCAAAAAATATCTGTGATGAGGCTTGTCCGGGCGTGGCATAATGGTAGTGTGTTCGACTACATATTGTGAGAAGAGTCCCGAGTTTGACTCCCACTCCGGATAGATCCACCCAAACCAAGGGGGTTAAGAAATGTTGGTAGTTTTCTGTTGTTGTTGTTGTCTTGCCCATAGGTCCTGTCGAGGGGAGTCCTTTTGGGATAGGTTGGTGGTGAGGATCCTTTTGAGTCCGGAGAGATTTTCTCCGTCTACACTCGCACCGCAGTCGGCGATCCTCTTGGCGAGACCCATTCGTTAACCGGAGAAGGGCAAGAGGTTATTTTACTGGCGCCTCGACTCGCCATTGAAAAGTATAGCGGAGTATCGGCTGATGTTTTGTCCGGTGGCATGCCCAGGCCGGTCCGGCATCGCCCTCCTTTGACGAGCTATACTACCCAGTTTTGGTCCGCGGCGGGATTTCTCCCGCTACCTCCCAGCACGAATTCTTCGTAGGGAGGCGTCCCTCTATCCGCCACCTGAGGTCGCGCTCGATTCTGGACTGGATGATCCGGCTCCATCCGTGACAGGCTCTTAAGGCTGTAGAGTCACGAATGGCCACTGTTGCCAGTGTGTTTCGAGTTGGTAGTTTTCTGGCACGAATCTGACTTTCCCACTGCTGCTATTCACACTAGCAGTGACACAGCGCGCAGCCACAGGTTCTACCAGGTTAGGTCTAGCGCGTACCCTGCTGCGAGGCGGGAACAAGCGCGAGGAAGATTTTTATTATCGATAATTAGGCTGTCACTCACATGTAAAATAGAAGAATATGAAGAGAGAATGGCAGATAAATCTGACTTTCTTTCTATTCTATACGAAGAAAAGTTTGATTTAAAGAAATAAATTTCTCCAGTGAAGGTTCCGCTTGTTGCGGGAAAGAAAGCAGTTGTGCAAAATCCTGTGACCGAATTTATTGATGATGTAAAAAAATATTAAATTCTTTTTGTTCGTGTTGCAGCTTCGTTTGTTGATGTTCATGTTACGCCTTTCGGACGATCGTCTGTCCCTTACTGCGGGTGGCATTTTTACGATAAATAAACGGAACTTCATGGTGGTTGGGACTTTCATACAAATCTCTATAACTCGCTGTTTTTTTGCAGAACAATGGAGCGTTAGAATTCAACTTTTCACTTTGCAAAGTAATTTTCTGCAAAGTGATCCCGTTGAACGCTCCAATGTCTACCTTGAAAAGAAAAATGGACTAAGGTATTACTTTTATAATAACTTTTACTGTTGGACGTAATTTTTTATGAATTTCAGAAAAATCGTCGCTTTGTCTTGGAATGCATGTGTTCTTTCTTTATACCGTAGTCCATGTTTCTTTTTACGGTAATTCGTGGTGAGACATTGGAGCGTTCAACGGGATCACTTTGCAGAAAATTACTTTGCAAAGTGATAAGTTGAATTCTAACGCTCCATAAGACACATTAAGTTTTTGTCAGGGCAAACATTCCATGAACTGCTTGCGTGATTACTTTATAATGTTGAATAGCGCTGCCAAGACAATATGACAGTAAATATTATTACAAATACTTACGAATGCAAACGTAGTCTGTGAATTCAACACTGAGGGAACTTGGGTGATGGAGAAGGTGTATGTAAATACATAGAATGAACTACTTTAGGTTCTCCTCCTTCTCCTGTTTGCCTGCAGTACTTTCATAGCAGTCAACAGAGGATGCATAACTTTCAATTGACTCCTTCATCACCCTTTTCTGTGGCTATCATCCGGAATGGGCTGCTGGTGACTACCCGTTCACTAAACTGATCGGAAGAAGAAGTCAACAAGATATAACTTTTAGTCAAAAAATTTAATCCTAGTTATTGGGACAAATAAATCATAGACCATTTATACGCCCTAAAAACTAGGACTAAATTTCAATGCTGCGTTCTACGACAGCTGTATTCTTTCGTCCTATTATTTATTATGATGTGTGATGGAAATAATTGATAAACGGAAAGATTTCATCTTTTCTTCATTTCAGAAGTTTAATATTTGAGCAGTTTTTTTTTAAAAAGCCAAACAGATGAATTGATTACATGAAAACCTAATGAGACACGTGACCGTCACTCTCGCTCATGAAAACTTCCCAATAATATGTGCCAAATCTACGAAAACCTGGAGGGAAGGGACTGAACAGCAGCGCTCTAAAAATTATGAAGACTTCGACTCCATTCCTGTGGACCACACAAAAAACACAATTTGTGATTTTGTGGAACTTGAAAGTTTTGTTTGATCGTTGATTGATACCTTAAAACTAAGAAGCTCACGACAGTCTTCATTGGTATGGCGCTCGAATCAGCTCGGCATTTATACCGTGTTTATATTCAAGCACTCAATCCTTCACTTCCTCAATAATACCACTTATCTATACTGTAGTGATAACTCAGAACAGTGACATTTTAGGGTTTATAAGACATTTTCGGTTTGATTGGACACATGTTCAGCTCAGCTGCAAGCCGAGCGAAAATTTGCAATAACTCAACTGAAACAAACTGGAATAATGATGAAAAAGGAACCGTTTGGGCAAAAAATCTAAAGGAAGCAAAATCACAAACGTCGCTGCACACACTGTAAATGCATTGCAAGCGAAGTTGTTCTTATTGCAATAGAAGTAGCAAAGGTATGGCGAGTAGGACGGCTGCCCGAGTTCGCAAGAAGGAAGTCATCAAAGTCATCCACTCCTCTTTTCTCAAGACAAATATCAAGTTAACAAAAACATAGTTTTTTTCTCTTCTTTATTACAAAATCATCTAAGCGCTTTTTATCAAAGAAATGGTATTCATCATAACTTCAAATGTCAATTTTACGCCGTTTACTCTTCAGTCGGAGTTTTTAATTCTTGAATTTCTTTGGCTCTTATTCCCGGATGCTCTACTTCTTGCTTGCAGTCTTGTCTTACTTGCAGTCTTGTCTTGCAGACATTGGAATACTAGACGAAAAATTGGCTTTAAACGCTACGTTTTCGAAAATTTTCTTCATAGGTGATTATTTTGAGCATCAGAGACTCCAGTTCTTGAGAAAAAAATTTTAATTTAAAAAAAACGCTTAGGTTTAGTAAAAGTTTACGCTAACGAGGCCGTACGGCTTAGGCTAACGAGACCTTATAACAAAAGATGCTACTCTGCACTGCCTGGCGTCTAGTATGTAACATCAGAGAATAGAGCCGGAGAGGGAAAATTACATATAATGGCTAATCTGCAGCGTTTCATCACTGCGTTCTACTTTACATCATACGTCTCGAATGTTTTAGAGCTAAAATATTTTATCTCATTTGAAAGGGAACACAAAGTTTATTTTTAGGGGAAATAATAAACGTCTACCTAAATAAACAAACACCTCTACCTATTTTAATGAAACGTCTACATATTTTGACAAACACGTCTACCTATTTTAGTGAAACGTCTACCTATTTTGACAAACACGTCTACCTATTTTGACAAACACGTCTACCTATTTTGACAAACACGTCTACCTTTTTTTAGTGAAACGTCTAGGCCATTACTAAAGCACGCTAAGCACGCCAGTTTATTGCTAATGCACGCTACTCAAATAGGTAGACGTGTTTTTCAAAATAGGTAGACGTGTTTGTCAATATAGGTAGACGTGTTTGTCAAAATAGGAAGACGTTTCACTAAAATAGGTAGACGTTTGTCAAAATAGGTAGATGTTTAACTAAAATAGGTAGACGTGTTTTTTCAAAATAGGTAGACGTTGCACGAAATTAGGTTGAAGTTGCACGTAATTAGGCTAACGTCACACTAAATTACGCTGACGTTTTTCAAAATAGGTAGACGTTTTTCAAATTAGATAGAAGTGAAATTGTCGTCCGTATTTTTATTAGGCAAAACAACCCGCAGGTATATGGTGTGTTCTGCGTCTCTAACATTGTGCAAAAGGCCAAAAACTGAAATTTCCCACATACTATTTTTCATACTGTTTCGTTACTAAGCCGGCGGCCTCGCTAGCGAAACCTTTGCCTAATGATAATCAGAAAAAACATAAAAAGTACCTTCAAAAACTTTTCTTCCTGAGTTTATAAATTAATTGTTGGGCTGACTTGTTCGAGGCAGTTGACAAATGAAGGTGAGTTGAATTAAAAGTTAAGGGTAGATTGTATATTGCACCACTCACCAAATTTATAATAGTCTTGTTCCTAAACAGTACGACCTTTTCAGCATAACCTTTACCTAAGCCTAAGCAACAAAAAAATACAGTAAACAATACCTGAGTTCCAAGCCAGAGCGAAAAAGAAAAAGTTTAAAAAACTGAAATGTAAATTACACTACAAACAAATTGCAAAAATGTCCCTGAATTTTGTATTCCACTCACCTTCTTTTGTGAACTGCCCTCGTACAAGGTGTGTGAATGATGCTTTCGACAACAATAGCAGGACGTGCGAAGAAAGCATGAGGTGATAGCTGACAATTAGAGAAGAATGAGAGATAATGAGAGAGATAGAACGGAGGAAACACGGCACTGTCTGTCGCTGCACCACAGCTAGGTTTCTAGCAGAGCCATTTTAAGACCTCGCAATTGTTTATGTGCTCCAAAAAATGGATAACGACCCAACACAGAATTATACAACCAAAATCCTTGCATCACACGTGTGTAGTAATTCGATATTTCTGCAACACTTTTCGGATTAGAAGTAGATGTTTTTAGATCTCAAATGGCCTCAGCAGCTCCTCCACTTGGTCCCCAATTGGGACAGCGGGGCGTCAACGTGGCCAACTTCTGCAAAGAGTTCAACAAAGAGACTGGTCATATAAAACCAGGTGATTTGATTTTTTTGTGTACAAAGAGGCGCTTGAAATAGTTGGACGGAAGAAAAGTATGTGTTTCTTCATTCTTGACACACGCTAGCAAGGGTTAAATGGAGCCGCCCGATTTGTGTTTACATGTATCCACCGCTCAAAGTTTGGAGGAAAAAAGAAGAGAGAATGAAGGAAAAGGGTAAGAAAAAAGAGGGAGTTTTTGGTCAATATTGTGTGTACATGTATCCACCGACGGGACCGATCCGGTCACTATTTAACCCCTGTCTGCTAGTCATACAAATGTAGATGTGTCTTGCGAAAAAAAATCATTGCAAATTTTTTTGAATCATCTGTGAAATTTTTTCTTTAATTTCTCTTTCGTTTCAATTTCAAAATTCATTTTTCAGTATGAACAACAAAGAATTTCTAAATTTCATAGTTCTAATTTGCTTTTCTGGTTGACTCTCCACTCTAGTGATGAGCCTAAGAAGTCACTCTTGGAAAAGTCATTGTGACAAAACCCTCTCTGACTCTTTCTATCAACCTCTCGCTCATTCTCATTCTTGCTTTCAACCTCTTTCTCTTGTTTTTTTCTCCTCTTTTTCTTCACTCTTTTTATCTTCCTCGTCTCCTAAATGAATGACTGAAGGGCCCTTCGCATGAAGCTTTTTGCAATTAAAGAAGAAGGCTATAAAGCCGAAGATGTATCTCCAGACTACTCATTCTTTTCTTCTAAGTATTCTTTTCAGTTTCTCGTAATAGTAAAGTTTATTTCTTCAGTTTGTTTCAATCCAGAAAGCCATTTTTTTGGATCTTGGCATTTTTATCTAGCTTTCATTACATAAAAATGTTTTCTTCGAGAGTTAAAACTTCTTATGTTATTGTTTTGTTAGGTTTTCGATGAAGTTTTTGCATTTTTTTATAAAAACAAATAAGACTTGAATTTTCTAAAGGTATTCCACTTCCAACTCGCATCCAAATCAAGCCAGATCGTTCGTATGAACTGGAGATCTGCACGCCGACTTCCTCGTGGCTCCTCAAACAAGCTGCTGGAATCAGAAGGGGCAAGCAGAATCCCGGTAAAAAAATGCATAGAACAGTGATTTTTTTTATACAAGTGAAATGACTGTGGTCGTCTGGCGCGCTTAAAGCATAATTAAGCAGTTCTGTAAGAGCCAAATCTTTTTTAAGTAGACATTTTGTGTTTTAATAGAGAGAGTTGTTTTTGAATATGCTGACTGTAGGCTATGAATTCGGATAACTTATGTTCATCAAACTTATGATCTACTAATGAGAGCAAAGTTTGAGATCTTCAAAATCACATATTTCAAAATTAAACTGAATTGACAAAAATATTGGATGCAGGGGAAGTGGCTGGGCGTCTTTCGGTTAAACATCTCTATGAGATCGCCCTTGTGAAGCAACGAGACAAGGCGCTGCATGGTGTCCCTCTCCAGGTAACTTCAATTCAGTCAACTGAAAAGAGAGCTCACGCCGAAGTTAGTGAGATAATCAGAAGAATGACGCGTAAAGAGCCTTCTGACCGGATTTCAAACAATTCGATTGGGCAAGCAACAGAAAAAAACAAAATATCAAGTTGCAGCTTAAGTAGCGATAGTGTGAACATACAGAAGAACTTTCATAACAACCTGGATCATTCTCCTTTGACAATACTACTGGGCAGACAACAACCTCTGCTTCAGTTCAATAAAAAATATGTCGCTATGAGACCGTTTGTGCAGGTCTGTGATGACTCGCTCCCTTCTCAATACCCAATCATTCTGTGATGACTCGCTCCCTTCTCAATACCCAATCATTCTGTGATGACTCGCTCCCTTCTCAATACCCAATCATTCTGTGATGACTCGCTCCCTTCTCAATACCCAATCATTCTGTGATGACTCGCTCCTTTCTCAATACCCAGTCATTCTGTAATGACTCACTCCCTTCTCAATACCCAATCATTCTGTAATGACTCGCTCCCTTCTCAATACTCAATCATTCTGTGATGACTCACTCCCTTCTCAATACCCAATCATTCTGTGATGACTCGCTCCCTTCTCAATACCCAATCATTCTGTGATGACTCGCTCCCTTCTCAATACCCAATCATTCTGTTATGACTCGCTCCCTTCTCAATACCCAATCATTCTGTGATGACTCGCTCTCTTCTCAATACCCAATCATTTTGTGATGACTCGCTCCCTTCTCAATACCCAATCATTCTGTGATGACTCGCTCCCTTCTCAATACCCAATCATTATGTGATGACTCGCTCCCTTCTCAATACCCAATCATTCTGTGATGACTCGCTCCCTTCTCAATACCCAGTCTTTCTGTGATGACTCACTCCCTTCTCAATACCCAATAATTCTGTGATGACTCGCTCCCTTCTCAATAGCCAATCATTCTGTGATGACTCGCTCCCTTCTCAATACCCAATCATTCTGTGATTACTCGCTCCCTTCTCAATACCCAATCATTCTGTGATGACTCGCTCCCTTCTCAATACCCAATCATTCTGTGATGACTCGCTCCCTTCTCAATACCCAATCATTTTGTGATGACTCGCTCCCTTCTCAATACCCAATCATTCTGTGATGACTCGCTCCCTTCTCAATACCCAATCATTCTGTGATGACTCGCTCCCTTCTCAATACCCAATCATTCTGTGATGACTCGCTCCCTTCTCAATACCCAATCATTCTGCTATGACTCGCTCCCTTCTCAATACCCAATCATTCTGTGATGACTCGCTCCCTTCTCAATACCCAATCATTCTGTGATGACTCGCTCCCTTCTCAATACCCAATCATTCTGCTATGACTCGCTCCCTTCTCAATACCCAATCATTCTGTGATGACTCGCTCCCTTCTCAATACCCAATCATTCTGTTGTTGTTGTTGTCTTGCCCAACGGGTAGATCTTCCTTCGCGAGACACTGGAGGAAGTCGTTGAAGCTCTCGACCCTCCAGCGTTATAAGCCCACACTCTCTTTCCTCTCTCTCTCTTTTTTTTTTACTCTCCTTTTTTTTTCCTTCTCTCTTTCACTTTTTTTGTTGAGAGATTTAATTGAACAAGAAATCAACAACCGAGTGCGGCCTATTCCAAAGGTTGATAGGGCTAAGTGAAGTGGGGTTACAGCGACACGAAAAAATATGTCTCGAAGTATGCGGCTCTATCCTACACAGTGGGCAGAGGGGAGATTCATTGGCCCCTATTCGGTGGAGATAACTGTTAAGGAAACTAGAGTGACCGCTTCGCAATTGAGACAGAGTTATCTGATTTTCTCTGGATAGTTGGGACGTGGATGTATTCTAGGAGGTTTAGTTCCCAGAACTCGGTTGGGTCGACTATTTCTAAGAAAATCTCTGACTGTCTCCGTGTGTATTTTTCTGAGGGCCACTTTATAGTCCGTGTCACCTAATACTATGTCTATGTCTTTGGCGTGCTTTCTGACTGCCTTGGGAGGTTTTGCTTCAGTGCAGATGCGGTGAGATGGATGGTTGGACTGAAGCCTGGCCTTGGCGGTGAATTGTTTGCTGAGCATGAGATTGTGTTCTTTGACTGGAAGAAGTTTGCTCTCGTATGCCAGGTGCTGAGTGTCCGCAATTGCAAGGTTTCCAGTTGCGATTCGAATGGCTTTGTTTTGTGCTGCTTGCAAGGAAGTCCAATGTGATTCGGCAAGTTGGGGCGAGTAGATGGGTGCTGCGTAAGACAAGACTGCTCTTGTGGTTGCTTTGTAGGTGTTCAGCATTGTTCTGTGATGACTCGCTCCCTTCTCAATACCCAATCATTCTGTGATGACTCGCTCCCTTCTCAATACCCAATCATTCTGTGATGACTCGCTCCCTTCTCAATACCCAATCATTCTGTGATGACTCGCTCCCTTCTCAATACCCAATCATTCTGTGATGACTCGCTCCCTTCTCAATACCCAATCATTCTGTGATGACTCGCTCCCTTCTCAATACCCAATCATTCTGTGATGACTCGCTCCCTTCTCAATACCCAATCATTCTGTGATGACTCGCTCCCTTCTCAATACCCAATCATTCTGTGATGACTCGCTCCCTTCTCAATACCCAATCATTCTGTGATGACTCGCTCCCTTCTCAATACCCAATCATTCTGTGATGACTCGCTCCCTTCTCAATACCCAATCATTCTGTGATGACTCGCTCCCTTCTCAATACCCAATCATTCTGTGATGACTCGCTCCCTTCTCAATACCCAATCATTCTGTGATGACTCGCTCCCTTCTCAATACCCAATCATTCCGTTTCTCCTTTCCTGGCTCTTCCGCTCATATTCTTTTAGTTTAAGACCTCCGTTCCTTTGATGGTTGACTTTCGAATTTTCTATCACACGAACCGTTGAGATGAGTCCCATCAAACCAGGATGTTTCTTATTACCCGTCAAAGAAACGAGTAGATCAACAAGGCCAATCTCAAGGGAATGGCAGACATTGTAGAGAGACTCAGAGCGTCAGATGAACAATAAAGAACGAACACGAACAGGAAACTCGTTTCAATAGGTTTTTATGATACCGCATAGATTCGCGCATAGTTTTACCCGCAGTGCGGGTTGATGAAACACCCTGATCGAAACTTAAATAGGCGGTGGAATACAGAGATACATCAATGTTAAAAAAATTAGTTTTTAATTTTTTAAAGTTTGTTAAAATATGAAGTTATTACGCTCATTTCAGTATATGTGAATTGTTCAGTTCATCTGTCAACAACTTGTGAAATCCTGCAGAACTTTGGGAATCCAAGTGTCCATGTCAGTCTTCATTCTCAGTTAATTACTGAAGATTCTCCAAATTATATTTCTTTTGTTTCGTAGCGAAAAAAATACGAAGGCCACAAGGCGAGGATCGCCTTGTGGCAAAAAAGCGCCCTTCTCAGCTGAGATGAAGACTTGACCTGGTAGAAGTGCTCTTTGGGTGACTGCTAGTGAGTGTAGCAGCTAGCAGTAAGACTTGACCTGGTAGAAGTGCTCTTTGGGTGACTGCTAGTGAGTGTAGCAGCTAGCAGTAAGACTTGACCTGGTAGAAGTGCTCTTTGGGTGACTGCTAGTGAGTGTAGCAGCTAGCAGTAAGACTTGACCTGGTAGAAGTGCTCTTTGGGTGACTGCTAGTGAGTGTAGCAGCTAGCAGTAAGACTTGACCTGGTAGAAGTGCTCTTTGGGTGACTGCTAGTGAGTGTAGCAGCTAGCAGTAAGACTTGACCTGGTAGAAGTGCTCTTTGGGTGACTGCTAGTGAGTGTAGCAGCTAGCAGTAAGACTTGACCTGGTAGAAGTGCTCTTTGGGTGACTGCTAGTGAGTGTAGCAGCTAGCAGTAAGACTTGACCTGGTAGAAGTGCTCTTTGGGTGACTGCTAGTGAGTGTAGCAGCTAGCAGTAAGACTTGACCTGGTAGAAGTGCTCTTTGGGTGACTGCTAGTGAGTGTAGCAGCTAGCAGTAAGACTTGACCTGGTAGAAGTGCTCTTTGGGTGACTGCTAGTGAGTGTAGCAGCTAGCAGTAAGACTTGACCTGGTAGAAGTGCTCTTTGGGTGACTGCTAGTGAGTGTAGCAGCTAGCAGTAAGACTTGACCTGGTAGAAGTGCTCTTTGGGTGACTGCTAGTGAGTGTAGCAGCTAGCAGTAAGACTTGACCTGGTAGAAGTGCTCTTTGGGTGACTGCTAGTGAGTGTAGCAGCTAGCAGTAAGACTTGACCTGGTAGAAGTGCTCTTTGGATGACTGCTAATGAGTGTAGCAGCTAGCAGTAAGACTTGACCTGGTAGAAGTGCTCTTTGGGTGACTGCTAGTGAGTGTAGCAGCTAGCAGTAAGACTTGACCTGGTAGAAGTGCTCTTTGGGTGACTGCTAGTGAGTGTAGCAGCTAGCAGTAAGACTTGACCTGGTAGAAGTGCTCTTTGGGTGACTGCTAGTGAGTGTAGCAGCTAGCAGTAAGACTTGACCTGGTAGAAGTGCTCTTTGGGTGACTGCTAGTGAGTGTAGCAGCTAGCAGTAAGACTTGACCTGGTAGAAGTGCTCTTTGGGTGACTGCTAGTGAGTGTAGCAGCTAGCAGTAAGACTTGATCTGGTAGAAGTGCTCTTTGGGTGACTGCTAGTGAGTGTAGCAGCTAGCAGTAAGACTTGACCTGGTAGAAGTGCTCTTTGGGTGACTGCTAGTGAGTGTAGCAGCTAGCAGTAAGACTTGACCTGGTAGAAGTGCTCTTTGGGTGACTGCTAGTGAGTGTAGCAGCTAGCAGTAAGACTTGACCTGGTAGAAGTGCTCTTTGGGTGACTGCTAGTGAGTGTAGCAGCTAGCAGTGAGACTTGACCTGGTAGAAGTGCTCTTTGGGTGACTGCTAGTGAGTGTAGCAGCTAGCAGTAAGACTTGACCTGGTAGAAGTGCTCTTTGGGTGACTGCTAGTGAGTGTAGCAGCTAGCAGTAAGACTTGACCTGGTAGAAGTGCTCTTTGGGTGACTGCTAGTGAGTGTAGCAGCTAGCAGTAAGACTTGACCTGGTAGAAGTGCTCTTTGGGTGACTGCTAGTGAGTGTAGCAGCTAGCAGTAAGACTTGACCTGGTAGAAGTGCTCTTTGGGTGACTGCTAGTGAGTGTAGCAGCTAGCAGTAAGACTTGACCTGGTAGAAGTGCTCTTTGGGTGACTGCTAGTGAGTGTAGCAGCTAGCAGTAAGACTTGACCTGGTAGAAGTGCTCTTTGGATGACTGCTAGTGAGTGTAGCAGCTAGCAGTAAGACTTGACCTGGTAGAAGTGCTCTTTGGGTGACTGCTAGTGAGTGTAGCAGCTAGCAGTAAGACTTGACCTGGTAGAAGTGCTCTTTGGGTGACTGCTAGTGAGTGTAGCAGCTAGCAGTAAGACTTGACCTGGTAGAAGTGCTCTTTGGGTGACTGCTAGTGAGTGTAGCAGCTAGCAGTAAGACTTGACCTGGTAGAAGTGCTCTTTGGGTGACTGCTAGTGAGTGTAGCAGCTAGCAGTAAGACTTGACCTGGTAGAAGTGCTCTTTGGGTGACTGCTAGTGAGTGTAGCAGCTAGCAGTAAGACTTGACCTGGTAGAAGTGCTCTTTGGGTGACTGCTAGTGAGTGTAGCAGCTAGCAGTAAGACTTGACCTGGTAGAAGTGCTCTTTGGGTGACTGCTAGTGAGTGTAGCAGCTAGCAGTAAGACTTGACCTGGTAGAAGTGCTCTTTGGGTGACTGCTAGTGAGTGTAGCAGCTAGCAGTAAGACTTGACCTGGTAGAAGTGCTCTTTGGGTGACTGCTAGTGAGTGTAGCAGCTAGCAGTAAGACTTGACCTGGTAGAAGTGCTCTTTGGGTGACTGCTAGTGAGTGTAGCAGCTAGCAGTAAGACTTGACCTGGTAGAAGTGCTCTTTGGGTGACTGCTAGTGAGTGTAGCAGCTAGCAGTAAGACTTGACCTGGTAGAAGTGCTCTTTGGATGACTGCTAGTGAGTGTAGCAGCTAGCAGTAAGACTTGACCTGGTAGAAGTGCTCTTTGGGTGACTGCTAGTGAGTGTAGCAGCTAGCAGTAAGACTTGACCTGGTAGAAGTGCTCTTTGGGTGACTGCTAGTGAGTGTAGCAGCTAGCAGTAAGACTTGACCTGGTAGAAGTGCTCTTTGGGTGACTGCTAGTGAGTGTAGCAGCTAGCAGTAAGACTTGACCTGGTAGAAGTGCTCTTTGGGTGACTGCTAGTGAGTGTAGCAGCTAGCAGTAAGACTTGACCTGGTAGAAGTGCTCTTTGGGTGACTGCTAGTGAGTGTAGCAGCTAGCAGTAAGACTTGACCTGGTAGAAGTGCTCTTTGGATGACTGCTAGTGAGTGTAGCAGCTAGCAGTAAGACTTGACCTGGTAGAAGTGCTCTTTGGGTGACTGCTAGTGAGTGTAGCAGCTAGCAGTAAGACTTGACCTGGTAGAAGTGCTCTTTGGGTGACTGCTAGTGAGTGTAGCAGCTAGCAGTAAGACTTGACCTGGTAGAAGTGCTCTTTGGGTGACTGCTAGTGAGTGTAGCAGCTAGCAGTAAGACTTGACCTGGTAGAAGTGCTCTTTGGGTGACTGCTAGTGAGTGTAGCAGCTAGCAGTAAGACTTGACCTGGTAGAAGTGCTCTTTGGATGACTGCTAGTGAGTGTAGCAGCTAGCAGTAAGACTTGACCTGGTAGAAGTGCTTTTTGGGTGACTGCTAGTGAGTGTAGCAGCTAGCAGTAAGACTTGACCTGGTAGAAGTGCTCTTTGGGTGACTGCTAGTGAGTGTAGCAGCTAGCAGTAAGACTTGACCTGGTAGAAGTGCTCTTTGGGTGACTGCTAGTGAGTGTAGCAGCTAGCAGTAAGACTTGACCTGGTAGAAGTGCTCTTTGGGTGACTGCTAGTGAGTGTAGCAGCTAGCAGTAAGACTTGACCTGGTAGAAGTGCTCTTTGGGTGACTGCTAGTGAGTGTAGCAGCTAGCAGTAAGACTTGACCTGGTAGAAGTGCTCTTTGGGTGACTGCTAGTGAGTGTAGCAGCTAGCAGTAAGACTTGACCTGGTAGAAGTGCTCTTTGGGTGACTGCTAGTGAGTGTAGCAGCTAGCAGTAAGACTTGACCTGGTAGAAGGGCTCTTTGGGTGACTGCTAGTGAGTGTAGCAGCTAGCAGTAAGACTTGACCTGGTAGAAGTGCTCTTTGGGTGACTGCTAGTGAGTGTAGCAGCTAGCAGTAAGACTTGACCTGGTAGAAGTGCTCTTTGGGTGACTGCTAGTGAGTGTAGCAGCTAGCAGTAAGACTTGACCTGGTAGAAGTGCTCTTTGGGTGACTGCTAGTGAGTGTAGCAGCTAGCAGTAAGACTTGACCTGGTAGAAGTGCTCTTTGGGTGACTGCTAGTGAGTGTAGCAGCTAGCAGTAAGACTTGACCTGGTAGAAGTGCTCTTTGGGTGACTGCTAGTGAGTGTAGCAGCTAGCAGTAAGACTTGACCTGGTAGAAGTGCTCTTTGGGTGACTGCTAGTGAGTGTAGCAGCTAGCAGTAAGACTTGACCTGGTAGAAGTGCTCTTTGGGTGACTGCTAGTGAGTGTAGCAGCTAGCAGTAAGACTTGACCTGGTAGAAGTGCTCTTTGGGTGACTGCTAGTGAGTGTAGCAGCTAGCAGTAAAACTTGACCTGGTAGAAGTGCTCTTTGGGTGACTGCTAGTGAGTGTAGCAGCTAGCAGTAAGACTTGACCTGGTAGAAGTGCTCTTTGGGTGACTGCTAGTGAGTGTAGCAGCTAGCAGTAAGACTTGACCTGGTAGAAGTGCTCTTTGGGTGACTGCTAGTGAGTGTAGCAGCTAGCAGTAAGACTTGACCTGGTAGAAGTGCTCTTTGGGTGACTGCTAGTGAGTGTAGCAGCTAGCAGTAAGACTTGACCTGGTAGAAGTGCTCTTTGGGTGACTGCTAGTGAGTGTAGCAGCTAGCAGTAAGACTTGACCTGGTAGAAGTGCTCTTTGGGTGACTGCTAGTGAGTGTAGCAGCTAGCAGTAAGACTTGACCTGGTAGAAGTGCTCTTTGGGTGACTGCTAGTGAGTGTAGCAGCTAGCAGTAAGACTTGACCTGGTAGAAGTGCTCTTTGGGTGACTGCTAGTGAGTGTAGCAGCTAGCAGTAAGACTTGACCTGGTAGAAGTGCTCTTTGGGTGACTGCTAGTGAGTGTAGCAGCTAGCAGTAAGACTTGACCTGGTAGAAGTGCTCTTTGGATGACTGCTAGTGAGTGTAGCAGCTAGCAGTAAGACTTGACCTGGTAGAAGTGCTCTTTGGGTGACTGCTAGTGAGTGTAGCAGCTAGCAGTAAGACTTGACCTGGTAGAAGTGCTCTTTGGGTGACTGCTAGTGAGTGTAGCAGCTAGCAGTAAGACTTGACCTGGTAGAAGTGCTCTTTGGGTGACTGCTAGTGAGTGTAGCAGCTAGCAGTAAGACTTGACCTGGTAGAAGTGCTCTTTGGGTGACTGCTAGTGAGTGTAGCAGCTAGCAGTAAGACTTGACCTGGTAGAAGTGCTCTTTGGGTGACTGCTAGTGAGTGTAGCAGCTAGCAGTAAGACTTGACCTGGTAGAAGTGCTCTTTGGATGACTGCTAGTGAGTGTAGCAGCTAGCAGTAAGACTTGACCTGGTAGAAGTGCTCTTTGGGTGACTGCTAGTGAGTGTAGCAGCTAGCAGTAAGACTTGACCTGGTAGAAGTGCTCTTTGGGTGACTGCTAGTGAGTGTAGCAGCTAGCAGTAAGACTTGACCTGGTAGAAGTGCTCTTTGGGTGACTGCTAGTGAGTGTAGCAGCTAGCAGTAAGACTTGACCTGGTAGAAGTGCTCTTTGGGTGACTGCTAGTGAGTGTAGCAGCTAGCAGTAAGACTTGACCTGGTAGAAGTGCTCTTTGGATGACTGCTAGTGAGTGTAGCAGCTAGCAGTAAGACTTGACCTGGTAGAAGTGCTCTTTGGGTGACTGCTAGTGAGTGTAGCAGCTAGCAGTAAGACTTGACCTGGTAGAAGTGCTCTTTGGATGACTGCTAGTGAGTGTAGCAGCTAGCAGTAAGACTTGACCTGGTAGAAGTGCTCTTTGGGTGACTGCTAGTGAGTGTAGCAGCTAGCAGTAAGACTTGACCTGGTAGAAGTGCTCTTTGGGTGACTGCTAGTGAGTGTAGCAGCTAGCAGTAAGACTTGACCTGGTAGAAGTGCTCTTTGGGTGACTGCTAGTGAGTGTAGCAGCTAGCAGTAAGACTTGACCTGGTAGAAGTGCTCTTTGGGTGACTGCTAGTGAGTGTAGCAGCTAGCAGTAAGACTTGACCTGGTAGAAGTGCTCTTTGGGTGACTGCTAGTGAGTGTAGCAGCTAGCAGTAAGACTTGACCTGGTAGAAGGGCTCTTTGGGTGACTGCTAGTGAGTGTAGCAGCTAGCAGTAAGACTTGACCTGGTAGAAGTGCTCTTTGGGTGACTGCTAGTGAGTGTAGCAGCTAGCAGTAAGACTTGACCTGGTAGAAGTGCTCTTTGGGTGACTGCTAGTGAGTGTAGCAGCTAGCAGTAAGACTTGACCTGGTAGAAGTGCTCTTTGGGTGACTGCTAGTGAGTGTAGCAGCTAGCAGTAAGACTTGACCTGGTAGAAGTGCTCTTTGGGTGACTGCTAGTGAGTGTAGCAGCTAGCAATAAGACTTGACCTGGTAGAAGTGCTCTTTGGGTGACTGCTAGTGAGTGTAGCAGCTAGCAATAAGACTTGACCTGGTAGAAGTGCTCTTTGGGTGACTGCTAGTAAGTGTAGCAGCTAGCAGTAAGACTTGACCTGGTAGAAGTGCTCTTTGGGTGACTGCTAGTGAGTGTAGCAGCTAGCAGTAAGACTTGACCTGGTAGAAGTGCTCTTTGGGTGACTGCTAGTGAGTGTAGCAGCTAGCAGTAAGACTTGACCTGGTAGAAGTGCTCTTTGGGTGACTGCTAGTGAGTGTAGCAGCTAGCAGTAAGACTTGACCTGGTAGAAGTGCTCTTTGGGTGACTGCTAGTGAGTGTAGCAGCTAGCAGTAAGACTTGACCTGGTAGAAGTGCTCTTTGGGTGACTGCTAGTGAGTGTAGCAGCTAGCAGTAAGACTTGACCTGGTAGAAGTGCTCTTTGGATGACTGCTAGTGAGTGTAGCAGCTAGCAGTAAGACTTGACCTGGTAGAAGTGCTCTTTGGATGACTGCTAGTGAGTGTAGCAGCTAGCAGTAAGACTTGACCTGGTAGAAGTGCTCTTTGGGTGACTGCTAGTGAGTGTAGCAGCTAGCAGTAAGACTTGACCTGGTAGAAGTGCTCTTTGGGTGACTGCTAGTGAGTGTAGCAGCTAGCAGTAAGACTTGACCTGGTAGAAGTGCTCTTTGGGTGACTGCTAGTGAGTGTAGCAGCTAGCAGTAAGACTTGACCTGGTAGAAGTGCTCTTTGGATGACTGCTAGTGAGTGTAGCAGCTAGCAGTAAGACTTGACCTGGTAGAAGTGCTCTTTGGGTGACTGCTAGTGAGTGTAGCAGCTAGCAGTAAGACTTGACCTGGTAGAAGTGCTCTTTGGGTGACTGCTAGTGAGTGTAGCAGCTAGCAGTAAGACTTGACCTGGTAGAAGTGCTCTTTGGGTGACTGCTAGTGAGTGTAGCAGCTAGCAGTAAGACTTGACCTGGTAGAAGTGCTCTTTGGGTGACTGCTAGTGAGTGTAGCAGCTAGCAGTAAGACTTGACCTGGTAGAAGTGCTCTTTGGGTGACTGCTAGTGAGTGTAGCAGCTAGCAGTAAGACTTGACCTGGTAGAAGAGCTCTTTGGGTGACTGCTAGTGAGTGTAGCAGCTAGCAGTAAGACTTGACCTGGTAGAAGTGCTCTTTGGGTGACTGCTAGTGAGTGTAGCAGCTAGCAGTAAGACTTGACCTGGTAGAAGTGCTCTTTGGGTGACTGCTAGTGAGTGTAGCAGCTAGCAGTAAGACTTGACCTGGTAGAAGTGCTCTTTGGGTGACTGCTAGTGAGTGTAGCAGCTAGCAGTAAGACTTGACCTGGTAGAAGTGCTCTTTGGGTGACTACTAGTGAGTGTAGCAGCTAGCAGTAAGACTTGACCTGGTAGAAGTGCTCTTTGGGTGACTGCTAGTGAGTGTAGCAGCTAGCAATAAGACTTGACCTGGTAGAAGTGCTCTTTGGGTGACTGCTAGTGAGTGTAGCAGCTAGCAATAAGACTTGACCTGGTAGAAGTGCTCTTTGGGTGACTGCTAGTGAGTGTAGCAGCTAGCAGTAAGACTTGACCTGGTAGAAGTGCTCTTTGGGTGACTGCTAGTGAGTGTAGCAGCTAGCAGTAAGACTTGACCTGGTAGAAGTGCTCTTTGGGTGACTGCTAGTGAGTGTAGCAGCTAGCAGTAAGACTTGACCTGGTAGAAGTGCTCTTTGGGTGACTGCTAGTGAGTGTAGCAGCTAGCAGTAAGACTTGACCTGGTAGAAGTGCTCTTTGGGTGACTGCTAGTGAGTGTAGCAGCTAGCAGTAAGACTTGACCTGGTAGAAGTGCTCTTTGGGTGACTGCTAGTGAGTGTAGCAGCTAGCAGTAAGACTTGACCTGGTAGAAGTGCTCTTTGGGTGACTGCTAGTGAGTGTAGCAGCTAGCAGTAAGACTTGACCTGGTAGAAGTGCTCTTTGGGTGACTACTAGTGAGTGTAGCAGCTAGCAGTAAGACTTGACCTGGTAGAAGTGCTCTTTGGGTGACTGCTAGTGAGTGTAGCAGCTAGCAATAAGACTTGACCTGGTAGAAGTGCTCTTTGGGTGACTGCTAGTAAGTGTAGCAGCTAGCAGTAAGACTTGACCTGGTAGAAGTGCTCTTTGAGTGACTGCTAGTGAGTGTAGCAGCTAGCAGTAAGACTTGACCTGGTAGAAGTGCTTTTTGGGTGACTGCTAGTGAGTGTAGCAGCTAGCAGTAAGACTTGACCTGGTAGAAGTGCTCTTTGGGTGACTGCTAGTGAGTGTAGCAGCTAGCAGTAAGACTTGACCTGGTAGAAGTGCTCTTTGGGTGACTGCTAGTGAGTGTAGCAGCTAGCAGTAAGACTTGACCTGGTAGAAGTGCTCTTTGGGTGACTGCTAGTGAGTGTAGCAGCTAGCAGTAAGACTTGACCTGGTAGAAGTGCTCTTTGGGTGACTGCTAGTGAGTGTAGCAGCTAGCAGTAAGACTTGACCTGGTAGAAGTGCTCTTTGGATGACTGCTAGTGAGTGTAGCAGCTAGCAGTAAGACTTGACCTGGTAGAAGTGCTCTTTGGGTGACTGCTAGTGAGTGTAGCAGCTAGCAGTAAGACTTGACCTGGTAGAAGTGCTCTTTGGGTGACTGCTAGTGAGTGTAGCAGCTAGCAGTAAGACTTGACCTGGTAGAAGTGCTCTTTGGGTGACTGCTAGTGAGTGTAGCAGCTAGCAGTAAGACTTGACCTGGTAGAAGTGCTCTTTGGGTGACTGCTAGTGAGTGTAGCAGCTAGCAGTAAGACTTGACCTGGTAGAAGTGCTCTTTGGGTGACTGCTAGTGAGTGTAGCAGCTAGCAGTAAGACTTGACCTGGTAGAAGTGCTCTTTGGATGACTGCTAGTGAGTGTAGCAGCTAGCAGTAAGACTTGACCTGGTAGAAGTGCTCTTTGGGTGACTGCTAGTGAGTGTAGCAGCTAGCAGTAAGACTTGACCTGGTAGAAGTGCTCTTTGGGTGACTGCTAGTGAGTGTAGCAGCTAGCAGTAAGACTTGACCTGGTAGAAGTGCTCTTTGGGTGACTGCTAGTGAGTGTAGCAGCTAGCAGTAAGACTTGACCTGGTAGAAGTGCTCTTTGGGTGACTGCTAGTGAGTGTAGCAGCTAGCAGTAAGACTTGACCTGGTAGAAGTGCTCTTTGGGTGACTGCTAGTGAGTGTAGCAGCTAGCAGTAAGACTTGACCTGGTAGAAGGGCTCTTTGGGTGACTGCTAGTGAGTGTAGCAGCTAGCAGTAAGACTTGACCTGGTAGAAGTGCTCTTTGGGTGACTGCTAGTGAGTGTAGCAGCTAGCAGTAAGACTTGACCTGGTAGAAGTGCTCTTTGGGTGACTGCTAGTGAGTGTAGCAGCTAGCAGTAAGACTTGACCTGGTAGAAGTGCTCTTTGGGTGACTGCTAGTGAGTGTAGCAGCTAGCAGTAAGACTTGACCTGGTAGAAGTGCTCTTTGGGTGACTGCTAGTGAGTGTAGCAGCTAGCAGTAAGACTTGACCTGGTAGAAGGGCTCTTTGGGTGACTGCTAGTGAGTGTAGCAGCTAGCAGTAAGACTTGACCTGGTAGAAGTGCTCTTTGGGTGACTGCTAGTGAGTGTAGCAGCTAGCAGTAAGACTTGACCTGGTAGAAGTGCTCTTTGGGTGACTGCTAGTGAGTGTAGCAGCTAGCAGTAAGACTTGACCTGGTAGAAGTGCTCTTTGGGTGACTGCTAGTGAGTGTAGCAGCTAGCAGTAAGACTTGACCTGGTAGAAGTGCTCTTTGGGTGACTGCTAGTGAGTGTAGCAGCTAGCAGTAAGACTTGACCTGGTAGAAGTGCTCTTTGGGTGACTACTAGTGAGTGTAGCAGCTAGCAGTAAGACTTGACCTGGTAGAAGTGCTCTTTGGGTGACTGCTAGTGAGTGTAGCAGCTAGCAATAAGACTTGACCTGGTAGAAGTGCTCTTTGGGTGACTGCTAGTAAGTGTAGCAGCTAGCAGTAAGACTTGACCTGGTAGAAGTGCTCTTTGAGTGACTGCTAGTGAGTGTAGCAGCTAGCAGTAAGACTTGACCTGGTAGAAGTGCTCTTTGGGTGACTGCTAGTGAGTGTAGCAGCTAGCAGTAAGACTTGACCTGGTAGAAGTGCTCTTTGGGTGACTGCTAGTGAGTGTAGCAGCTAGCAGTAAGACTTGACCTGGTAGAAGTGCTCTTTGGGTGACTGCTAGTGAGTGTAGCAGCTAGCAGTAAGACTTGACCTGGTAGAAGTGCTCTTTGGGTGACTGCTAGTGAGTGTAGCAGCTAGCAGTAAGACTTGACCTGGTAGAAGTGCTCTTTGGGTGACTGCTAGTGAGTGTAGCAGCTAGCAGTAAGACTTGACCTGGTAGAAGTGCTCTTTGGATGACTGCTAGTGAGTGTAGCAGCTAGCAGTAAGACTTGACCTGGTAGAAGTGCTCTTTGGGTGACTGCTAGTGAGTGTAGCAGCTAGCAGTAAGACTTGACCTGGTAGAAGTGCTCTTTGGGTGACTGCTAGTGAGTGTAGCAGCTAGCAGTAAGACTTGACCTGGTAGAAGTGCTCTTTGGGTGACTGCTAGTGAGTGTAGCAGCTAGCAGTAAGACTTGACCTGGTAGAAGTGCTCTTTGGGTGACTGCTAGTGAGTGTAGCAGCTAGCAGTAAGACTTGACCTGGTAGAAGTGCTCTTTGGGTGACTGCTAGTGAGTGTAGCAGCTAGCAGTAAGACTTGACCTGGTAGAAGTGCTCTTTGGATGACTGCTAGTGAGTGTAGCAGCTAGCAGTAAGACTTGACCTGGTAGAAGTGCTCTTTGGGTGACTGCTAGTGAGTGTAGCAGCTAGCAGTAAGACTTGACCTGGTAGAAGTGCTCTTTGGGTGACTGCTAGTGAGTGTAGCAGCTAGCAGTAAGACTTGACCTGGTAGAAGTGCTCTTTGGGTGACTGCTAGTGAGTGTAGCAGCTAGCAGTAAGACTTGACCTGGTAGAAGTGCTCTTTGGGTGACTGCTAGTGAGTGTAGCAGCTAGCAGTAAGACTTGACCTGGTAGAAGTGCTCTTTGGGTGACTGCTAGTGAGTGTAGCAGCTAGCAGTAAGACTTGACCTGGTAGAAGGGCTCTTTGGGTGACTGCTAGTGAGTGTAGCAGCTAGCAGTAAGACTTGACCTGGTAGAAGTGCTCTTTGGGTGACTGCTAGTGAGTGTAGCAGCTAGCAGTAAGACTTGACCTGGTAGAAGTGCTCTTTGGGTGACTGCTAGTGAGTGTAGCAGCTAGCAGTAAGACTTGACCTGGTAGAAGTGCTCTTTGGGTGACTGCTAGTGAGTGTAGCAGCTAGCAGTAAGACTTGACCTGGTAGAAGTGCTCTTTGGGTGACTGCTAGTGAGTGTAGCAGCTAGCAGTAAGACTTGACCTGGTAGAAGTGCTCTTTGGGTGACTACTAGTGAGTGTAGCAGCTAGCAGTAAGACTTGACCTGGTAGAAGTGCTCTTTGGGTGACTGCTAGTGAGTGTAGCAGCTAGCAATAAGACTTGACCTGGTAGAAGTGCTCTTTGGGTGACTGCTAGTAAGTGTAGCAGCTAGCAGTAAGACTTGACCTGGTAGAAGTGCTCTTTGGGTGACTGCTAGTGAGTGTAGCAGCTAGCAGTAAGACTTGACCTGGTAGAAGTGCTCTTTGGGTGACTGCTAGTGAGTGTAGCAGCTAGCAGTAAGACTTGACCTGGTAGAAGTGCTCTTTGGGTGACTGCTAGTGAGTGTAGCAGCTAGCAGTAAGACTTGACCTGGTAGAAGTGCTCTTTGGGTGACTGCTAGTGAGTGTAGCAGCTAGCAGTAAGACTTGACCTGGTAGAAGTGCTCTTTGGGTGACTGCTAGTGAGTGTAGCAGCTAGCAGTAAGACTTGACCTGGTAGAAGTGCTCTTTGGGTGACTGCTAGTGAGTGTAGCAGCTAGCAGTAAGACTTGACCTGGTAGAAGTGCTCTTTGGGTGACTGCTAGTGAGTGTAGCAGCTAGCAGTAAGACTTGACCTGGTAGAAGTGCTCTTTGGGTGACTGCTAGTGAGTGTAGCAGCTAGCAGTAAGACTTGACCTGGTAGAAGTGCTCTTTGGGTGACTGCTAGTGAGTGTAGCAGCTAGCAGTATTCTTACTCGTTTCAGTCATGAAGTGTAAAAATTGCAGAGAAGACCTCGACGTTGAAAAATTAGAAGCCTTCCTAGACGAAAGAAGAGAGACGGTCGCGGCGGAGTTGAAGGCTCTCGCAGAGAAGAAAGCAGCCAAGATGCTGAGAACAGCCTGAGTCAATCAAACACATCGTTGTAGATCGTTCCACTTGCAGCTAGAAAATAATGCTCTTTTTGGTACCCAAATATTCGCCAATGTCATTTCGTGGCAGAATGAATTTTGTTTAGAAAAGTAGTCACAATGGGTTGGTTGACTGTGGCCTCAAATGTTAATTGTATACTCACTGTAAATAAAAATAAATTCGTTCCAAGTAGTTTGTTTAGTTCGTGTGTTGGAAATACATTTTATTGGAACTCTTTTACTATCCAAGTGATAAAAGATGATTATTTAATCTTTTGAAAATGTCAAGGGTTAAAATCCATATTTTCTATTGATGAATAAGAAGTCTTAATCTTGTAATATCCAAATATAATTTTTATTCGGGTTTCTGAATTTTTAAGATAATAAGGAAAGGGGGGGGGGAATCATAAGAACTAGAGTGAAAAAAACTCATAAGAACCGGAGTGAAAAAGAAAATGTGAGTGGACAAACTTTTAAGCAAAGCATCAAGTCTGGGGAATGAAGACGTTCCGGGTCGGTTGAAATCGAGACATCGCTGACTATTCGGAGTAAAAATACATGAGTCATTGAGCTGAAGATCCTTTTAGCTGTTGTATTTGATATGTACGGATGGCTTCCCCTTCGTCGATTACCCAAACTCAGCTCGTTGCGATATAGTATTTGCTCAAATCCTGTGCGGCTTAATTTAGAAGAGAATTTCGTAGAAGATATGTTAAATGGGCGAGCTGCTCTGTCGAGCCTGTCCCATGGCTTCGCATTTCTCCCTTGTGCTCGACTCTTCCACTCTTCTGTCCCCTTAACCAGTCGAGTCCTTCAAGTGAACGGCCCTGGCCTGAATCTGAGGTTCCTTTCCAACCAAGTAGGTCCTTTTACATTGTATTAACATTATCCAACTCATATCAGGTTGAAGAAAACCACACCACTGTGATTCAAAGATCACTTGCACTTTTTAAAAGATAGAATAGACCGCATTTAAAGCCTGGCAAGGATGGGGTCTAGAGAAATATGAAACAAAAAGCGAGAGGCAGAGAAAGAAGAAAAATTGGGAAGTATAATTTGAGGTCAAGACTGACGAGACTCGCTCGCTTCTTATTATTCTGAGCCCAACCGCTCAGAGAAATTTTTTTAAAAAAAACTTTTGCTCGTGCAAGTGTAGTATTCAAGGTGAAAGCTATCATACTGTAAGAATTTAGATCATCTGATGACTTTTTTTCAAAATTTAATGTATATTCCAACAAATCTTCGAGATATGTAAATTTTTCCATATTTCTCGCATCAAAAAAACTTCAAACATAAGACTGTTGAAGCTGGGAAGCCGGAGACGCTTTTGCATGAATGTTTCTCCAAAGACATTTTCAAAACACCAAGTTAGTTTTTATTATATGCTATGTATTAATCGCTTAAAAGGATCAGATAACCCAGAGGGCAACTTTCATAAATGAAAAGTTCTTAATTACCGCAATGCTAATAAATAAGGGGTTTTATGCACATGCTGAGTACTGTAACGTAGAGCATACAAGTACTGTAACGTAGAGCATACAAGTACTGTAACGTAGAGCATACAATCGAAGGTGAAAAGAAAGAGCCAAACTTCGTGCGGCCCCTGTATCTCCCTCGATTCCTCATCCTTTTCTAGTTCTCATTAATCTAGACCCGTTGTTGTTGTTGTTGCTGCTGCGTCGGGAGTAGTTCTAGACCCCCCGTACAATATAGACCAGTTTGTGTATCAAAGGCTACTTTTCAATTGGTTTGGCAATTCTTGAAAATGTATGATCTATCAGCCATCGAGTTCTTGAAAAGAGAGAAGTTGTGATGTGAATGTCCATTTTTTGTACTTCTCGTTTTGGGATGTACAATTGAAATGAGAATTTTTGGGATAATTGAAATGAGAATAAATGTTCTACCTTATAAAGGATGACTTCGACAAACTGATGAAAGAAGAGGCGAGAAGGGCACCCGTTCGAGTTGGTGCTGCCAGCAGCGGCAGAAAGAGGAGATCGGTCACCTCATACAGCAAACAAGTTGGTCTTTCCTCTTCTCATGAGTATCAAGGTCAAATTCATTTGAATCAGTGCTTAAAAATACAAGGTGAAAAAAACAGAATTACTAGTGAACAACATAAAACAGATCGCAACAGAGAGATTTCTGAAAACAAAAAAATAAACGAAAGAATCAACCAACCAAAAAAAAGTTAAAGAAAAGGCTATTTTATCTTCAAGACTCATAAGAGTTTCTTCGAACAGCCACACGAGAAAAGAGACTGAAGAAAAAGGAGTCATATGAATTACAGCATAAGACTCCTTCGGTGGTTTCGCTCTCCTTTGCTGAGTCCATTGACCTCTACTCTGTAGCTGCCGATGCTGCCATCGTCAATCTCTACAATGCCACCTTCATCGATGAAGGTCATCACTTCGCATCACAGTCTCATGGCTACGAATCTACTTCTTTTCTCATTATTTCTCTCTATACATCCCTTTCTATCTTTCTCTTTTTCTCTATCTCTCTTCTAACTCAAACTTTTGTTTCTCTCTCTCAATCTTTTCTCTCTGTTGTTGTTGTTGTTGCCGGCAAACGTCTCGCGTCGAAGAGAGTTGGCTATGGAGGGCCGCTCTCTCCCTCTCTCTCTCCTCTCTTTTTTATTTTTTAAATACATCTCTTCTTCTTTCCTTCACAATAGTCTCAGAAATGAGGCTACTTCTTTTGGTTTCATCCAGAGATCTTCCAACGTGAGTCTTGTTGGACGTCTAGCGCATTTGAAGAGATGGGCCACGTCGTGAGGTCCATTGAGACAGTCTGGGCAGTAGTCAGGTTTCGAGTCATCGATCCGGTGTAAGTAGTGGTTGGTGTACCTGCTGTAGCCTGAGCGGAGTTGGCTCAGCGTGCAGCGGGCGTTTTTATGGAGAGGTCCACTTCTTCATTTATGTCCGGTGGTGGTCGGCCGCCCAGTATGACTGGACCTTGGATGGTTTCCTTTTCTTCTGAGACCATGTTTGTGTGGACTCGGTTGGCGACGCTTTTCCCGTTGTTCTTCTCTGCTGTTTCCGACAGGGCTCTTTCAACAGTGCTTCTGCATGCGATGTAAAGATCAGCTTTCATGTTGCGTGGTGGGGGTCCTTGGAGAAATAATCCGTGATGGAAGTGAGTTTGGCTCAAGGTCCTTGCCAAGTATTGGGCTGATAGCATGTGAAGGTGCGATTTCGATCTCATAACTTTAGCTTCAGCATGTATGTGGTCGACGCTGGCCATTTGATGGTTTCCTGTTACGATACGCAGGCCATTGTTCTGTCCTCTTTGAATTTTGGTATGTGCTGAGGAGGAGAGAAAGCTGGCCCAGGCTGGAGCTGCGTAGCTGTATATGGATTGGCAAATGGCTTTGTACGTGAGACGGAGTGTCTCCTTTTGGTTGCCCCATGTACTGCCGGCTAGCGCCTTCAGTACATTGTTACGTTGCGACATTCGGCCTGCTATGTCTTTCGCATGATGACTGAATGTGAACATAGAATCTGAGAGGCTCTCTTGTAGTTTCTTCGGAGCGTGATGCTTCCGGAGAAAAAGGTTGTTGATGTCCTTTGCAGTCTGTAGACTGTCGTGCTGCACCGCGTGAAGGCGGACATTCTCTCTGTTTATATATCTCTCTTACACTGTTGCTCTTTCCCTCCCTCTCTCTCTCTCTCTCTCTCTCTCTCTCTCTCTCTCTCTCTCTCTCTCTCTCTCTCTCTCTGATAATTATAATCTGTTCTCAGAATTCGACGATGCCCTTCACATCGTCAAGCGTATCGAATATCAAATAGACCCAAGTTTGCTGTCTGAAGCCTTCATTTTCAACGAAGGTGTTGTCGTCTTCTGGAATATGGACATAGGAACGGTGAGACTTCAATCGAAATTTTTAGGTAGTCTGCACTTCTAGAAAAACATGGGGAATCAACCGCTGATATGGGCAAAGTGCCTAGAAAAATGGGAATGGGAGCGATAGGTTAAAGGGCAGGGAGATAGGAGAGTTTTGAGACTAAGATGAGGGCGGAAAGACACGCGAAATAAGGGGGCTAAAGACGTTTTTTTACCTGTTGTAATATTACTTTATTCACCACAGGACAGTTTGTTGTTACTGTCATTTTTAATTAGGTAGAAGGGGAAAAGGTGGTGTTGTCACTGTCATGGGAATTAGGTAGAAGGGGAAAGGTGGTATTATCACTGTCATGGGAATTAGGTAGAAGGGGAAAAGATGGGATGATTTTTTTTCCAATATTCAAGTCATGTTTTCAATCGTCAAGGGGAAGGTTTGCATTTTTTTTCTCGGTATTCTTCGAAATTTGGTCTGTGATTTTGTTCCACAGTGCCACGCTTGTAAAAAAGTTGGCGATGTCGGTAGACTTTTCTATTGATTAGGCTTAACGGGCTTGATCTGCATGAGGTTCTGAGGGGCCCGTTCACCCTGAATTCAGTTTGGCTTCTGCAAAGTTCGCAATCCAGAGCAACGTAAAGTAGACGAAATAGAAATAACAAATCAAACTTAGCTCTTCTGATATTCAAAAAGTTCACATTGAAAGTTTTTAACCTCTCTGGATAGCTCCTCGAGGTACCGGTAAAACTCCTGAGAGCTTTTTTGAGATACTTCCTTTGAGGATACTCTAATCTTCTGGCTAGGTCACTGTTGATCATGTATGATGTTTTTAATTTCTAATAACTCTGGTATTTTGTGTTTAGCGTGCGCAGATTCTGCGTGATTTGGAGCGGAATTCATGCGGAGCGTATGAGAGTGCGGTGGCCCATGCTGAGCTAGACTCCATGCCTTTCCTGCTCACCGGAGAGTTAGCTCTTTTACAGATTCTCTTCTTTTCAGATACCGTAACAACCGACTTGCTTCAGTTTTTCGTATAATTAAGGTTTAATTCGTTCACCTTTTCATCATGCAGATCAATATTCGTCGTTCGAGTTTTTTTCATTTCTGATTCCGTCAACTACTATTATGAGATATAGAAGATATTGCACATTTAACCGTGTGATTTAAGAATGAGAACGATCGAATTTGTTTGCAAGATGTAGAAAGTAATAGTTCCTCTATCGAAAGATTTGTTTTTTTAACTATTAAGGCTGTTAAGCGTCTCCATGTACCGTAAGGATGACCAATGTGTCCTTGGTGTTGTTATGATAATGCGCTCACAATCTCGGTTAGGGTTGGAGAAGAGCGGGTTCTTTCCCACTCTCTGGACTATTTTTTTGACCTTGCGATAGTTCAATCATCTCGTAGTGACGACCCTTTGTTTGGAATGTGAGGCTTAACATTTTTCGGTTTTTTTTAAAAGAAGGATATGGGATGATTGAAGAATTTTTTTGTTATAGGAGTCGTTCTGTGATCCGCAAGGACTCTTTTGTGTTGGAAGCGGCGAAACACGCGGAAGGGCGCCATCTTAGACATGACTCCGTCCTGGAGCGATTCGCTTTCTCACATGCTTTCGCCGCTTCTGGTGAGAATTCTACCGATGTGTACATATGAGAAAGAGAGAGAGAGAGAGGGAGAGACTGAGAAAGAGAGAGAGAGAGAGAGGGAGAGAAAGACAGAAAATATTAAATCTCTAAGAAGACACTGGAAATATTCAAGAGAGAAGAAAACTAATTTTAAGGCTAGATCGAAGAGTTCTCTTTTCTCTTTATTCATTCACTACATATTTGTCTTCTCAGGACACATTTATATCCCATGCTTGTGTATTTCATAGAGTAGACTTAAATTCCATTGATGTAACTGAACATGCGATTGATTACCTCATCAACCTTACAATTGAAATGAATAAAGTATTTTAAAGAAGATTATAAGAAAAAAATATATTTAAAAATATTAATTAAAAGTCTCTACAAAAGACACCGCACTCCTTATTTACCTAATGAAACAAATCCGACTTTATCATCCTTTTCTCTAAACGAATGAATAATTGATTGGAGTGAAGACTGGAGTGTGGGAGGCACTCCTGAACAAGGAAGCGGAATCGCTGGCAGACACTACCAAGGAGCTGAAGAGAGGAGTGATTCCATGGAGCAGGAAGGAGGCCCTCAAGAGAGCCGGCCACTTTGCGGATCTCAGGTACATCCTTTTTTGCTTCTTGATAACCAACAGACGAGCTGGTCTCAAAAAAATCTTGTAAAAAAGTCCTGTGCGTTGAGAAATGAACCCAGCAGGTGTAGAACAACCAATGCGCGAAATAACCTTTTTTTACTCCAAAACCCTTTGACTGTTCCGATATCGGATGAAACAAGGCTTGTTTGAAGTTTTGAAATGTCTCCTTCGTCCTAGGGTTTTTCTCGCCGAAGACGAGCCTTTGCTATTATAAATTGAAAACACTTTTTTTTTTCATTTCATTTCTTTATTCCAAGCACATGAGATATCATGAAAAACACAAACAAAAACAAAGTTAAATGCATGGACTTTCTTCTAAGTGGCGGTGTTTAGGGGTTGCGGTATAGATGAAAAAGGGTAGAGGGTGATATACTTAAAATCGACAATTATATTAGTCATGAACGAAAGGTTTAGGTAATATCTTTTCAGTAGGCAGAGATAATAATTGTTTTTTGAAACTAGCAGTATTAGGTGTACTGACGATCTCAAAAGGTAATGAATTCCATACTGATAGCTGGCGAGAAACACATGTAGAAATAGAACATTTGCTAATATTATGAGGTGTTTTTAGCCTCAGCTCATGAGAATGGCGAGAAAATCTCTGTACTGCAGACAATTGAAACAAGTTCATAGTTTCAAGTTCACATTTTTTGTGGACACATTTATGAATAAATAAAAGGTCAGATATAGCACGACGATATTCAAGAGTTTCTAGGCCTAACATGGAGATTCTTTGTGAATAGGGAAGTCTGGAATGGCCAGATCTTGCTAGGATTCTTCTTGTAAACGACCGCTGAACTTTTTCAATACATTTTACTAAGCCGGGGGATGAGGGATTCCATAACTCACTAGCGTATTCAAGAACAGGTCTGACATAAATTTTAAAAGCTGAAGTTAAAAGAGGCGGACATGGTGACTTGAAGGCTTTTAACATCATGTTAACAAGAGCAGAGCCTTTTTTACATTTGTCTTCAACATGATTACGATAAGAGAAACGATCACATATGATTACACCAAGATCTTTGGCAACTCTACCAACTACTAGAGGTTGACTGTTCATGTAATAGACGCTGCGAGAATTGGATGATCCGAGATGAATTGTCATTGTACATTGTCATTGCACACTAGAATAATTGAACGTAGTTGTACATTTCGAGATATGCAAAAGTAAAACACTTGTGGGACGCGCATCTAAGAAGATAGTCAAACCGCTTGTGGGACGCGCATCTAAGAAGATAGTCAAACCGCTTGTGGGACGCGCATCTAAGAAGATAGTCAAACCGCTTGTGGGACGCGCATCTAAGAAGATAGTCAAACCGCTTGTGGGACGCGCATCTAAGAAGATAGTCAAACCGCGTGATCTTTCATGTTTGTGTCAGAAGAAGATGCGATTTTTCTTTGTGAAGAGTAAGCTTTCATTACTAAATCGGGATGTTTTCCTAGCCCACACTCCGGTTTTAATCTGTGCGATATTTCTAAAAGTGAGTAATACAAATTATATGTTTTGACATTCTTTACTGTTCATCGCACTCTTGCAGTCAATCTACAAAGTCTGTGTTTTCCCTCATTTTTTTGTTTTTGTTGTTTTTGTTGTTTTGTTTGATTGACACGCATTTTTGAAGGTGGTAAAAACATCCTGGAATAATTATTTGATTTTCTTCAAACAGGCATTCTATCAACCTCAACTGCACGCTGTTGAATAAAGATATCTATTGGGAGCGACCGCATCTCGAGAGCTTCTATAACATGGCCTCTCGGCATCTTACTGTAGAACGCCGACTACGGTAAGCTGAGAATTATCACAATATACTATGGTAATTTTCTAAGTTAGAACGTTAAGTAAAGATATTCGAGAGTGCATAACATACAAAATCCTTTTTTTAGAGGAGCTGAAGTATACATAAGGTAAATCTGAAAGTAAGACGAGCTCGGTAGTAATAGTATAGCTTATTGTTATCAAAAAAGTTAGCGTGTTACACTTTGTTCGTTTCTTCCCTGTTAAATAATAAGTAAGAATTAATTACTTCAACCTCGAACCCCCCCCAGTCATCTCTTTTTCTTCAATTGAAACCCTTTTGAGGCTGCTAAACAATCGATTGGATTATTGTGAGGAGCTCGTGAAGATGGTGGATAATATGCTGGCCCTCCGACATGTTTCTTCTCTTTCTCATCCCTACTTTTATATTTATTAATACACCATATTAAAAAAAATATCAGTACATTTCTCGAGACCTTGATTTCGTATAACACTATCGCACGGAATAGCAATGTGTCCCCGTGGGGTAATGGTAACGCGCGCTCCCAGTTTGAGTAGAGATTGCTGGGTTCGATCCCGCCCGGTGGACTAGTTTTTTTCTGTGCGATAGTTCAATCATTTGTCATTTTAACCAGGTGTCACTGCCTTTAAACTAAGTAACTGAGCATTTGAAGATTTTCACTATTATTTTTTATATTGACTTCTAAAGTACAGGTAAAAACTCAGAGTTAAATAATTTCTTGTATTTCTATAGTTCTCGCAGTTCCCTTCCATTTGTGATATGATATGTTCACCCGAAATTTTCTATTCACTACAAATAAATAATACTCTTCCTCGCGCTGGTTTCCGCCTCGCGGCAGGGTACGCGCTCTCCTGAGATGCAGGACAGATCTATCCTGGTAGAACCAGTCTTCGAACTCAGGACTCTTCTCACAATAGTCGAACACACTACCATTATGCCTCGCGCGGACATTCACTACTATTATACCTGGAAAAAAGAGGTTCTAGAGCTCCAGTACATGCCTTTTTTGTAACCTTGAAGATGATATAATGGAAAACCATCGACACTAAAACCATCGACATACGAGTAGAGAGAGGAATATAACTTGTTGAAGGCTTCAACTCTGGAGTGGATGATAATCATCCTCATCGTGATAGAAGTTATCTTCGACACGCTGCATTACATGAAGAGTGGCCAACCGCAGTCTGTGGTCATCGTGAGTAAGAGTGAAGAGGAAGTGAAAGCGATAGAGAGCGGGCCCCAGAATTAGGAGATTACCTGCCGCCCTACACACTTTGAACGATGGATCTTCAATGTCTGCAGACATTGAACACCATTGTTTCTGAGTATAGAAAGACACACATAGTTTAAACGATACGGACTCGTTTCCATCCTTCACTACAAGCTGTTTTAACTTGCCATACAGTAACAGAGAATCAAAATGTTGCAGTATAGTAGTAATACAAAAATCATGTTTTCGATAACTGATGAAGTCAATGAAAATATCACGCGCAAAAGTTTTAATGACGACATTATTTATACACTCAGCTTTGGTTAACAGTTACTGTTATTTGTTGATTTTCTATTTGTTATTATGACTATTTCAACTTGAGTGAGGAATTTCTTAATTCAATTTTTAATGTTCCCATAACTTTGAAATCAGACCTGACTACGGAAACGTGATTCAATTATCACACATTTAATGCATGATTAACCGGTTTTCTATTCATTTGTAAGTATTTGCTCAGGTACATACAACTTCCCCTGTGCAAATCGAATCCCTTATTTGTTATAAATATATTAATGGACGTATTCCTATGCTTGAGAGTTTACTGTATAAATGAAAGTTTACTGTATAATTTTACCTTGTACCGCCATGTTCAGGCGTATTGTGTTACTTGTTCTGAAATGAAGATGATTGTATCGATCGAATCTTAATTCGGACTGATCAGAGGAAAAAGGTTGCTCGGCTCCATTTATATTGTATTTTGCTGGTAAAATTAGTTTTAAAAATTAACTACATATAGGCTCTGTTCAGAAGTTATAAAGCATTGTTGAACCTTAAGCAATTTTTTTTGCTGTAGAGAGAACGGAAAAAAACTGAAAATACAGAAGCGGCATAAATGTATTGTTATAACAGACTGAAGCTTAGTGTCTCAGCTTCTTGTCCTAGTAGGCTTCAAGGCAGAAGATTGTTGCTGATAAATAAAGTATCTGAGGCAATACATTTTTGCGCTAAAGGTACATATGTACATCGTTAATGCAAATGATATAAAGTTAAATTATGACTGCTGATTCATGATAGTCAAACATTGAATTATGACTGCTGATTCATGATAGTCAAACATGTGATCACTGTTTACTTAAATTTTATGAAACATGCTAGCGTTTTGAATATAGCTTTACTTGTAAACTATTTTGATTTTAGAATGTATGTCGTCCGAAGGAGTCCAGTGGTGAGGAGGTTATGGAGATGCTCAAGCAGGATATTGGCTGAGACGAAGAAGAGGAAAACTACCGGTTTATAAGCTTAGCTTTAACTGTTTTTCAGTAAAAATTCTGAAAAGTTGGCATTTATGCTTCAGATTGTTAAGATTTGAACGAGCGACCGGCAAAGCTCGTAAAAACCAGCCAAATCTTTCGCTTTTGGGACTGGAGCGAACCCACGCTTTTAATTTTACAATCCTTTGCGCTTTAAACTTTTATTTTGCTACCGATGCTCACAATCCTCAGCACCTACAATTAGAAGGTCTTTTTCCATACACAGTTAAAATATGACAAATTTCCCAAACACTGATCTTGCAGATGTTATGTTCATCCGAGCTTCTTCTTCGGATGAGTTCCGACTACAGGAATATTCAGCCAAGTACTTGGGAAACCGAAAGGTTGAGGGAACTGTATTTCATAGGAGTCCTGGCTCCTCCAAGTAATAAAAGCATTAAAGTTCAGAAAATAGTAGCAAGCTTTTTGAAGCCAGTGAAGATGGTGTTCATAGAAACAGTTGCAATTTAATGTATAAAAAAAACTAGTTTTTTCAATGTGATGACTTCAGACAGATACAGCCTATACAACATAGCTTTTTTCATATAGTTTCCTCCTCTATAGGAAAATGCTAGCAAATCGTGTGCTCTCAAACAATTTAGGCTGAGCCGGAAATGACAAGTAAAGAAGTTAGTTGAAGGCAGCCTTCACGGAGAAGCTGGAAGTGGTGGATCCCTCTTCCGCTACCGCCTTCCCCATCTACCGCGTGACGGACGGCGTCGGTCGCGTCATTGACCCCGCGCATGACCCGCAGTTCGACGAGGCAGCTTTACCGCCTTCTAGCAATTATTGAGCTTTCCTGACAGAACATAGCTTTCAATTCCGTACATGGAGATAGAGTGAAAACCAGTTGGTGAGAGAACGTAGAGCTTAGGAAAGAGAAAAGAGCAACTGTGTGAAATTTTATACGAAAAACCGCTTCCGAGCTGTGTTTCATCTTCAGATTTTTGTGTAAAGCGATTTTTGAAAATGAAATTACTACGCAAAAGAATTAGGTAAATATAAAGGTTTCACCAGAAGAGAAGTGCGAGTAAGAAAAATTAATCAGCTTGGAAATTTAAGCTTGAGTACATAAAGTTTTGAAAAAGTGAGAGCGTAGATCAATTTTCCCAATTACTGAATTGTTCGTAAAGACGCTTTCTTTCTTAGGAAACGGCTGTCCGGATGTATCAGACAATGACCCAGTTGAACTTGATGGACCGTATACTGTATGATTCACAGCGACAGGGCAGAATTTCATTCTACATGACTAATTTCGGAGAAGAGGTATGTGTGTATAATCGCACTGTTGTATATATGTATTACAAAAGTACAGTAGTACACTTTATTGTGAATATTACAGTAGTAAGGTAAGAAAAAACATGTACATACTACAGAAGTAAGGTATATCTAGTACTCACATCTTTTCAGTCATCCGAAGAATACTCTGTCATGTTACTGATATGAAGGCTTCTGAATTGGAATATATGAAATATGAACCTTGTAATTAGGGTAGCACGACATTTCGCACCGTGAAACTCACCCTAAATTTCACAATCGAAATATCTCTGTGTTTTTTCAAAGGAATTTGTACTTAGGCTCAGGTAAAGATTACGCTAACGAGGCCGTACGGCTTAGTACGAGAGCGCATACAACGACCAGCCACATAATTAGAGCTTTGAAGAAAATAATATTGAGAAATCCGGGTGCGAAATGTCGTGATGCAAAAAGTCATGGAACCGAAAACTAGAGTTGAGAACTCGGAGAAAGAGCTCATAAATGCCTCTTCACCGTTTGAGGGGAACCATGTTGGATCGGCAGCAGCACTTTCACCCGCCGATCTCATCTACGGCCAATACAGAGAGGTTTAATTCTCATTCTTACTTTTTATAATAATAACTTGAAAAAGTGAAAAAAAAGTTCCACCAGTGAAAAAAAACAGTCCAGTGGATAACTGAAGCGATGTTGCTTCAGTGTTATATGATATTTTATTTTTCTTAATAATGAAATAAGAGTACACATTACAACCTTTGTCTTGACATCAAATCTTCACGTTATCCAAATCTTTCGTAAGTTTTAGTTTAATTTTTGTTTAGGAAAATTAGAAATATCATTAATTTCGATGATTAGGGATAACATTCAATGTTGATTGAAGATTTTGGTGTTAAGGTGGGTGTTCTTCTGTGGCGCGGCTTTTCCATCGAGCAGTGTCTCCATCAATGTTTTGGGAACAGTCGGGACATCGGTCAGAACTCAGCCTTTCGTGTCGCAGCAAATAATTAATTTTGCGCTTCTCCACAGTGGAATTCTCCGATTTAGAAAAGTGTTACTCATTTTTGGAACCAGGAAAATGAAAAAGTAACTAGAAATTTTATGAGGAAAGTTTTTTAACCGTGTTAGCGAAAATATTGGAAGGGTAGAGATGGCAGAAATTGGACTGAGAACTGAGAAGCCCGCGAGTGACATGATAAGGGTTATTCATACAATGAAGCTCGCTTTTTGGCTTGGCTATATGTATGATAGAAAAAAGTAGAAAAAAGATGCCATCCCCCATCTCCCCAACCCCTTACAATCCCCCTTCCTTCTCATACCCCTTTCCATACCCCCTCCTTCCCCCAAACCCCTTCTCATCCCCCTTCCTTCTCATACCCCTTTCCATACCCCCTCCTTCCCCCAAACCCCTTCTCATCCCCTTTCCTTCTCATAACCCTTTCCATACCCCCTCCTTCCCCCCAACCCCTTCCCACCCCCCTTCCTTCTCATACCCCTTTCCATACCCCCTCCTTTGTTGTTTTTGTTGCCGGCAAGCATCCCGCATCGAAGACTTCGTTATGAACACTCTCTTTAATGAGAGAAGTTCTCGTGTTCTTCGGACAAGATGCGTCCGGAGAAGGGTTTTGATGTCCTTTGCAGTCCTGAGACTGTCATGCTGCACCTTGTGAAGGCGGACATCATTGTAGCAACCTGTTCATGCTATAGGCCTTGTGAGTGGGTGGTCAAGCCGGCCTAGCATCGTTTTTGGTGGGGGGAGTAGAGACATCTCGCCTGTCGTTGACCGTAGATAGGCAAGAGGATATTTGAATGGCGCCTCGACTCGCCATTGAAAAGTATAGCGGAGCATCGGCTGATGTTTTGTCCGGTGGCATGCCCAGGCCGGTCCGGCATCGCCCTCCTTTGACGAGCTATACTACCCAGTCATACCACTCCTTCCCCTCATCCCCTTCATATCCCAACACCCCCTCCCCCTGCCATCCCCCAGAATTAAAGATGAGTTTATTTGCAGGAAAGGGAAAGCAGATGCCGGTTCATTACGGCTCTTCTGAGCACAACTTTGTCACCATCTCGAGTCCTCTGACTACGCAACTTCCCCAGGTCAGCATGATAGAGAAGGCGCTCTTTTAAAGTAGGTAGATGGGTGATTCCAAAGGGTCAAATTATTAAGTCCAGCCGTCATTTGTCGGACCTTTGTTCCCGTCAAGGAGGGTATTTCAATTGTATTCATCAATGTTCAGATTATTTTTTCAAATTCTTTTGTTCTTCACCCTTCTATTATCTATATAATATATATAACATTATGTATTATCTATATACCACGTGATCCTATTCGCGTGAAAAGAAGTTCAAGTATGTGTTCTCTATTACAGAGGATGCCTTTTCAAATAAAACACCCTTCTTGGTGTAAAACTGACATTTCTTGCCTGCAGCGTGTTTATTTTAATTCTTGTTTGAGGTTTCTGCAGACTTTTGTAAACTTTTCAAATGTTTTATGAAACTATCAAAGAAAGTGGAACACGGCTCTTTCATCTCAGTAGGAAAAACCCACAAACCTCCTCCGCTTTTTTTTAAATATTCTTCTCATTCTGAGAGAGATTGTTATAGGAGCCAACTGAGTCTCTCCGAGAGAATACAGACTCGTGCTAGAGAAACGTAGCGATACTATACATCGTAAATGACGAATCGATAGCCTGCTGGGAAGCCTACGTATTATGAAACTGTGGGAGTATTGATTGGCTAAGGAGGCAAAGTGAAAAGGTAGCCTGAGTTAATGGATTTTCCTACAGGCAGTTGGCTCTGCGTATGCCTTCAAGTGCACACCGGGCAATGAGAGAGTGGTCCTGGTTTACTTCGGAGATGGGGCGGCGAGTGAGGGCGACGCTCACGCTGCCTTCAACTTTGCCGCCACTTTGGTGAGCAGCAGCCATCTGAATCACCAGCTGCAGTTTCATTCTATTCACAATCTTGACGAGGCTTAAACTGGCAACTGGCTACAAACGAATCTTTCTCATTGTCGCTCTCTCTCTCGCTCTTTCTCTCTCTCTCTCGCTCTTTCTCTCTCTCTCTCTTCTCTATCACTATGCTTCTAACTTTCTGGCCATCTCTCTTTTTCTCTAGTTGTCTTTACTTTCGCTTCTAGGCGGCTCCCGTAATCTTTTTCTGCCGCAACAACGGCTACGCCATTTCTACGCCAACAAGTGAGCAGTACGGTGGGGATGGAATTGCTGGTAAAGGACCCGGATACGGTCTTCATACCATACGGTAAGCATCAAAATTCAGTAAAATAAAGTTCTAAGTTTACGTTCAATCACTCTAATCTACTTTAGTCGTGAATAGAAGTTCATAGCGAAGAGCTACTTTCAGGAACAGTTGTTTTTGAAGCACACTATGAATGAAAAAACGGTTTAATTCTATTTCGAAGGGAATGTAGGAAGAAGGTCAAATTAACCATTGATACTAAGAGGAAGACAGGAAAATTAACAAGAATCGCGGGAGTGTAAAAGACACAGAGATAGAAAGAGATGGAAGACGGAGAAAGGAGTGTAAAAGACACAGAGATAGAAAGAGATGGAAGACGGAGAAAGGAGTGTAAAAGACACAGAGATAGAAAGAGATGGAAGACGGAGAAAGGAGTGTAAAAGACACAGAGATAGAAAGAGATGGAAGACGGAGAAAGGAGTGTAAAAGACACAGAGATAGAAAGAGATGGAAGACGGAGAAAGGAGTGTAAAAGACACAGAGATAGAAAGAAATGGAAGACAGAGAAAGGAGTGTAAAAGACACAGAGATAGAAAGAGATGGAAGACGGAGAAAGGAGTGTAAAAGACACAGAGATAGAAAGAGATGGAAGACGGAGAAAGGAGTGTAAAAGACACAGAGATAGAAAGAGATGGAAGACAGAGAAAGGAGTGTAAAAGACACAGAGATAGAAAGAGATGGAAGACGGAGAAAGGAGTGTAAAAGACACAGAGATAGAAAGAGATGGAAGACGGAGAAAGGAGTGTAAAAGACACAGAGATAGAAAGAGATGGAAGACGGAGAAAGGAGTGTAAAAGACACAGAGATAGAAAGAGATGGAAGACAGAGAAAGGAGTGTAAAAGACACAGAGATAGAAAGAGATGGAAGACGGAGAAAGGAGTGTAAAAGACACAGAGATAGAAAGAGATGGAAGACGGAGAAAGGAGTGTAAAAGACACAGAGATAGAAAGAGATGGAAGACGGAGAAAGGAGTGTAAAAGACACAGAGATAGAAAGAGATGGAAGACGGAGAAAGGAGTGTAAAAGACACAGAGATAGAAAGAGATGGAAGACAGAGAAAGGAGTGTAAAAGACACAGAGATAGAAAGAGATGGAAGACGGAGAAAGGAGTGTAAAAGACACAGAGATAGAAAGAGATGGAAGACGGAGAAAGGAGTGTAAAAGACACAGAGATAGAAAGAGATGGAAGACAGAGAAAGGAGTGTAAAAGACACAGAGATAGAAAGAGATGGAAGACGGAGAAAGGAGTGTAAAAGACACAGAGATAGAAAGAGATGGAAGACGGAGAAAGGAGTGTAAAAGACACAGAGATAGAAAGAGATGGAAGACAGAGAAAGGAGTGTAAAAGACACAGAGATAGAAAGAGATGGAAGACGGAGAAAGGAGTGTAAAAGACACAGAGATAGAAAGAGATGGAAGACGGAGAAAGGAGTGTAAAAGACACAGAGATAGAAAGAGATGGAAGACGGAGAAAGGAGTGTAAAAGACACAGAGATAGAAAGAGATGGAAGACAGAGAAAGGAGTGTAAAAGACACAGAGATAGAAAGAGATGGAAGACGGAGAAAGGAGTGTAAAAGACACAGAGATAGAAAGAGATGGAAGACGGAGAAAGGAGTGTAAAAGACACAGAGATAGAAAGAGATGGAAGACGGAGAAAGGAGTGTAAAAGACAGAGATAGAAAGAGATGGAAGACAGAGAAAGGAGTGTAAAAGACACAGAGATAGAAAGAGATGGAAGACGGAGAAAGGAGTGTAAAAGACACAGAGATAGAAAGAGATGGAAGACGGAGAAAGGAGTGTAAAAGACACAGAGATAGAAAGAGATGGAAGACGGAGAAAGGAGTGTAAAAGACACAGAGATAGAAAGAGATGGAAGACGGAGAAAGGAGTGTAAAAGACACAGAGATAGAAAGAGATGGAAGACGGAGAAAGGAGTGTAAAAGACACAGAGATAGAAAGAGATGGAAGACGGAGAAAGGAGTGTAAAAGACACAGAGATAGAAAGAGATGGAAGACGGAGAAAGGAGTGTAAAAGACACAGAGATAGAAAGAGATGGAAGACGGAGAAAGGAGTGTAAAAGACACAGAGATAGAAAGAGATGGAAGACAGAGAAAGGAGTGTAAAAGACACAGAGATAGAAAGAGATGGAAGACGGAGAAAGGAGTGTAAAAGACACAGAGATAGAAAGAGATGGAAGACGGAGAAAGGAGTGTAAAAGACACAGAGATAGAAAGAGATGGAAGACGGAGAAAGGAGTGTAAAAGACACAGAGATAGAAAGAGATGGAAGACGGAGAAAGGAGTGTAAAAGACACAGAGATAGAAAGAGATGGAAGACGGAGAAAGGAGTGTAAAAGACACAGAGATAGAAAGAGATGGAAGACGGAGAAAGGAGTGTAAAAGACACAGAGATAGAAAGAGATGGAAGACGGAGAAAGGAGTGTAAAAGACACAGAGATAGAAAGAGATGGAAGACGGAGAAAGGAGTGTAAAAGACACAGAGATAGAAAGAGATGGAAGACGGAGAAAGGAGTGTAAAAGACACAGAGATAGAAAGAGATGGAAGACGGAGAAAGGAGTGTAAAAGACACAGAGATAGAAAGAGATGGAAGACGGAGAAAGGAGTGTAAAAGACACAGAGATAGAAAGAGATGGAAGACGGAGAAAGGAGTGTAAAAGACACAGAGATAGAAAGAGATGGAAGACGGAGAAAGGAGTGTAAAAGACACAGAGATAGAAAGAGATGGAAGACGGAGAAAGGAGTGTAAAAGACACAGAGATAGAAAGAGATGGAAGACGGAGAAAGGAGTGTAAAAGACACAGAGATAGAAAGAGATGGAAGACGGAGAAAGGAGTGTAAAAGACACAGAGATAGAAAGAGATGGAAGACGGAGAAAGGAGTGTAAAAGACACAGAGATAGAAAGAGATGGAAGACGGAGAAAGGAGTGTAAAAGACACAGAGATAGAAAGAGACAGAGATAGAAAGAGATGGAAGACGAAGAAAGGAGTGTAAAAGACACAGAGATAGAAAGAGATGGAAGACGGAGAAAGGAGTGTAAAAGACACAGAGATAGAAAGAGATGGAAGACGGAGAAAGGAGTGTAAAAGACACAGAGATAGAAAGAGATGGAAGACGGAGAAAGGAGTGTAAAAGACACAGAGATAGAAAGAGATGGAAGACGGAGAAAGGAGTGTAAAAGACACAGAGATAGAAAGAGATGGAAGACACAGAGATAGAAAGAGATGGAAGACGGAGAAAGGAGTGTAAAAGACACAGAGATAGAAAGAGATGGAAGACACAGAGATAGAAAGAGATGGAAGACGGAGAAAGGAGTGTAAAAGACACAGAGATAGAAAGAGATGGAAGACACAGAGATAGAAAGAGATGGAAGACGGAGAAAGGAGTGTAAAAGACACAGAGATAGAAAGAGATGGAAGACACAGAGATAGAAAGAGATGGAAGACGGAGAAAGGAGTGTAAAAGACACAGAGATAGAAAGAGATGGAAGACGGAGAAAGGAGTGTAAAAGACACAGAGATAGAAAGAGATGGAAGACACAGAGATAGAAAGAGATGGAAGACGGAGAAAGGAGTGTAAAAGACACAGAGATAGAAAGAGATGGAAGACACAGAGATAGAAAGAGATGGAAGACGGAGAAAGGAGTGTAAAAGACACAGAGATAGAAAGAGATGGGAGACACAGAGATAGAAAGAGATGGAAGACGGAGAAAGGAGTGTAAAAGACACAGAGATAGAAAGAGATGGAAGACGGAGAAAGGAGTGTAAAAGACACAGAGATAGAAAGAGATGGAAGACACAGAGATAGAAAGAGATGGAAGACGGAGAAAGGAGTGTAAAAGACACAGAGATAGAAAGAGATGGAAGACACAGAGATAGAAAGAGATGGAAGACGGAGAAAGGAGTGTAAAAGACACAGAGATAGAAAGAGATGGAAGACACAGAGATAGAAAGAGATGGAAGACGGAGAAAGGAGTGTAAAAGACACAGAGATAGAAAGAGATGGAAGACACAGAGATAGAAAGAGATGGAAGACGGAGAAAGGAGTGTAAAAGACACAGAGATAGAAAGAGATGGAAGACGGAGAAAGGAGTGTAAAAGACACAGAGATAGAAAGAGATGGAAGACACAGAGATAGAAAGAGATGGAAGACGGAGAAAGGAGTGTAAAAGACACAGAGATAGAAAGAGATGGAAGACACAGAGATAGAAAGAGATGGAAGACGGAGAAAGGAGTGTAAAAGACACAGAGATAGAAAGAGATGGAAGACACAGAGATAGAAAGAGATGGAAGACGGAGAAAGGAGTGTAAAAGACACAGAGATAGAAAGAGATGGAAGACACAGAGATAGAAAGAGATGGAAGACGGAGAAAGGAGTGTAAAAGACACAGAGATAGAAAGAGATGGAAGACGGAGAAAGGAGTGTAAAAGACACAGAGATAGAAAGAGATGGAAGACACAGAGATAGAAAGAGATGGAAGACGGAGAAAGGAGTGTAAAAGACACAGAGATAGAAAGAGATGGAAGACGGAGAAAGGAGTGTAAAAGACACAGAGATAGAAAGAGATGGAAGACGGAGAAAGGAGTGTAAAAGACACAGAGATAGAAAGAGATGGAAGACGGAGAAAGGAGTGTAAAAGACACAGAGATAGAAAGAGATGGAAGACGGAGAAAGGAGTGTAAAAGACACAGAGATAGAAAGAGATGGAAGACGGAGAAAGGAGTGTAAAAGACACAGAGATAGAAAGAGATGGAAGACGGAGAAAGGAGTGTAAAAGACACAGAGATAGAAAGAGATGGAAGACGGAGAAAGGAGTGTAAAAGACACAGAGATAGAAAGAGATGGAAGACGGAGAAAGGAGTGTAAAAGACACAGAGATAGAAAGAGATGGAAGACGGAGAAAGGAGTGTAAAAGACACAGAGATAGAAAGAGATGGAAGACGGAGAAAGGAGTGTAAAAGACACAGAGATAGAAAGAGACAGAGATAGAAAGAGATGGAAGACGAAGAAAGGAGTGTAAAAGACACAGAGATAGAAAGAGATGGAAGACGGAGAAAGGAGTGTAAAAGACACAGAGATAGAAAGAGATGGAAGACGGAGAAAGGAGTGTAAAAGACACAGAGATAGAAAGAGATGGAAGACGGAGAAAGGAGTGTAAAAGACACAGAGATAGAAAGAGATGGAAGACGGAGAAAGGAGTGTAAAAGACACAGAGATAGAAAGAGATGGAAGACACAGAGATAGAAAGAGATGGAAGACGGAGAAAGGAGTGTAAAAGACACAGAGATAGAAAGAGATGGAAGACACAGAGATAGAAAGAGATGGAAGACGGAGAAAGGAGTGTAAAAGACACAGAGACAGAAAGAGATGGAAGACACAGAGATAGAAAGAGATGGAAGACGGAGAAAGGAGTGTAAAAGACACAGAGATAGAAAGAGATGGAAGACACAGAGATAGAAAGAGATGGAAGACGGAGAAAGGAGTGTAAAAGACACAGAGATAGAAAGAGATGGAAGACGGAGAAAGGAGTGTAAAAGACACAGAGATAGAAAGAGATGGAAGACACAGAGATAGAAAGAGATGGAAGACGGAGAAAGGAGTGTAAAAGACACAGAGATAGAAAGAGATGGAAGACACAGAGATAGAAAGAGATGGAAGACGGAGAAAGGAGTGTAAAAGACACAGAGATAGAAAGAGATGGGAGACACAGAGATAGAAAGAGATGGAAGACGGAGAAAGGAGTGTAAAAGACACAGAGATAGAAAGAGATGGAAGACGGAGAAAGGAGTGTAAAAGACACAGAGATAGAAAGAGATGGAAGACACAGAGATAGAAAGAGATGGAAGACGGAGAAAGGAGTGTAAAAGACACAGAGATAGAAAGAGATGGAAGACACAGAGATAGAAAGAGATGGAAGACGGAGAAAGGAGTGTAAAAGACACAGAGATAGAAAGAGATGGAAGACACAGAGATAGAAAGAGATGGAAGACGGAGAAAGGAGTGTAAAAGACACAGAGATAGAAAGAGATGGAAGACGGAGAAAGGAGTGTAAAAGACACAGAGATAGAAAGAGATGGAAGACACAGAGATAGAAAGAGATGGAAGACGGAGAAAGGAGTGTAAAAGACACAGAGATAGAAAGAGATGGAAGACACAGAGATAGAAAGAGATGGAAGACGGAGAAAGGAGTGTAAAAGACACAGAGATAGAAAGAGATGGAAGACACAGAGATAGAAAGAGAAGGAAGACGGAGAAAGGAGTGTAAAAGACACAGAGATAGAAAGAGATGGAAGACACAGAGATAGAAAGAGATGGAAGACGGAGAAAGGAGTGTAAAAGACACAGAGATAGAAAGAGATGGAAGACGGAGAAAGGAGTGTAAAAGACACAGAGATAGAAAGAGATGGAAGACACAGAGATAGAAAGAGATGGAAGACGGAGAAAGGAGTGTAAAAGACACAGAGATAGAAAGAGATGGAAGACACAGAGATAGAAAGAGATGGAAGACGGAGAAAGGAGTGTAAAAGACACAGAGATAGAAAGAGATGGAAGACAGAGAAAGGAGTGTAAAAGACACAGAGATAGAAAGAGATGGAAGACACAGAGATAGAAAGAGATGGAAGACGGAGAAAGGAGTGTAAAAGACACAGAGATAGAAAGAGATGGAAGACACAGAGATAGAAAGAGATGGAAGACGGAGAAAGGAGTGTAAAAGACACAGAGATAGAAGGAGATGGAAGACACAGAGATAGAAAGAGATGGAAGACGGAGAAAGGAGTGTAAAAGACACAGAGATAGAAAGAGATGGAAGACACAGAGATAGAAAGAGATGGAAGACGGAGAAAGGAGTGTAAAAGACACAGAGATAGAAAGAGATGGAAGACACAGAGATAGAAAGAGATGGAAGACGGAGAAAGGAGTGTAAAAGACACAGAGATAGAAAGAGATGGAAGACAGAGAAAGGAGTGTAAAAGACACAGAGATAGAAAGAGATGGAAGACACAGAGATAGAAAGAGATGGAAGACGGAGAAAGGAGTGTAAAAGACACAGAGATAGAAAGAGATGGAAGACAGAGAAAGGAGTGTAAAAGACACAGAGATAGAAAGAGATGGAAGACACAGAGATAGAAAGAGATGGAAGACGGAGAAAGGAGTGTAAAAGACACAGAGATAGAAAGAGATGGAAGACGGAGAAAGGAGTGTAAAAGACACAGAGATAGAAAGAGATGGAAGACGGAGAAAGGAGTGTAAAAGACACAGAGATAGAAAGAGATGGAAGACGGAGAAAGGAGTGTAAAAGACACAGAGATAGAAAGAGATGGAAGACGGAGAAAGGAGTGTAAAAGACACAGAGATAGAAAGAGATGGAAGACGGAGAAAGGAGTGTAAAAGACACAGAGATAGAAAGAGATGGAAGACGGAGAAAGGAGTGTAAAAGACACAGAGATAGAAAGAGATGGAAGACGGAGAAAGGAGTGTAAAAAACACAGAGATAGAAAGAGATGGAAGACGGAGAAAGGAGTGCAAAAGACACAGAGATAGAAAGAGATGGAAGACGGAGAAAGGAGTGTAAAAGACACAGAGATAGAAAGAGATGGAAGACGGAGAAAGGAGTGTAAAAGACACAGAGATAGAAAGAGATGGAAGACGGAGAAAGGAGTGTAAAAGACACAGAGATAGAAAGAGATGGAAGACGGAGAAAGGAGTGTAAAAGACACAGAGATAGAAAGAGATGGAAGATGGAGAAAGGAGTGTAAAAGACACAGAGATAGAAAGAGATGGAAGACGGAGAAAGGAGTGTAAAAGACACAGAGATAGAAAGAGATGGAAGACGGAGAAAGGAGTGTAAAAGACACAGAGATAGAAAGAGATGGAAGACGGAGAAAGGAGTGTAAGAGAAGAGAGACACAGAGATAGAAAGAGATGGAAGACGGAGAAAGGAGTGTAAAAGACACAGAGATAGAAAGAGATGGAAGACGGAGAAAGGAGTGTAAAAGACACAGAGATAGAAAGAGATGGAAGACGGAGAAAGGAGTGTAAAAGACACAGAGATAGAAAGAGATGGAAGACGGAGAAAGGAGTGTAAAAGACACAGAGATAGAAAGAGATGGAAGACGGAGAAAGGAGTGTAAAAGACACAGAGATAGAAAGAGATGGAAGACGGAGAAAGGAGTGTAAAAGACACAGAGATAGAAAGAGATGGAAGACGGAGAAAGGAGTGTAAAAGACACAGAGATAGAAAGAGATGGAAGACGGAGAAAGGAGTGTAAAAGACACAGAGATAGAAAGAGATGGAAGACGGAGAAAGGAGTGTAAAAGACACAGAGATAGAAAGAGATGGAAGACGGAGAAAGGAGTGTAAAAGACACAGAGATAGAAAGAGATGGAAGACGGAGAAAGGAGTGTAAAAGACACAGAGATAGAAAGAGATGGAAGACGGAGAAAGGAGTGTAAAAGACACAGAGATAGAAAGAGATGGAAGACGGAGAAAGGAGTGTAAGAAGACACAGAGATAGAAAGAGATGGAAGACGGAGAAAGGAGTGTAAAAGACACAGAGATAGAAAGAGATGGAAGACGGAGAAAGGAGTGTAAAAGACACAGAGATAGAAAGAGATGGAAGACGGAGAAAGGAGTGTAAAAGACACAGAGATAGAAAGAGATGGAAGACGGAGAAAGGAGTGTAAAAGACACAGAGATAGAAAGAGATGGAAGACGGAGAAAGGAGTGTAAAAGACACAGAGATAGAAAGAGATGGAAGACGGAGAAAGGAGTGTAAAAGACACAGAGATAGAAAGAGATGGAAGACGGAGAAAGGAGTGTAAAAGACACAGAGATAGAAAGAGATGGAAGACAGAGAAAGGAGTGTAAAGGACACAGAGATAGAAAGAGATGGAAGACACAGAGATAGAAAGAGATGGAAGACGGAGAAAGGAGTGTAAAAGACACAGAGATAGAAAGAGATGGAAGACGGAGGAAGGAGTGTAAAAGACACAGAGATAGAAAGAGATGGAAGACGGAGGAACGAGTGTAAAAGACACAGAGATAGAAAGAGATGGAAGACGGAGAAAGGAGTGTAAAAGACACAGAGATAGAAAGAGATGGAAGACGGAGAAAGGAGTGTAAAAGACACAGAGATAGAAAGAGATGGAAGACGGAGAAAGGAGTGTAAAAGACACAGAGATAGAAAGAGATGGAAGACGGAGAAAGGAGTGTAAAAGACACAGAGATAGAAAGAGATGGAAGACGGAGAAAGGAGTGTAAAAGACACAGAGATAGAAAGAGATGGAAGACGGAGAAAGGAGTGTAAAAGACACAGAGATAGAAAGAGATGGAAGACGGAGAAAGGAGTGTAAAAGACACAGAGATAGAAAGAGATGGAAGACGGAGAAAGGAGTGTAAAAGACACAGAGATAGAAAGAGATGGAAGACGGAGAAAGGAGTGTAAAAGACACAGAGATAGAAAGAGATGGAAGACGGAGAAAGGAGTGTAAAAGACACAGAGATAGAAAGAGATGGAAGACGGAGAAAGGAGTGTAAAAAACACAGAGATAGAAAGAGATGGAAGACGGAGAAAGGAGTGTAAAAGACACAGAGATAGAAAGAGATGGAAGACGGAGAAAGGAGTGTAAAAGACACAGAGATAGAAAGAGATGGAAGACGGAGAAAGGAGTGTAAAAGACACAGAGATAGAAAGAGATGGAAGACGGAGAAAGGAGTGTAAAAGACACAGAGATAGAAAGAGATGGAAGACGGAGAAAGGAGTGTAAAAGACACAGAGATAGAAAGAGATGGAAGACGGAGAAAGGAGTGTAAAAGACACAGAGATAGAAAGAGATGGAAGACGGAGAAAGGAGTGTAAAAGACACAGAGATAGAAAGAGATGGAAGACGGAGAAAGGAGTGTAAAAGACACAGAGATAGAAAGAGATGGAAGACGGAGAAAGGAGTGTAAAAGACACAGAGATAGAAAGAGATGGAAGACGGAGAAAGGAGTGTAAAAGACACAGAGATAGAAAGAGATGGAAGACGGAGAAAGGAGTGTAAAAGACACAGAGATAGAAAGAGATGGAAGACAGAGAAAGGAGTGTAAAAGACACAGAGATAGAAAGAGATGGAAGACACAGAGATAGAAAGAGATGGAAGACGGAGAAAGGAGTGTAAAAGACACAGAGATAGAAAGAGATGGAAGACGGAGAAAGGAGTGTAAAAGACACAGAGATAGAAAGAGATGGAAGACGGAGAAAGGAGTGTAAAAGACACAGAGATAGAAAGAGATGGAAGACGGAGAAAGGAGTGTAAAAGACACAGAGATAGAAAGAGATGGAAGACGGAGAAAGGAGTGTAAAAGACACAGAGATAGAAAGAGATGGAAGACGGAGAAAGGAGTGTAAAAGACACAGAGATAGAAAGAGATGGAAGACGGAGAAAGGAGTGTAAAAGACACAGAGATAGAAAGAGATGGAAGACGGAGAAAGGAGTGTAAAAGACACAGAGATAGAAAGAGATGGAAGACGGAGAAAGGAGTGTAAAAGACACAGAGATAGAAAGAGATGGAAGACGGAGAAAGGAGTGTAAAAGACACAGAGATAGAAAGAGATGGAAGA
>OZ057403.1:5542187-5857187 GCA_964056735.1 Allodiplogaster pararmata
CCTTTTATAATAAATGTGATATCCCAATATCTTTTTCATCCAAATCGCCCAACATCTCTTTTCTAAGTGGAGGGAGAAGCAGATCATGGACAACCCTGTGTATGCCATGCTACAAGCAGAAGACTCTCAGAGATTGCTAGAAGGCTCCAGTGAGGGCGGAGCTTCCGATGAAACGAGTCATCAAAAAAGAGAGGAGGAGTATCCAGGGACTGTTTTCGGTCATGGAAAAGAGTCTTCAATCGTTCAAGTAGATTCGAAAAGTGAGGTTTTTCTTGATAAATGGGCAAATTTAAATTTTTTTCTCTCCTTCTCAAATGATAATATTTAATTTTCAGAGAATCTGTGTATGACTAAGTATGATAAAGAAGGGCTATTCAGTTATGTATAACAGAGTGTTCGCTATCTCATAGAAGTAGGGCTTGACGGTAATCAAATTAGAGACTTTTTGTTGCTATTCTCCGTTCGTTTTCGGGTAACATTTCATCTCTTTCATGCTCCGTTTCACCCGATTCGGTTTGATTAGGGAACAGGGAGGAGGTTTTCTCCAAGATGTCTTCTTCAGCATGTAACACTCGTGATATTCAATCTCTATAAAAAAAGAAGTGTTTCACTCAAGTTGATTTAGATAATTTATCATTTTCAATCTATAAAAAAATCTTTTCAATCATCAGGAAACAGAAGAAGTGAGTTATAAAACAAAACCTGAAAAAATTAAGAAGCCAATTAATCTTAGCAAGATAGGTTGCAAAGAAGTTTTTTAGGATTGCAAGCGTGTTCACAAATAGTGGGTGTCTGATTAGGCTATCAGATTCTTCCCAAGAAGGGGTAATCGGGGGCTTATCAATTCAATGAGGTCTTATCACTTCTGTGACTCAAACACCCCTTCCGATGAACATTTTGTTCTCTTCTATAAAAGTTTTTTCCTTCTAATTTTAGTTCCATAGGTTTTCACGAAATTTTTTGCACCCCACGGAAGAAAGTCGGAAATTGAAATCACTAAAAATAATTTATCCAGAATTTTTTTCTCTCGGAAAACCGACCTTTTTCACCCGAAACTTTGTACCCGCGACACTTTGTAAATACGACTTTTTAAATCATATTTACAAGAAATTGTTATCGCGAGGTTTTTTTATGAGGTCTTGTTCCTAATCCGTGCGGCCTCGTTCCTAATCTGTGCGACCTCGTTTGCGTAATCTTCATCTGAGCCTAAGCAAGAAAAAAAACAGTGAAAAATATATTAAATACAAAAAGTCGCGGTACGAAATGTCGCGGGTACAAAGTTTCGTGGTACGGTTTTTTTCTGAACAAACTCCTTTTTCCTATCTCTTTTTGAGAAACCTTGTTAAGTGTTTTATCGAGTCGAAATCTCAAAAACTAATAAGCTTAAACAAAGGTAAAAGAGTTGGAAAGATAAAAATATTTGTTTTCATTGTTCATAAGTAAAATTTTATGTTTTGTTACTTGGGAACGAAAACTTCTATCGTAGTTTTTACGATGTATAATTGGGTCCAAACGCAAAAAAACTTTTTTAATGGACGCCGCCGTGGTTTTAGAAGGGTAAGTAACCTAAATAGTTCGCATGAGATTGGTATGGCCTTCCTCAATCAGTAGACTCCTCCCCTTTCTAGAACAACCGCTCTCATTAGTGTACGTCTTCACTATCTTTCTGGCGTATGATCAGTGTTCCATTCTGCGATGCCTATTTTAACTCAATTGGCTCCTTATATGGAGAAGACTCGTCTTCGGTCAGGTCAGAAAGACTAGAACAAGAATTGTTGGAGAGAAAACGGCTTCATCCACCGAAGAATAATTTGACAAGAATCATCAATTAGCGTGGACGGATCGATAACTAACATGTAGGTCATGGTTTATAGAACTAACATGTAGGTCATGGTTTATAGAACTAACATGTAGGTCATGGTTTATAGAACTAACATGTAGGTCATGGTTTATAGAACTAACATGTAGGTCATGGTTTATAGAACTAACATGTAGGTCATGGTTTATAGAACTAACATGTAGGTCATGGTTTATAGAACTAACATGTAGGTCATGGTTTATAGAACTAACATGTAGGTCATGGTTTATAGAACTAACATGTAGGTCATGGTTTATAGAACTAACATGTAGGTCATGGTTTATCGAACTAACATGTAGGTCATGGTTTATAGAACTAACATGTAGGTCATGGTTTATAGAAATGATGAGTGAAATTTTATTGAGATTGATTGATTACAGAAAAAAGAGAATAGGTCATACGAGTTAGATGAATCTGTTTCTTGAGTTGCTACCGGACCAATCCGCAGGAGGGCTTTGAAAGTAGAGAAAACGACCACTTTGCGCGTTTTAAAAGAGGGATAATATGTATAAAAAGATAAGGCCAAAACTTTGAACGATGAAAGCAGACAGAACTACCAAATTTCTCACTTCTCGAGGAATTTCTGGGAGAATGCTACATGATTTTGGAACGAAATACAAATTTTTCATTTCCCATATACATTGTTAATTAAGAGAGTATTTGTAAAGATACCGTAAAGGCTCAGAAAAAATCGTTCCTTAAGTGAGAAATATCTTAGCAATACGACCTCTGATAAAAAATTCTTCGTTGTGGGCAAAGGGTTTTTCAAAGAGTTGCGAAAATTCTGAATTAAGTTGTTTTGTTTCGTTAAAGATTTTAACTAACAAGAAAGATTTTAAATAAGTGCCTCTAAAAGATTCTGATTGATTTTCACATGTAGATTATTTTTAGGAAACACGAATAAAAATATATATGAAAACCTTCGCGTATAAAAAAATTGAAAGTAGTTAAAGAAAAAAGGGAGTTAGTAAAATGAATGTAATAAATCTTTTGACAGTTCGTACAGCTCCGGCCCTTTCTTCTATGACTATTGATCGAATTCGATCGGAGACGGTCATTTCGGAGAGATCTGTAGAGGGCGGAAGGTCAGTCTTTTTCACGTATTACCATGTATCATCATAATTATGACGTCAGAAAATCACCTAAATGTCTTATCAGACAGGTCTTATCGAAATTCGTGAGACTCAGCACTAATGAATGACTTCATAACTTCTGAAAGAGTCATGAAAGGAGGGCGAGATTTCAGGAGTGAAGCGAGTGCCATATCATCCAATGGACACTGTCATGATGATCACATCAATGATGCAACCGTTGGTCATTTACTACAAAAGCATGAATTGTCGTATATGTTTTGATGATATCTCCAGGGCAGAAGAACCTTGTTTTAATGATTCCAAGTCGTATTTGCCAGTGCAAAAGGGTAATAAGAACAACTTCATTTTATTCTTAAAAATCAAGTTTTCCAGAGAGTATAATTGTTCACAGAGCAGCATTATACAAATGAGTATCCAATGATGCAGACCTCTAGAAAAGGTATATAAGAAAAGAATGCGGGTTTTTATTATAGCTGCCGAACGGTCTTGTAAGGTACTCGATATATTAATTTTGTCAAATCCGGTACCTTTTTAAAAACGTATCTCTTCCTCTCTTTCTATCTCTCTCTCTCTCTTTCTTAAAAATCTACAATGTTCATGTTCAATAATATTTATATTTAGGAAAACATGGTTTCTGTTTGCATGTTTGTCTCACTGTAAAAGCGTTTTTTTTTCTTGTTTTTTCTTCTCTTTTACGCTCTTCGATTAGATGGTGCATTCTCTACAGATGAGAGATTACGATGAAGAAGCAGTTATAATCAAAGAGAGGCCAGAAAGTGTGAGAGGCAGAAGATGAGTCATTTTTACGGGAATACTAACACTCCCGGCTTCTTGTCGTCGACTCGAGAATGTTTTCGAGATCAGTTATTATTTGCAGAAAGCCAAGCGATTACTTTTGTAATCTACTGCGTATTCGAATAGGCATCGGTCCGATACGTTTTCATTCATTGTTACTCTATCTCTGGGTCTATTTCATCTTTCTCTTAACTCCCAATATCTTGCTTTTTTCATTTGACAGATTCAAGTCTCTTTCTCCTATTTATCTCTTTTTCTCAATTGCTCTCTGCATTGCTTTTTCTCTATCTATTTTTTTCTTGCTCTCTCTCTCTTTCTCTCTCTCTTTCTCTGTATGTCTTCATTTTTCATGAGTTCGCTATCATAACCTATGAACTCACGATTCGAACTCGAATTTCCGTTTATAATCTGTGTTAAAATGCCTATTGAACATTCCCTCTCAGCAGATTCTATAGTGACTTCATGGAGAATAAGTCGATAACGTTAACAATACGTGACTGCATCCATCGAGTCAACTGACTGTCCTCAGCTCAACTTTTTCCTTAGCAAAAAAACAGATGTAGTTTTTTTTCTCGATTTTTTTCCTCTCAACAATTGACTTCCGATGACATTTGTCATTGAAAGTTCTAAACGCTACGAAACTAATCTGTTTGCGAACGGTGTTGCCATTGTAGAATTCTGTTTTATAAGGAGTCTCTTCCTATGACATGAGGGAGCGGATGAATTCTGTTTTATAAGGAGTCTCTTCCTATGACATGAGGGAGCGGATGAATTCTGTTTTATAAGGAGTCTCTTCCTATGACATGAGGGAGCGGATGAATTCTGTTTTATAAGGAGTCTCTTCCTATGACATGAGGGAGCGGATGAATTCTGTTTTATAAGGAGTCTCTTCCTATGACATGAGGGAGCGGATGAATTCTGTTTTATAAGGAGTCTCTTCCTATGACATGAGGGAGCGGATGAATTCTGTTTTATAAGGAGTCTCTTCCTATGACATGAGGGAGCGGATGAATTCTGTTTTATAAGGAGTCTCTTCCTATGACATGAGGGAGCGGATGAATTCTGTTTTATAAGGAGTCTCTTCCTATGACATGAGGGAGCGGATGAATTCTGTTTTATAAGGAGTCTCTTCCTATGACATGAGGGAGCGGATGAATTCTGTTTTATAAGGAGTCTCTTCCTATGACATTAGGGAGCGGATGAATTCTGTTTTATAAGGAGTCTCTTCCTATGACATGAGGGAGCGGATGAATTCTGTTTTATAAGGAGTCTCTTCCTATGACATGAGGGAGCGGATGAATTCTGTTTTATAAGGAGTCTCTTCCTATGACATGAGGGAGCGGATGAATTCTGTTTTATAAGGAGTCTCTTCCTATGACATGAGGGAGCGGATGAATTCTGTTTTATAAGGAGTCTCTTCCTATGACATGAGGGAGCGGATGAATTCTGTTTTATAAGGAGTCTCTTCCTATGACATGAGGGAGCGGATGAATTCTGTTTTATAAGGAGTCTCTTCCTATGACATGAGGGAGCGGATGAATTCTGTTTTATAAGGAGTCTCTTCCTATGACATGAGGGAGCGGATGAATTCTGTTTTATAAGGAGTCTCTTCCTATGACATGAGGGAGCGGATGAATTCTGTTTTATAAGGAGTCTCTTCCTATGACATGAGGGAGCGGATGAATTCTGTTTTATAAGGAGTCTCTTCCTATGACATTAGGGAGCGGATGAATTCTGTTTTATAAGGAGTCTCTTCATATGACATGAGGGAGCGGATGAATTCTGTTTTATAAGGAGTCTCTTCCTATGACATGAGGGAGCGGATGAATTCTGTTTTATAAGGAGTCTCTTCCTATGACATGAGGGAGCGGATGAATTCTGTTTTATAAGGAGTCTCTTCCTATGACATGAGGGAGCGGATGAATTCTGTTTTATAAGGAGTCTCTTCCTATGACATGAGGGAGCGGATGAATTCTGTTTTATAAGGAGTCTCTTCCTATGACATGAGGGAGCGGATGAATTCTGTTTTATAAGGAGTCTCTTCCTATGACATGAGGGAGCGGATGAATTCTGTTTTATAAGGAGTCTCTTCCTATGACATGAGGGAGCGGATGAATTCTGTTTTATAAGGAGTCTCTTCCTATGACATGAGGGAGCGGATGAATTCTGTTTTATAAGGAGTCTCTTCCTATGACATGAGGGAGCGGATGAATTCTGTTTTATAAGGAGTCTCTTCCTATGACATGAGGGAGCGGATGAATTCTGTTTTATAAGGAGTCTCTTCCTATGACATGAGGGAGCGGATGAATTCTGTTTTATAAGGAGTCTCTTCCTATGACATGAGGGAGCGGATGAATTCTGTTTTATAAGGAGTCTCTTCCTATGACATGAGGGAGCGGATGAATTCTGTTTTATAAGGAGTCTCTTCCTATGACATGAGGGAGCGGATGAATTCTGTTTTATAAGGAGTCTCTTCCTATGACATGAGGGAGCGGATGAATTCTGTTTTATAAGGAGTCTCTTCCTATGACATGAGGGAGCGGATGAATTCTGTTTTATAAAGAGTCTCTTCCTATGACATGAGGGAGCGGATGAATTCTGTTTTATAAGGAGTCTCTTCCTATGACATGAGGGAGCGGATGAATTCTGTTTTATAAGGAGTCTCTTCCTATGACATGAGGGAGCGGATGAATTCTGTTTTATAACGAGTCTCTTCCTATGACATGAGGGAGCGGATGAATTCTGTTTTATAAGGAGTCTCTTCCTATGACATGAGGGAGCGGATGAATTCTGTTTTATAAGGAGTCTCTTCCTATGACATGAGGGAGCGGATGAATTCTGTTTTATAAGGAGTCTCTTCCTATGACATGAGGGAGCGGATGAATTCTGTTTTATAAGGAGTCTCTTCCTATGACATGAGGGAGCGGATGAATTCTGTTTTATAAGGAGTCTCTTCCTATGACATGAGGGAGCGGATGAATTCTGTTTTATAAGGAGTCTCTTCCTATGACATGAGGGAGCGGATGAATTCTGTTTTATAAGGAGTCTCTTCCTATGACATGAGGGAGCGGATGAATTCTGTTTTATAAGGAGTCTCTTCCTATGACATGAGGGAGCGGATGAATTCTGTTTTATAAGGAGTCTCTTCCTATGACATGAGGGAGCGGATGAATTCTGTTTTATAAGGAGTCTCTTCCTATGACATGAGGGAGCGGATGAATTCTGTTTTATAAGGAGTCTCTTCCTATGACATGAGGGAGCGGATGAATTCTGTTTTATAAGGAGTCTCTTCCTATGACATGAGGGAGCGGATGAATTCTGTTTTATAACGAGTCTCTTCCTATGACATGAGGGAGCGGATGAATTCTGTTTTATAAGGAGTCTCTTCCTATGACATGAGGGAGCGGATGAATTCTGTTTTATAAGGAGTCTCTTCCTATGACATGAGGGAGCGGATGAATTCTGTTTTATAAGGAGTCTCTTCCTATGACATGAGGGAGCGGATGAATTCTGTTATATAAGGAGTCTCTTCCTATGACATGAGGGAGCGGATGAATTCTGTTTTATAAAGAGTCTCTTCCTATGACATGAGGGAGCTGATGAATTCTGTTTTATAAGGAGTCTCTTCCTATGACATGAGGGAGCGGATGAATTCTGTTTTATAAGGAGTCTCTTCCTATGACATGAGGGAGCGGATGAATTCTGTTTTATAAGGAGTCTCTTCCTATGACATGAGGGAGCGGATGAATTCTGTTTTATAAGGAGTCTCTTCCTATGACATGAGGGAGCGGATGAATTCTGTTTCATAAGGAGTCTCTTCCTATGACATGAGGGAGCGGATGAATTCTGTTTTATAAGGAGTCTCTTCCTATGACATGAGGGAGCGGATGAATTCTGTTTTATAAGGAGTCTCTTCCTATGACATGAGGGAGCGGATGAATTCTGTTTTATAAGGAGTCTCTTCCTATGACATGAGGGAGCGGATGAATTCTGTTTTATAAGGAGTCTCTTCCTATGACATGAGGGAGCGGATGAATTCTGTTTTATTAGGAGTCTCTTCCTATGACATGAGGGAGCGGATGAATTCTGTTTTATAAGGAGTCTCTTCCTATGACATGAGGGAGCGGATGAATTCTGTTTTATAAGGAGTCTCTTCCTATGACATGAGGGAGCGGATGAATTCTGTTTTATAAGGAGTCTCTTCCTATGACATGAGGGAGCGGATGAATTCTGTTTTATAAGGAGTCTCTTCCTATGACATGAGGGAGCGGATGAATTCTGTTTTATAAGGAGTCTCTTCCTATGACATGAGGGAGCGGATGAATTCTGTTTTATAAGGAGTCTCTTCCTATGACATGAGGGAGCGGATGAATTCTGTTTTATAAGGAGTCTCTTCCTATGACATGAGGGAGCGGATGAATTCTGTTTTATAAGGAGTCTCTTCCTATGACATGAGGGAGCGGATGAATTCTGTTTTATAAGGAGTCTCTTCCTATGACATGAGGGAGCGGATGAATTCTGTTTTATAAGGAGTCTCTTCCTATGACATGAGGGAGCGGATGAATTCTGTTTTATAAGGAGTCTCTTCCTATGACATGAGGGAGCGGATGAATTCTGTTTTATAAGGAGTCTCTTCCTATGACATGAGGGAGCGGATGAATTCTGTTTTATAAGGAGTCTCTTCCTATGACATGAGGGAGCGGATGAATTCTGTTTTATAAGGAGTCTCTTCCTATGACATGAGGGAGCGGATGAATTCTGTTTTATAAGGAGTCTCTTCCTATGACATGAGGGAGCGGATGAATTCTGTTTTATAAGGAGTCTCTTCCTATGACATGAGGGAGCGGATGAATTCTGTTTTATAAGGAGTCTCTTCCTATGACATGAGGGAGCGGATGAATTCTGTTTTATAAGGAGTCTCTTCCTATGACATGAGGGAGCGGATGAATTCTGTTTTATAAGGAGTCTCTTCCTATGACATGAGGGAGCGGATGAATTCTGTTTTATAACGAGTCTCTTCCTATGACATGAGGGAGCGGATGAATTCTGTTTTATAAGGAGTCTCTTCCTATGACATGAGGGAGCGGATGAATTCTGTTTTATAAGGAGTCTCTTCCTATGACATGAGGGAGCGGATGAATTCTGTTTTATAAGGAGTCTCTTCCTATGACATGAGGGAGCGGATGAATTCTGTTATATAAGGAGTCTCTTCCTATGACATGAGGGAGCGGATGAATTCTGTTTTATAAAGAGTCTCTTCCTATGACATGAGGGAGCTGATGAATTCTGTTTTATAAGGAGTCTCTTCCTATGACATGAGGGAGCGGATGAATTCTGTTTTATAAGGAGTCTCTTCCTATGACATGAGGGAGCGGATGAATTCTGTTTTATAAGGAGTCTCTTCCTATGACATGAGGGAGCGGATGAATTCTGTTTTATAAGGAGTCTCTTCCTATGACATGAGGGAGCGGATGAATTCTGTTTCATAAGGAGTCTCTTCCTATGACATGAGGGAGCGGATGAATTCTGTTTTATAAGGAGTCTCTTCCTATGACATGAGGGAGCGGATGAATTCTGTTTTATAAGGAGTCTCTTCCTATGACATGAGGGAGCGGATGAATTCTGTTTTATAAGGAGTCTCTTCCTATGACATGAGGGAGCGGATGAATTCTGTTTTATAAGGAGTCTCTTCCTATGACATGAGGGAGCGGATGAATTCTGTTTTATTAGGAGTCTCTTCCTATGACATGAGGGAGCGGATGAATTCTGTTTTATAAGGAGTCTCTTCCTATGACATGAGGGAGCGGATGAATTCTGTTTTATAAGGAGTCTCTTCCTATGACATGAGGGAGCGGATGAATTCTGTTTTATAAGGAGTCTCTTCCTATGACATGAGGGAGCGGATGAATTCTGTTTTATAAGGAGTCTCTTCCCTATGACATGAGGGAGCGGATGAATTCTGTTTTATAAGGAGTCTCTTCCTATGACATGAGGGAGCGGATGAATTCTGTTTTATAAGGAGTCTCTTCCTATGACATGAGGGAGCGGATGAATTCTGTTTTATAAGGAGTCTCTTCCTATGACATGAGGGAGCGGATGAATTCTGTTTTATAAGGAGTCTCTTCCTATGACATGAGGGAGCGGATGAATTCTGTTTTATAAGGAGTCTCTTCCTATGACATGAGGGAGCGGATGAATTCTGTTTTATAAGGAGTCTCTTCCTATGACATGAGGGAGCGGATGAATTCTGTTTTATAAGGAGTCTCTTCCTATGACATGAGGGAGCGGATGAATTCTGTTTTATAAGAAGTCTCTTCCTATGACATGAGGGAGCGGATGAATTCTGTTTTATAAGGAGTCTCTTCCTATGACATGAGGGAGCGGATGAATTCTGTTTTATAAGGAGTCTCTTCCTATGACATGAGGGAGCGGATGAATTCTGTTTTATAAAGAGTCTCTTCCTATGACATGAGGGAGCGGATGAATTCTGTTTTATAAGGAGTCTCTTCCTATGACATGAGGGAGCGGATGAATTCTGTTTTATAAGGAGTCTCTTCCTATGACATGAGGGAGCGGATGAATTCTGTTTTATAAGGAGTCTCTTCCTATGACATGAGGGAGCGGATGAATTCTGTTTTATAAGGAGTCTCTTCCTATGACATGAGGGAGCGGATGAATTCTGTTTTATAAGGAGTCTCTTCCTATGACATGAGGGAGCGGATGAATTCTGTTTTATAAGGAGTCTCTTCCTATGACATGAGGGAGCGGATGAATTCTGTTTTATAAGGAGTCTCTTCCTATGACATGAGGGAGCGGATGAATTCTGTTTTATAAGGAGTCTCTTCCTATGACATGAGGGAGCGGATGAATTCTGTTTTATAAGGAGTCTCTTCCTATGACATGAGGGAGCGGATGAATTCTGTTTTATAAGGAGTCTCTTCCTATGACATGAGGGAGCGGATGAATTCTGTTTTATAAGGAGTCTCTTCCTATGACATGAGGGAGCGGATGAATTCTGTTTTATAAGGAGTCTCTTCCTATGACATGAGGGAGCGGATGAATTCTGTTTTATAAGGAGTCTCTTCCTATGACATGAGGGAGCGGATGAATTCTGTTTTATAAGGAGTCTCTTCCTATGACATGAGGGAGCGGATGAACAACTCAGAAAAATTTTTGAAAACTATTCCATGCATATGTTATGGCTAGAATGGTCAGGTGCTTTAAATTGATCAGAAGTTAGTTTCTTTCTATTTTTACATTAAATTTATTTTTACATCAAAACTTTTCTTATGCGGTATCGTTAGCCTAAGCCGTACGGCCTCATTAGCTTAAAATCATAAGCCGTACGGCCTCATTAGCGTAAACTTTTGCCTAAGCGTTTTTTGATGTAAAAAATAATTTTTAAATATATATATAAAAAAATTTTACATTAAAAAACGCTTAGGCAAAAGTTTACGCTAATGACGCCTTACGGCTTAGGCTAACGAGAACGCATAAGAAAAGAGCCATCTGAAAGCCGAAAGAAAGATATCTGATCAATTTAAAGCGCCTGATATATTCTAGCCATTACACATATATAATCAAGAAATTATTCACAACGAATACAGATACATAATTTTTACAACAATTACTGAACAAAAAAAAGTTCTTTGTTAAATCTATTTGTTTGGTGCGTGTGGCCAGAGTAAATGCGTTACCACTTGATGGTATATAGGCTCACTCCATCTCAGCTCACAATAGGCTCACTCCATCTCAGCTCACTATAGGCTCACTCCATCTCAGCTCACTATAGGCTCACTCCATCTCAGCTCACTATAGGCTCACTCCATCTCAGCTCACTATAGGCTCACTCCATCTCAGCTCACTATAGGCTCACTCCATCTCAGCTCACTATAGGCTCACTCCATCTCAGCTCACTATAGACTCACTCCATCTCAGCTCACTATAGGCTCACTCCATCTCAGCTCACTATAGGCTCACTCCATCTCAGCTCACTATAGGCTCACTCCATCTCAGCTCACTATAGACTCACTCCATCTCAGCTCACTATAGGCTCACTCCATCTCAGCTCACTATAGGCTCACTCCATCTCAGCTCACTATAGGCTCACTCCATCTCAGCTCACTATAGACTCACTCCATCTCAGCTCACTATAGGCTCACTCCATCTCAGCTCACTATAGGCTCACTCCATCTCAGCTCACTATAGGCTCACTCCATCTCAGCTCACTATAGGCTCACTCCATCTCAGCTCACTATAGACTCACTCCATCTCAGCTCACTATAGGCTCACTCCATCTCAGCTCACTATAGGCTCACTCCATCTCAGCTCACTATAGGCTCACTCCATCTCAGCTCACTATAGACTCACTCCATCTCAGCTCACTATAGGCTCACTCCATCTCAGCTCACTATAGGCTCACTCCATCTCAGCTCACTATAGGCTCACTCCATCTCAGCTCACTCCATCTCAGCTCACTCCATCTCAGCTCACTCCATCTCAGCTCACTATAGGCTCACTCCATCTCAGCTCACAATAGGCTCACTCCATCTCAGCTCACTATAGGCTCACTCCATCTCAGCTCACTATAGGCTCACTCCATCTCAGCTCACTATAGGCTCACTCCATCTCAGCTCACTATAGGCTCACTCCATCTCAGCTCACTATAGGCTCACTCCATCTCAGCTCACTCTCAGAACACAGAGACTATTGTATATGCTAAGTGTTCCGCACTCAACGAGGAATCAGTGACTTTCATTGGGGCTACAGTTTATGTGCTTATATCTACTGGAATTGGTCTAAGAAAGCTCAACTGATGTCATTGAAAATCTATCTAGTCACTTCGGTCTATTTATACCAATAGTTCAGAGTTTTTGTGGTCTACCAAAACCATCTCCTACTATTTTTACTAGGTTTTCTATTTCAGTCTTTCAACAAATTAACCACCAATTAAAAGAGAAGTTTCAAAGTAACAAATACAACAGTCAAAGAAGCTCAGTCGTTTACACGTTTGAAGATTGTTTGCAAAAGTTGCCTCTCGCCTTGGGGAATATAAAGAAGACCAGTAATTCACCTGGTGTCAGACAGAGTAGGCGGGCGGTTCGCGAACAGGGTATTATGTTGCAGGGCAGTTTTTAGCCACGGAAATTTCAAACAGATTGTAAATTTCTACTGATATTCATTTTGGATGAAAAAATTTACCTTTTTTGGATTTTTGAGGAAAGGTCTTTTATGCTTAGGTAATGGAAGAACTTATTTTAGCCTTAATAAAAATTATGTTCATTTTCTCAATTTTTTAAAATTTGCTATTTTTCCTCCAATTTATATTGATAAATGTTCAAAATTACTTCATAAGTAGAAGTTTCAATTAAAAGGAAATGAAAAAAAGCTGCTTGTCATACGAGAGATTGGTTGATTTCGGTGGATGATCTGATATTCGTTGATGATGTGATATTTCGTCAATCTCATTCATTCCCGTCATAATTTCAGTGTTTCATTGAGCAAAAATTTCAACAGAATATTTCAGTGTTTCAACAGAATCGATTTCTTTAAGAAATCGATTCTGTTGAAACACAATTTTCCATTGTGTCTCACAATGTTCCATTGTGAGATGTCTACTGATTACGTAGAGGTTTATAATATGATTACTTCTCCAATGTATTCAATTCGCCACAAACAGTTTATGATCGTTGCGTAAAGCAGCATATTGACTCTTTGAAACTATAATAATATTGAATATTATTGAACTACATATTGTATTTCTCGTAGAAAGGGAAGTAGACGGCATAGGATTGAACTAAGTCGCCTCTAACTTGCCGGCTGCGAGCCCGTTACGAAAGAATTACGCCAAACTGGTTTCAAACTATGTATATGAAATTTTTTAAATATTAACTTAATGCTACTTATCTCACGATCCTAATCACTTTAGTTAACTTCACACGGAACCAACATTTCCTTTTCTACGACTTTGAGTTTTCTTGAATGATTTTAATATCTGACCTGTAAATGTCGAGATATTCTGCAGTTTTTTGAACAGATTCAAACTACTATTTTCCTATCCGGTTGTTTAATTTGTCACTACGGTATTAACAATATGTGAACAAAATCGTGTTTGCCTTACGTTCATGAACTAAGTTATTGTTTTACCGCTTTGGAATTAAAAAAAAACAATTTTTCGAAAAACTGTTTTTTCGGACAAATTTGACTCACGTTGGCCGTTTTGCTCGCAAATAGGAAATTTTAGTGATGATGTTTGCACCAGATGCAATCGTGAAGCTTTATATCTGAAAATCACAATTTCTGGAGTCTGAGCTCCAAAATAAATGCAGTGTTTTGTAATTGATAAATTATGTATAAGGTTGCAGCTGATAGCGATATTTGAGTATGAGGTTTAGAAAAGCTACCGACGATATTTTTGTTGGGTAGGATCTGCCCGGTGGGTGGAGTTCAAATTTGATGATAATTGCTTTATAATGAGCCACCATACCGTTGTTCCACACCCGGACTAGCAATTTTCATTTCGAAGTAGCAGAAATAGTCTTCTTTCTAAACCGACCCTTGAGAAATTGAATGGTGAAAGAATTACGAAATCGCGCACTCTATCTCTCTTTAATTGTTTCCTATATCACGCTTATTAGAAGAAAATAAATTAAATCACTTTAAGGATGAAGATGGAGTTCACATTGAAAAAATTTGGCAAAATCGATTCTCCATTGAAGTTAGAACTCTAATCCGCTGAGTTTATAATCATCTTTCAGAGAAAAGTCACTACTCTTGTCGATCACTACGACCTCATTTGTGAAAAGACCCGATAAAAACTCAACAACATGAGTTGAAGATAGTTAGAGAAATCTTCGAGACTCACAGGAGCAAAAGAAACACAGGGAAGTCTTGTGGAATAACGAGAAGAACTGGGATTCAAATTTGCTTTTTACAATAAAATAATCATATAAAAAGAAAACAGAGAGAGGGAGAGAGAGAAAAAGAGCTAGAGAGATAGAGAGAGTGAAAGAACTAGAGAGAGAGTGAAAGAGCTTTATAGAGAGAATGAAAGAGCTATAGAGAGAGAGAATTATCTAGGGAGAGAGAGAAAGAGCTAGAGAGAGAGTGAAAGAGTTAGAGAGAGCAATAGAGAGAGAGGGAGCAAGAGAGAAAGAGAAAGAGCTATAGAGAGAGGTTTGTTGAGTAGTAGCAAACTCGCTTTATAAACACATAATTTCAATAGTAAAAGAACCTCTCGTTGCGCATTATAGTCGCTATTACGATACGTTCTTCAAAAAGAGAAAGAGAAGTGGAGAAGGGAAAGATAGAGACAAGAGTTAAGAACATTCTTCAAAAAGAGAAAGAGAAGTGGAGAAGGGAAAGATAGAGACAAGAGTTAAGAACATTCACAAAATGAAGAAATACAACAGAACGATTCGAAGGAAAAATAAAATGATAATAAAAAATAAGAAAGGAAAATTAAGATAGGATTGAGTGTAGAGAAAGAGAGTGTAAGAGAGTTTGGTTCTTCGTAAGAAGGATGATTTTTCAAGTTTTGTTTGTAACCACCATTGCTATTTATTACTCTGAGTAGTCTGATGTTGTAACTCAGCAGTAGGAAGAGAGTTTATTCAAGACGAAATCATCGGAAATGAAGATGACAAGTTGATGGGAGGGCAATACAAACTTTTAATGTGTAAGTACTATTGTAAAACCTGGAATGGTGTTTTACATATTGAAAGCATGGACAAGTGAAGAGTATATAATATGTATGAGACTGAAGATGTGGTAGTTGAGCTGCTCCCTTCGAAGAAAAGAGAAGGGAAGACTTAAAATACCAGAAGAGTTCTTTCTTAGAAAGCTAGGAGCGTAATTGTTGCTTGCTTTTGCGTATCTAATTCATTTCATTAGAGCAAGGATTGCTTTTTCAAAATTTTTTTGTATTTTCTGTTTTGTTCATCTCATAACTTACGCTTTTTCTGGATGATCTGATTTCACAGGCAAGAGCTGAAAGGTTTTGGTCTTCCTTTTCCCAAAAACCCTCATAGTAAGTTTTTATTATTATTATCGAATTTTGTTTCCGGGACTTTTTCTGACGTCATATTTCTCAGCGTCTATTAAGTGTGACATCTTTAAATTCAACGTTACGAAAACAGGAAAGTTTTTTCTTCATAATATTGTAGGATCGATTTCTCAATCGTTGAAAAGAATTCCTCTTATAAGCTGATGTTTCAATGTTGCAGCCTTATGTTTTTTGACTTCCTGAAAACGATTTCTTTGTAAGTCCACCGGGCGGGACCGAGCCCAGCCACTCCGACTGCCACTTATGACTCAAACCGGGAGCGCGCGTTACCAACACACCACGGAGACACATTGCTATTTTGCGATAGTTCAATTTTTTTCATCGTAACCAGGCTTCATTGCCTTTAAGCTGTGAGACTTAGAGTTTGAAAATTTTTTTGTACTAAGGATTCTGGTGTTCACTTGATATCGATCGGCGTCCATGTTTAGTAGTGCAATTTGCTGAGAACTTCTTTTTAGTGGCAGGCTGTGAATGCGTGAAGACCTGTCTATTGTAACTTTGAGGGATAAGGATGTGATGTCGGAAGAGTCGAAGGATGTTTTCCTGGCGTGTCCAATGGCAAAGTATGCCTCGATCAACGATTCGGTTGGGAATCAGGGGGTGAAGTTCGATTGACTCTAGATCAACCAAAGCTTCTGACAAAAAAGAGATCAACATAATAGGATTTTTTTCTTTGTTCTTATGAATTTTCTCTTTCTGTTTCTCCTTTTACATATGATGCTTCCTTCATCGAAATTATATTGAGTAGTAATCGGATATCTGCATCACTTTAACTACCCAGATTCATAGTTCTTCTTGATATTTACGCTTATATACATAGGGGCGAAACAGACTTCTGCAATTTCTTCTTTGCAGTAACATTTCACTTTCCTTTGTGCTTAGAAATATTTTTTACATGTTTATTCATCTTACTTATTATATTAACTATAACTAATTTTTCTCTTTTTCACCTTTACTATAATATGCTTGATTTATGGCTAATAAGGTTTTTGAGAGGGAAATTAAGTGTTTGAATGACTGAATGAACATTGTTGAACGGCGATGAAGTGAAGTTAGTTGGAGAGTTGATGATGAAGTGTCAATCTACAGAATATTCATTCAACGTCATCAAGGGTGCTTCGACAGAATTGCGTCCCGATCAGAACTATTATTGAGCGATCGATTCTCAGGGGTAGAAAGAGTAATAATTGATTCTTGGTGGTTGAGGCAGTGTTGTCATTGCAGGAGCGGAGAGCGGAGAAGGTTCTGTGGATGGTAGCAGCCCTCTCCGTCGTCTTCATCGCTATAGGTTATTACAAGTTTAATCCATGGCTCTTTCACGAAAAAAAAACGAAAACATACATCTTTAAAATTTGTTGAATTACTTTAATAAAAGTGATCACCGGTCCTTAAAAACAATTTTTTTCATCTTTCAAGTAAGAATATCAGTATATACATATTTTATTGAATATGTAGTTATAAATGTCATATTTTGACTTCTTGGGGTCTTTTTATGTACATAAGAGCCAATGCTAACATTATTAAAAGAGTTTTCTAATGCATATCTGCTGAATTCAAGTATTTCTTTTTTGAGATGTCCATTTTCGAAAAGTTTTTCAAAGATGCACAAACAAATACAGCCAAATTTCCTCTAGCCCTTCACTAACTCGCTGCTTTTTTCTTCGCCATCTCGCCCTTCTTTTAATTCACAATCTCTCGCTACTCATCATCCTAGGCTCTCCGCAAGTTTTTGAGATTTTTATTTTAAGTTTTCTTGGAAATCTTAGGTTGCCCATGGTTTTAGAACAATAAGAAAAATTTCCTTTCTAAATTTGATTAAAGACAAACTTTTCAAAATTTCTTCTCTGCAACTTATTACCTAATTAACCATTTCTTGATATAATGATTACGTATTGCCTGTGCTACACATAAAGATGTATGGTCTCACTCAGATATCTTTTCAGAAGGAGTGGGCGGGGCCTTAGCGAATTCCCTGGCCATAATCACAGATGCTGGTCATCTTCTTTCTGATCTCCTTTCCTTTGTAATTTCCATCGTTGCTATCCGAACGGCCAGGCATCCCGGTAGGCACCTTTGAAGCTCTTTTTTTGTAAAATTTCGAGAATAATTGAAACATTTAATTTTATTAACTTTCTGTTCTTCATTCTTCTTCTGTCTCTGTCTGAAGCATTCTTGTAGTCAAGTTTAGTGCACAACTAGATGGTTTAATATTTTGCCTTGGTCCTATTTTTGACAAACCCATCGGAGAGATCCAACTAAACCAATTTTTTAATAGTTTCGGTTACCCTTTGTATATTTTTACTCGCACCCTGCTTCACACTTCAGCAGTAACCCAGTGCGCAGCGACTGGTCCTACCAGGTTAGGCATGCGTCTCAAATCAGGAACCGTTTACCCTACCTCGAACTAGTCGCGACAGAAAGAAACTGGTCGAATCAACATGTCCATACCACGAGAGAATAGTTGAGAGGTCTTCAAGAAAACGGATCATTTTATGTTTTATTTGAAAGTTTCTGAAACTCGTGAAAATTTGGATTTCAAGCTAATGTTGGCATTCACTGTGAGCAGCCAACAGACGCCTCTCCTTTGGGTACCATCGGGCGGAGATTCTCGGCGCGACAATCTCCATAATCATACTGTGGGTGCTGACTACAGTACTCGTGCTTCTCGCTATTGAGCGAATAGCTGAGAACAAAATGGAGGTAACTTGTATATACATAAAATGGAAAACTATTACTATTTACCCTGTTTTTATCTATATTTAAAAAAAATTTTTTGTATAATTTTTCATATACAGTTTTTATGCAATTTTATTTCTTTTTTAAGGAAAGTTTTACATAATTCTACTTTTGTCGATGATCACTAACTATCCAATGAGTTTCTTGGCTGTGTCTCTCTAGGTGGACGCGAACACGATGCTTATCACGGCAGGCGCAGGCGTGCTCTTCAACATCATTATGGCGGCAGTACTGCAGTTTGGAAGTGGCTCCCATGCTCACTCCCACAGTGGACTCAGGTAGGCCTTCTATGTATCTCACTCGCTTTCTCCATCTCTCTCTCTTTTTTTCTTTCCCTCTATTTTCTGAAGAGTTCTTGCTGAGTTAAACGCATTGGATGAGATATCCAGTAGACAGTACACTTTTGTTCTGTGTTGTGCCCTTTTGATGCGTTGAAGAAGAAAAGGCGAAGTCGAACGTTTCGCTTTATAAAAGCATCGTCAGCGAGTTAAAATCACCTAAAACAACGAAACAGGAAATGGGTAAAACATGAAAGCTGATATGAGTAAAATATATAGAACAAAACGAGAAGTGAGAAATGAAGATAATAATCATCCTCTGATTGTATTTGGTGATTGGTGATTTTATCTCGCTGATGATGCTTTTATAAAGCGGAACGTTCGACTTCGTCTTTTCTTCTTCAACGCATCAGAAGGGCACAACACAGAACAAAAGTGTCCTCTCTTTATATAAAATATAATATAAAGGGGTGTTTTATGGCCTTTGGTAATGTCTCTGATCAAGAACTACTTATTCACTAACAAAATAATCTTACAATAATAGGTGCCAAATATTTTTACCTAATAAAAGCGGAGTAATAAGCAAAATCCAAGTAATAAAATACACCAGTTGAACGCATCTCAAGTAATCTGTATCCTGATTTCTAGAACTCTTAATCCTCCGATATTTATATGTGTAAATAAAGGGTCAATTATCTTTCAACTTTATAAGGTCAATTTTTCGATCGTTCTTCATTAAAAACACATAAAAAGAAGGCAAAAAGATGATGATATTTCATGACTACAGCCATGGACATTCCCCACCCAATCACAACGCGGACTCAGAAATGGCCTCCGAAGTGATCAATACGAGAAGGTGAGCTCTGCTCAAGACTGAAAAAATAGTTCTTTTGCTGTATTCTAATATCAGATGATGTATATAAAGACCCAGTAGGAAGAAAAGGGAAAATGTTATTTGTTTTAAATTATCGTAATTAGTTTCAAATTATCCTCATGCTACGTTGACAAATGTCAATTAATTGTCACTATTCATGGACAATGTTTTCTCTGTTCAGAATTGCATCATAATTTTTTCAATCATTTTATCAGAGTTTGATAAATAACTTCACTAATATAGATACATTTGAATGGGAAGGCTTAGGAAATTGAGATGATTTTATAAAAAGAACTTGTTTGGGTATGTTACAATATAACGGTAGTTTACACGATTTCCGTGGGTAGATCTCAAATTCGATCGCTAACCGGTCTACTCAAAAAATCCTAAATCTCCCCACTGATTTTGTACAAAAAACGGTGACCAGCTCTCAATTTCACCAGGTTTGGTCTTTCTTATCTCAAGGGAGTACCCTGACAGAAACGAACAAGATGAAGATTTTTGATAGAGTAATAGTTAGAAAGTGAGGTAGAGAGAGGACCTGACATGGCGTGGGATAAAACCAAGTTATTAGAGTACTTTAAGAGGAAGGATTTTAGTTTTTTTACAATCTTTTTCAACCCATCGATTCTCATAAAAGGGATTGAGAAATGTGAACGTTCGGGCAGCTTTTGTGCACGTCATCGGTGACCTTGTACAGTCGATTGGGGTACTCGTGGCTGCTCTCGTTATCAAGGTTCGACTCAGAACATCACTCATGCATTTTTCTGATGAGGAAACGGGTCTTTACAAAGGACTCAATACTAAAAAATGGGAAGGCAGAAAGAAGATCGAGATGATATACGCTCGCAGAAAATCTCTCACAGTTTTCTTATTATTATAGTAAATACCAACACTCAATTAATAGGTATGTTATGCTTTTCTCTTTTCAAAAAAACGGTATATACATACATATGGTCGTGATGAAAATTATAAAGTAATCGATATTTTTGAAAAAGATTCTTTGTATAGTTGTAGCAGCGCATTGGAATGTTGAGTGAGGCGAGGTAAATTGGAAATGACCATCTAATTCGTAATTTCATCACCCGACAAGAGCCTTCTTCTAACCTCCCCTCTCATCTTTCTAGCCCTCTTTTACATGTAAACCGACATAATGGTTGCTTTCGCGACTATTATGCGGAGTGTTTCAAGTTTGATCCCCTCCCCGGTCAGATCCACTCAAATTGAAAGGAGATAATACATTTTGGTAGGGCTCGCTTGAACTTTACTATCTCGACAGCCGTATACACAAAAGCGCTGATCCAGGAAGAGTTTACTAGGTTCGAGTTTCGTCTTAGGAGAGCGTCTACTCTTTCTCGATGCTAGAATGAGTGTGAAGATAATTTTTATTTCTGTTTGGTGCATTTAAGCAAAAGGCCCTCATTAGTCACTAATCGCCCAAAGTGAGAAACTCCTGACAGCGACTAGTTGTTTATGATTTCTTCATTCATTCTCTCACATGAAAGCACTCATAAAATTCTCGGCTTGCTATATTTGGGCTGGAAAACTCAGTTACTGCACTTCCTGAAAAAGTATTGTTTGTGTTAAGTTCACTGGTTGGCAGTACGCAGATCCGATCTGCACATTCTTCTTCTCCATCATCGTCCTCATCACGACGATATCTGTCCTCAGAGACATACTCTATGTCTTGATGGAGGGTTAGATTCTAATTGCTTATCCGAAACTGATTGTATTAAAAACAATATGTAACTGGCTAAAGCTTCTTATGTGCGCGGGAAATGAGAGGAAAAGGAGGAGTTAGAGAAAGACGCTAAGAAAAGGAGTAAGTGCCTGAGAAAAAAAAAGAGGGGGACTTAGAGTGGAACGAAGACTTGAAGAAACTAGATTTAGAAAAATTGAAAATCATTGTAATCCCAATTTAATTTGATTCCAAGTTAAACTTTCCTCGCTAGCGAGGACGAAGTCCAAGATGACTTGTTTTGATTATTTAACAAAAATTTGAAAGAAGAAAAATGTAATACTTTTATTTAACGTTTTCGTGGTTAACGGTGGTCGTTAAATACCTTTAAAATCATACCTTTAAAATCGAAAAAAAATTCTGATTGTATGCTGACGCGTTTCGCCCTTCGATAGCTCGTCTGACTCGTTTCGCCCTTCGATAGCTCGTCTGACTCGTTTCGCCCTTCGATAGCTCGTCTGACTCGTTTCGCCCTTCGATAGCTCGTGCTTCTCAACTTTGCAAACTCAAGTAGCATATTTACATCGCGGTGAAAGACTAGACCGGATTCGTGATGCGATGGGAAATATGAAACTTATTTTAGATATGTTGAGTATTTTCGATCTTTTTGAAATGCATTGGACTGAATCGTTACAAGAGTGTCTGGAACATAAAGCAGTAAGTATTGCAGCTACCCCGCCTCACATCAACTACGCAGCTATCCACTCCGACTTGCTGCAGCTCCAAAACGTAGCAGGTGTCCACGACCTGCACGTCTGGTCGCTGAACATGGAAAAAACGGCGCTTTCTGTTCACCTCGCTATAGGTAAACATGTCGTCATAGCTTAAGTGGAGCAAGAGGTATAAGAGAGACAGTTAGGGAGAGAGAGGTGAATAAATGAGAGAGACAGTTAGGGAGAGAGAGATGAATAAATAGGTCGGGATAGAAAAAAAAAAGAGATTGCAAAAAGAAGAAAGAAGAAAGCGGAATAAAAAGAGATAGAAAAAGATGCATTTTTTGATGAGCACATTTGAGGAGTACAACTTTGAATTGAGTGTGGTTCAGAGTCGGCTGAGCAAGCTGTGGAGACGGTGGCGGAGGCTCGTCTCCTCATTCTGCGTCGCTACTCACTGCACCACGTGACTATTCAAGTGGAGCCATTCGACACTTCCATGACCTCTTGTGAGAAGTGTCTCGAGCCTTAGTCGGAAGTTGCCAGTTGCTTCATCGAAACTGCAGTCGCCCGCAATCCAGAGCTATATTGACCGCCTTTGGTACCGGCTCCTTGGATACTGTAGCCTCTTTATTAATGATGAGATCGCTCACTCAGGATACTACATAGAAGCTTGGTTTTTGCTATGTTGTTTAACCTCCATTTATTACTGGCTTTTGTATACTGTAAACACTCACTGTCATGTAATCAAAGGAAACAATATCACAAGTTCACTACTTTATTCTTTATTCTTTCCATGTAGCAGTAATTTAACATTCAAACAATAGAAAAATACTATTAAGCATAGACTAGCGTACATGATTTTTGATTTAAAAAAATTAGTAGATTCTAGATAATTTCGATTACTAGTGCTGGTTTTTTTGTAGCCGCGGTGCACGTCTTTTACATGTTATTGGTATTAGTCGTACTTTAACCTATAAAAAAAATATGGCTTTGAGACCTCACTGTCGTATAATCAAAAAAAAAACTTCTAATAAAAAAATTCATAGCTAATTCTTCTCGAATTTTCTGATAAGTTTTAGTTCATCGGCCAAGTAAATAACACTTTTTGAAAGACTATTTTCAAGATTAGTGATAAATGGTATAAAGTCTGACTGTTGTTAAAAAAATATTCTACAATCTTGCTGTTGTTTTATAAAAAAAATCTGTAAACTGCAGTATCCGTAGCTAGACTACTACAAGTAAATAGTTTCTGAGTTTCAATAGTTTTTAATCTCTGCGTTTTTCCACGAATTTTTCTGCTAGTCTTCTTAACTAAGATTTGACTGATGTGGTGTATGTGCATGGTTTTTTTAAAATATCGTATTACGAACAAACATTCCATCGCCAAAAAAATTCGAAATGAGCAATTTGAATGGCTCATAGGAATGAGAACGCTTTTCTGAGTAATGAATTAATTCACTTGAGGTTGTACTGATTATGTTAAATTTGCTTTTTTGACTTACTGTGGCATTCCATAATCGAATACTGCAGTATATGTAGAGACTTAATAAGGATTATTCAGTCCTGTCAAGATGAACAAGTAACAGGTCTTCAGAAATAATAATTTTGTTCTTGATAATGTTCAAATTATATCATGATTCGGCTCACCTATCATTGTTGTATCACAAGTTTTGATAATAACTTTTTCAAGAGCTCGCTTAAGTCGGGTTTTTTGATAATGATTTGAAACAGCTTGTGAAAGGAAATTTTGGAAGTCTGAAGTATATTACTCTGATGTTAAAATGCGAGTTTGTAACATAATTCATTCAGATGCCTCTATCGATAAAAAACTGTGATAAAGCAAGATTTCCTTGAAAGAGGTTTCACCTGAAAGAAGAAAACATAATAATCAGCGGTCGTTTACGAGAAGAATCCTAGCAAGATCTGGCCATTCCAGACTTCCCTATTCACAAAGAATCTCCTTGTTAGGCCTAGAAACTCTTGAATATCGTCGTGCTATATCTGACCTATTATTTATTCATAAATGTGTCCTTAAAAATGTGAACTTGAAACTATGAACTTGTTTCAATTGTCCGCAGTACAGAGATTTTCTCGCCATTCTCATGAGCTCAGGCTAAAAACACCTCATAATATTAGCAAATGTTCTATTTCTACATGTGTTTCTCACCAGCTATCAGTATGGAATTCATTACCTTTTGAGATCGTCAGTACACCTAATACTGCTAGTTTCAAAAAAATTATTATCTCTGCCTACTGAAAAGATATTACCTAAACCTTTCGTTCATGACTAATATAATTGTCGATTTTAAGTATATGACCCTTCCCCTTTTTCATCTATACCGCAACCCCTAAACATCGCCACTTAGAAGAAAGTCCATGCATTTAACTTTGTTTTTGTTTGTGTTTTCATGATATCTCATGTGCTTGGAATAAAGAAATGAAATGAAATGAAATCACGGGTTGAGAAGCAAGTTTATTCAACTTTGCTCAGAGAGATAACTTGAATCAACACGTGTTAGTAGACCTTCCCTTTGCTCTAGTTATCGTTTGTAATCTATCAGGTACTCTAATAGTTTAATTGTATGGAATGCAGCGTGTTTTCTCTCTAACGTTAATCAGAAAGCGTCTAAAACAGCCAAGTAATCGAAGAGCCCCAATATCCTTTCAATTCGTTGTTCATCATCATCGTTCATCACTACCGTTTCGTGCCAGACATCGTTCATCACTACCGTTTCGTGCCAGCTTTGAAATATCGTGAAATAGAGAGCCGATTATGGGAAAGATTAAGCAAATGGAAATTTTCATTTTCTCTTCTTCTCGATACGTCTACAGATAAGTCTAGCAGGACGTTTCTTCGCCTTGTTGCCAATGACCCGATTATTCTTCTTTGTCGCCGACATCGTCTTCGCTCATGGGAAGATTGAGGAATCTCGCCGTATTCACTGGTTTAGTCCAAAGCGAATGGACTGTTAGCGTTGTAGGTCCACGTGGGCAAGAAAAAAGTGTGATTTAGTGTGTTCAAACTGGCCATAAATTAGAGGGTTGTAGACTGCATTGGGGTTGTTGTTGGTCTAGCCGGCACGCAGCTTGCATCGAAGTTTGTTTCTTATAAACGAGATGCTTCCAGAGAAAGTTGTTGATGCCCTTTGTAGTCCTGGGACTGTCATGCTGCATATTTTGAAGACGAGCATCGTTGCAGAAACGTGTTCATGCAATAGGTTTTTGTATGTGTGGTCGGTCCAGCCTAGCATCGTTTGGTTTGAGAGTCGAGAGCTCTCGCCTTTTCAACCGATGAAGAGAAGGGGTCATTGGTGTCTTGAATAGTCATTGGAAAGTACAGCGGAGTATTTGATGGTGTTCATTCCGGTCGCTTGCCCAAGCCAATCCGGCATCACCATTATATGTTCAACTAGCTATCGGATGGAGGCTGAACACTGAACTCGATGAGAGTGAAAGTTTTCATAACGATAGTGATTCTGAAGTAAGATTATGGAAGTTTGATAAACCTCATCATTGGATTCCTTGTGATCCAGTTTATTAGTACCATTTGCTTATATCGATATTACTTTCATTCTTTAAATTGTTTTGTGGTAGATTGTATGTCGAAATATAGCTTTCTAGGAGTGACCCTGACGCTGGTATTGTACTCGCATCTCAAAGCACTACAGATGAGGGTGAAGGTGGTAGGAGCGTAAGGCGCGGAAGAGGAGCGTAAGGCGCGGAAGAGCAATCGTTCATAGATTCCATCATGTTCGATATATTGTCAAATAAGTGAATAAATTCTATTACAAAAGCAATACAGCAATAAAACTTTTATATAGCGAATTGAACGGGAAAAAAACAAACAAACAAACCTATATACAGCGATTTGAACGACAAAAAAAAAGAAGTTTAGTTCTGAATTCATGAGGAGAGTAGATAGAGCACCACTTTTTAATTGGGACTTAAAATATTTCAGGTTCATACTATTAATCAAGTTTTGAGGAAGCTTGCTGAAAAGGCGGGATATTCGCATTCCATAAGAGTTATTTTTAGCTGTATTCTTACTACCCTGAACTAAAAAGCCATTTATATTAGTACGCGTTGGAATAGTCTCTTTGAAAAATCGTCTTTTATCTATTATCGACAGTCCATGAAAGATCTTGAAACCCATAACTAAGTCAGAAAATACCCTCCTCTCGGAAAGAGGAACGAATCCAAGGCGGGCAAGTCGATTGGGGTAAGAAGGAAGAGACCTCGTATTAACTACATTTGCGAAACATCGATGGTAAACTATGCGAGTGAATTTCTTCAAAACTTTCTCTATATTATCACAATCTCTTGCATAGTATGGATTCCATGTATTCGAAGCATAGTCCAAGTGCGGCATTACGTAAGTTTTAAAGCACTTGACAAGTATGCCAGGATCATTAACAGTTACCGCACGGAGCATAGCATACATTGCTTTGGATGCCTTTTTAACTCGGTCTGCTACAGCCTCTTCCCTACGCAAAGAAGAAACTATTTGTATGCCTAGGTCACGTATCTGAGACAAACATGGAATGGAAACATTATTTATACTGTATGAGGAATACAGAGATCGACCTTTAATGTGAATATGGAGAGACTTGGATGGAGAAAGAGATAGTTGGTTTACTAAACACCAATAAAATACGGAATCTAATGCTGATTTCAGCTCTCGAGTTCGTTCGCCGTATGAGTTCTTATCATAAGAAACATAAATCTTGAGATCGTCTGCATATGCTTGATGACGAATATTAGGAAAGTTATCTAGTACCTCATTTATATCGGATATATACAGAGTAAAAAGAAGTGGCCCCAGGACAGACCCTTAGGGCACAACCGATGTGGCATTCATTGGATCAGAAGTGACTTCACCCATACGCACAGAGAAAGATCTATTAGTTAAAAAAGACTCAAGCCAAGAAAGGAGTGGGTCAGTAATTCCATAATGTATGCATTTCGCCAAAAGCTTACTTATACTAATGGTGTCAAATGCACGAGAGAAGTCAAGGTAGATGACATCCGTTAAAAGACCTTTGGCTAACGAAGAGGTCCAATCATCTTCACATATTAATAAATTGGTTACTGTGGACGCTCCACGCCTAAACCCATGTTGATTGATAGGTATAATAGAGTGTTCGGATAGATGATTGATTATGAAAGCTCTAACAAGTCGCTCCATCGTTTTAGAACAGGGAGAAAGGATGGAAATCGGACGATAGGAGGACACCAAGTGAAGTTCCTTGCCTGGTTTCAGAGTAGGGGTCACCAGAGAATGTTTCCAGTAAGACGGTATTTGACCACAGATAATACAATAGTTGAAAATATGGGAAAGAGGAAGTGCAAGACACTTAGCGCATTTCTTGAGGACAATCTGAGGATCACCATCTGAACCTTTGCTACCCGTTGGTTTAAGCTTCGAGAGGCTTTTGATAACAGAAGAAGGGAGAAAAATAGGAAAGGGGCTCATAGTAGGGGCCACTTCAGTTTGCAATGCGATACTTTGGTTATCATCCTTAGTATATGTAATGAGAAGCGAATTCGGTAGAGAGCAGAGAACATTTAAGTTCTTTTTTCAATACTATGTCTCCTGTAGTATTCAATAGATATCGAGGAGGCACTGGTTTAGGCCGAGTGAGGGATGAGATATGTCGGAACAAGTCCCGAGAGCGAGACAATTTCTTCTTCTCACAATGCCTAGTCCATTTCAGAGAAGTTAGTAGCCAATCAATGCAACGATTAAGACGTGTTGGTTCACGGCAGAATTGGGTCAAATCAAAGAGAGTAATCATGTCTACTAACAATCGATCTGATGAAGAACATGGAGGAGAGAGAGTGTCACAATTGAAATCACCAGTCACAACTACAGGATAGGAAGTGGAAGAAAGAATATCGGATAAAGAATCACAAAAAAGTCTGGTCTCTTCATTGCTGTAGGACGGGGGGACGATAGCAAACAACCAAACGTATGTAACCACTGGTAGAAAGTAAGTCTATATAAACAATTTCCGAAGGAGAGCATAAAGAACTAGGCTTCAAGAACGTTAAGTGATCTCTCAATACAAGGGCAACTCCCCCACCACGAGAATTACGATCAGCTCGGAATAGCTCGGAAAATATATATTAATATGCCATTTAATGTTTGACGTAGGGATAATGGGACTTCCTGCTTAACTAGTTTAACACGTAGAGGTCCTTCAAACTTTACGGAGAACTGACCACTTTGACTCGATGAATGGGAAGCTGGTCTCCAGTGACTCTCCTGAGAACTTCGAGTATTCTCTCTTCCGTCACGTGCTCCGCTAGATCTCGTATCAGAAGCGCTACAAGAATTAAATGTTCACCTACTTCCACGTCTACCTCTAGAGCGTGTAAACGATTGCATAGAGAGCTTCTGAAGTTTTTTAAATGGCGGGCAGTAATAAAAAAGTATTATAAGTTAAGAGAAATCAGTCTAGAAAATAGAAGGCAGAGAAAACAAGAGTTCAAGAAAAAAATCAGTCAAGTGGTATAAAAAGTATGGCACTTTTGCACTTTAGGTCCCCCCTCCGAGAGGTTCCATGGGTCATACTTCTGACTCATTTACATTTTCAAAAAAGGTATTTTTTACATTAAAAACTATTTTTACATTAAAAAAATGCTTAGGCTTAGTAAAATTTTACGCTAACGAGGCCGTACGGCTTAGGCTAACAAGACCGTATCAAGAGAATGACCCAATAACTGAACCATGGAACCTCTGGGAGGGGGGCTCTAAAAGTTCCAAAAGTATCTGTTCCGGAATGTTAGAAGGATGAATTGAACCGGAACCCGCTGACAGGAATTTCGTAATTGCTTAACTAGTTTAACACGGAGAGGTTCTTCAAACTTTGCGGAGAACTGACCACTTTGACTCGATGAATGGGAAGCTGGTCTCCAGTGACTCTCCTGAGAATTTCGATTATTATCTCTTCCGTCACGGCTGTTCACAATCCTATGCCTGAGCCTCAGGCAGGGTTAACAGAGTGGAAGATATAGTAACATTGGTCAGAGAAGGGACGCGGAGAAAAATATCGTTGCCATCTTTCTTCAAAATAGAAATAAATAAATAATTTATCTACATAACCCATTAATCAGTCATTAATTCGTTAGTCTCAGTTATTCATTACATGATTCGCTATTTAAATCTCAATCTTCTTCATTGTTTCTTACTCTAGTACGTTTACACTAGTATAATTTCACTCTATGATCGATACCAGACACCAGATAGGACCTGGTTGGCAATGCTATTATGAAAATTGATTGAGGAGATAGAAGGGAGAAAGCACGATCCTAATCGATCACTGCGATGAAATTAATACACAAAAGTCTGTTTCGCCCCTGCTCAGACAGACCTTTGTGCTCTCTGGGTGGGGCTCATCAGTGAGTGCCCAGAGAGTACACATACGATAAATTTTAACGTGAATATAACATATGTTAAACAAACAAAAACAAAACACACACAAAACAAAAGAAACTAAAAATTAAAATTTAGAAAACATTTAAAATAATTTTTAATAACTTGTTTAAAAAATTTTTTAGTATTAGATAAAAAAAAGAAAGAAAATTTTTTTTAAGAAATAAGATTAAAATATTTTTCAATTAATAGTGATAATTGTAACTATAAGTGTAGAGGGTAAAAAGGTAAAAGCGTAGTTGAAGTAATAAATTATAGTAGAAGTAGTTGTTATCCTGATGTTGTGTTATGAGGGAGTGTTTATAGATCATGTCTATGGATAGCTGACTTATTGTTTAAAGTAAGATAATGGACTTATTGTTTATTTTATTAGTTATAAGTTTATAGTAAGTTATAAGTCATTTAGAGTATAGTTAGAATTTAAAGGAAGGTAATTTGGAGTGTAGTTTAGATTTAAGTTAAAAGTTTTTTTTTAAAATAGTTGTAATAAAGAAACGTAGAGTTTGATTTTATATTTTATGAGAACTATCTAATATTCTATTGAATATGTCAGTGTTGTTAAGATTATATTTAAGTTTGATTTTAGGATTTTTTGATAAGGTTTTGATGATTCTACTGAGTATTATGTTGTTAGGATAACCGTTCTCTAGATATATAGAGTTAAAATTGGTCAAAAAATTGTGAAATATCTCCCAATCGCCCGTCCAATCCCCCAAAAATTTAAGTTGTTACTGGTGAGGAAAAAACAACATGATTTAAAAAAATGGTATTTGTAAATAAAAAAAACTTTTTGTTTGTAAAACTGCGACCCGGCTACGCCATAAAAGATCTGTTCATTGCGAAAAACAGACCAGAAATTTTGTTAATTCTCCCCGTTTCCTCCGAACGCAAAGGCTCAACTGGTCTACGCGGTAAAAAAAAACCTCCAGCACATACTGGTGAGCTATATAAGGTTGAAAGTTTTCAAATTTAACTCAAATAAAGCCGTTTAAGATAATTCACAGTTATTAAGTATCATGTTCAGTATAGTTACCGGTCCAGCCATGTTCGCACCGAGATCAATCTACATTCTCTTCTCCTTCCGTTCTATTTTACTATTTCTCTACTTCTCTTTCTGCCTTTCCACGTCCCTTTATCAACTCGCTCGGCGGGTAAAAACAGGCATTAGACTAGTTTCATTTAACGACTGGTTCAGATGAATAAACATCTTTTTTTACCCAACTTTTCACCCTGAAAAAGCTCTATAAACATGTTTTGAGTTTAAATTGGGTTAGAGAAGTCGGTATGGCTGTCGCTCCAGGAAAGCTATTCTCCAAGACAGAAGTTATGGATCTAAGGGAAAAAATTTTCTATTTTTTAGGTGTGAGGGCTTCTGCATGTGTAGTTTCAAAATTTTAGGAGTCTCATAATTCGCGCCATTTGTTTGAAAACCTGTTGATAACAAAAACAAAAAAACCGCCGACAGGGTCTTTCATGACCGAGTGTTTTACGGGGTTTTGTTGAAGAAGGACTTTCATATCTGGAATCGATGAAGGTAGAAGCCAACTGGCCTCCAGTTTCTTTCTACTCGCAGATAAATGTATATAATATATGTCTGTCAAGATCTCTAATCATGAGGGAACGAGAGGTCTCGAGAGAGGAGAAGAAAGCGTGTTATGTAAAGATAAGACGCAGACGAACAGAGCATTCTTATCATTAGCCTTTTTTTGATAGCGCACAGATTTAATCGCAGTGTTCGCAGTGCGGGTTAGAGAAACACGCTGCTGGCCTCCCAGGCTAAGAATGAATTATTAGCGAAGTTAGCTTGAAAAGATTCTCTTCTAATCTTCTAGAGTTAGGAACTTGCACGATACTCTTGAACTAACAGAACTTTTCATGTCGTATCATATCGGTCGATAATTTGTAACCATACAAAAAAATTGTTGTGAGAGCTACCCCGGAAGCTATCGGCTATTATCAGAAACTCAGTTTGTACATGAAGTTGCTTCAAATTTCAAGAAGAAATGCTCTAAAAGGTTCAAAAAAACTATTGTAAATCAGCAGAGGTTTCAAGGAGTTCGGGATCAAAGATCCCTTATTAAATTCTGGTTGTTCTTTTCACCTGGGAATGCACCTTCCTGGTGAATGTGAACAACGCTTAAGCACACATCACATTGTCATATATAATTTTTTTTATTATTTTATTTTTTTATTTGTGATACACCATTCGGCTATCAATTTGTTCATTATGTGCATTGTTATTTTGTGTACGTAGTAATAATATTTTTATTTATTTGTTTTATTTTCTCAACAAATCGTACATAAACAATCTTTTCTTGTGTGTTTACGATAAAGAATAATAACTTGTCTCAATAATCGTTGAAGGAGAGTCCTTGTACTCTGTAAAATATCTCGCTGGTTACTCGCTGGAGAAGGCTGATGTTGAATGAATGATCGAACAAATTATCCAAAACTAGACTTTCCAGCGTGAAGAAGCACTCTCAGCTGCTAAGGAAACGATTCTTTTCGTATGCCAAACGTTCGGTTCGCTAAGAAGACTGACTCAGCATTCCTGAGAAATGAACCGAATCTTCTTTGGTCAGTGTTTCCAGTTTTCTCTTAATTTCCAGTTGAACTAACCACTCGAATGATTGCCATTCTTGAGTTGCCAGGAATATATAACTGTGTTGACACATAAGTAAGGTATTCACGCATCAAATAGTCAATCAACCGTCGAAAGGTATCGCATTCTGTACGGTTCACTGCTGTTACATTCTATTGTTCGCTTCTTTGTTTTCTGTTCCCCTCGAAGTGAATACTCAGCTATCTCTACCCTTCGATATCAGGAGTTGTTCGCCTACACTCATCAAAAAGTTTGAAGATGAACGTTTGAGCAGGGGTTTGGGATTGTGAAGCAGGCGATTCTAACGCGTCTTATATTGTCCAAATTTTCTCCGTATCCTATCCTATCAAAACCCCAACCTGAACTAGTGCTAGCTTCTGATATTTTGGTAGGTTACCAAAAAAGTGCTTTATCTGAAAGATAGTTCTTAAAAGCCTTTCTTCGCATGGAGGTCTGCTCAGGAATTTGAAAACTTCGTCTTGGAACACTGGACAATAAGATGATGTTGTCCAATTCCAAATCAAGTTAGTGATTCTTATTGTTTGGGACAACAATAAGAATCAATAAGAATTATTCTTTGGCTAGTTGTGACCAGGGTGTTTCTCTGAACCGCAACGTGGGGAAAATTAATCTATGCGCTCTCCAAAAACCCCGAAAAACATTGAAATCTATGCGCTTGAAAAATTTATTTCTTAATTTTATCTAAGGGAAGTCCAAATCATTTAAAAAAATTGAAAGTTGAACTCTGAAATTTTAAAAATCTATGCGCTCGTTGTGTCTAAAAAACTATTAAAAGATGTGCGGGTGCTAATAAACACCCTGGTTGTAACGCAGACGCAGGCGGGTTTAGCAAAGTTTCATCTGAAATTTTTTTAAACCTTAGATTCTGCCCACCCCCTTTTTTTAGTGTTTTCTTGCAATTCGCTTCAAGCTTATGAGTAAACAGAATTTTGAGTTAGTTTCACCATTGTGGAAAGAAAAAATTAAAATTTTCATGGTTATAATTTTTTCAGCGAGTTTTGAGAGAGAAAAAAAACAACTACAGGATAGGAAGTGGAAGAAAAAAAAAATCATATTTTCTGCTTCTGTTTTTGATTCAATGAAATGCGTTCAAAAATTTCACTGAATTGGTTTAAAAGTGCAGTGCAAGAGAGAGCAAAATTGAGTAATTAACCCTGTCAAAACAGATTTCTTCATGAGAAAGTTTAGTTAAACTCTTGATGACGTGGAACATGAAACATGAATAATGTCGACTTCGCCATAGATCAGTAAAGATAATTTGCTGAAATGAGATATAAGATGAACCGAGTAGAACCTATGAGTGCTAATTTCATCACTTCTGTGTATGAAACAGCAAGTAACCAGTATTTAACCCTTTGGTTTGAGTGAATCTGACAAGTTATAAAGTCGAACTTGAGACTTTTACAAATGAGTAGAAGTTATTTGGAAATCTGGAATAGCGAAATTAAAATTAAGTTAAAATTTGTTTTGTAAAACGTCTTTTCACTACTCTTGGCCTGATTCCGATTAAAAATTAGACAAAAAAAGGACTTTTTGAATGTATTTAATTTGTTCCTTTAGGCTTTGAAAGGTAATCTCAGTTATTAGGCTATTCAAGATTCATCTATTATATATATTTTCGCTTAGTTCCATTCCCTCGCTTAGTTCCCATAGAGGAAGGTGACCCACATCTTGTAACTTCCCAGCTATCGTAGTAGGAGACTTCAACAGCGACTTTTTATCTAATCCGTCAACTGTTTCTGATACGATTTTACGGTCTTTCGTAGATACTGCTGGCTATAATCTTATGCTTAATGATCCGACTCGCCATACCAAATGTATAGACTGGCTTTTGACAACTGAGAAGAATATTGTATCTAGCCCTTGCATCATTCCACCGTTTCATTCGTGTGATCGTTCTGGAATTCAGTTCACCTTGCAATTTTCCTTTGCACTTCCTGAAAGCGATGTTATTCTTGATTTCGCTAGAGCTGATTTTGAAGCACTGAATAAATATTTTTCAAGTATAGAATGGGAGAATCGTTTTGACTATTTTCATGATATTGATGATTTGTATAATCGTTTCTGTAAAATAGTGCATGATGCGATAGCATTACATGTTCCGAGACGACTCCCTCGTTCTCCATTTGCCTCTTATCCTTCCTATATACATAGACTCATCAAATACAGAAATTCACTTTTTCTTGATATTACAATACCCTTCATTCGCACTATTTATATAAAAGCTAGTTCAGACCTTCTCAAACAAGTTAAGAAATGGAATAAGTATTGTGAGAGGAAAAAACTGAAGAGAGCAGCTGACCTCTATCGCCATATTGCTTCCCTCACCAAACCTAGATCAGCTCCCCCACGCTGTTTGAAAACTGCTACTGGTTGTACTGTTGTTGATTCTCTCTCGAAATGTGATTTATTAGCTTCCGAGTTTGCATCTTCTTTCACTAAAGATGATGGCTTTCCTCCTCCAATCTACGGTGATTCTATTCCTCCCCAACCAGATGATCATTTGTTCTTGCCATGTAATGTTTACCGAGTTCTCTCCAAGCTCAAACCTACTGGTAGCGTCGGTGCGGATGGAATTCCTCAAATAGTTTTCAAAAAGTGTGCCAAATCACTCGCTCTTCCGCTCACTCACATTTTCAATTTCTCTTTATGGCTTGGTAAGACACCTTCCGTATGGAAACATTCTCTGATTACTGCTATCCCTAAGTCAGCGAAAGACTCTTCCCTACCGTCCTCGTATAGACCAATATCCATTCTCTCCCCTGCTTCTAAAGTCATGGAACGTTTGATAAGAGCTATCATCGATGAACATTTAGCGAAATTCGAATTGTTACCTCAAAATCAACATGGTTTTCGCTCCCGTGCTTCTGTTGTTACTAATCTTTTAGTCTGTGAAGACGACTGGACACAAGATATCAGTAAAGGCTTATCTATCGATGTGATTTATCTAGATTTTACCAAAGCTTTTGATACGATAAGTATACCTAAGTTATTGACAAAACTTGCACGTTTCGGTTTGTCCCTATCTTTGATGTCTTGGCTAGAATCTTTTCTTGACGGTCGAATTTTTTCTGTACGAATGGGCAAGACAATATCTGCTCCTCAACCTGTGACATCTGGCGTGCCACAGGGTTCCGTATTAGGACCACTTCTGTTTTCTCTATACATTAGCGAATTGAATTATGTGCTTAGCCCTTATCCGAATATACGCTATCAAGCATACGCTGATGACATTAAGTTATATGTATCTCACAGTGCTCACAATATAACTGAACGAACTATCGAAATGCAGAATTGTCTAGATAATGTGTATAATTGGTGCGTAGCCAACCATCTTTCTTTATCTTCGAACAAGACCTATCATCTACGCTTAGGCAAAACTTCTCCTCCTTTCAATTATCACCTAAATAACTGTGTTTTAAAAGTATCTACTCAAGTGAGAGACCTTGGAGTCCAACTAGTACCATCTCTTCGCAGACATGACGCGATTCTTGAACGAACTATGAAGGCTACTAAAGCGATGTATGCTATGCTCCGCTCTATAAGCATCAATGATTCCCAAGTACTTGTTAAGTGTTTCAATAAATATGTTCTACCTCATCTAGAATTTGCCTCTTGTCTATGGAATCCAATATACCGGAAGGATTCTGATCTCCTAGAAAAGGTTTTGAGATCTTTCTCTAGAATACTCTTTTATCGATGTTTCCCACAGCCTGATTATCCCTCAGCCTTCCATGTTACAGAGATCGTCTGAATCTGATCGGCCTAAGTACTTTAGCCGAAAGAAGGGTGATTGCCGACCTTAAAATGGGTTGGAAGATCTTCAATGACAAGTCTATTATTGAAAAATCACGCATTTTCAAGAGCACCTCCTCTACCCGCACTAATTTGAATGGTATTGCTATTGAATGTACTTCTTCGACGTCTAGATTCAATTGTTTCGGTTTACGTGTTTCAAGAATGTTTTACGTAATCCAGAGTGAAATACTGAATTCAAGAACAGTAGAGCAGTTTATAAATCGTCTCCGTAACGAGAATGTGATATGTGACCTGGAGAATAACTAGTAGCATTTAGATATTTGCCATACTTTTAGATACTTGCCTTACTTTTAGATATTTGCCTTACTTTAGATATTTGCCTTACTTTAGATATTTACCTTACTTTAGAAATTTGCCTTACTTTAGATATTTGCCTTACTTTTCGATATTTGCCTTAGTTTAGATATTTACCTTACTTGTCGCCACACTTGAATATTATTTACAATGTCTCTCACCATAACTTTGCATTGCAAAATGTCGATAAAATATAAAATATATATATAATATTAAAAGCTCTCTAAGCCAATCGATATCCCGCTGTTATGCCCACTCCAAAGCGCACAGTCAAGAAAACAGCCGGATGTTTCGACTGCCTGAAGAAAAATGAAGAAATGAGAAGTCTGGCTGAAAAGATGGAAAAACTGGAGGCCGCCGTGGAAAAATTCGAAAGGATGAGCATTCCGGTCGTCCAAGGTGAGTCTCAGCAGAAGAATGCAGATGTGACTAATTTAATGGAAAGAATGACCAAGTTGGAGGGAAGCCTCGAGAGAATTGAGAAGACTTTAGCTCAGTTAATGTCTTCCACTCAATCGATCGCAACTGCCCATCCTCATAACCGTCAATCCCTTCTTTCTCAAAATCTACCTCCCCAAATGCTAGCGTATGAAGCGGCTAGGAAAGCTCTAACAGATGACCGCGTCATACTGAAGGAAAAAGCGGAGAATTTGGTCGTCGTCGGCCTTCCAGAAGAAGAAACCGAGGCGGCCACGAATGCAGCGGACCGGCAGTTCTTGCGTTCACTCTCCCAAGAACTCGGATATCCCGAAATCTCTACCGCTCAATTCATGCGCCTAGGGAGAATCGAGAATCGACGCCGAATCTTGAAGATTTTCCTAGGCTCAGAAGATCTTCGTTTTGAGACTCTAAAGCTCATCCGAAGACGACGTCCAAGCTGCCTTGCTTCCTTCCCTCACGCGTACATACGCGAAGATCTAACCAGAGAAGGCTTGCAGCTTGAGAAAGAGGTCAAGTTGTTGGCTCGAAATTTGAATCAAGAAGAGAGAAAATGGAGAGTTGTGGGTACCACACTTGTTCCTATCCGTCACACCCAGCTCTTCCATGCCCAGTCCCACCAAAACGATCATACATCCGCAACGAATTCTTCGCCTTCGTCATCGAATCCTCGAAACTCCTCTCAGCCGCAAAGATTCTCAGAAGTCAGCAGCAGAAACATCACCTCAAGACGCTAGCTATATGATGGTCCGCCCGTTTCTTCACCGCCACCGCTCGACATTCAGCTAAGCTTTGCATATTTTAACATGCGTTCTCTCTATAATAAATTAGTTCCATTTCGTCTTTATCTAGAAAAAGAACAACCTGATATAGTTGCTGTCACTGAGACTTGGCTGAGTTCGCGTATAGCTGATTCAGAGATAATTGGTCCTCTTCCTTACGTAATAATCCGAGCTGATCGTAATTCTCGTGGCGGAGGAGTTGCCCTTGTATTGAGAGATCACTTAACGTTCCTGAAGCCTAGTTCTTTATGCTCTCCTTCGGAAATTGTTTATACATATAGACTTACTTTCTACCACTGGTTACATACGTCTGGTTGTTTGCTATCGTCCCCCGTCCTACACCAATGAAGAGACCAGACTTTTTTGTGATTCTTTATCCTATATTCTTTCTTCCACTTCCTATCCTGTAGTTGTGACTGGTGATTTCAGTTGTGACACTCTCTCTCCTCCTTGTTCTTCATCCGATCGATTGTTAGTAGACATGATTACTCTCTTTGATTTGACCCAATTCTGCCGTGAACCAACACGTCTTAATCGTTGCATTGATTGGCTACTAACTTCTCTGCCCTCGCTATTGTCTAATTGTAGAATTGTTCCCTCCTTCCCCTCCTCTGATCATTTAGGGATAGCTTGCTGCCTTTCAATTGTGACCGACTCGCTTTTAGCCGAACCAGTTCTCGACTATTCAAGAACTGACTACGATGAACACTTCAATAAATACTTCAATTCAGTTAACTGGGAAGCCGAATTTGATAACTTCCTCTCGATTGACGATCTGTACGGCTGTTTCCTCGCCGTTATTGAATACACTATTTCTGAATTCGTTCCAATTCGTAGACCTCAAACCCTCACGGCCACTTTTCCTCGCCATATTCAGAGAATAATTAAATATCGTAACTCTCTGTTTCACAATATTGACGATCCTAATACCCGTTCTCTTTACGAGAAAGCTAGTAAAGATCTACTGAAGCAGATAATGAAATGGACTAGGCATTGTGAGAAGAAGAAATTGTCTCGCTCTCGGGACTTGTTCCGACATATCTCATCCCTCACTCGGCCTAAACCTGTTCCTCCTCGATATCTATTGAATACTACAGGGGATATAGTATTGAAAAATAAACCTAAATGTTCTCTGCTCTCTACCGAATTCGCTTCTCATTATACTAAGGATGATAACCAACGTATCGCATTGCAAACTGAAGCGGCCCCTACTATGAGCCCCTTTTCTATTTTTCTCCCCTCTTCTGTTCTTAAAAGCCTCTCGAAGCTTAAACCAACGGGTAGCAAAGGTTCAGATGGTATCCCTCAGATTGTCCTCAAGAAATGTGCCAAGTCTCTTGCACTTCCTCTTTCCCATGTTTTCAACTATTGTATTATCTGCGGTCAAATACCGTCTTACTGGAAACATTCTCTGGTGACCCCTATTCTGAAACCGGGCAAGGAATCTCACTTGGTGTTCTCCTATCGTCCGATTTCCATCCTTTCTCCCTGTTCTAAAACGATGGAGCGACTTGTTAGAGATTTCATAATCAATCATCTATCCGAGCACTCTATTATACCTATCAATCAACATGGGTTTAGGCGTGGAGCGTCCACAGTAACCAATTTATTAATATGTGAAGATGATTGGACCTCTTTGTTAGCCAAAGGTCTTTCAACGGATGTCATCTACCTTGATTTCTCTCGTGCATTTGACACCATTAGTATATGTAAGTAAGCTTTTGTCTAAATGCACACATTATGGAATTACTGACCCACTCCTTTCTTGGCTTTAGTCTTTTTTAACAAATAGATCTTTCTCTGTGCGTATGGGTGATGTCACTTCTGATCCAATGAATGCCACATCGGGTGTGCCCCAAGGGTCTGTCCTGGGGCCACTTCTTTTTACTCTGTATATATCCGATATAAATGAGGTACTAGAGAACTTTCCTAATATTCGTTATCAAGCATACGCAGACGATCTCAAGATTTATGTTTCTTATAATAAGAACTCATACGGCGAACGAACTCGAGAGCTGCAATCAGCATTAGATTCCGTATTCGATTGGTGTTTAGTTAACCAACTATCTCTTTCTCCATCCAAGTCTCTCCATATTCACATTGGAGGTCGATCTTTCTATTCCTCATACAGTATAAATAATGTTTCCATTTCATGTGTATCTCAGATACGTGACCTGGGCATACAAATAGTTTCTTCTTTGCGTAGGAAAGAGGCTGTAGTAGACCGAGTTAAAAAGGCATCCAAAGCAATGTATGCTATGCTCCGTGCGGTAACTGTTAATGATCCTGGTATACTGGTCAAGTGCTTTAAAACTTATGTAATGCCGCACTTGGACTATGCTTCGAATATATGGAATCCATACTATGGAAGAGATTGTGATGATATAGAGAAAGTTTTAAGGAAATTCACTCGCATAGTTTATCATCGATGTTCTCACAAATGAAGTTAATACGAGGTCTCTTCCTTCTTACCCCAATCGACTTGCCCGCCTTGGATTCGTTTCTCTCTCCAAGAGGAGGATATTTTCTGACTTAGTTATGGGTTTCAAGATCTTCCATGGACTGTCGATAATAGATAAAAGGCGATTTTTCAAAGAGACTATTCCAACGCGAACTTATATAAATGGCTTATTAGTTCAGGGTAGCAAGAATACAGCTAGAAACAACTCTTATGGAATGCGAATATCCCGCCTTTTCAGCAAACTACCTCGAAACTTGATTAATAGTATGAACCTGGAATATTTTAAATCCCAATTAAAAAGTGGTGTTCTATCTACTCTTCTCTCGTCATGAATTCAGAACTAATTTATTTTATTTATTTTTTTGTCGTTCAAATTGTTCTAATTATATAGTTTTGTTTGTTTGTTTGTTTGTTTTTTTTCCCGTTTAATTCGCTATATTAAAGTCAAATTGATGTATCGCTTTTGTTATCGTATTTGACAATTGTTTAGCTGATCTATTCATTACTCATTTTCAATTGTAATTAAATTTGTGCCTTATTGCATCGAAAGATGTAGATAAAATATATATATATCTATTCATTCATTCTTTATTCCTGTTTTGACATAGAAATGTACAAGATGGATCACTGACACGGGTGTGAGTTCAGTTCAAAATACAATGCCAGAAGAACATGGTTTACAAAATTGATATTGTGAGTATAAATGAGTTTTATGCACGTTGAGAGAAACTTGGATGAAAAAATTTATTTACCTATTTTCTTTTCTCGAAAATGAGCAAAATAGAGACGAAAGTAAAGTGATTTAAGCCTTGAACTGGACGCTCTAAAGCTTTTTCTCGGCTGCACTTGGGGTCGTGATGTTCCTCAAAAATAATGTCTTCATCCGCCGATTTGGTGAAGTCAGTGAGATAAAGAAGTGATAGAAGGTACTGTAGTCTAAAAGTACTACGATTGAGCATCTAACGTTCTCGACGAAACGTGAGACTAATTTTTGGTTATTTTTTTAAAAGTTGTCGTTTAATTGATCAAGAAATATAGTTTTCAGCTCACGCTCAGTAGCTCTCGGCCTGGTTACGTTCAATCTACACTCTCGTTCTGCAAAATCTACAGTGTGTTTTTTTGTTGAAGAATCGAAGTTATCTCCAGAAGAGTCCAAACAAAACAGTCATACGATTTCATGGCGGATACATACCTGTATACTAGGAATAAAATCAGAAAAAAGTAAAACTATTTTATTTATCTCAATAGTTAGCTGGTGAATACGTGAAAACACACACATCCGACTAACCCTTGTGTCACGTAAACAAAGTAATGTTGGTGATTGGAGATGATGGGCAACTCGGAAGGATGTTGATCAAAAAGGCAGTGCGCACGAACTGGGTCGTCGTGAACACTTGAAGAGACTCAAAGGAGCTCAATAGCCTCTGGATAAATAGAGCCTCGTGACCCTCGCCTTGAAATTAGTTCCTAAGGAAGAGTATCTTTCGTCGTATCATTATTTTTTGTTCTCAATTTCGAAAATTTTCCACTTTTGACTCTCTCTCTCTTTTTTCCGCTTGGCTAATTCCTTTCTGTCGACAAGTCAAAATTCGGGATCTATTCTCATCGAACAGTTGGAAGCGTATCGTCAAAAAATTATTAGATGTATCATCCCCTCATTGATAGTTAATTTTTTTCCTGCTTTTCGACCTTCATGCTAATATAAATGTAGCATTTGAATTGTGTTTTGTTATATTTCCTTCAAAACTTTTTCGTCGAAGCATTTTCCTTTAAATTCAACAAACCTTAATTTACGTTAGATTTATAGAAATAACATGACGGGTAGACCCGGATGAAAAACTTTTTTCTTTACTTTCTAGTGTTTTTTTGTTGCATGCTTTCTTGTCAAAGGAAAATCATTTGTCGTCCTTATTAACATTTTGTATTGTCAAAACTCTGCTTTTTGTACACGTGCATTGTTCAAGGCTTTCGGGGGGTGCATTCCCGATTGAAGGCTTTCGGGGGTGCATTCCCGATCGAAGGCTTTCGGGGGGTGCATTCCCGATCGAGGCTTTCGGGGGGTGCATTCCCGATCGAGGCTTTCGAGGGGTGCATTCCCGATCGAAGGCTTTCGGGGGGTGCATTCCCGATCGAAGGCTTTCGGGGGTGCATTCCCGATCGAGGCTTTCGGGGGTGCATTCCCGATCGAAGGCTTTCGGGGGTGCATTCCCGATCGAAGGCTTTCGGGGGGTGCATTCCCGATCGAGGCTTTCGGGGGGTGCATTCCCGATCGAAGGCTTTCGGGGGGTGCATTCCCGATCGAAGGCTTTCGGGGGGTGCATTCCCGATCGAAGGCTTTCGGGGGGTGCATTTCCGATCGAAGGCTTTCGGGGGGTGCATTCCCGATCGAGGCTTTCGGGGGGTGCATTCCCGATCGAAGGCTTTCGGGGGCTGCATTCCCGATCGAGGCTTTCGGGGGGTGCATTCCCGATCGAGGCTCTCGGGGGGTGCATTCCCGATCGAGGATTTCGGGGGGTGCATTCCCGATCGAAGGCTTTCGGGGGGTGCATTCCCGATCGAGGCTTTCGGGGTGCATTCCCGATCGAGGCTTTCGGGGGGTGCATTCCCGATCGAGGCTTTTGGGGGCTGCATTCCCGATCGAAGGCTTTCGGGGGGTGCATTCCCGATCGAGGCTTTCGGGGGGTGCATTCCCGATCGAGGCTTTCGGGGGTGCATTCCCGATCGAGGCTTTCGGGGGTGCATTCCCGATCGAGGCTTTCTGGGGGTGCATTTCCGATCGAGGCTTTCGGGGGTGCATTCCCGATCGAGGCTTTCGGGGGGTGCATTCCCGATCGAGGCTTTCGGGGGGTGCATTCCCGATCGAGGCTTTCGGGGGGTGCATTCCCGATCGAGGCTTTCGGGGGGTGCATTCCCGATCGAGGCTTTCGGGGGGTGCATTCCCGATCGAGGCTTTCGGGGGGTGCATTCCCGATCGAGGCTTTCGGGGGGTGCATTCCCGATCGAGGCTTTCGGGGGTGCATTCCCGATCGAGGCTTTCGGGGGGTGCATTCCCGATCGAGGCTTTCGGGGGGTGCATTCCCGATCGAGGCTTTCGGGGGGTGCATTCCCGATCGAGGCTTTCTGGGGGTGCATTCCCGATCCAAATGAACATTTGCACGTTTTATCTTGCTTGTACAACGAATTTCTTTTCAACATTCAGAGAAATGCTTTACATATTTTATTGCTTAGCTGCATTCACTTATGGTTGCTCCCGAACTTCTTCGAACCTCTGATAGATATCATTTGTGATTATCAATATTTTCAGAGCATTTCTTTTTTTTTGCAAAATTAGCTTTTACATTTTTAAAACAGTGACTTCGAGGTCTAGGATAAGAGCTTCCTGGGTACGAGCTTGGCTGAATTTCTCGAGTTAGGCTAATTCGACAGGATTTCAGAATTTCTGAAATTGGTTTCTTAATTTCGATTGTGAGGAGGGGTGTGAGGGGTCGATGGCGAAGCACTAATCCCCGACCTCCACAATATCACTAACCCACGCTCCCCCGTTTTTTTCTTGCGTGCACACCCTTTTCTCTCGAACATTGCGTTATCTCGCTCTCTCCATTCATGCTGCCAGTGCTTGAAGATGCTTAATTTTTTTTGCTCTTCTCTTTCCCCCGGAACGGCTGCGATTTAACGTCCATAAATAAACCCTTCCGTAATGTTTTCCTTCTTCGTCCTACTCGAATGGCCGCTTCGTTACGACGCCCAACAAACCTAGTTTAAAAAACCATCTTATATTGTCGCCTGAAGCCTCTGTAACCCTCACTCCTCAAGGGAAAAAAGGCGGATAAAAGCCTGTGAGTGTGGAAGTCTGCAAACCAATCTCTCTCGATTCTTCTCTCACCCCGCTTCATGTCCTTATTTGGTCCATCTCTTCCCTTTTCTCCAACCACGGCCGTATTCAACCTCTCGAGTGCTATTTTCATCTTCCCAACCCTTGTTTCGACTGGTCCTCGTTTTTCTCTAGTTTCTCTCCTCTTAGTGTGATACCTAAGCAGCTGTGAAATCTGTTGGTTGTATTCCATTTGTGTGTTTTGCTGAGATACAATATGTGAAGAAGGTTTATTCGTGAGCATTCTTCATGTGTGTTTCACTGTAAGAGTATTACTCTTTCATATAACTGTCTACTGCTAAAATTGAGGTAGGAATGAGTCTTACAATAATGAATCAATCAATGAATTAGCCTTGTCATCGAAATTGCGGGTTGAAATACACTCTCAGACCGTCAGATAGCCACCGTACCCCTTTCCTTATGTTACAGTAGTCTTCTATTGCTTTTTTTGTTTATTGTACTCTTGAAGCTCTCTATTTCAGGTGTGTTTTGTTTTTTGTCTATCTAAGACTAAGTTGCAATTGTTCTTTTCAGAGATGAACAATCAGAAACCTTCAACTTAAAATTTTTTAAAATATAATTCGCTTTGTTTCACAAAACCTCAATTATCCGTCTTTTCATCGACAATTATATCCGTAAAATGAAAACAGATTTTTGCATGGGTGGTCCATTTGAATCTTGTTGTCACATTTCTCGCTCGACCTTACAATCGACGTCAGCCCTTCACCGTCTCTTATGAAGAGGGAGAAAGTTATAGAGAGTGACAGAGTATCTCCTGGGGCGTTTCGTTTTTTTCTTCAACAGACTCATCACGCCTACTTTTCAATCAACTTTCGGCGGCTAAAGCTAGCCTCTCGTCTTTGTATCTAGATTCCCCTTTCCTTAGAACTCATAATTATTATTGTTGTTGTATTATCTAATATGTGGTTGTTTAGTACTGTAACAATAGAATGGGTCTGAATGGCCCGGCTTTTTAGCGGAACTCCTTCGCTGTAATAACGCTGGGAAGAATAAAAAGATTGGGTTTTATGTTAACTAGTGTTTGCTTCATAAAACCAAAGAAGCAAGTTTCTTCGGGGTTGAGTGTCCCAGTTGAAAAAAGCGCTTACTTTATTTGAAAGCACTCTTCAGTGCGAATAAGAATGAGCAAAGGATGAAAAGATTATATATATATATATAATTAGGTTTCATGTTAATACAGTTCATAAATGAACGAACTATTGGGTTTTCCAACATATCTCCGTTCAGAATGTAAGCATTAAGCTGATTTTCTCTCTTTCAAAAAAACCCCCCAAATTATAGACCTTGCTTTGCAAGTTAACAAAAAAGGAAACATCTTTTGTTTTTTGAAACAAACAGGAAACAAACAATTTTTCAAAAATTTCAAAAATGCTGTTTTCGGGGTTAAACGAAAATTTATAACAATCAATGATCATAACGAAAACAATAGTAATATTTTATTATTTTATAGTCAAGACTTAATATTAATAATAATAATTTTGTTGTCATCGTTACATGATTATACAATTGAGTGCACAGTAAAAATCGAAAACAAATATATTTTACAATGGCGAAATAAGAAGTAGCAAATGGACTACTAATAAATAAACAACTGATGAAAAAAAATCAAAAATTCAATTCATTTAAGAACTTCCTGGCTTTGGGAAGTGATAAGCTAAAAAAAAAAAAAAAACAGGAAGATCATTCCACTCTCTAATTATCCTATAAAGGAAGAATGATTGAAATCGATTTAAACGGCAAATAGGCATACGAAGTTTCCATTTATGACAGCGGGTGAATCTACTTCTAGGAGCAAGAGGAAGGATCTCGCCAGCAAGTTTTACGTTTTTTCCAGGCGCTTCGCTTATATCACTTTACTACCTCTAAAAGGCATTAAAGCCACTAGATTCGCCAGAGTCGCCATAGGAAGATCTCTCCAAGCTTCTTCAAGTTGTACTAACTTTTCTGCCAATTTCTCGCAGTTTTGCCTTCAAGTGTTCTGGTCAGCTCTTCCCACAAATGCTCAATTAAATTAAGGCCAGGTGACTTGCTCGGTCAGTTCAGGAGCTTTTTTCATCTCTGACCGAACAATTTCTTGTTCAAGATTAAAGTATGTTTAGGGTGTTTATCTCACTGGAACGTTCATCCTCGAGCCCTTTCAACACGTCCATAAGTGAAGAATACATGTTCTTCATGATATCATATATAGTGTTCTTCCTTCATTACACCGTCAACCTCTTATAATGGTTCAACACCGCTTGCATGGAATGCGCGCGAAACCATGGTACTTCCTCCTCCATGGTTTATAGTTGAAATCTTATACTTAGAATGATGTCTCGAACGTACTTGTGTTCTAAATTTTGTGTACCGTCAGTTCCTACCAAAACATATTCATTCTCATCATTCCAGAGGACATCAGACTAGTTTTGAAAACTCTAGCGAAGGAGGTCCTTAGCCCACTGTATGCACCTTTCTGTTTCTCTCAGTGATCAACGGTTTATTCACCGGTCTACGTCCGAATATTCCGAATTGACGCTGCCGACGTTTTATAGCAGAAATTGACACCTATACCATTAGTAATGTTATAAATTTAACATAAATAACCTTGATTACGTAGAACTGATGAACCAGCCTGTTTATATCGCTAATGGTCAGCCTTGAATTTTTGTTGGGTATGCGTGTAATGACTCGGTCGATGCCAGAAGATGCTTTACGTTGTCTTCCATTAGTTTTCGTCCCGTTCTTTTGGGTGATGGAAGCGTGAACAGTCGAGTTGCTCTTCGTAAACTGATGAGCCAATTCCGAATTGCTGATCTGCTGATCTATTTATATATCCACGATGGATAGCCGCCCTTTCAGGTTCTTACTGCTAAAACCAGTGGACACTCTGGTTCTTGAATGTAATCATAGTTCAACCAATCTTGCTTAAGATTTAGGAAAAAAAATAGCATATAAAAATACCGATATTTGAGTGGGGGAGTTTGGAATAATTAGATGCTAGCTATAAATAAAGGGCTGATAAGGTAGAGCTTTTTATTATTCTAGAGTCTTCGCTCAAAGAGCGGTCGTTTTTTCAAAATTGTCAACAGTGTAGATGATTTATGATAGAGATTGAAGGTCAACAAAGAATTTCTGCAGAGCCTGAAGCTGTAGAGAAACTCAATGAGACAATTCGCATTCAAGATGCGCTACTGAAGAGTCAGACAGAGCAGATTGCTCACTTTACACAGGTTTTTACAAGGGTTTTGATAATGACACTCTGACCCGTTGTAGGCCCTAGGAAAGGTCTTTGACCCATAAAATAAGGGTCTTCTTCTCAGTGCACAACACTGCTGGTATAGGTTTTTAAAGTGTATCGAGGTCCCCGAACCTGTTTCTTGGCATATTTTTTTAAACTCTTGATGATAACCTGCCGAATAAGTTTGAACATAAGACATTTTGAATATACGACCTCCTGAGAAAAAGATAATGTAAAGTATCTGATAAAAATGAGCTTTTTTAATAGACTTGCGCAAAATGAAAGTTTTGTGTTAAGTGTTTGTTTTGTGTTTGTTTGCAGATGCTTGCAATACATGAACACGAGGCGAACTGCTTTGACGACATCGCGAAAACTCGTGAGGAAGTGTTGAAGACGAAAGAAATGGAGAGTATGCATCTCGAAGCAGAAATTGCTCAACTAGAGCAGAAGATACAGTGTATCGAAGAAGAAGAGTCAGTCTCAAAAATTACCACTCATTCTAGCTATAGTCCTGTTTGTATAACCGACTTTTAAAAGAACAAGTATCTTGGGACTCGTAAGCGCAATACTGAAGTCAAATTGACTTTGCCCTCAAAGTTTGGAGGAGTTGGTGGTTTTTATGATGACATTTCGGTGAGACATCTTATTGAAGAGCACTCCGTACCTCGAAGCAAGCTGCTTTTATATGTTATTTTGTGACTATCTGATTCAGTGAAAAGAAAAGAGACCTAGTTTTTGTGAACGCAGCGAAGAAATGCGACAAATTGATGCGAAACAGACTTTGTAACATTTCTCAACAGGTTTCTTGTAACGAGCTCTTTTTTCTTCAGAGATTAAACCATCAAGAAGAAGAGCTCCTTTCAAAAGATGAGGTCTTGAAAAAATTGCAGAAGGAAAACTCTGACTTGAAGGTTAAGAAGCTCATTTATATTAAATCTGTCTCTTTAGGTTAGAAGAAACAAAACTCAAAGCATAAAGCATGTGATGATAAAAATTTTAACGTTTTTTTCTTCCGTCTTATCAAGTCTTCCTTCTGGTGAGGCAGAAGACTTCAAAAACTTTTCAATTGAGGAAGTATTCGAAAAAAAGATGTTGAATAAGATGAAAAAATATTAGGAGCTAACATTGGAGCAGCCAATCAGAGAAAGAGACACTGTTTTCGTAGTAGAGCTTATATCGAATAAAGTCAATTCTGAGGAACTGACTGTTAAGAGTAGAATGCCGCAGAAACCATACATCACAGCGCTTATGAGGCAAAAGCAATCGGACATTGTCTGTGAGGGTTGAATAGTCATAAGGAAAGTGTGAACAGCTCGAATTAGACATTTCTAATTAACTACCTCGAAATAAACCAATATATTAGTCTATTAAAGTGCGCTGCGTGTTGCGTTGCGGCTGCAAATTTCTGGAATTCACTTTACCCTCTTATTTAGCTCGCTTTTTTGTCTTGATAGTTCCTATGAGTAGTATCTTTCCAAGGTTGATGCGTGTAATCCTCTGGAATTGATACGCTATTCATGAGTGTCTGCTTCTTTTAGGCACAGCGACGCTCTCTCCAGAAGAAGCGAGCTCAGCCTAAGAAGGCGGACTGACTGCATTGAAGAGTTGCGCGACTCTTCTGAACGATCGATTTTGAATATGAAGTCTATTTGGAAAGCTGAACCAAGACTTTCCAATGCAACGCTACAATTTTGAATTGAATTGAATTGCAATGAAATTTTCGATGCAGTTCGTGCCTTTTCCTCTCTGTTTTTCTCGCTGTGAATTGTAAATTTATGATTTAATATAATTCGGAAAGAAATGGTTGAAAGAAGAAAAGTGGAGAAATCACCGTCACATCAGAAGCATTCTCATTGGGATGGAGAATTATCTGAAAGAAGGCAACTTGCGAAAATTCTCGGGGAAGGGGGGGGAGAACAAACAGATGAACCAACTTTGTGGTTCAAGTTTTAGGCTCTACATTAGTAATTAATTGTAGACTCTACTACATTAGTTTTTTTCTTGTGATTCTGAAAGTTATAGTCTTTGAAGAGAATCAACTACATAAAAAATCAAATTTTTCCATGATGATTCAAAAACAAGAAGCTGAGGCGTAAACATATAATTTGCAAGGGAGACAAAACTCTTAACTTACTTTGAGTTGTAAATGTGAATTGCAATTTACGCCTTTCTTCGTCATTGACCGGTGGGGTCAGTTGAATTATGACAAATTGGCCTTCTCACTTGAAAAGTTGGTTACTTAGAAAAAATGAACCTCTGTGGAATCATAGTTCCAAATAAGCACATGTTTGGATATCGAAGGGAAGTTCACGAAGATCCAGCTTGCAATGGTACTCATAAGTCTGTAATTATGTAGTCTTAGCTTGAATTATTGTTTTATCTATGTCTTAAGAGGTTGAAAATGTTCCCAATATTTTTACAGCCACAATTAGCATTGCTGTTAAACCTTAGTGTAAGTGAAACGTGTTTCAGAACTGTTTAAGATCGAATTTGAGTTTCTTGACCAGTCTAGGTAATATGTTACGGAATTGTTTTCTGATTGCAGTTTGACTATTAGTATTACTATTCCCGTGATTTTCATCTTGTTTTTTTGGTGATTTTCTGTGAAATAAATGGTTGAAATTTTGAATTACTGGATAAAAAATAGTAAAAAGTTATTAACGGAAAATCAAGTTCTCGGTTCATTTTGGAAAAGGAGTGAAGGCATGAATCTTGTATAAGTAGTAGATATTTTCTAGCTACAAGAAGATTTTTCTGGCCATGAAAACAAGAAAAAGAAAAAAGCGAAAAACCACAAAAAATTCTAATGGCTGGCCATCTATTGAGCTTTTTAGTTGATAGAATTCTGAGATAACGTCACTTGGAAAAAAAAATCACGGTAAAAACCTTGTAAATACTGTAGTCGACGGTTCCGTCACTGTAAACTCGAGCCAAATTTGCGTCCACGATAAAGTTCCCATAACTGCAGGAGCTATTGTTTATGTACTAAGTGATGATCAGATTTCGACCTTCGAAAGTTTTCACTTGATTACAAATAAGCACTTTCAAGTGATACTTTCAAAGCATTCCGATTTAGAAACGAAATTGGAGTTTTACACTAACACTCTAACCGCATAACTTCAATTAGGGTCTAAATTTTTTAGTTTTGAAATTCAAGTTCTCATTATAATTACAAATTTACATGCAACCTACAAATAAAAATGAAACTTTTCTCCTTTCGTCTAAGATAAGAAGGGAAGCTTATTAACCACCTGAGACTTCACCAGAACATGTTTTCAATGTATTTTTTGTTCATGCACTATTCGAAATATAATATCAAGCTAGACTTAAAGTAGGATCTGCTCCGTTAGTCGGCGAAGAATATTCGCAACTTTGTCACTCTTCGATTCTCCGGCCTTCGGTCTCTAGCAGTAAGTGGAAACCTTGAGGCCCTCAGGTCTGAACCCTCACAGAAATTCTTGTGTGCATTCCTTCTTTTCAAAATCTGATTTTCAATAACAGCTCATTACTTTTCTGAAAGTGATTTCATTAATTATTTGAGTTAGTCTTCAATGAAGTTATTGAATACGAATAGATTAAAAAAGCCTTCACCCGGATGTGAGGACTAGCTTTGGTGTCCAAATCATATCGGTGGCGATCACTATGGAAGATGCACTGCTCTGTTCTTTTGTCCATCGTAAAGACTCGTCAATCCAAAAAAGCTCGAAATCAATGGCGATTCTCATTATCGACTTGGATTCGTCCTGTCAAGATGAGTTTGAATACAATACATTTATGAGTTTTTTTCTCTCATATTATTTGCTCAATGTGATGGGTACTGTATTTCAAAGATTGATATGAGAACAAATTTCTCCAAAAACAGAACCTTTACATAAGACACTCACAGACCAAGTGTGAGCGTGCCTATGATCGCGCTGACTTCGCCCGGCAAAAAGACCTCTCGAAACCGAAACCTTACATACCCCATTTCGCCGCCCCCCTTGTCTCGAAATCTCAGCGACCTCTTCTTGACAAACCTCTACCCCGTCCCCTATGCGACATTCAAACTTCACTATACATCAGAAGAATATCAATAATCCAAATCACTCCCCTTATAGAATATCGTCAAACTTTCGAAAGATCTCCGGTCATTAAGCAGAAGTGTGAATTTCAATTGATATTCTTTTTTTTTAACTAGCCAGCGTGAAATCTATTGTCAACAGAATTCCACTATTGCAATTGTTTTTTTTGTTGAATAGCTACTTAATTATACTGAAACATGGCTCAATTCTAAGCATCCTGATTCTCTTCTCGTCGCCGATTTTTCTTGTCAATATAACATGAATCGAAGCGACAAATATGGTGAGAAAAGAGAAGGAACGATATTATTTTACATTCACCAATTAGTCATAGCCTTTTTTCAAGTCAAAGTGTTCCGAATTCTCATGAAATTTTAGTAACAGACCTTGCAATCGATGATCGTTGTTTTAGAATAATTCTAGTTTTTCCTTATGCTTTTTCCTGATCGTGTTCCTGATGCTAATATTGAATGCAGTGCGAATATCATGAAGATACTGCTAGACTATCTAACTTGTTCGTATTCTTGTATTGTATTAGGTGACTTCAGTTATCCTGATATTGATTGGAAAACAAATGTTCCAACTTCCACTAATGGAGCGTTAGAATTCAACTTTCAACTTTCTCAACGTAATCTCTGCTAAGTGTTCTTGCTGAACGCTCCAATATCTCACCACGCAACTCCTATAGAATGAAAATGTACTACGGTATTTTTATATTCACGTCCAACAGTAGAAATTATAATCTAAAAAACCGAAGTCCATTTTCATTCTCACGGCGATTCGTGGTGAGACATTCGGCAAATGTGAATATTTTCTTTTGACTTCTTTTATCAATGTACGAAACGCTAATAATTACGGACATATTGCACATTAATCGTTATAAAAGTAGGCTAGCGTATGAAATCTCTATTTCTCCCACTCTACGGTCTATTTTTAGTGTTAAGTATATCGAAAATTACTGTGTTAAGCTTGTTTTGTACAAATAACAAACGTTCTTTTGACTTCTTTTATCAATGTACGAAACGCTAATAATTACGGACATATTGCACATTAATCGTTATAAAAGTAGGCTAGCGTATGAAATCTCTATTTCTCCCACTCTACGGTCTATTTTTAGTTCTCTCGCACCGCTCGTTGTTTACGTCGTAGTTTTAGAGAAAGTTCATAAACGAAACAATGAGCTTACGCTCTCTTGTGAGAAAAACGAAAGTTCATGTGTCAGAGAACGAGCTAGGCCGGTCCACGACCGGTCACCTAGTTAATACCGGTCACCTCACGACCGGTCACCTAGTTAAAACCGGTCACCTCACGACCGGTCACCTAGTTAAAACCGGTCACCTAGTTAAAACCGGTCACCTCACGACCGGTCACCTAGTTAAAACCGGTCACCTAGTTAAAACCGGTCACCTCACGACCGGTCACCTAGTTAAAACCGGTCACCTCACGACCGGTCACCTAGTTAAAACCGGTCACCTCACGACCGGTCACCTAGTTAAAACCGGTCACCTAGTTAAAACCGGTCACCTCACGACCGGTCACCTAGTTAAAACCGGTCACCTAGTTAAAACCGGTCACCTCACGACCGGTCACCTAGTTAAAACCGGTCACCTAGTTAAAACCGGTCACCTCACGACCGGTCACCTAGTTAAAACCGGTCACCTCACGACCGGTCACCTAGTTAAAACCGGTCACCTCACGACCGGTCACCTAGTTAAAACCGGTCACCTCACGACCGGTCACCTAGTTAAAACCGGTCACCTAGTTAAAACCGGTCACCTCACGACCGGTCACCTAGTTAAAACCGGTCACCTCACGACCGGTCACCTAGTTAAAACCGGTCACCTCACGACCGGTCACCTAGTTAAAACCGGTCACCTAGTTAAAACCGGTCACCTCACGACCGGTCACCTAGTTAAAACCGGTCACCTCACGACCGGTCACCTAGTTAAAACCGGTCACCTAGTTAAAACCGGTCACCTAGTTAAAACCGGTCACCTCACGACCGGTCACCTAGTTAAAACCGGTCACCTAGTTGAAATTTTTTTGTTTGTACAAGTTCTCTATGGCTCTCACGACTTGTAAATTGCGGTCAATAACATTTTTGAGTCTTGTTCTCAAAGGAACATGTTCCTATCTAAAACCAAGTGCACAGCTCTACACTTGGGTAAGCAAGTTGCATCTCACATTTACCTTATTGACTCTATTCCCTTGTCTAAGAACGATAATGTTAAAGACCTTGGAATTATTATCAGTCAAGACTTTAGTTTCTATGTACACATCGACAAGATTTGTAAGAAGGCCTCTTCAACAGCAAATCTCTTATTGAAATCCTTCAAGACTAGATCGTATGAATTGCTCATATTGGCCTTCAATATATATGTTAGACCTATCCTCGAATATGGCTCTGAAATATGGTCTCCTGAAACGAAGTATCTCATCAATGAATTAGAATACGTACAGAGAAATTTTACAAGAAAATTTTTTTCAAGAGGTGGATATCCAAGAATACCATATTCGCAAAGACTCGCGCTTCTTAATACTGAGTCACTGGAACGGCGCCTTCTTAATACTGAGTCACTGGAACGGCGCCTTCTTAATACTGAGTCACTGGAACGGCGCCGAGCATTTAAAGATTTGTGTTTCTTGCACAAGTGTCTCTACAATATATTTTCCCTAGATTTTTCTTTTCTATATAAAGTTTCTCCACCCAATTATCATACGAGACAAGCCAATTCTCTTAGAATACGCCTACCAATTCTTTATCCCGCTAGAATGTCTACTTTCGTTTCCAGATCTATATCAGTCTGGAATTCACTTCCAGAAGAACTAGTATCCATCAAAAAGGCCTCGCAGTTTGCAACGAACTTTAAGAAGCTACCAATAAAAGTCAGATTACCGACTCCGAATGTTGTAGATTGACTAAATATTATCCGATTACCATGTAAGTCTTTTATCGACTGTATGTACTACTAAAGTTAGTAGAACCAGTCTTGTTTTTTTGCAATTCATAATTATGTAGTTAGAAAAGATATGAGTCGATATTTTTCGCAACCTAAGCGCAAGTCACTTGGTTTTTTCTTCATCTTCGCGCGCGTGAGAGCTGCTCACTTGAAGAGGACAATGCTGCCAATGAAGAGAACAATGCTGCCAATGAAGAGGACAATGCTGCCAATGAAGAGGACAATGCTGCCAATGAAGAGGACAATGCTGCCGATGAAGGCAGTAACTCAGTAGTAAAAAATGGTTTCCAACCAAACCCGCCACACTAATGAATCGGCCGACGCGCAGTCTACGCACTACACTTCTGCTTCGTCCAATTAGATTTGCAATCGATCTTCCGGAGATGCAGTTGTCTGTGAAGATATGATTGCATTTTGGGTGGCAGAAAACACCGCTGAGTTTTACGTAACAGCTTCGTACAACATAGAAAATGTTTGCGACTAAAAATCTGATTCTTCTCATAACCATGATTTGTCCTGAAAAAACACCAAAAAGTTAGTAAAGCACTATAAATTTTTGATTAATTCACACCAAATTCTCAGGAAGTTCATCTAATACAACATGTAAAAGGCGAAAACTTATAGAGCTTAATTCCGCTCATGGTTTCTCGAAAACATGGAAAATTAGGGGAATCCCCATAGTTCTGAAGAGCACCGTATAAAGGAGAAGGGATATCATTCTACAGGGTGGCTACAAAATACACAGTCCGTGGTTTAGGAGTGTGCTACGCACTATTTCGTGCACGCACCGATTCCTTTTTTGATTTTCGAAGTTTATTGTGTTTTAAACAATGTGTTGAAGTTTGACAACGATTGTTTAAATTTGAAGGTAATGACGGGTCCCCATCTCCAGCGTGCCGCTATCGTCGATTTGCACCAGCGCGGGTACTCCAACTCCGACATCGCGAAACGCCTCGTCGTCCGTCGAGATCTTGTCTGGAATACCATCAAACGTTACCGCGAGCTCGGAAATCTCGAGGACCGTCCAAAAACTGGCCGACCTCAATCTGCTCGGACGCCGGCGAAGATAAAAGCAGTGAGGGAGCGAATACGCCGAAACTCCAAGCGGAGCATTAACAAGATGTCCCAGGAGATCGGAATATCTCGCCGGTCGGCTCAGACCATCGTCAGGGATGACCTCGGCATGCGCCCTTATCGTACTCGCAAGGGTGCCTTGTTGTCTGCCAAGAACAATGCAGAGCGCGTGAAGAGAAGTCGGGCCTTGCTTCGCGACACGGCCGCACCTGGTGCCGACGAGATAGTCTTCTCAGACGAGAAGTTGTTCACGATCGAGGAGGCCTTCAACTCCCAAAACGTGCGGGTTATCGCCAGAAATCCTGAGGAAGCCGATCGCAACGGAAGAGTCGTCAACCGCACCTCTCATCCAGCTCAGTTGATGGTCTGGGCGGCTGTGTGCGCTTCGGGTAAGTCTCCGCTAGTCTTCGTTGATCAGGGCGTGAAGATCATTGAGCAGAACTATATCAAAGACATTCTCTAAGGCGCCTTGCTTCCCTGGACCCGTACGCACTTAGCTGGCCGCCCTTTCTGCTTCCAACAGGACTCCGCGCCCGTTCACAAGGCCGTTGTGACGCAAGAGTGGTGTGCGAACAACTTGCCCGCCTTCATAACGAGTAAGCAGTGGCCCGCCTACTCGCCGGATCTCAATCCGCTTGACTATTCCGTATGGTCGGTCCTCGAGGCAAAAGCCTCGGCTCGTCCCCATACCAATTTGGCGTCTCTGAAGAAGGCCCTGCTCAAAGCTTGGGAGGAACTCGACGTTGATTACCTGCGTGCCACGACTGATGCTTTCCCCAAGCGTCTCCGTCGCGTCATCCGCGCCAAGGGCGGCCGCATTGAAAACTAACTTCACCCAGTTGTACATATATATGTTGAGAATAAAATTATTTATTACGATACAAAAGCGTTTGACTTTCGGACTGTGTACTTTGTAGCCACCCTGTATTATCTTCTTATCCTCTTAGAAAAGACAGATTGAACTGAAGGAGACGACAAAAAGAAACACCGATTTACCGTCTATGAACCTGAATAGACCAGGAGCTCTTCAAAAGGAATGCTCATATTTTGACACACTACTATTTCATAAAGTAACATAAGATACCTTGATTTTTTTCATCAGTCGTTTATTCTTTTGGCTAGAACTAGAACCAAATTTGACGCCAGTTGAACATTCACTATGAAGAGATGTAGAACCATGTATCTCTTCGTCAGCTTGAGATTGTATATTCCTGCGCAGTTTAAATGATGTTTTAAAATAAAGCTGGGAGCCTATCCGTCGTGTTTGTTCGTGTAGGGGACTGTCTAGGATAGCAGGTCTGCTTAGGAACTTTAAACCTTTTGCTGTACTGAGTGAATGCTCGTTTGAGTAGATGAGTTCAACCCTAGAAAACCGTTAGACTGTGTCCTGTTGTCATGCATATGTATTTCATTATTTCATTCGTAGTCTTTCCAGGCTCATCACATCATTTTTCAACGAAGGTTGAAAAATTATGTACAAGATTAGTAAGATTTATTTTTTTGAGAACTAATAAAGACCTTGTCTGAAGGGTTTGACGAACCCATTTCTTCCAGTCTTCAATGATTCTGCTCTTTATGATTATCTAAAGTCTGGATACTTCACTAATATGCGGCCCGTCATGGACAAAAACACTCCGACCGTTATCACGATGAATATCCACACATTCAATCTTCTCTTTTTTGTTAGTTGTTCGACCTTCGTCAAGCTAAAATCGCTTAGAACTGGCTCGGTCGGTAATACACCAGGCATTCTTCTCCCTCTCACTTCTAATTTAATGGTCGTCATGTAATGGCTTTCATGGTTAATAATCCTTTTTTGCAAACCATGCAAAAATGCTGCCTAAATCTAACGAATAAATGTCATCTCATGTCCTTACTTGAGCCTTGGGCCATCGAAACTACCTTCGGTCGTCATACTATACATAGCTTTCCTGACGCTATGTTGCTCATATTCGACAAAAGTGATGAACAGGATAAGAAAAGGGAAATCATACTAGCACTCGAGAGATTGTTCCCATACATAGATTTATGTAAAAAACTTGTTCTCATATCAATCTTTGAAATACAGTAACCATCACATTGAGCAAATTATGAGAGAAAAAAACTCATGAATGTATTCAAACTCATCTTGACAGGACGAATCCAAGTCGATAATGAGAATCGCCATTGATTTCGAGCTTTTTTGGATTGACGAGTCTTTACGATGGACAAAAGAACAGAGCAGTGCATCTTCCATGGTGATCGCCACCGATATGATTTGGACACCAAAGCTAGTCCTCACATCCGGGTGACGGCTTTTTTAATCTATTCGTATTCAATAACTTCATTGAAGACTAACTCAAATAATTAATGAAATCACTTTCAGAAAAGTAATGAGCTGTTATTGAAAATCAGAGTTTGAAAAGAAGGAATGCACACAAGAATTTCTGTGAGGGTTCAGACCTGAGGGCCTCAAGGTTTCCACTTACTGCTAGAGACCGAAGGCCGGAGAATCGAAGAGTGACATGGTTGCGAATATTCTTCGCCGACTAACGGAGCAGATCCTACTTTAAGTCTAGCTTGATATCATATTTCGAATAGTGCATGAACAAAAAATACATTGAAAACATGTTCTGGTGAAGTCTCAGGTGCTTAATAAGCTTCCCTTCTTATCTTAGACGAAAGGAGAAAAGTTTCATTTTTATTTGTAGGTTGCATGTAAATTTGTAATTATAATGAGAACTTGAATTTCAAAACTAAAAATTTTAGACCCTAATTGAAGTTATGCGGTTAGAGTGTTAGTGTAAAACTCCAATTTCGTTTCTAAATCGGAATGCTTTGAAAGTATCACTTGAAAGTGCTTATTTGTAATCAGGTGAAAACTTTCGAAGGTCGAAATCTGATCATCACTTAGTACATAAACAATAGCTCCTGCAGTTATGGGAACTTTATCGTGGACGCAAATTTGGCTCGAGTTTACAGTGACGGAACCGTCGACTACAGTATTTACAAGGTTTTTACCGTGATTTTTTTTCCAAGTGACGTTATCTCAAAATTCTATCAACTAAAAAGCTCAATAGATGGACAGCAATTAGAATTTTTTGTGGTTTTTCGCTTTTTTCTTTTTCTTGTTTTCATGGCCAGAAAAATCTTCTTGTAGCTAGAAAATATCTACTACTTATACAAGATTCATGCCTTCACTCCTTTTCCAAAATGAACCGAGAACTTGATTTTCCGTTAATAACTTTTTACTATTTTTTATCCAGTAATTCAAAATTTCAACCATTTATTTCACAGAAAATCACAAAAAAAACAAGATGAAAATCACGGGAATAGTAATACTAATAGTCAAACTGCAATCAGAAAACAATTCCATAACACATTACCTAGACTGGTCAAGAAACTCAAATTCGATCTTAAACACGTTTCACTTACACTAAGGTTTAACAGCAATGCTAATTGTGGCTGTAAAAAGATTGGGAACATTTTCAACCTCTTAAGACATAGATAAAACAATAATTAAAGCTAAGACTACATAATTACAGACTTATGAGTACCATTGCAAGCTGGATCTTCGTGAATTTCCCTTCGATAGAGTTCTCCTTCTGCAATTTTTTCAAGACCTCATCTTTTGAAAGGAGCTCTTCTTCTTGGGGGTTTAATCTCTGAAGAAAAAAGAGCTCGTTACAAGAAACCTGTTGAGAAATGTAACAAAGTCTGTTTCGCATCAATTTGTCGCATTTCTTAGCTGCGTTCACGAAAACTAAGTCTTTTTTCTTTTCACTGAATCAGATAGTCACAAAATAATATATAAAAGCAGCTTGCTTCGAGGTACGGAGCGCTCTTCAATAAGATGTCTCACCAAAATGTCATCATAAAAACCACCAACTCCTCCAAACTTTGAGGGCAAAGTCAATTTGAATTCAGTATTGCGCTTACGAGTCCCAAGATACTTGTTCTTTTAAAAGTCGGTTATACAAACAGGACTATCGCTAGAATGAGTGGTAATTTTTGAGACTGACTCTTCATCTTCGATAAACTGTATCTTCTGCTCTAGTTGAGCAATTTCTGCTTCGAGGTGCATACTCTCCATTTCTTTCGTCTTCAACACATCTTATTCAACATCTTTTTTTCGAATACTTCCTCAATTGAAAAGTTTCTGAAGTCTTCTGCCTCACCAGAAGGAAGACTTGATTAGACGGAAGAAAAAAACGTTAACATTTTTATCATCACATGCTTTATGCTTTGAGTTTTGTTTCTTCTAACCTAAAGAGACAGATTTAATATAAATGAGCTCTTCTTAACCTTCAAGTCAGAGTTCTCCTTCTGCAATTTTTTCAAGACCTCATCTTTTGAAAGGAGCTCTTCTTCTTGGGGGTTTAATCTCTGAAGAAAAAAGAGCTCGTTACAAGAAACCTGTTGAGAAATGTAACAAAGTCTGTTTCGCATCAATTTGTCGCATTTCTTAGCTGCGTTCACGAAAACTAAGTCTTTTTTCTTTTCACTGAATCAGATAGTCACAAAATAATATATAAAAGCAGCTTGCTTCGAGGTACGGAGCGCTCTTCAATAAGATGTCTCACCAAAATGTCATCATAAAAACCACCAACTCCTCCAAACTTTGAGGGCAAAGTCAATTTGAATTCAGTATTGCGCTTACGAGTCCCAAGATACTTGTTCTTTTAAAAGTCGGTTATACAAACAGGACTATCGCTAGAATGAGTGGTAATTTTTGAGACTGACTCTTCATCTTCGATAAACTGTATCTTCTGCTCTAGTTGAGCAATTTCTGCTTCGAGGTGCATACTCTCCATTTCTTTCGTCTTCAACACATCTTATTCAACATCTTTTTTTCGAATACTTCCTCAATTGAAAAGTTTCTGAAGTCTTCTGCCTCACCAGAAGGAAGACTTGATTAGACGGAAGAAAAAAACGTTAACATTTTTATCATCACATGCTTTATGCTTTGAGTTTTGTTTCTTCTAACCTAAAGAGACAGATTTAATATAAATGAGCTCTTCTTAACCTTCAAGTCAGAGTTCTCCTTCTGCAATACTCTCAAACTTCTCTCTCTCTCTCTCTTTCTCGATTTCGAATGTTATATGATTTCGTTTTTTTTGTTATTGTTTGTTTGTATTGTATTTTTTCTCTCTCTCTCTCTCTCTGTTTTTTGTTTGTATTGTATTTTCTCTCTCTTTTTTGTTATTGTTTGTATTTTCTCGAAGCTTTTCAGTGAAATGTAAAATGATTTCGTTTTTGTTTTTTTTTGTTGTTATTGTTTGTTTTTTTGTTGTTATTCTTTGTTTGTGTTGTATTATCTCTCTCTCCCTCTCGGTTCTATTCTTTTTAATTTATGATACGCGATCTATTACAAATCGTATCCGTGCTTGGGATAACTTGATTTAATGGGATAACTTGAATCAAAATCGTGCTTGGGATAACTTGAATTGACATTAAAATGGTTGGGAGTTAAATTAAAACAGGGGGGAGTTAAAGTAAAACAGGGGGAGTTAATGTGAAACAGGGTGGGAGTTAAAGTAAAACAGGGGGAGTTAAAGTAAAACAGGGGGAGTTAAAACTAAAAGAGGAAAATTAAAGTAAAATGGGTGGGAGTTAAAGTAAAACAGGGGGGAGTTAAAGTAAAACAGGGGGAGTTAAAATTAAAAGAGGAAAATTAAAGTAAAATGGGTGGGAGTTAAAGTAAAACAGGGGGAGTTAAAGTAAAACAGGGGGAATTAAAGTAAAACAGGGGGAGTTAAAGTAAAACAGGGGGAGTTAATGTGAAACAGGGTGGGAGTTAAAGTAAAACAGGGGGAGTTAAAGTAAAACAGGGGGAGTTAAAATTAAAAGAGGAAAATTAAAGTAAAATGGGTGGGAGTTAAAGTAAAACAGGGGGGAGTTAAAGTAAAACAGGGGGAGTTAAAATTAAAAGAGGAAAATTAAAGTAAAATGGGTGGGAGTTAAAGTAAAACAGGGGGAGTTAAAGTAAAACAGGGGGAATTAAAGTAAAACAGGGGGAATTAAAGTAAAACAGGGGGGAGTTAAAGTAAAACAGGGGGAGTTAAAAGTGAAACAGGGGGAGTTAAAACTCCATCAAAAACTTTCTGGAAAAGTGTTGGTCGGTGGGTCCCTAAAATTAAAAAGGTCCGGGGTATGTACTTCAAATCCCGTTTTGTGTGGTGGGACTCAAAATTAAATTTACTTTAGGGCATAGGTCACCTACAATTGTCTAAAAAAAATTTCGCGGGGGGGGGGCCGGGCGGGTTTTTTGTGTACAAATTCGGTTTATTATTGTATTTTCTTGAATTAACATTCAAGTAATGAAAAAAAAGTTTACAGCGGAGTGTTATTGGAAATGTTTTCCCAATTGAGTTTTTGACCGTAACTTCTTCAACTTAAATGAAATGGCAAATGGACTGCTACATACTTTATCAAACACCACAATAAAACATGAGGAAATAAATCTGCATCGGATAAAAGCTTATGAACGTGAGAAAAAATTACCTTCCCTGGCGGGGGGCCGGGAGGTTTTTTGTACCCCTTGGTAACCTATTAAGCTTAAGCTTGAAATGGAGGTACGGGTCTGGAGTGTTACTAGACTTTGGCGGATGCCTTAAGGAGGACTTCCCTTTTAATCTATATATATAGACAATGCTTAAAATTAGCAAGGAGAAGCGATGCCTTTCTACACAAGGCCCAATAGTAAAAACCTTCTTTAGAAAGCATGAGGGAGCTTCATGAGATATGGAAGCCCTTGTGATTTTTGGATCAGAGATTTAGGCATATAGGCCAGAGTGCTACTAAGCAAAGGCCCTAATAAAGAGATCACAAGTCAGAACAAGAAGAACGGAGAATAGCTCCGCCCACATTAAAAAGCAAACTTATTTCTGTCGCTCTACGACACGCAGGTACGCTATTAAGTAAAGGCTCTAGTGAGGAGATATCATAAGCCAAGAAAGGAAGAACGGAGAATAGCTCCGCCCACTTTAAGATTAGACTTATGTCTGTCGCCCTACGACACTCAGGTACACAAGTAAAGAAAACATAAAAGGCGACGAGGGCAAACCATCACTAAGATAAATGCGGGTAATTAGAGCTTGGAGAGCCATAGGGGTCTCACACATTTACTAAGATATATATATTAAAACTCGAGACGATTCGGGCCTCCATATAATAACGCAGGTCACTCGGGCGCCTCGACTGGAGGAAGGTGGAGCCCTTCGCACATCGAGTAACGGCTTGCTTCTGGGTCATTTACTTATTCGTGAGGGCCTCCAGGAGTGCTTCTTCCGCCGCGCGATCTGCTGCTGTCGGGATTATGACCTCATTGTCGTAGACCCGGCCGCTGATAGAGACTGTCTCCATTGCGTTTCCTCCCTCCTCCTCTCGGTCGTCGTCCGACTGGTCGACGGGAGAGACTGCGCGAAGACGTTTTCTCGCAGGTGGACGATCGAAGCTTGGCTCTGCATGGTGATGCACGATTTGCGGTGTCCCCTTATACGCCGGGAATTTTAGATTCACCGTTTTGGACTTCGATTCTTGTTCCTTAAACGTCTCGCTGATGTAGTCTGTCCTCTCATCATACTTTGTATCTGGCAGACCTCCGATTGGCACCAAGCTGAAGAACTCTTCTTGAAACCTCGCGACCGCCACATCAATCATTGCGACGATGCGGGGCGCCAAGGTGAATCCGTCTTGCGTGGTGTACGCCAGTCTCTCAGCTTTGTTGGTGGTTGTGATAAAGTGCATTAGCGTACAGAAGAATAAGTTGTCGCGAAGCGAGGTCTGTCCAAAGAAGCGGTCCGACACGATACGTGCGTATGGAACGAGAGACGGCAGGGGATCGGGAAGGGTGGTCGGAGCTTGTTTCCATAGAGTCAGCACACTGATAACGTGCGCCCACGACATAAAAATCGTGCGGGTCAGTGTGGTATCGGCAAGCGTCGGGATCGTAGTTCGAAGGTATTTCGCAACCTTCACGGCCGACGCTACAGCTGACATCTTTGCCCAGCCCAAGCGCACGACCAAATGAACTCCAACCTCCGAACCGAATTTGTTGTGGGCTTCATTGTTCAGCGTTGCCCATTCAACGGAGGCAGCCAGCACCGCAACCGATGGTGCCACGGAGAATGCTTCATTGATGAAGATTTCGATGAATCTTTGAGAGGGTACGTGTGGGAACCCGTAGGTGTCTCCGCAGGTCTTAAAGGATGCGGTCGTCTTTTTAGTTCGACGTGCGAGATTCCGAAGCATGCCGTAGGCGAGCAGAATCGCGTTGCATAGTACCTTGTCCTCGTCCGTGGTGTCCATGTAGCGAACGATAACTCCGTACGTGTCGTTTTTATCGTTCAACTGATCCCTGGGAGCCATTTTGTCCAGACTTTGAACGCGGAAAGCCGGAGCAAGGTCATCCTCAAAGAACGGTCGGAAAGTCAGGTAGCGTGCAGCAACCGCAGCTCTGAACGGCGGTGCGGGGTCGACTCCAAGGATCGTGCAGCCCATGTTGGTAAATATCAGGCCGAGAGCGTGCTTCGCAATGGTAGTAGGTTCCTTGTCTTTCCGCGTCCTTTTTTCCAAGTTCATGCATACCTATTTCCATAATCCAAAAAATTTTAACATTTTGGATTTTGTAATCCTTGGATTATAATAATCCAGATTATTATAAACTGTTTTCCATGCATACGGCCTCAGGGGTTGAATAGCCATGTCAGACCTTCTGTCGGCGGACCTTTGTTTTTTCCAAATTATAAGGGGGGACCCTTATGTAAAACAAAACAAAATTTTACGCGGGCCTTCGTCTTTTCTATCATAAGGGGGGGGGGCACTTATGTGAAAAAAATTTTCCGCTTTAGGCGGGCGTCTGTACTTTTTTCTTGCATACTAAAAACCCCTGCTTACATAGAGGTACGAAAAAAGGTTTTTTTAGATGCGGTATTAATCATAAAAAATTCAAGACACTTTGTTACACGAAAGTTTGTTACACGACATTTTGTTACAAGGGCTTTTGTTTTTAGTGTGTTTTAACTACTGTATTTTTTGACAAAGAGTCAAGAAAGTGAGAAATTTTTACATGCGGTCATTTTCCCAAGCCGTACGACAAAAACGAATGGTACTTTTCAAATTCGATAATCTGAAGAAAAAAAAGCGCGAGGGGGCGGACCCTTCGTCCTCCTTCTCGTCGCAGAGAATAAGAGAGATTTGACCTAGATAAGCAATCAATCACGCAGGCAGCTATGTCTCTTTTTCTCTGCGGCGAGAGATGTGTGCCATTCAATAACCTAAACACAAAAAGTGCCCATTTCTGAAACCTAAACCTAAGCATATAACAAATAGTACATCATTTCATTGACTGAAACGAACAACATGATTCCAAATTCTACCGATTCAGATAAAAACTTCACAGTTCGAACAGAACTAGAAAACAAACTCCTAAAATCAAGCATCTTTTCGAATGGGAGCTGTTAAGAGTGGATCATAATTTGGATTTTTTTCTCAAACGGATGACACGTTGGCACTACTACTGTATTTAATATAAAAAAAACTTCAAAGCAAATTTAAATTATTTTATTCCTCTGTCTGTTAAGGCCTATAAGGCTGCGCACTTTTTTGCTCACCAACCGTTTTTAACCGTGAAAAAGTAAAACTAGGCCATTACAAAAGCACGCCGTGCACACTGTGTTCATTACGAAAGCACGCCGCACACTGTATAATTACCATTGACGCACTATATTGTTTCACACTATAATTTAGTTATGAAAAGTGATAATTTTTACTAAAAGAATACTTTTGGGCCATTACAAAAGAAATATATTAAAGCGACGTTTTAAATAAAGCGCATGAGCGGAGTTAAGAATTTTCCCGCGCCTCGGCGTGCATTGGTAATTATACAGTGTGCAGCGTGCGTGCACAGCGAACACAGTGTGCACGGCGTGCTTTTGTAATGGCCTAAAACTAATTTGCTCACATACAGTTAAAAATTTACTCACATACGGCTAATTTTTAGGGTTGAAAACGGTAGCTCAGCAAAACAGTGCGCAGCCTAACAAAAGACACTTGAGCCAACACCCAATATGAATGGTTTACTTAAGCAAATTAGTAAATCACAGAAAAAAGTTTTTCGGTGTTAACCAAGTGTGGTTAGACTTGCCAATGTGAATTAGTAAATAACAGAAAAAATTTTCGGTGTTAAATCAAGTCTCATGTTACACCGTGGCACTCCGTGGCATTTATGCTAATGGCTGTCTGTTAAGAGGAGGTTTGAGATTTACCATGTTTGCATGATACACTATTCATGTGCATTATACGGCCGTTACAGAATTACACCGTGGGCACTGTACACCGTACAAATGTACACCGTACACTGCGGCCGTTACAGAATTACACCGTGCAAAAAAAAAGCGTCTGCTAAGTCGATGTTTTTCTCTCTGAACTGGTAAAAGAACCCTTCTGGACCTTTCGCGTCGTACGGCCTCGTTAGCTAAGCCGTACGGCCTCGTAAGCTAAGCCGTACGGCCTCGTTAGCTAAGCCGTACGGCCTCTTTATCGTAAACTTTTACTAAGCCTAAGCGTTTTTTAATGTAAAAATAACTTTTTTGATGTAAAATTAATGTTAAAAAAATAGCAACGCGTTTGTCCGGTGAACGGAAAAAGTGCCCAAAAAACTTTATGTAAGTGTGCACGGTGTAATTCTGTAACGGCCGCAGTGTACGGTGTACATTTGTACGGTGTACAGTGCCCACGGTGCCCACGGTGTAATTCTGTAACAGCCCATTATACTAAGTTTTAGTGCAAATACTTTCTTCTATTTCTATAATTTCCCACAACATGAGGATAAGATATATTTACTTTGTGTGCATTATTATAGTCTATTCCAACCAAAACTTTGAGAAACCTCGGCACTACTGCAGTTTGATTGGCAGCGCTGGTTGGCTTTAAACACTACCGTTTCGAAAAATTTCGGCTCTAACCATTTATGGGCATAATAGACGAAAAATGGCGGCTCTTATATACTCATGGACATACAAGACGCCAGACATTGCAGAATAGAATTTTTTTGATACGGTCTCGTTAGCCTAACCCGTACGGCTTCGTTAGCGTAAACTTTCGCCTAAGCCTAAGTGTTTTTTTAATGTAGAAATAATTTTTTTAACTTGTGAAATTGTTCAGTCCGGCAGGCTGAACTGAATCGGCTGGCTGAGAATTAGAATATCATTTCGTTCATCACTTCTATATATCATTTCGTTCATCACTTCTAACAGACCACTCAAGAGTAGGGTGAAAATGCTAGACTGAATAGTTTGGCGAGAGTTCGGATTCGCTGGGATGGATGGATGGATTTTTGCACATTTTTTTTTACATCAAAGTTATTTTACATTAAAAACGCTTAGGCTTAGGAATACGATTACGCTAACGAGGCCGTACGGCTTAGGCAAACGAGACCGCATAAGAAAATTTCTCATATTATTAATTTTTGTCAATTCAATATTTTAATTGAGCAACGCCGTGTTTTAGGCCAGCCGATTCAGCCGAGCCAACCGGTTGTGCAGAGCCAGCCAGTCGATTCAGTTGAGCCTGCCGGACTCTAAAATTTCACAGGTATTTTTTAATGTAAATTTTTTTTTATTTGAAAAAAATTGTTTCTGTAATGTTTTTCAAGAACCGGAGTCTCTGATGCTCAAAATGATCACCCTTTGACGAAAATTTTCCAAACCGTATTTTTTTAAAGCCAATGCACTTCACTTGGTCACAGGTCACTTTTCACTGATTTTTTCGCTTAGGCTTAGGTAAATTGTATTGTACGAGGTCGTATAGAACAATTGACACTTTTTTACTTTATGCACACCCCCCTACCAGAGGTTCCATGAGTCATACGTCTGACTTATTTACATTTATCAAAAAATTATTTTTACATTAAAAAATTATTATTTTCTTAAAAAAACGCTCAGGCTTAGGAAAAAGTTTACGCTAACGAGGCCGTACAGCTTAGGCTAACAAGACCGTATCAAAAAATGCCACTCTTATCTGACCCAATTGAACCTCTGGTTCATAGCTCACCAAGCTTGTTAAATTTCCGGTCGCCAGCTTGATCTAGAATTTTTTATTAGTAATGAAAGTATTAAAAAACGTTGATATAAAAACTGGTACTTTTTCGGTTCATCGGGCTTTTGCGTCGCGGTCGCGTCGCGGCCCTCGGCCTCGTTAGCTAAGCCGTACGGCCTCGTTAGCTAAGCCGTTCGGCCTCGTTAGCTAAGCCGTTCGGCATCGTTAGCGTAAACTTTTCCTAAGCCTAAGCGTTTTTTAATGTAAAATAATTTTAATTCCACGGTTCAATCCGGTTTAAGCGACGCGAAGGGGGCCGCGACGCGACCGCGACGCAAAAGCCCGATGAACCGAAAAAGTGCCAAAAAACTATGTGTTTCTAAGTTAACAAAGACGTTGATATCAGTTTAATCCAGTCTAATTGAGAAAATTGACAGCTGTTTTCAGCTATTTTTCACTGTTTTTTCGCCTTAAGATTAGGCAAAGGTTACGCTAACGAGGCCGCACGGCTTAGGCTAACGAGACTTCAATGAAAAAAAAGGGAGTTTTACGTAACTCAGTGAATTTCTCGGGCGGTAGTGCAGATTAATTGCTAAGCATTTCCGACTGAGCTAGGCCTATGAACTTAACTTTTTTGTATACATTCAACGTGAAGTAAGCGATGTAATTTTATTCAGTTTTCGGCACTTTCTCAGTTTAAAAAAAAAGAAATTTTTGAAAGAAAATAGAAATTTTCACAGTCGTTTAATTTGTGAAATTAAAAGAAGGCGTTTCTGTATATGAATAGAAACATTTTAAGATCAACGAAAGAGTTTAGATAGGGGATGTTTGACAGTTTGATAGGGGATGTTTGACAGTTTGAAAAAATATCGGATGTTTTTTGGTCACTTGGATGGAGCATTTTATGTTTCCAAAAAAAAGCTGCAGGTATGTCAAGATTGCCTTTTTCCCAGAGCCGTCTAATGCTTTACAAACGCCGCGTGTATTTTTTCGTACAACGCCTGCTTTTCCATTCGAGTTTTATGGAAGAATATAGTTTATCGAAGTGGCACTGTTCCCCCTACCAGAGGTTCAATTGGGTCAGATGAGAGTGGCATTTTTTTGATACGGTCTTGTTAGCCTTATCTGTACGGCCTCGTTAGCGTAAAAGCCTGAGCGTTTTTTAATGTAAAAATGTTTTTTTAAAGGTAAACTTAATTTTTTGGTAAATGTAATCAAGTCAGACGTATGACCAATGGAACCTCTGGTAGGGGGGTCCATAAACGCAAACAATGCCATCGAAGTTAACAATAAGATTCTTGAAAGTTATTTTAGTATCCGCCGTGGTCCTCCCCTCCCAGTGAACTCGATATTGCCCAAGTGTACCGTGCCCCGTCAGTCGACAAAAACTGCTGTATTAGTGAAAGTTTCTCTTCATTTCATCACCAATTTTGGGAGAATTTTCTTTCAAACGTTCTCAAATAAAAAAAAAAGATCAGTATCAAAACTTTAAAAAAACAACTTCAAAATCGCTCAAAATAGCGCTAGTTTTGGGAAGGTTAGTTTAAGAGGTCGGTAGGTCAGTCGCGAAAAAAAAGGAAATTTTCAATGTAATCTATAAATGCTATGAATGTACTACAATTTGCTTCAATGCAGATCGTTGTCGAATATTTAACTTCAAAAGACTCTTTACAGAGCTTGAATGCAAAAGAATGGATGAGGTAGAAGCTGGCATCAAGCCGTCTCCGAGAAAGATACAGAACGTGAAAGAACGCGAGAGACATGAAAAGGGTCTTTGGGCGCAGTTCAGAGATTCTCCCGGTTCGGATGCTGCTCTTAACCCACTATTCCAACATATTGTCATCTATTGTTTATCATAGAAGCAAATTTGCTAGGAGCCTATCTAAATTTGACTCGAAGTACTGAGAAGTAAGTGAGCGTCTTCAACCTTATATAGGTAACCCTTAGAGAAGAGGAACCTTATATAGGTAACCCTTAGAGAAGAGGAACCTTATATAGGTAACCCTTAGAGAAGAGGAACCTTATATAGGTAACCCTTAGAGAAGAGGAACCTTATATAGGTAACCCTTAGAGAAGAGGAACCTTATATAGGTAACCCTTAGAGAAGAGGAACCTTATATAGGTAACCCTTAGAAAAGAGGAACCTTATATAGGTAACCCTTAGAAAAGAGGAATGTCCTCAGAAAGAAACCAACAGTTCTCTTCGAGAAAGGAGAAGAAATTAATGTTGAGAACTTTCATGGCGATCCTTCCATAGAATAAAGGGAGATTAAGAATGAATGGAAGTATAAATGACAATAAAGGGAGATTAAGAATGAATGGAAGTATAAATGACAATAAAGGGAGATTAAGAATGAATGGAAGTATAAATGACAATAAAGGGAGATTAAGAATGAATGGAAGTATAAATGACAATAAAGGGAGATTAAGAATGAATGGAAGTATAAATGACAATAAAGGGAGATTAAGAATGAATGGAAGTATAAATGACAATAAAGGGAGATTAAGAATGAATGGAAGTATAAATGACAATAAAGGGAGATTAAGAATGAATGGAAGTTTAAATGACAATAAAGGGAGATTAAGAATGAATGGAAGTATAAATGACAATAAAGGGAGATTAAGAATGAATGGAAGTATAAATGACAATAAAGGGAGATTAAGAATGAATGGAAGTATAAATGACAATAAAGGGAGATTAAGAATGAATGGAAGTATAAATGACAATAAAGGGAGATTAAGAATGAATGGAAGTATAAATGACAATAAAGGGAGATTAAGAATGAATGGAAGTATAAATGACAATAAAGGGAGATTAAGAATGAATGGAAGTATAAATGACAATAAAGGGAGATTAAGAATGAATGGAAGTATAAATGACAATAAAGGGAGATTAAGAATGAATGGAAGTATAAATGACAATAAAGGGAGATTAAGAATGAATGGAAGTATAAATGACAATAAAGGGAGATTAAGAATGAATGGAAGTATAAATGACAATAAAGGGAGATTAAGAATGAATGGAAGTATAAATGACAATAAAGGGAGATTAAGAATGAATGGAAGTATAAATGACAATAAAGGGAGATTAAGAATGAATGGAAGTATAAATGACAATAAAGGGAGATTAAGAATGAATGGAAGTATAAATGACAATAAAGGGAGATTAAGAATGAATGGAAGTATAAATGACAATAAAGGGAGATTAAGAATGAATGGAAGTATAAATGACAATAAAGGGAGATTAAGAATGAATGGAAGTATAAATGACAATAAAGGGAGATTAAGAATGAATGGAAGTATAAATGACAATAAAAACATGAATATTCCATATTCGAGAGTGACATTAATTGAAGATTTGGTTATTAAAACAGTGTAAAGTGTTTCGTTGGATTTCCTCATAACTAGAACAGATTTTTAAATCAATTTTAACTTGAGAAAAAAAAATTAATTTAATTTTTTTAAAAACATTTCCGACTAATTCAAAGTTCTACGGTTTAAATGTGTTCTCTGCACAGACCGGGAACTTTGGAGACTACAAATTTTTTCGGAAACTGAATTATTATTTTCTTCTCTCAAAAAATCTCGAAGTAATTTCATGTAGAAACGCTACGACTTCGCTATCTGAAAGGGATATCAGATAGTTCAGCTCTATTGAAAAGTTAGTTTGATTTTTGACTTTTAAAAAGTTTTGTAAACAATCCTTTACTGCCTTAAAACTTAGAAGTTAGAATTCAAAGAGTTTCATAGAGGAAGGTTTTAATGCTTTGTAACTGGCCCGGAGATAACGCTTCGCTAGGCAATTTTCCAATACAAAAAGGTCAATTTTAATATTCGAACAAAAGTTGATATTATTGCAGAAATACTCGCTTCAATGGAACCGTCTTACAGGGAACTTGATTTGACCGACCGCCAGTTATCATTAATCGATATGAAGGTCGAAAAACATTTGAAATGAAAGCGCTGTTTATTCGAAATTTGTTTCTTTCAATTCTTCGCATTTACTGATTTTGGTCTTATTCTAGCTCAATGCGTTTCAACTAGAGCAGGCGAAAAATATTGAAACAAGCAACTGTCTAATACTTTTTTCCATAGTGTTCCCGCCAGCAGTGGGATTATCACTGCATAGAAGACCTATACTAGGAAGAAAAACTAGTTTCATGATTTGAGGTTTTAGTGTACAAAATTTAATAATTGAAAGATATAATGGAAAGAATTAGTCACCGAATATCGGAACAGAGGATTGCCAACAAACTATAGGATGCACTGTGAATATTCATTCGAATTACCAAGTGAAGCTGAGGACAAACAAGTTGAATCTACCATCTGTTGAATCCGTTAAAACGGCCATAGGTAAACTACAAACTGGCCGAAATTTCTACCGTTTTTCTTTGTGATTTTCTAGGGCGACCGACCTACCGACCCTCTCCCTCACTCAAAAAGGCGACCGACCTACCGACCCTCTCCCTCACTCAAAAAGGCGACCGACCTACCGACCCTCTCCCTCACTCAAAAAGAATGTATCACAGTTTTCACACCTGAAATTGAAAGAGAAAAATCTTTTTTCCCCTTTATAAACAGAACTTCTCATTACCCACAACTCAGTCTCAACCGGTTTTGTGAAGTTTAGAGGTATTTTTTTTGACTACTTTAGCGATCGGCCTATTGAAAAATCAAGACATACCCATGCGGGCGATCGACCTACCAACCTCAGCATTAATCTCTTAAAAAAACAACATTTTTTCAAGGTTTTAAAGATGTTTAGACGTAACTAAGCAAAAAAAAGGTGTTTTAAGGGGAGTTACATTTTTCAATAACTCTGGCGATCGACCTATGCAACAATCAACACTTAGTTCACCTATGAAAATTTGCAGAGGAAGGACTTTTTGCAGATTCGCACGCAGTACGAGTTTGCATTGCGGGAAAGAATCCTAGTGAGCAGAGCTGATGAAATTCTTCCTCTGTTCGCTCTTGATGACAAGAAGGATCCTCATGAAGCTGTACAGGCTTTGCAGCTCCCCGTATGTAATCTATTCAATTTCTCTTGATGACAAGAAGGATCCTCATGAAGCTGTACAGGCTTTGCAGCTCCCCGTATGTAATCTATTCAATTTCTCTTGATGACAAGAAGGATCCTCATGAAGCTGTACAGGCTTTGCAGCTCCCCGTATGTAATCTATTAAATTTCTCTTGATGACAAGAAGGATCCTCATGAAGCTGTACAGGCTTTGCAGCTTCCCGTATGTAATCTATTCAATTTCTCTTGATGACAAGAAGGATCCTCATGAAGCTGTACAGGCTTTGCAGCTCCCCGTATGTAATCTATTCAATTTCAGTATCGCCTTTTTCCAAAATTTTGAACATGACAGAGCATTGAAATAGAAAAAGGTTTATTAAAGAAGTCAGTTGCTGCGTACGTCGAAGCTCATCTCGTATGTTGGAAGCGACACCTCAGCCAGCAAGATTGGTTGGTGCTTCTTTTTTTTGACGTATTGGAAATAACCCGTTTGAAGACAAAAAACTGGGTTTGAAGGATGAATAAGCAATTGTTAATCTAACCTTTTCTTATACATGCATTATCTCTCTTTCGCTCTTTCTCTTTTGCAGTATAAAATCAATGTCGCTTCAAATCATCTTTTGGGGTTTATTGTTCCCATATTTGAATCGAAACAAATATTATTTCTTAGGTTATCTATGCCTGTAATTAAACGTCCACCAAATAAATGTGGAAGGTTAATAAAACAAGTCCACTCAAATATAGATGACACCTCCACCCAAAAATGTCTTCTTTCTCTTTTTTCTTTCATTTTTCTTTATCTGTTTGTTGTACTTTCTTTTGTTTAATCTTTCTTTCAATTTTTCGGCACCACTTTACTTGACTCGTTCCTTTACATGACTCGTTCCTTTACTTGACTCGTTCCTTTACTTGACTCGTTCCTTTACTTGACTCGTTCCTTTACTTGACTCGTTCCTTTACTTGACTCGTTCCTTTACTTGACTCGTTCCTTTACTTGACTCGTTCCTTTACTTGACTCGTTCCTTTACTTGACTCGTTCCTTTACTTGACTCGTTCCTTTACTTGACTCGTTCCTTTACTTGACTCGTTCCTTTACTTGACTCGTTCCTTTACTTGACTCGTTCCTTTACTTGACTCGTTCCTTTACTTGACTCGTTCCTTTACTTGACTCGTTCCTTTACTTGACTCGTTCCTTTACTTGACTCGTTCCTTTACTTGACTCGTTCCTTTACTTGACTCGTTCCTTTACTTGACTCGTTCCTTTACTTGACTCGTTCCTTTACTTGACTCGTTCCTTTACTTGACTCGTTCCTTTACTTGACTCGTTCCTTTACTTGACTCGTTCCTTTACTTGACTCGTTCCTTTACTTGACTCGTTCCTTTACTTGACTCGTTCCTTTACTTGACTCGTTCCTTTACTTGACTCGTTCCTTTACTTGACTCGTTCCTTTACTTGGCTCGTTCCTTTACTTGACTCGTTCCTTAAACGTACGACTTCGTTAGCTAAAATTTTGCCGAAGCCTTACCGAAGAAATCAGTGTAAACAAACCGACCCTTATCAAGTAAAGTGCGGCCCCAAGGGGTTAAATGGTCTAGTCTTGCCTTCTTATGAAATCCCTCTGTTTCGAACCCCAGCGTTTATCTGCTTCCCTTTCGAAGGCAAAATCATATTTTAGACTCTTTTCCTCGAAAGAAATTTTTTGCCACTCACGGTGTCCGTTCACGCAAATATTCGTTTTCGGCGGGCCTCTGCATCTATCTCGGACATATTATAAAACTCCTGTTCACGCAAATATTCGTTTTCGGCGGGCCTCTGCATCTATCTCGGACATATTATAAAACTCCTGTTCACGCAAATATTCGTTTTCGGCGGGCCTCTGCATCTATCTCGGACATATTATAAAACTCCTGTTCACGCAAATATTCGTTTTCGGCGGGCCTCTGCATCTATCTCGGACATATTATAAAACTCCTGGCGGCCTCAAGTTAAATTTTGTTGAAAATTTGTAAGAAAGATCGAACAAAAAGAAAATAGTACAAAAAATGAAAGGAAAATAATTGGTGGAAGTGTCAACATTATATGGTTAACTTGTATGATGGAAGTGTCGACATTGTTTGGTGGACGTTCCACAATTATTTTATTGACGTATAATAAATATTTCCTCGATTCTTCGGAGGGCTTGAAGCGAGCTTTGTTACTCTCATTATTGATTGTTTTAGCTTTGGGAGCACCCTCTACATTCCTATACTGCATTCTTCTGTGACATCCAGGGCCTAAGGCTTTCTTATGTTTGGGGAAGGTTCTGGGCAGCAAATTTTGAGCGCATAGTTCTATCATTATCAGGGTTTTTCTTTCAACCGAACTGCGGGTGAAAAAAATCTATGCGCTCTTCAAAAAGTGCGTAAAACGTTCAAATCTATGCACTCGAAAGAAGAAATTTTATTTTCAACTAGGAAAACTCCAAATCTTGGAAGAAAAAAATCCCAAACTCTTTTGAACTCTGGGAATCTATGCGCTCGATTAAAATTATGCGTGTGGTAAGAAACACCCTGATCATTATTGTTATGAAGTAGAGCAAAAAATACTTTTGTGGCTCTAGATCAGAAGTGTTAGAAGTATAATTGTAGAGCGTGATTAATTAAAATTCTATTGTTGGAACTCTGATAATTCTACGAAGATCAAGAAACTTTTGCATAACAGGGAGAAGGAATCGGAAGAATCGCGGAATTTGCTCGAATTCAACCAACAGAAGGAAGCGAATTTGATTAGAAGCATTCAAGAAAAAAATACAAAAATCGCAGCACTACAAGCCCTTGGTTTGTGTTTTTTTTTCTTGTGTTACCTTCTGATCTAGAGATCTAGAAAACAAAGAATAATTTAACTCAGTGGGAGTTTATTCAATTTCAGAGTTTTTCCCCTTTTTCAGTTAGTGTACAACGTTTACTCATACAGAAATGAAGTGTCGTCAAGACTCTCCTCCATATACATAGTACAGTGTGCCCAGTATACATCAAAAGTATTGCATACAAATTTCGAGTAATTTTTAATACCTGAACTAAAGTTTTTCCTCAAACAAGTGTGGGACATTGAAGAGCTATGAGAAAAGTTTCAATTTCAGTAAAACAAAGAGCCGAACTGACTCCAGAGGCGGTAGCGGCCATAAAGTATGTGAATTTCGCTATTGAGAGACCCTCAATGGAAATTAAGTTGTAGAGAGAGATATCAAGAACATATATTTTAAAAGATACGGTTCAGCGGGACTTGAAATCTAGAAGGTTTTTTTTTTAAAATCTGTATCGCTTCCTCTTCTCGATGCAACTTCTTCCTCGCTGTCCTTCGAAAAAAATTTCTGAATACACTTGATCATTGCTCACCAAACTTGTAAAATTTCTTCCCTGAAATTTCCCCGATCCCTGAAATTTCTCTCGGTCGCCCGCCCGATCCCTAAAATTTCTCTCGGTCGCCCGCCCGATCCCTGAAATTTCTCTCGGTCGCCCGCCCGATCCCTGAGAAAAATTACAATTGGTAAAGAAAATCTAACAAAAGCTGATAATGAAAAAATTTCGTAAGTGAGAGAATATCGACTGTTAAACTCCGGAATTTCGTTTACTTTGTCTCTCCCACACACCCTTCCCCCTCCGTTAGCTCGGTCACCCACCCGAGAAAATTTTTTCAAAATACATCATGGTGAGCTATGCTATTGATCTTGCTTCGAGTTTTACTCTTTGTTTTTCGAGTGGAAGAAGAAATGACCGCAAAAGAAGATATGAGTGAGTTGTACGTGAATAGCAGTTTGGTACTGAGCAAGAATAAGTTGAGGAAGGCTGCCCGAAGAAAGGAATCAGATGATTTATCATCTGAAGAGTCCTCTCCGGTTTCTTTTGCTTCAACACTCACATCGGCATCTTCTCATCAAACAACTTCACAAGAATTCACGGTTATTCAATATTCTCATCACCGTATGTCGTTGATTCTCCACCACATCCAAGGGTTTACCGCATCCGGTTGATGGATCGGAAAAAAGGGGCAGACTATTCGTGGATTTTAGTAACGTCGAATTGTCAATTGAAAAGGCAGTAACCGATACGAGCTAGCATTAGGCCTGTAATAATTATGAGGCGATCGAATCGCAAAAAATCGGGCATCAAGAAATCACAAGACAACGCATAAGGGCGAACAAGCGGAGGAAAATGATGAGACCGGAGAAAATTAGTGGCCTTCGAAATACTTGTAAAGGTCATGCGTCGCTTTCTCTGTTCAGTCAAAGAAGTCATCGGAAAGTAGTGAAGAGGACGATGATGACTTCTTGGAGGGATGTGCCAAGTTTGGGTGACTTGTTTTCTTTCCCATTAGCTCCCAATCATTTCATATACTGGCTACAAATTTTCGTTCCTCTGCTCTATAATGATCTTCTTCTTCTTCTTCTTCTTCCTCGCGCTTGTTCTATAATGATCAAATAGCTAAAATTCTCTTTTTATTTTTTCTCAAACTTTTGGTCTCTGCAAGGTCTCCTTTTATCTCATAATTTGTTTTGTTTTTATTTACACACGTCTTTATTAAGAACCAGTCTCGTCTTTATTAAGTCTCGTCTTTATTTATGCAATTTCAAACACTTATAATATTCGTGGTACTGATGTAATACGAGAGAGCGTAGAGACACGGGCATTTAGAATATTATTGTAATGGTATGATCTCAAAGTGTTTCAATCTTTCTAGTCAGTTTTTGAATATGCAGACGGCTTTGAATTGCTGTATTTGTGCACGATAAAGCTCTTCGTCACCTTTTACTGTCAATTATTCCATACAAGTTTTTTTCTCTTCATCTTCGTAATGAAAGTTATTGAAGCGGAGTTTTGCAGGTTTTAAGGATTCACGATGGATTGGAAGAAAAAATGACCGCATAAAGCGGAAATATTTATATTCAAAAGCAGCGCCTCAGGGACAAGAGAGAAAGTTGTTCAAGGGTTTGCCCTTAAAATTAACAAAAGATACACTCCGGAGTACGAAACTGCCTTCTTCTGAAGAGCTTTAACATTACAAACCAAACATGTTGAAAGAAACGCGTAATTAGCTGACTGTTCTAAGTTGTCCATTCATTGTTTACCCAGTCTCCGGTATTATTATAATGTGGATGTTATTATTGAATCAGGTTCGAGTTTGTATATAGATTTTTAAACTTGTACCTTTCTCAAACTATTACTGAACGGTTTTGGATGTTCCAATAACTTCAACTCTAAACGCTGTCAATGGTTCATGTTCATACGAGTAGCTTCTCTAACTTGTTGTGTTAAGAAACATTTATAAATTGATTCGGAAAATTCGAACTGGAGGTTTCACCTCTTGTGAGAAATCATTTTTTCTTAAACTCTCGTTGAAATGAAACGTGGGAGTAAGCACGAGCTGTTTCAGAAAAAGGATAGTGAGGGAATGTATGTTGTATTAAATGTGATTCGTCTCCAGTTGTTTCTTCTTCCATATCATTCCATTCTCTCTGAGCAATGTTTTAATTTCTGTGATACAAGTTGTCATTGATGTTCATTCTAGTGTTCTGTGAGTAATTCCTGTGTGATTAAGAATGGAGTCAATGACGAATTCAAGAACTTTTCCTGAGAATATGTATAACTCAGTAGATCGGTTTGACTATGCCTGCGACAGCATCAGTAAATTTTGACTTCTTGTTGTTCAGTGAACACTTGATCATCGAGTCACAAAGTTATTCGTTGTCAATAATTAATTTTAGTGTTATTTCGAACAATAGGGAGAGGTTCTGGTACAAGTTTAATCAGACAGAAAACGATGGATACATTTAAATTGAGCATTATTTTAAAAAAGGATACGTCATTAGAGCAGAACTATTCACAGGCGTCAGTAAAAATCGTTTGTATGTGGGAACTGTAATACATACTATGATGGAAAGCTTAGTGTTGAGCATAAAGCTGATTAGCATGAATGAATCAGACAATAAGGCAAACAATCTGAAATGAAACCGTCCTGGACCTGAGATATTAGAAAAATGAGATAAGTGTTCGCGAGCTCGCACTTCGGAATGTTATGGAATTTAAGGCAACTAAGTAGCGATACTTTTTACAACAGAAATGAATTGACAAATTTCTGTTTTTAGAGTAGCACAACAAAAAACTAAATCATATACTACTGAGGTTAAAACGTCTTAGTTTTAATAAAACGTTGGGGTTAAGGTCCGTCAGAACTGGATGTCGAGCATTTTCACTATACAAAAATCTTGCGCTTATATTTTTGAGTTAGAAAATTATAACAAAAATATGCGATCAAACTAATGGGGAGGAATTATTCAAAAACTTTTTTTTAATCGCAGTCAGCACTTCATGTTTGAATGGGATATCAATTCACCGCTGCCCTAACTAAATGATATCCTCCCTTTATCTCTCCAATGCTAAATGTTCTTTCCCCTTTTTTCTTGATTCCTATACTGAGAGAGATTCGGCCTATCGCAGAATCGCCACTTCAAAACACATCTCGCAGATTTGTGTAAGTTCGAGGTTGAGCGGCAAACCAAGGCTCTTGAGTGCAACGCCATAGCTGCTTATTCCTCTTTTTGAGCCTCTTCATTTCTAAAACTCTCCGAACAACGTTATCGATGTTTCACTGCGTATATAGCTATATTCGACGGATAGATGAAGAATGGAATACGCATAACATGTGCCTCTTTGGACCTGAGTTGAGACTGTTCTGATATACTTCGATCGGCAGAGCTCATTTTCCTCTCCCCAGCGTGCAGCAGCGGTAGACATCACGCATGCCTTGCTCATTTCGGATGGGCTCACCCATCGCATTCAGTCTTGAATGGAGAACTTCCGCCATAACTTCACTCGCTGTCGTCTGCCGAATTATGATCTACGAAAAGAACAGGGATGAGTTATTCATTCAGAATGAGTTCTCCAATCTACTGAGAATTGAAAAATATGTTTTCCTATAACTCTTTCATTTGTGTTACCCAAAATGTAGAAATTCAGCATCTAATGAAATGAAATGTTAAAGCGCGAAGAGGTGGTTTAAAAATGATGTCTTATTCAAGGAAACAGTAGCCTCTCACCACTAATAACAGAGGTGGTTTAAAAATGATGTCTTATTCAAGGAAACAGTAGCCTCTCACCACTAATAACAGAGGTGGTTTAAAAATGATGTCTTATTCAAGGAAACAGTAGCCTCTCACCACTAATAACAGAGGTGGTTTAAAAATGATGTCTTATTCAAGGAAACAGTAGCCTCTCACCACTAATAACAGAGGTGGTTTAAAAATGATGTCTTATTCAAGGAAACAGTAGCCTCTCACCACTAATAACAGAGGTGGTTTAAAAATGATGTCTTATTCAAGGAAACAGTAGCCTCTCACCACTAATAACAGAGGTGGTTTAAAAATGATGTCTTATTCAAGGAAACAGTAGCCTCTCACCACTAATAACAGAGGTGGTTTAAAAATGATGTCTTATTCAAGGAAACAGTAGCCTCTCACCACTAATAACAGAGGTGGTTTAAAAATGATGTCTTATTCAAGGAAACAGTAGCCTCTCACCACTAATAACAGAGGTGGTTTAAAAATGATGTCTTATTCAAGGAAACAGTAGCCTCTCACCACTAATAACAGAGGTGGTTTAAAAATGATGTCTTATTCAAGGAAACAGTAGCCTCTCACCACTAATAACAGAGGTGGTTTAAAAATGATGTCTTATTCAAGGAAACAGTAGCCTCTCACCACTAATAACAGAGGTGGTTTAAAAATGATGTCTTATTCAAGGAAACAGTAGCCTCTCACCACTAATAACAGAGGTGGTTTAAAAATGATGTCTTATTCAAGGAAACAGTAGCCTCTCACCACTAATAACAGAGGTGGTTTAAAAATGATGTCTTATTCAAGGAAACAGTAGCCTCTCACCACTAATAACAGAGGAAGCATATAAGAATGTGAAACAAATAGGTTTTGTTCAAAGAGCTCTGGCTCAAAGAGAAAAAACAACCTAATTACGGTATGAATTTTCACAAGAATCCACTTCAAAATTATCGAAGTCTGAAGTTTACCTGGGTTTCGTCTTTGAGTAGAAACTTGATCGTCTTATTCGGGAAGTAGCGAAGCTGAAGTTGCAAAAAAAAAAACCTTTTTGAATGAAAATCTGTTCACTATTTCTTGTAATTTAGCTCTGTACGGTAGAGTATTGTTTAAGAAACCTTATATATTATGTGTGTATTCAATCTCATTTCGACAATAAATTGAAAATTTTCCCTGATTTGCTGGTCTCCATCAGGAGTTAAATGAGCATGAAAGGCCCCCTCTGTCGGCATGTCTATGTTTTTTTTCAAATAACAAGGGAGGAATAGTATGTGAAAAGAAAGGAATACTTTTCGTAGTTTTCTGTTTTTTAGAAGAAAAAAAGGGGGAACCGAGAAACGAACCTGCAACAACAAAAGGTCAAGTTAATTTTGCAAAACTTTTTTTTCTTCTACCGCGGGTCTCTGTTTGAAAAATCGTAAGGTGGACCTTTATGTGAAAATATCTTTTCCGCCTTTGGCGGGCGTCTGTACCTTTTTCTTGCACACTATAAAACCCCTGGTCTTCATCTTTTTAACCTTTGACTAACTGTGCGAAAGACTAAGATCAACGAAATAAAATATAGGAATTGTCCAGAAAAGTGTATTGAGAGCAAAATGTTCTCCGATATCTCAATTTTTCACCCATACAATGGATAAATTCACCCAATGAAGAAGATTAACAAATATTGGGTTTTACTTGCATGAATATGACACTACCCACTATTGCGATGCATACTAGCAGAGACACAGGCAGCATGAATATGACACTACCCACTATTGCGATGCATACTAGCAGATACATAGGCAGCATGAATATGACACTACCCACTATTGCGATGCAGACTAGCAGAGACATAGGCAGCATGAATATGACACTACCCACTATTGCGATGCATACTAGCAGAGACATAGGCAGCATGAATATGACACTACCCACTATTGCGATGCACACTAGCAGAGACATAGGCAGCATGACTATGACTTCTTCTTCTTCTTAGCGTTGTCCCGCGCCGGCCGAGGTCGGAGTAGGGTCCGCTGTACGGCTTCTAGCTCTCCAGAAACATCTGTCCGTTGCGTCTTCCGAGTGGAGTCTTGCAAGGCGCAGGTCTTGGTTGAGCGTATCCATATATCTTGTCTTCGGTTTGCCTCGAGGGCGTTTGCCTGGTACTTCCATGTCAAGGGCGTGTCTTGCGATGTTGGTCGCGTCTCTTCGCATCACGTGTCCATACCATCTAACTCTGCCTTCTCGCATCTTGTCTTGTATTGGGGCAACGCCGAGTCTCCCTCTCACAATCGTGTTACGCACACAATCTAGGCGAGTCAGTCCTAGTGTCCAGCGTAACATTTTCATCTCATTCGTGTGGATAATGTTCTCGGTTATACGCGCTGTAGGCCAGGTCTCCGTCGAATAGAGAAGCACGGGACGGATTGCTGTTTTATACATCTTTCCGCGTATGCCAGCTGTGATATTCCTATCACAGAGGACACCTGCAGCTTCTCTCCATTTCATCCAAGCTGCATTTACTCTTTGGCGTGCCGCTGCATTTGTTGACGTGTCTGAGGAGATGACAGAACCAAGGTACTTGAATTCGGAGGTCTTCGGGAGCGGTTCACCGCTGATGTGAACAGTTCCCGTCGTTTGCACTCCGATTTCCTGGTACTCGGTCTTCTTGATGTTGAGGCGTAAGCCATGCCTACTAAGAGCGTCATTCCATTCTTGGGTGCGTTTCTCGATTTCGGCACGTGTAGGAGCAGCAAGGAGAATGTCGTCGGCGTATGCGATGGTTGACGGAGCCGGAGTCAGTAGAGGACGCGTGACGGTATCCATAACCAAAATGAAGAGAAGGGGAGACAAAGCACTCCCTTGGTGCACTCCAACGTTTACTGCGAATGGCTCTGTGATGCCGACCGGAGTTCTGACAGTACTCTTTGAATCATCGTACATCGCCATTGTCCATCGAATGTACTCTTCAGGAACCTGATGATCGCGCAATGCATATGAAATAAGATCATGGGGGACTCTGTCGAACGCCTTTTCCAAATCGAGGTAGGTCAGATGGAGAGGTGATCTTTTCTCTGCGTGCTTCTCGACGAGTAAACGGAGTGCAAATATTGCATCTGTTGTGCCTCTTCCGTTCACAAACCCGCATTGCTGAGCTGGAATATCGACGATATCTCGTATGCGTGAATCCAGTATCCTCTCAAATATCTTCATAGTGTGGTTGAGAAGGCGTATTGGACGGTAGTTGCTGCACACTCTGGCATCGCCTTTTCCTTTGAAGACTGGAACGGTCGTGGAGTAGCGCCAGATATGTGGAATTTGGCCTTGCTTTACGATGGTGTTGAACAGGTGCACGAGATGTGCTAGTCCAACATCACCCGCAAGTTTCCAGGCTTCGGTGGCTATGTCGTCCGGTCCAGCCGCTTTCCCAGTCTTCATCTTAGAGAGTGCCTTCTTCACTTCCTCGGCCGTGATGGTTGGCACGGGTCCTTGTATGGCGTGGGAAGTAGGGATGGGAGGGTGCTCAAACTCTTGGCCGCTCATTTCTTCGAAATGTTCGCGCCACCTGTTTCTGACTTTTAAAGGGTCAGTGACGAGCTTCCCTTGTTTGTCCCTTATCGTGGCTGCTCTCTGGATGTCCAAGGTGTTGCGGTGTCGAGCCTTGGCAAGCCGATAGATGGCTTTATCGCCTCCTGGTTGGTTCATCTTCTCATAGAGATCGCGGAAGTAGGAGGCTTTTGAAACTGCGACAGCTCTTTTGGCGGCTTTCTTGGCTGAGCTGTATGCAGCGCGGTCGTCAGCCTCATTTGACGTCCTCCATCTCTTGTAGGCATTCTTTTTCGCCTTGATCGCATCCTGAACTTCGGAGGTGAAAAACCAGGTGTCTTTCTCGATTCTTGGCTTTCCGGGTTTCGTCTTTCCGAGGATGCTTGCGGCGGGTGCTCTGATGCTGTCTTCAAGAAGCTTCCAATGTTCATTTATGTCCTCTGGAAACTGCTTGTAGAGTGCAGGAGGGAGTAGATTGCGATGGATGATGTGCATGAGAGAGAGACGTTCTGCTTTCCCAGTCGAGCGCCACCATTTGACACGTGTGCATTCAGGATTACGAGAAGGCTGTTTCTTCGACTTCAATACGCTGTAGTCCATAAAGAGAGGGTGGTGCTGAGATGCAACATGGTCTGATGGAATGACCTTTGCATCTTTCGCGTTCCGCAGCTTTGCTCTCAGGATTAACCAAAAGTCAATTTGACTCTGATTTCTTCCGCTCTCGTATGTGAGTCCGTGAGATAGTCTCTTTTTGAAAAAGGAGTTCACGACTGCTAGATCGCATCGAGCACAGAAGTCAAGTAGCCGTTGACCCTCAGCATTGATCGTTCCGATTCCATGTCCTCCATGTTCTCTCTCCCGACCTTGTCGATCTGAACCGATGTGAGCGTTAAAATCTCCGCCGATTAAGATGTCTTCATGAGACTCTCGGAGTTTGATAACTTCCTCTAGAGAGTCGTAGAAGTCCTCCTTATCAGCGTCGCTACATCCTTGTTGAGGTGCATATGCTGAGACGACAAGGAAGTGATTGTTGGACGAAGAAATTCGGACGGCCATGACTCGATCTGTAGAGCGAATGACTTCGGTTACATCATCAGCAATTTTCGAGGAGAGGATAATGCCAACACCATTTCTTGTTGATGACGTGCCATGGTATATCAGCTTGTATCCGTCTCCTATCGGCTTCGACTTGCTTCCTCTCCATTTCGTTTCCTGTACAGCAGCAATGTCAACCCTTCTTGCTTCTAGCATTGCGGCCAGCTCTCTACTGCGTCCCGTCAGTGTTCCAACATTCAATGTGACAAGGCGAATTTGGGCTGTACGCCGCGCAGACATACCCCCCTGCCTGTCCTCGCATATTTGACGGTCCTAGCGGACAAGGTAAGACCGCGTCGCTTCCGGGGGACGCCCTAGCTTTGGTGATATATCTTGAAGAACTTGAAGCCATGGTTTACAACAAGGGTATTCATGCGATCGGCCTGTTGAGTGGATGGTCAATCCAGCCTGGCATCGCGGAACGTGTTTGTCGGGAGTTCCTGCTAATCCTTGACCGTAGAAAAGCAGAAGATTAATCGAAAAGACGCCTCGACTCGTGTGGCCAGGACTAACCCCTCTCCGCCTGGCCAACTGGCGGATAGAACTACTGCCGGAAGTGGACTCGTCCAAAGGGGGCCCAATTTTAGCCTCACTCAGAACGTCGTGATTCCGGCAATCACGGTAGTAGGGCTGAGTGAGTTTACACCTTCCCACCGACTTTGAGGTATTGGGGCTAGGGAAGGTTTACACCTTCCCTAGCCCCAATATATAGTTTACACCTTCCCACTGCAGCATGACTATGACACTACCCACTATTGCGATGCATACTAGCAGAGACACAGGCAGCATGAATATGACACTACCCACTATTGCGATGCATACTAGCAGATACATAGGCAGCATGAATATGACACTACCCACTATTGCGATGCATACTAGCAGAGACATAGGCAGCAATAACTGTGTCTACTACGTTACATCTCGAGGATTTCTCGCCCATACGATCAGAGGCCATATGCATGGAGAACAGATTATAATAATCTGAGTTTTCTGAGTTATAAGGATTACAAAAATCCAAAAAGTTATTATTTTTTTGGATAATGGAAATCGGTATGCATTGGATGTCAGATTACTTAAACTTGGATTATTGTCAAGAAGGACGCGGAAAGACAAGCGTAAGCACCAAAATGCCCACTAAAATGCATCAAAGTGCACTCCAAAAACTATAATTGTCGAAAACACTCTAAACACTGTAATTGTCGTTTTTACTTTACTATAATGGATAACATACTTTTGGATTTCTCCAGACATACGGCCTCAGGCGAGAACAAGCGCAAGCGAGAAAGGTTCACATCTATGTTTATATACAACAACAACTTGCCGGCAACAACAACAACAACATGTTTATATACATAGAAGTCAACTTCGAGAGAAAAAAAATGAAGGGCAGTGAATTTAAGAACGATTCCGGAGTCTGGAAGATGAATATTGATGTGATAAGCATAGCTCACCAGTATGTGTTGAAGAAAAAAATTCCGGGCGGCTATCGGGTGACCGGAGAGGGAAAAGGGGAGGGGGGAAGCCAACAAAATACCGGAGAGGGAAAAGGGGAGGGGGGAAGCCAACAAAATACTTGGTCTGTTTTCCGAAGTCAGTTGATTATTTATTTCGCGTTGCAAGGGCCGGAGCTTAAAATTCGGCGTTTTGTTCACTTAGGAACATTTATTTTTTCGAAGAATATTTCTGTTATGTTTTCTTCATCTTCAAAAAAGATTTTCTGGGGCGGGCGACCGAGAGAAATAGCTATGATGTTTAGTCAAAACTAACCTTAAAATTTTCCTCCACGAATACAATTCTACGGCTTCCTCCAGGTAGGTGGACGTATGTCTTTCCTCCGTTCCTATGGGATACTTCGCTGTCGGGGAGAACAGCCTTCTCAGTCACTCCTGCTGCATCTTCCACTCGCACTCCGTCGCACTCCGCGTTGAATCTGCAGCAACAAAGAGAGATCGAATGGCTCTTCTCTAACGCGCAGACTGTTTTCATCACCCGTGAACGAGCGTGTAGATCAAACAGACTACTTATAAAATAAAGGCTCAGAGACCAAGTCAGTGCTACGAAAAATAGAGCATCCGAACCAAACATTAACTATTCATCACTACCTGTTTTTGAGAACACATAGACTTGTGCATGAAATTTGACCACAATTCTGGTAAACAAAAGACGTGCATAACTTGCCTACCTTGCTATATCCCCACGGTGATTTCTAGTTAAATAAGGAATGCAAACAGTGAAAGCAGAAAGGGGACAGCCTAATTAACCCGTACCTACCATTTACGAACAAAACCTCATTGTTTCTCGGCCGTATGCCTGAGATCAAACTGCAGTGTAGAATAGGACATTGTAGACGGAGAAAATTTCTCCAGACTCGAAAGGATCCTCACCAAACTATCCCAAAGGACTCCCCTCAACAGGACCTATGCGCAAACAACAACAACAACGCTCACTAGCCTAATATACTGGCAAAACGCATTGACGTAAAATAGTTTGTGAATAATAATCGCATTTTACTTACTCTTCCAATCTAAGTAGAATAAGCGATTCTTTCACCTTTTCGAATATTTCACAGTCCTTTAGCGCATCTACTTTACTTAGGGATCTACTCTGAAATTATTTTGAAAAGGGATCATCTACAAGATGATGTTTTGTAAAATTATTTCAGTCGCGTGCAACGACTCCTTAGAAGCAAAAAAGAATGCGGAGCGAGTTGAAAAAAGGCGGAGTTAAGGCAAGTGCTGTGAACCTCTCGATAAAGTGTCCTTCTCGCCGCTCTTTCCAGATCTGCTCAAGCCTCTCTCCATTCGGGAAGACTGTGGAGATCTCTCTCCCCCTCCTGTAGATGTCCAACTGGAAAACACTCTGAGCATTTATGTGAAATCTCTCATAATCGTACATTTGAAAAATAACTCATCGTTTCAACAAGGAATGACGAATGAATGAACAAGACATTTTGCTGCGAATCAGAGCTTTCTTCTGTTTTTGATCAGTTTATTCTTATAAATTTATACAGCACTTTTCTGTAACAGTTCTTGTATAATACTTTTTTGTTGTTGTGCGCTCTGATTAGGTCTTTTTACTGGTTAGAATCGATTGGTCTTCAGGCCCTCCGCTTTTTGAATCATTTTCTTTTTTTGTCTCTTCTGATGTGCGTTCAGCCTCTATCATCTTAAAATTGACCTTCTGTTTTGTTTTTCTTTGTGCTGCATCGAACTTATGTTTTCTTAGTAAATGATGAATAAACCTGTGCCGTGTTGAAGAAGATCACTTGAACATTTGGATCACGAGAGACCATTGAGAATGTCGAAGACGCACAAAAGAAATCCAACTAAATTACTTTAACTTCTTTCCAGAAAAGTCAAAATCTTCAGAAGTGCGAGAGGTTATATGGTATCTCACAATCAGAGGCCGTATACATGGAGTAAACCAAAAGGATTATGAGCTTGGATTATCCGTAATCCAAATACATTTCAATAATCCGGTATGCATCGAAGCTATAATACTTTTGGATTACTGATAATCCGACAAAATTCGTAACCCTACTCCGGAGATGGGTTAGTGAGTAATCCAAAAGGATTATCGTCTCAATTTGACCCATTCCGTTAATGTTGCTCTTTTTGAAGTGTGTAGTGAAAGTAAAACGGAACGGAAAATTTTTTGTTATTACAACTAACTAATATTCGACAATTATAGAGTGCATTTAGTTTTCGACAATTATAGTTTTTAGAGTGCATTTTGATGCATTTTAGTGCTTACGCTTGTCTTTCCGCGTCCTTTTTGACAATAATCCAAGTTTAAGAAATCTGACATCCATCCATGCATACCGATTTTCATAATCCAAATTTTTTTAAAACTTTTTTGGATTTTGTAATCCTTGGATTATAATAATCCAGATTATTATAATCTGTTTTCTATGCATACGGCCTCAGTAGGAAAAGCTCTAACAGTGGAAGTGAGTGTTGTAGGTTCATTTTTGGGACGCTTGATATTTGCACGAGTTTTTTGCGAGTATGGTGCGATCTTTCATTGATCAAACTCTAATTGTAGAAGTTTTATGAAATGTATGAAACATGCGTTTCACTGGCAGAGAGGTAATGATTTTCATAATTATACTGCGAATTGATGTCACGACGCGTCACGTGTTTCATACATGGGTCGCTGGAATAAGCGGTTAGGATGAATAATCAAACTTACGGATGTGTTTGAATTGCAGTGCAGCCATTTACAGTCTCCATTGTCATATTGGAAGAGAAAGCATCCACAGATCGGCTCGGTGACCACGAATTGAGAGTTGTCCGCATTTCGGTACGTCGAATGCTTGCCATATTCCGTTCTGGTGCATTTCAAAAATGCCGGATCTCGTATCTGCAAATGATACTCGCTAATTCTGTCGAGCATGATTTCATCTTGTAGTGTTAAATTCACTGGCAAAGGGCTATGTAAAAGAGTAAAGAGTCGAATTGACACGGTAAAAGAGTCGAATTTACGAACCTTCGTGTAATATTCGGGCCCAATTTCGAATGCCACTCAGAGAAAAATATATATACTTCCTCATACAAATGATTCCTATACCTGACGTCACTGAGCTTCATTGTAACTCAACTGATGCTAGAAAATACTCTGGTTGAAACGAGATATGGAAAAATTGATCCTCGATGCGGGATTGGAACCAATCCTCTCTTTCTTTTGTTGACTGCTTTAGCTTAATCAATGTCCGCGGTAAGCTCCGAACCTGATCTTGCTGCAGTTCCGGGGAGCGTATGGTGTATGTCGTGTCAGCAAATCTCACTCTGGAAGGTCGGATGGAAGGAGAAAGCGACGGCGGTTCATCATTCTCCTACAACATTGTATGGGATTGCACTTTTTATGGTCTTTGGTTCATCAACAACAAAAAACGGCCAAATACTCATGCGGCAAGACTTTAACTTCAACCTCTTCACATTTATCGATTCAACACGCTTTTCCCTTGTTCATAGAGCTTGATGGCTCTCCAATACACCTCTTAAAAATATAGTTACATGTGTTTAATGCTCCTTGAAATCAAACTTTCTATCCTGTTGAGAAAGAAGCTTTCATCTCAATATAATGTTAATTTAACGCGCGACTTTTCTATATAAACGTACACAATCTAGCAACTTTGTACATATACTTCCCAATCCAAAGTCAACAGCCATCACAGTCACATTCGCTAACTCTGAATTATCAACAAAACAGACGAGCGAAAATCGGAAGTTAAAAGCGAAGGGCCAAACAAAAATATTCAGCTATTCATGACCTATGATGAGATAACCTTGTCGGAAAACCTTCTCGTTAGTCTCGCATTAGTATTCCTCGAGGCTGCGCTAGCCTCGTCTTCTGCTTCTTCCATGGCGGCTCGCACAGCGGAGATGCCTCGCTTTTTTGCCTCTTCTCGCTTAAAATCAATAATGTATCAACTCAAACAGCTTCAATCAATACTCAATCCGATTCGAGCTCACTCTTTTGTGGCAACACTTTTGATGGAATATTAATCACCTGCTTTCTGTCAAGGGCGTTCTGTAGCCGTTCTCTCTTACTTTCAGAATCTTTCAGCTTTTCCTGGATTTCTTTCAATTCTCGCCTAAACTTCACCTGAAAAACAACCATATTTTCATAGTTAAGGTCATCTTATCGTCGGAGAGATGAGGAATAAGTTTCTGAAAAAATGAGAATCAAGCAATCAACAGTGAGAGATTTGAATATTTCTTCATCGATTTGGATCAATTGGAGAAAAGAGATGAAATAAAATGAAGGTTTACTGAAGCTCCTCTCATCACTTATACATTTTTAACAGAACATTACAACGGTTTTTCCCTTCCTTTTCGATACACTAATCGAATGATGCTCAAAACCTATTAAGAAGAGTTGTTTGTATTCCTCGCACTTACTTCTATTTAAAACGCAGATTCAGACCCGACAGCTTTTGTCATAGTCATAGTCATACTTTGTCAAGTCATGAGCTCACACTGAACATTTTCAGTTTTTTTTATGAAATGCCGCAGGGCTTCATACCGTATGATGATAAAAGACTTATTCTTCGAATATTAAGAGATTCAGTGAACCTCGGAATTCCTCTTGGAGCTCTGCAGTTCCGAGTATTTTTGCTTAGACTCCCGCAACTCTTTCCGCAATGCATCTTTCTATACAAGAAATAACAGTTTATCATGATATTATATTAATTATCATGATAATCGCAATGTGGATAGATGATCGACGAGAAAGATTAACTTCTGAAATTATATTAGCACTAGGAAAGGAGTTAAAGCTTTCTTTGATATGAATACACACAAAAATGATAATTGAATCAAGTGAATATCCCAATGAAAACTTCTTTTCATCTGAATCTCAACAGCTGAGTCTACTACATAGTTCTATTCAGTACTGGAAATTATTCGATAGTGGAATAAAATTAGAATAGATAAAATTATCACCTCCTCATTTAGTTTTCTAACATTGCCTTGTTCTCCTCTGCGTACGATCTTTCTCTCTTTTTCCAGCTTTTCATTGTCTTCAGCCAACTGTTTCTCTTTCTCGAGCATCTGAAACATTCTTTTTTTCTTTCCACTCATTTCAAAACTACATTTTGAAACTCTATTTGAATTCTAATTTTTTTTACAAAAGCCTTAAATATCATGACTCCATAAACCAGGAGTGGAGAATCTGGAGGGCTCGAATCGCTTGAACGGTAGAGTAATCGAGTCTCAGCCTGACAGTTTCATAGCCTCGGGTTTAGTTCTCATCCTGTGACGGCAAAAGTACAAGCTTTTGGTTATGTACACTTACCTATTTCTACCTGATTGAACTTTCCCTGTCTTCAAGCGAGTTTCATCACCTAGAAACTGTACCTTATTCTAAATGCGTCTTCAGTTACCACGATCTCGCTCAAACTTCCTCAGGGAAATAAACACAAACAAAATTGTGAAGCATAAAACGTTTTATTCCGTCTGCCATCAAAATAAGAAATTGAAAGCAAATGAATAAACGTTGTAGGACAAACCGTCGTCTCCCTCTCCTTGTACTTCGCTTCGAGAACGTTCTCCTTGTGTTGGAAAGCTTCTTTGAGCGCGCGCAGGCGTTTCTTCCACTCACCAGCATACTGTGCATTCATCGTAACCACTTATACTAATAAACGAAGTACTGTATTATCTAACAATGTAACATTTACGAAAGTGCAGTGTTGATCTAAACTCTCTTGGAAAAAGTAGCACCTTGTGAGCATTAGTACTCTAAAAGAAGCAAATACGCTATATTTACTCAAATTTGGTAGGTTCTTCAGCGGTTCTTCTCCTCTCTCAAGACGATATTTGAGAGCTTTCCATCTTTCATCGAATTTTTCTTTTTTCACTGTAGTTTGATCCTACGGGAATGTTCTCAAAATTAAACCTGGGCTTGCGATCTTTTTCCTGCTGCGATGAGGAAGTCTGTATGTGCGATAGCATCGCTGAGCTGCATCATCAGACGAGTCACTTCTGGCGGCCACTTCAACATAAATACTTGGTTCAAAAAGCTGCTTCTGCTAAAATTCAATTTTCCAAGCGAAAAAGATATTGCAACGTTCAACTCGAATGAATTCAATAGTAACTGGACATCATGAATAACTGTGAATCGAGTGGCATAATGACAGCCTGCGCGACTATTGTACGGAGATTACCAAGTTTGACTCCCATCCCGGACAGATCCACCCAAATTCAGAAGTTAAGACATTTTGGTGGTGTTTTTGCCCGAATATGACTTCCCAATGCAGCTACACACACTAGGAGTGACCCAACGAGCAGCCACTGGTTCTACCACAGCGCGTACCCTACCATGAAGGGAGAACGAGCACCGGGAACATTATGATGGAGGATTTCAAGAAGAATAATGTCTAACTTCTTTCTGTCGCTTTTGAGGTGTTTCTTCCATCTCTTCTTCACGCGAGTGAAAGAATCTGTAAAAAAAATATTGAACTTTGTTCAATAAAAATTGGTGTCTTTAAAATTCTATTAAAATAATTATAAAAAAGAAGAAACCATCGAGAATTCCTCGCGTCTTGAGATTCATTGAAACAACAACTTTTGCATCAGAGTTTAAATAAGCCGCTTCTTCAGAGCGCGTGAAGAAGTAAAAGGTAGAACGACCTAACAATTAATTAACTAATTATTGTAATTTTATGTTTACACGACCGTGAAACCATTCTGCTCAGTTTGAAACGTTTCAAAAAGAAAACTTGCTTATTTAATATGATGCAGCTCGTTTTCTCGGAAAAAAATAAAGTTTTACCTTATATCATAAGTAAGTCTGGCTGGTTAGACGTTTCAACAATGTAGACTTTTATGTCTGAATAGTTTTTTTAAGCTCAAAACATTAAATACTAAAACGAACTATGTCTTGTAAGTTTTTTTATATAGGAAAAGTGGAATAAAAAAGGTTGAAGTTTCAAACTGATGCCTCGTTCTCTGGTTTGAAGTGGAAGCTTCTGCGCGGCTTTGGCTGCTCGACTGGCTCTTCTCTCTTATCGAAGATACCTCTTCTGAAATTACTTAACTCAATTCTTCGACTTTTTATTCTCTCTACCCTCTCCTTCTTCCAAACATATGTTGAACCACCAATACGAGCCTTTTCCAGCACGGTTCATCTTCTCTTTCATTTTTTTTTAACCAGTAAGCGATGAACACTCAATAACAAAACGATACTGTACTCTTCTATCTGGACTGCGCCTGAGTTACTAGGTCGTTGTCGAGAAGGAGGCTGGGGGGGGGGGCGAACAAGAATGTGAAGCTCCTCACTGCTGCGAGAGAAACCAGAAGTTACAGAGCACTCATTCCCTGGTTACACCAGGAGAGGTCTGATCCGCATCTCAGGGGAGCGCGTACCCTGCCGCGAAGCAAGTACAAGCGCGAAGATGGTTAAGATGTGAAGAAGGTTAACCTGATGATAGGAGATCATGCGGGGTCTCCTCGAGAGTCATGGGGAGCGGATTTCTACGAGTTGCTTCCGAGGCTCGCACTCCATTTCGCAACTAAACACAACCTCAGCAATATTAAATTTTGTTCTTTAGATTAAAAAAAAACTCATACAAAATTTGAGTTAATACGGTTTATTTTGTGACTAATATTAACATAAACCTCACCACTGAAATCATCTTTCTCTCTTATCAACAAAGAGGGAGAAAAAGTTCACGCTTCTTCGAAAATCTAAAACTGCGAACATTCCGAACCCTTATCATTCCGGTGCGAGGATTCATTAAATGAATAACGAAACGGAGATGAATAAATAAAAACATAAATCGTTCAAGTTTAACAAACACTGGGATTGAGTGGCGGTGGAGGAACTACTCTGTCCAGAGGAAGATAATCCTGCACTGAAACCCATTCATTCACTCATTCCCTGCCAGTGACTGCAGAGTCTCCTCTACAATGACAATGGCTGCAGAGTCTCCTCTACAATGACAATGGCTGCAGAGTCTCCTCTACAATGACAATGGCTGCAGAGTCTCCTCTACAATGACAATGGCTGCAGTCTCTTCTACAATGACAATGGCTGCAGAGTCTCCTCTATAATGACAATGGCTGCAGAGTCTCCTCTACAATGACAATGGCTGCAGAGTCTTCTCTACAATGACAATGGCTGTAGAGTCTCCTCTATAATGACAATGGCTGCAGAGTCTCCTCTACAATGACAATGGCTGCAGAATCTCCTCTACAATGACAATGGCTACATAGTCTCCTTTACAATGACAATACACAATACGCTTCAAAACTATTTACATGAAAAAATTGAGAGAGCTCAAGTTTTTTGTGAGTTTCTTCACCGATTAATTTTCAAAACATATTTGCTTCCTCAAATTAGGTCATTTGAAGATAATTTTTGAAACTGCACTTGAATTAACAATATACATAACATATATGTATACACAAATGAACACAAAACCAAATAAATACAAGTTCCACTAACAGAGATAATTCCGTTCTATGGTAGAGACTGTGATTCCACTCCCATCACTCCCGCACGAATTATGTGAACGCTGCAGAATCAAATATGAGTTCACTAAAAGTTCTTGTATTAACGAAAACTTCGAATCACTTGGAAAGGAAACAATTGGAAACTGGGATGTAACAAAATTCATCCGGTTTCACGCACGTTTTTTTTCTCAGTTTCTTCGCATGTTTTCCCTCTTCACAATTTTGCGCTCTTTTGAAATTTTTAATCTGTTGCATATGTCTATATATCTCTCCGTAATTTTTCGCATCTTCATTCGCAAAAAATGATTCGGAGAAAATGTTCTTAATATGCAAACTAACATTTCCTTGAGGGGTACATGTGATTCTTTCTCTGGTGCCAAATTCTCTTCTTTCCTGCACTAATGGGCGGATTCTCAACTGAAAGCATATCTTTCTAAAGAGTTTTTTTAAAAGAGACGTTTTTATTCTTCAAAAAATTCAGGTTTTTCTGATGATTGATAGCTCAATCATTGTAAAATTCGGGTAACCTTCCACCGCAAAAAGTCATTTAATTATAACTACAACAGTGAATCGCCAACTCAGTGAGAAAGAGTTCTGCTGAAGTAACTCTTGAATATACTTTCTGTACATTCTTCTGCTATATAATATACTTGCAACTGGCCTTGAATGCAGCCGCTTCATTATCCTTTTCCTCTGCGATTTTCCATAACTTTGGCGCGGCTGTCCGGAGTTCTCTGGTGAGCGTCGAACCAGAAGTGTATGACTGTGAATCTTCGGTTTCGTGAGCGGCTTCGCTCTCCTTCTTCTCCGCTTTCGCAGCTTCTCTCTTCTTCTCTGATTTTTCTGCTTCTTCCGCAATTTCACGTTCAATCCGAATGAAACTTGTTGTAGTCTCCATCAGAGTCACGGGAGCTGACAAAAATTATCTTTCGCGGAAAATTTCTGAGTTAATGAGATGAGATGGTCTCCTTGTCCATGGTCACTTTTTATAACCAAACTTGAAATGCAGGTTTTCCTTATAACATCCTCAGCTTCACCAGAATGATGGTTTCTGCTGAACAAACTCCACGAACTCCTACTCTTCGGCTTCTAAAGACGATATCCCACAGTCTTCCCATTTTCTATCCCCTTCATTCAAGACTATGTCTGGAAATAATTTCTTTCCAATCTCCATATTTTTCCTACGCTCTTGAATTCAAAAATAAATGAACTGATAAAAAATAACGATATAATTGTCTCTGGGAAGAGTTCGATGGCTGATGGAACGCGGACGCGGAGTCGGACGTTTGATCGGGTACGACCGGAGGAATCTCATGACTCGAAGTCGTTGACATTGGCGACAGCATGAATCCTGAGTCAGAAGTCAATGCCGTCCGAGGGCGACTCGAGACTTGCTGCATCTTCAAGCAAGGAATAGTATGAGTAGTTAGTGTAAAGTCCTAATCAGGGTCTGCTCAAAAAAATTTTTTACTGAAGTTATTTTTTAGTTTTGTTATGAATTACCCGTGAAATACTATTATGAGAAGAAACAATTTTTCCGATATTTAAAAGGGGTGCCTTTCCGTGAAGTAAAGATGAATTTAAAAAGATAATAAATTATTCATGGAATAATCATCTCAAGCAACCAAATTGATTGTTTTTTAAAGAAAAGGTTTTGCATCGCTCAATCAATCGTCATGTTAATATGAAAGAAGATACATAGAATGAATCACTAGAGAAGACATGAAGCAATAGAAGATTAAACTTGTCACTAATAACTATAAATGAAGTTGTCGCTAATTAATAAGTAGAAACTTCTTCCCTAGAGATGACTCGATTATTTAACTTGTCACTAGGTTATACGTATAAGACTAACCTTGTCACTAGTCTGCACATCATGAACGCCCTCGTCATCGGCCGAAGCAGAGTCTCTCCCTCCTACCGTATCCGCTTGGTCGAACTGCAACGGAGGAAGACGCACTCCTCCCACCGCACTCTGCACACCTTTCATTACTTTGACAATCTTCACTAAAACTCGAAGCGGCTTTTGCAACCGCTCAACTTTCATTTCAAAATTCATGATTAAAATGTTTTACATATATTTCCGTTATATCAGAAGTCCCTCAAGGCTCCTCGCTAGGTCCACTTTTATTTTTGATGTACATTGACTCTGTTAAACATGTATTTTCTCCCAACATTCAGTTCTCCTTATATGCTGACGACATTAAAATAATGGGACGCGTCCCTCGTTCTGTAAATGAGATACAGTTCGCTCTCAACTGTGTTTCAGCATGGTGCTCAGAGTGGAACTTGTGTTTATCGCTATCTAAATGTAATGTTTTACACCTTGGTTCATCTAATTCTCGTAATGTTTATCATATGAGCAATATACCCAGTCTAGCTAATGAATCAGCCAAAGACCTTGGAGTAATAATATCCGATGGTTTTTCTTATCGTAAACATATAAATGAGAAATGTAAAAAGGCCTCTTCTGTTGTGAATATGTTATTAAAAGCGTTCAAATCGCCATCCCTTCCTCTTCTGACTTCTGCCTTTAAAATCTATGTACGACCATTATTAGAATAGGCTAGCGAGCTCTGGAACCCTACGTCCTCGGGACTAGTGAAACTTATCGAGAAAGTACAACGCTCGTTCACGAGACGAATTCTAGCTAGAGCCGGTCAACCTTTACTTCCGTACTCAGAGCGGCTATTGTTGTTAAAACTTCAAACTCTTGAATACCGTCGAGACATTGCTGACCTTACTTTCATTCACAAATGTATTCATGAGAAATGTTCATTTATATAAAATATCAGCTGTTGAACGTTTTTCTCGCCATTCTCATTCTTTGCGTCTTATTCCGCCCAATAATATTAATCAGTCTTTCATATCAACATGTGTTTCTCTTCAGTTATCAGTATGGAATTCATTGGATTTTAAAATCGCAAACGATCCTAATTGCAAGGTATTTAAGAACAATTTACTTAAGTTGCCTGTCAACCTAGTTTTATCAAATACTTTTGTTTCTGATAACTAAAGGCTCGTTTCTCTATTAAAAGCATTTTCTATCTCCCCCCCACCCCTCCCCTAGTCAATCAACCTTTTGCTTACACACACCGCCACTAGAAAGACAGTCCATGCATATCCGCTATTGTTATTGTTCACTGTGAACCGAAGTTGAATAAAATCTGTGAAAGGAATAAAGAATGAATGAATGAATGAATGAATGAATGAATGAATGAATGAATGAATGAATGAATGAATGAATGAATGAATGAATATTACGAAAACTTCAACAACAAAAACTACTAAATTTAGCCAAATAAAAAAATGTTCGGTAAAATAAATTATTTGATATTCAAATAGCTGAGTGGGGGGGGGCTTATAACAAATTCCCCCTATAGCTTATAACAAATTCCCCCTATAGCTTATAACAAATTCCCCCTATATCCTCCCATTTCTGAGGTTCTTCGCTCGCTCGTCCTTTTTTTCATCTTCTCGTCTTATCTGAACCTTCCCCTTCTATCCTTTCTGTTCACTTTCCTGAGCCTTTTATCAATACTCTTTCTACTTCATCAGAAAACTGGGTTCTCTAAAAGACTAACGGAGTCTTGATCGGAGTTTTCTCTGCTGTGTCTGCCCATGACTCCCGTCTCCACCGGAGAGAACACCTCATTCTCCATTCTCTCATCTCTGCCAATAACGCTTCCGTTTGCTTGGTGAGAGTTTGGCAAGGACCAGTCCGAAACATTTCTTGGTCCCTGGGGGTCTGGTGTAGATCTTTCAGATGTGCTTCTTCCTCTTAACTCTTCCTCAAGAGAGTCTTCATGGGAGCCTCGAGGCGGGTATTGGATGGGGGAGACAGGCGGGGGCTCATTCCAAGCGGGTGGAGGGTTCAGACGGGGGAAGGAGGACTGGGAAGGGAGAGGACGGCTGGCTGCAGCGGGGCCTGATGAAGAAGACGACGGCAAGGCCGAGGTTGATCGTCGCCGGAGTATCGGGTAGTCTATCTGAGGACAATACAAAATCAGATACCGTATTTGTAATCAATATAATTAACTGAAAAAAGTTTAAAGCAGGATAAAATTCGTTAGCTCAACCGAGTGAAGTAGAAAGAGTCAGATTGGAGACCAGGGTGTTTCTCTCACCCGCACTGCGGGTGCAAAAAATCTATGCGCTCTCCAAAACCATCGAAAACCCTCCAGATCTATGCACTCGGAAATTTTTTCGATTTTTACCTCAAGGAATTTAATAACTCATTGCGAAAAACACTTCGAACTTTTAGAAATTTTGAAATTCTATGCGCTCGAAAAAATGTGCGGGAATGAAAGAAACGCCCTGTTGGAGACAAAGGCGAACTGCTAACCTTACGTTTCTAGAATCAAGTAATGAAAAAGTTCAAAACTTGTAGATTTAATACTTTCAAACAACTGTTATAATCTTCAAATTATTCATTATCAACAAAGGATAACTTATGAGGTCATCACTGTCATGGCAAAAAATAATGAATTGGGGAAAACTTCGACAGAGGAATGGAGTGGTTATCTGTGGCGCTGCTCGGAAAAACCCTGATAGATCATTTGTAATCTCAACCTCGAAACAAATTGAATGTTATATCCAATACTATGAATGATTTACCTTGGGATACTTTCCAGTTCCCCTCTTGAGATACGAGCGTGGTTTGGACTCTTTCTCTCCCATCCGCTGTCATTCGACACTCACAGTCTCAGATTATATACGTATCCTGAAGAAGAAAGTACGATGACAGTGATTAAAATAATAGCAATAATACTAACCACTAGCAGATGTCTCCTGAATTGTAAAAACTACATTCGATCCCAGCAGGGGACCCGCAATAACCAGAACCGAGTTAGTCTTTACAGTCTCAACACCTTATACTTCCCAATCTCTCCTCTCTCGTTTGTCTGCCTTCCATTTCTGGCTCGCTTCTCATTTTTTAAGCTCACTGATCAGATGAAAGAGTGTCCTCTCTTTTAATTTTGAAATTTTGACAATTGAAGAATTACCCTTCCCCCCCCCCCCTGTGAAATATAATAGTTCAGCATAAACAGAAAAGAAGATAAACTAGTTCAGCATAAACACTTACAAGAGTAGGAGAGATGCGAGATAGGTTCGAGGGAAGAAATGAAAGTCCCTAGTTGAGATGACAGTCAAGGGAGATTAGAAAGACGATTAGAGGATTGAGAGTCGGAGAAGAAATAAAGAGAATAAAGAATAGCGAAGGGGAAAACAATAAAAAGATGGAAAGAGAAAGAAAAGAAAACGAGAGAGAGAGAAAAGAGAAACCAGAGATGAAAGAGAATGAAGATCTAAGAAGCATAAATTACCAATCGAAAAACGTAGAAAGAATGAAAGTGGGGATATTGCAGACAGAGTAGGAAGGAAACAGACTTATTCAGGCAATGGTGAAGAGAGTATTCACTGAGGTGAAGAGAGTATTCACTGAGGAGAATGGAGAGAGGACACATGAAGAAGAGAGAGAGAGAGAAGAGTGAGATATAAAGAAGGAGTAAGAGAATTAAAGACAATGAGGGAAAGGAAGAAATATAGTTAGAAAAGCTGAACCGCTCCACAAGATGATATCTGCTCGGTCATACAACCGTGTAATGAAAGATCGATCTAACACAGAAGACCGACATATAAAACATTTGTTTATTCTCAACCACAATAATGAATATATATATACATGTAGAATCTCTTTTCAAAAAAGACAATCTTAGGGTTTCTTCTGAATCTTCTCTAGTAGAACTTGTATTTGAGCGCCCAGATTAGGCTGTCCCTTTCTGTTCTTGCGGAGTAAGGCCTTGTTCATCTTCTTCTTGGTGGACATGTAGGACTGCAGGGCCTTCTCTCGCCTCTCCTTCTCCTCCAACTTCTTGGCTACTTCTTTCCTCTTCTTATTTTGAAGCTTTTCAAAGACTTCCTTCGCTCGTTGAAAGTTATCGGGACGACGTTTTCTGAAATAATTGAAAGTAATCGAGAAAAAAATGAGCAACAAATTATTTACAAAGAATGGGTCATTAAAGATCTCAGTTTCAAAGTATATAAGTCCCTTAAGTTAATCGAGTAAAAATTTTCAAGAACCATCTCGCTTTTGATGGTGCTACAACCCACAAGTTCACACCATCGCAAGGGACCGGTTCATACTCACCGGTATCGAGCGCGTCCTCAGGTGGCGGATAGAGGGATGTCTCTTCGCGCAAGTGCATTGGAGATAGCGGGCTTGACCGTCGCAGACCAAAATTGGATAGTCTAGTTCGTCAAAGGAGGGCGATGCCAGACTGGCCTGGGCATGCCACCGGATAAAACATCAGCCGATACCCCCCTAAACTTTGTAATGGCGAGTCGAGGCGCCAGTAAAATAGCCTCTTGCCCTTCTCCGGTTAACGAATCGGTCTCTCGGAGAGGATCGCCGACTGCGGGGCGAGTGTACACGGAGAAAATTTCTCCGGACTGAAAAGGATCCTCACCAACCTATCCCAAAGTACTCCCCTCGACAGGACCTATGAGCAAACAACAACAACAACAACAAGAAACAACTTCTGAAAGATTTCCGAAAGAGTCTCTTTCTATTAAAAAATTGAGATTTTATTTTGAATTTGTTTCAGCCATTAATGTAGACTCAAATGTGAGAACTTACCAAACTCTATCTTCTTTTAAAAAAATTATTTCTAAAGACTGTTTTTTCAAGTCCGAGTCATTGAATGAGGAAAAAACTCAAACAATTGATAGGTTTTAGCCTCAGTCTGGAATTCTTTTCTTGGCACTACTGCAGTTTAATTGTTCCGGCCTGGTTGGCTTCAAACGCTGAAGTTTGAATTTTTTTTTCATAGATTAACATTTTCAGCATGAGGGATTTAATTTCTAAAACAAAATTTTTTGGAAATCTGTAAAAAAAATTCTGTAAAAAAAATTTATCAAGAAATTTTTTTTTGGAAATCTGTTTTTTGGAAGAAAAAAATCATTAGTTATAAGAAGCGTAGAAGTTTTCTGCACATCCGGAAAAAATCGAGAAGCCTTAATTGAAAGATGACAGTAAAAGAAAGGAGGGGAAGGGGAGGGAGTTCACCTGAGCAAAAGAGAGGGGGAGGGAATGGGGCCCCTACTTAAGCGAAGGGGGAAGGGGGTTATAAGGGGAAGGGATGTCCTAGGGAGATGGAATGTGGCTCTTTTTTTGGTTTCATACCAATTTTGGAATTTGTTTCCGTCATCTACACGTGAACCCGCCTTACTGGTGATCATGACTAATCAAATCCGAAACAGCAAACTTTAATTTCTACCCTCTCCTTTCTCTATAGATCCCCCTTTTCTCTATGTAGGACTCTCTTCTCATGAGGAACCCATTTCTGCATCCGCTTAGGTAGGCCCATCTTCCCTTCCTATACCCTTCAGTTTGCTTAGGTTAACCCCTTTCCTCTCGTTCCTCCTTCCCACCCCCTCTTTCCTTCTCATTTCGATGTTTTTGACCATTTATAGCTGAAGTTTGTATCCAGATGAACGGTGAAAAAGAAGAAAACAAATTTTGTTGATATTTTTAACTTTCGAAGAACAATTTTTTTTTTTGTTATTTGTTCTTAAAAAAACGGAGTCCCTGGTGCTCAAGTCATCATCTGTAGCGAAAAATCAGGATTTTAAAGTGTTTAAAGTCGACCGGGCCTGACCAATTGAACTACAGTAGTGCCTTTTCTTTTCAGCGGTGGTGATGCATCTTTACAACTTAACTATTCTCTACTGATTCCATCAACCACATTTTTTGTCTCTGCTAAAAACCACTTTTATACTTAAACTTACTTTTTTACTTTTGTTAAATCTTCTGAGGAAGTGGCGACGCTGTGAAAAGCTCCTGCCTTCTCGACAGAATTTTTATTTCTTTTGCTCATCTGAAACAAAAACACTGATTAATATACTTTTCGATGGGCTTAAATATTGTTTAACCATAAAAACTATGCGTAAATAGAATTGGCATTCTGCCAAGCTTTTAAAAAAGCTAGAAATACGAACAGTCGGCTTTTTTAACACTAAAACAAGTTGAATAAAACTCGGCGGTAAATTTTTTACCGGTAAATAATCACTGGGTATATATTATTATTCAGCTGCGAAGTAATTGGAAGAATAAATAACCTTTTCCTGCAGCAGGTTGAACGATGGGAATTCAGAACTTGCTGCCTTTTGTCGCCCAAGCGTGTAGGCAGGTTGGTTTTGTTCTTATACATTCAAGTCAATTTTTTTTGTATGACTCAGGGGTAGTTAAACAATTATTCAATTCTCACTGACGGTTTCCCAGCAAACAAAAAGATAAAATTTTTGGCAATCTGTAAAAGAGTTCGTAAGGAATAAAAACCTTCGAAAATGTCTAGTTAAGAAGTAGGCCCCTTAACATACTTAAAAATCAGTTTTTGTTCAACAGGATGGTTGTTTGATTTTAATTCATGGCACTGTTTCACTTTAGGGACACCTCTTCCCACCATAGGTTGTATGGGCCATACGTCTGACTTTCATTACATTCACAAAAAATTATGGCACTGTTTGCGTTTATGACCACCCCCCTACCATAGGTTTCATGGGTCATACGTCTGACTTATTTAAATTTACAAAAAACTATTTTTACATTACAAAAAAATTTTTTACAAAAAAATTTACATTAAAAAACGGTTAGGCTTAGTAAAAAAGTTTACGCTAACGAGGCCGGAAGGCTTAGGCTAACGAGATCGTATCAAGAAAATGCCACTCTGATCTGACATAATTGAACCTCTGGTAGGGGGAGGGTGGCCATAAACGGCCATTACAGAAGCACACCGTGCACACTGTGCGCACTGTACACCGTACAAATGCACGCTGCACACTGTATAATTACAAATGCACGCTGAGGCGCGGGAAAGATAGAAAGAGTGTTTGAGTTAAGAATTTTCCCGCGCCTCAGCGTGCATTTGTAATTATACAGTGTGCAGCGTGCATTTGTACGGTGTACAGTGTGCACGGTGTGCTTCTGTAATAGCCCCATAAACGCAAACAGTACCAAAATTATTTTTACAAAAAAAAATTTTTACAAAAAAAAACGCTTAGGCGTAGGAAAAAAATTTGCGCTAACGAGGCCGTACGGCTTAGGCTAACGAGACTGTATCAAAAAATGCCACTCTCACCTGACCCAGTTGAACCTCTGGTAGGGGGTGTCCCTAAAGTGAACCAGTTCCATTTTTACATTAAAAAATATTTTATATTAAAAAACGCTTAGGCGTAGGAAAAAAATTTGCGCTAACGAGGCCGTACGGCTTAGGCTAACGAGACCGTATCAAAAAATGCCACTCTCATCTGAGACTCAATCGAACCTCTGGTGAAACAGTTTCCAATTCATCATAAACAGAAAGGGCACTTTGTTACTTGGGAGGGTGAGCCGCACTTTACTTGAAAGGTCAGGTAACTTCTCACTGATTTTTCGCTTGGGCTTAGGTAAACTTCATGCTAACAAGGCCTAACGGCTTAGGAACGAGGCCATATTAAACACTTAGCCTTAATATTGGAGTTTTATTCAGTCTAATTGAGTAAATTGGCCTAGGTGTTTTCAGCTATTATTCACTGATTTTTCTTTCTGCCTAGGCTTAGGTAAAAGATTCTCTAACGAGGCCGTACGGCTTAGGAACAAGACCGCATGCATAAAAAAATTCTCACATTGTTTTTTTCTGATTCAATGACTAAATTTCACAAAAATAGAGAAAATGGTTTAATAAGTACTTTAGTTTGAACACACTAAAAGAAAAGTCTTGCCCACAAGTAGAATGCCCCCCCTCCTCAGGTAAAATTGTGCCACGCAAAGTTGTGTTTTGAAGAGCTCTATCGATGAGTTCGCTGGGTGCTCAATTGCCGTAGACGTGAGTTGCCTTCTGCACCGTGGACTCTTCTCATGTATGGAGAGAATTGCGCAAGGAGAAGACACCAAGAGGTTCCATCTTGGAATTTCATCGCTTTTTGTGCTCTCGTTTCTCCCTCTCTATGTTCGTCTATATCTCTATTTTCCTTATTGTTTTCTCAACCTCAAGTACCCAACAGGGTGTTTCTCTGACCCGCACTGCGGGTGAAAACAATCTGTGCGCCCTCCAAAAACCCCGAAAAACATTGAAATCTATGCGCTTGAAAAAATTTTTCTCGGATTTTTCGTAGTAAAATTTCATATAATTGAAAAAACTGAATGTTGAACTCTGAAATTTTAAAAATTCTATGCGCTCGAAAAAAGTTTTGCGGGTGCTAAGAAACACCCTGGTACCCAAGTCCAGACCATAGTTTGTCGTCGTTTTCTGGAAACGGAAAATCCATCTGTAGGGAGTTGAAATTTTTTCGGTGATTTAAAGTATCACTTGCTTTTCCAACACGGCAGAATTGATTTGCAGCTACCTGAGCTACGTGAAAAAGTTTGTGGACGCCCTTCTCAGCCTGGACTGTCATGTCATTCTAGTTTTTGATGGGCAGCCGCTGCCTGCCAAAAAGGAAATCAACGACGGCCGCAAGACGAGGAGAGAGGACAACATGCGACAGGCAGACATACTCCTCTCGCAGGCAAGCGTTAAATTTTCAAGAAGTACCGTAAGTACCGTAACCATAGGTAAAATATGTCTTGATTTTTCAATAGGTCGATCGCTAAAGTGTGTTAAAAGTTTCACTTTTAACGAAAACGGTTGAGGCTCAGCTATGGCTAATGAAACGTTTATGTAGAGAATTGAAGATTTTTTCTTCCAATTTTAGCTGTGAAAACTTTAATGCATTTATTTTTAGTGCGGGGGAGGGTCGGTAGGTCGGTCGCCCTAGAAATTTTTTTGCCAGTTGACAGTTTACCTGTGACCGTAACGGGTCTCTGGTAGATCTCAGGGGTTTCTGCGGTCTTCTGCTCTTCTCCAAAACCTGCTCTAAATTCTCACTTCCTCTTTCGTTTTATCTTTTCTTACTTCCTTCTTCAGCCTTTCATTCGATGATGACCTGTTTTCACATATTTTTTGCAGGGCAAGAAGGCGGAAGCAGGAAAAATGTACAGACAATGCACTAATTTGTCGAAGGAAGTCGTCGAGACGACTATCGATGTTTGCTCAATTAATTATTTTTGTAAGAGCAAAGATTTGACGCGTTTGGTGTCACTTTTGGTGAAGTATTTTTTATATGTTCTAGAGTCTACTACATAGTTCGAGGCCTCACATAAACATCTTATTTCTCGAGAGAACACATTTCTCTTACTGCTGCGATGACTCTTTTCATAAACGTCATAATAGCTCACAGGAAAAAAAGAAAGAGTCTGGAAAAAATGTTCTCCGTTGGGTTAGTAGAGACACTGGGCGGCCGGAGAGGAAAGAGGGGTGAGAGAGAAGAAGTCAACTAAATCATTGGTTTGTTTTGTAAAGTCAATTGGTTTTTTTTCTGCTTAGCTGGGCCCGTGGTTAAACCAATGGACATTTTGTTTACTCACAAGCATTTTTTTCAAGAACAACTTTGTTATAACTTTTTCATCATAAAAAAGTTTCTGGTGGACCACCGGGCGAGCAAGGGAAGGGAGAAAGACCGGGCGAGCAAGGGAAGGGAGAAAGACCGGGCGAGCAAGGGAAGGGAGAAATTTTGCAAGTTCGGTGAGCTATTAAAATCACCAATACTCTTCGTTCGTTCTTTTCTTACGCATTAATAGATCTCTGTTGAACAGTTTTTCCGGCTGATCCCGAATGTGGATGTGATCGTTGCCCCTTATGAGTCTGATGCTCAGTTGGCTTTTCTTACCCGAGAGAAATTAGCAGACGCCGTCGTCACAGAAGACTCAGATCTCATTGCATTTGGATGCGAGAAGGTCTCTAATAACTTATGGTTTTCTAGGTCCTTTGGATGCGAGAAAATCTCTAATAACTTATGGTCAGGGGTTATTTAGTCATGACAGATCTTCTGTCGGCGGGCCTATGTGTTCCAAATCTTTAGGGGGGGACCTTTATGTGAAAAAAAGGTAAGGGGGACCCTTATGTAAAAAAAAATTCACCCCTAAATGGGGACCCTTATGTGAAAAAAAATTTTCCGCCTTCGGCGGGCGTCTGTCCCTTTTTCTTTCACACTAAAAAAACCCTGCTTATGGTTTTCTAGTTCCTTGATGCGTCAACACTTTCCGTTCCTCGTTATCCACCGAGAAAAAAAATCTCTGTACAGAATAACCTCATATGTTATTTTATTGAATTTCCTTTGCACTGATAAATGATAATCCACCAAAGCGATATTTCAAAGCGGGATTGAACTTAGCCATCTCTTGAAAAGCTTATACTTTACAATAGATCAGAGGTCGTACTCAGAGGAGTTGGTATTTATTTATGTATATGTGTTTAAGACAGTAAATAAAACTTATTCAAATTCAAAGATGAATCCAAATCGGTTAATTTGGAAATTGGATCATATTTCACTTACATAGACTATATAAATGGACATTCGTCAAAATAACGTATGTCGCACTTTTTGAGTTTTAAAAAAAAGCCAATTTTCGTATTTTGTGCACGGCATGTGTGAATTGGAACATGAGTACATTGCTATTAATGAGTCTAAGACGATCCACTATCGTTGAAATTTCTGCTGTGAAATTATTTTTCAAGAAATCAATAACTTTCAAATTATAGAACGAATGAATCAGTCAAATTTTCCTCATATGATTTGCACCCAGCAAAAAAGGGCTCAGATTGTTGTCTGCAGATAATCTTCAAGTGGAATCTGGCTGGTCCATGCACGATTTACGAGAAGGACAAGTTGCCAAACTGCTTCACTGGTTTGTTTCCAGAATACCGAGTAACTTCAAAAAGTTCGAATTTAAACATTGTATGTAAGTAAACTGTTGAAAAATTCGAATAAGCTTAAAAGGCGAATAAGAAACTCAATTCATTAGAGAGCGAATGATTTTTAGGACTAAGGATTTTTTTTAATTACAGGCAGGCGAAAAAATGAGAGTTCATTTGAGAGAAGAATAATTTTTAACCCTAATCTAAAGCCGATGTACAAGGAGGTTTCTCGCGAGCAACAAAAGAAGCGTCTAGATCAAAAAGACTACTAGTGAGATTTTGAAGAGATTAAATTCGTTCCATGAGAGATGTATAGTACCATACAAAACTAGAATTTTTGTAAATTAAACCCGCAATGCGGGTTAGAGAAATAACGTATGTCGCACTTTTTTCTGCATCATTCTTAAGCTTATTCAGTCGTACTCAGACTATGAAATCTACAGGTAAACTGCGCTCAGAATTTGATTTTACAACCTTTCGTCGAATCTGCATCTTGACGGGATGCGATTATCTTCAGGTATGTGTGTGTGGAAGTCTTTGCAAAACGTAAAAGACCATGTTTAGAGTGACGTCATCAGGTGACAACTATTAATAGCTTTGTTAGCTCACAACAATCGAATCTCTAATCTTTGAATGCTAAACAGGCTGTTTTTACCATACGCCAAAAAAACGTGTCTATCAAAGGGGATGAGGGAACGGCAGATTTGAGAGAGATACTCACAGCATTTCATCAGAAAGAGAGGCTGTTATAAGAACAAACCATTCTTCCCACCAGCTTCTTTCAATAGCGCATATATTCGACCCGCAGGCAGGGATTTTTAGTGTGCAAGAAGAAGACGGCGAAAGCGGAAAATTTTTTAACTTAATGATTTCTTATGGGGAAAAAACAGAGGCACGCAAAATTTTTTTGTTTGTTTGACATAAGAGTTCCCCCTTATGATTTGGAAAAATTGCCGACAGAAGGTTTGACATGACTATTTGACCCCTGCCCACAGGTATTTTTTTCCCTTGTTGTTTTTTTTTTTAAATTGAGAATGGTTTACCCCATAATTTGTTGGATTTTGGTCATTGACTTTATTTTTCTGGTGTGATAGCAATTTTTAATAAGTTTTAAATTCTTGCGTTTTCTACAAAGTCAGTTAGAACCACAAGAGAAGGTGAAAATGAGCTTGATGAGGAGCAGATAAGTTGAAGGCAGGTTTGAAAGGAGTTGGATTGAGCAAAGCAGTGAATCTCTTCAGCAAAACCAATATCACAGATCTTAAAAGTGTTGGTTCTCTTTAAACTTTTTTGTTTAATTGTTTCTATTCTTATACAATAATATCGAATTCTTGAGAGCAGTAAGGTAAGTATTGTAGCATTTTCATTCATAGTGGACGTTTCTGAGCGAGTTAATTTATAAATACGGTAAATGGGTCATTAGAAACAGCTACAGGACTACTGGTAATAAAATAGACATACATAGAAGCATTAGAAGAAGAATCAAGTCTAAGTTTCTGAATTCTGCTCGTAGCAAAGTTTAATCGTGTATCAGGGAATCAAAGAAAATTTAAGGTTGCTAAGGATAGAGTTTCTTGCTCTCGAGCTCTAGATGACATTTGAAGGGTGTATTACACTGAGAGTGGGAGGGGGGGATCCTTTGGGTCCGGCGACTGCTGTCGGCGTCCACACTCGCACCATCGTGGAGGCGACTGCTGTCGGCGTCCACACTCGCACCATCGTGGAGGCGACTGCTATCGGCGTCCACACTCGCACCATCGTGGAGGCGACTGCTGTCGGCGTCCACACTCGCACCATCGTGGAGGCGACTGCTGTCGGCGTCCACACTCGCACCATCGTGGAGGCGACTGCTGTCGGCGTCCACACTCGCACCATCGTGGAGGCGACTGCTGTCGGCGTCCACACTCGCACCATCGTGGAGGCGACTGCTGTCGGCGTCCACACTCGCACCATCGTGGAGGCGACTGCTGTCGGCGTCCACACTCGCACCATCGTGGAGGCGACTGCTGTCGGCGTCCACACTCGCACCATCGTGGAGGCGACTGCTGTCGGCGTCCACACTCGCACCATCGTGGAGGCGACTGCTGTCGGCGTCCACACTCGCACCATCGTGGAGGCGACTGCTGTCGGCGTCCACACTCGCACCATCGTGGAGGCGACTGCTGTCGGCGTCCACACTCGCACCATCGTGGAGGCGACTGCTGTCGGCGTCCACACTCGCACCATCGTGGAGGCGACTGCTGTCGGCGTCCACACTCGCACCATCGTGGAGGCGACTGCTGTCGGCGTCCACACTCGCACCATCGTGGAGGCGACTGCTGTCGGCGTCCACACTCGCACCATCGTGGAGGCGACTGCTGTCGGCGTCCACACTCGCACCATCGTGGAGGCGAACCTCTTCGCGGGCAGAGTTTCTTGCGGCTAAGCGATTGTTCGCTCATTGATATGTTGGCTGAAGTGTAGGTGTCTTTAGACATGAATGGATTTCGTTTTGTAAAAAAAACCTCATAAATCTAAAGAACATCTGAAACGCTGAGATCAAAAAAGATTGTTGAGTTGCTGCCGAGAATTCCGCTGTACTTGAATATGCCGAAGCTGAAGGTTGACCTGCAATTCATCAATGAATTCATCAAGGCTGAGAATACTTTCCTCCATCAAGTACTTCTTCTACTTCTTTCCGACCTTTATGAAAAACAATGAATTAAGACAAGGGGGCTAGAATAATGATAAGCAGGGTGTTTCTCTGGCCCGCACTGCGGGTAAAAAATCGATGCGCTCTCCAAAAAATTAAAATATAGGCGCTCGAGAACTTTTTTTTCCGTTTTTACGTAAAGAAACTCCAGATCATTGAAAGGTATAAATGCCGAACTCGGAAATCTTAAAAATCTATGCGCTCGAGAATATGTGCGGGTGGTAAGAAACACCCTGATGATGAGCATGGAAGTCTTTAAAGTTTGTTTCCTCTCTTCTTCCTCTTCCTTTTACTCATTGCTTGCTTTCTCAATGTCTCCTCATTCAATACTCTCCGATTCCAATAATCGTTCGTTTTTTCAATTCTTGGACGAGCGCAGTTTACAGGATTCTGACAAATTAAATCTTTTTTTGTTGAGTTCGAGTTAATTTATATTTTGTTTGTACAGGTTGTATTCGACCCACGGGCCCAATGCCAGCGTCCCCTAAATCCATATCCAATAGACAAAGGTCGCAGTCAGCCCCAAGATGACATCAGCCTCGAAGACGATCAAAACATCCTCGGAGAAGAAGATGAAGATGTCAGACACACATATTTTCCTTCTTTTTTTAGTTGAGCGAAGTCTGCGGTTGAGATGGCAATAGAACATTTCACTGCCAGAAAATATTCTAAGAATTGATGCAATATTTTTCTTTATAGAACGGATCGTCGCATTCTGATTTCTGTTCACAATAAATAAGATATTCTCAGAAATCGATTCACCCTTTTTGAAAAAAAGAAAGCAAGGCAACCGTTTTTCTTGACGGCTAAATGAAAGCAACGAGAAGCTTCTTCATAGCGTTCATGCCACCGCCAGGCAGGGTCTGCTGTATAGATTACACCACGCCATTCCACCCGAGCAGCTGCGTCTTCAGTCCGGCCGCCTCCATGTCTACTGAGATGTAGTCTCGCCACCTAGTTTTGAGTCTGCGTATGGGTCTCTTGCTCTGAACGTCTAGATTCCAGGATGATTGAGAGTTGGACTGGGAGTTCATCTCATCACGTGCCCGTACCATCTCAGCCTTGATTCGTAGAGCTTGTCAGATATAGGAGCGATTCCTAGACTTTATGCGTGATGTTGTCAATAATCAGAAGGTTTTAGCCGGAAAAAAACGGCTAATCCCAACAAAAAAGAGATAAAGGAAAAAAGAAGGCAAAAGCCCAAAGATAGGTAGAGAATTCGAGGATGCATGAAGAGCCATGCAGCAGGATCTCGAACGTCTACTTTCAAATAAGGGCTATCCAAGGGCAAACAACATGCCTAGACGTGCTCGAATGGTTTCATTTGGCACCTTGTCTAGACGAGTGAGCCCAAGACTCGATCTCAGCATCTTCATCTCCATGACTTGCAGCAACTGTTGAGTTCTTGCTGTACGTAAAGTACAGTCGACGAAGCATTCTTTGATAATGTATTCTGGTGTTTTCTGTACTCAATCAATTGGGTCATTGGAGTTAAACAGCTGAATAATCTCAAATTACTTCAGTTTCTGCCATGTTACGCCTCGAAGATCGAGACAGACTTTAGCTACGCGGGTACGGTAGTCTCGGCAAAGGCCTCCGTTAGATTGGCGCTGGGCAACTCCGTCACGCCAAGCAGTCAGTCAATATAAGCTAACCTTGACAAAAAGAGGGAAGTCGACCGCCGTGGGCAGGATTATTGAGTTTAATAGGAAATTGAGCGAAATTGTGTAGAGAAGAGCAGAATGCGATTGAAAGTTCAGCTTGAAGTTGTTGAAATTTTCTTTAGCTGCTTTCCTTTGAGCGTGGGAGCCTGGAAGGGTGTAAAACGAGAAAGAGGTGAAGGGCAGGAAAAAGAGAGCTCTTCATTTTTCTAGATTTCCCCGTTCCAAAAACTTTTCTTTTTTTGCTGAAGTTCTCAGCAGTACCGGCGACCTGTGCTGAGATAGGCTTAGAAAGGGACAAGACTGGCTTAGAAGGGGACAAGACTGGCTTATAAGGGGACAAGACTGGCTTAGAAGGGTACAAGACTGGCTTAGAAGGGGACAAGACTGGCTTAGAAGGGGACAAGACTGGCTTAGAAGGGGACAAGACTGGCTTAGAAGGGGACAAGACTGGCTTAGAAGGGGACAAGACTGGCTTAGAAGGGGACAAGACTGGCTTAGAAGGGGACAAGACTGGCTTAGAAGGGGACAAGACTGGCTTAGAAGGGGATAAGACTGGCTTAGAAGGGGACAAGACTGGCTTAGAAGGGGACAAGACTGGCTTAGAAGGGGACAAGACTGGCTTAGAAGGGGACAAGACTGGCTTAAAAGGGGACAAGACTGGCTTAGAAGGGGACAAGACTGGCTTAGAAGGGGACAAGACTGGCTTAGAAGGGGACAAGACTGGCTTAGAAGGGGATAAGACTGGCTTAGAAGGGGACAAGACTGGCTTAGAAGGGGACAAGACTGGCTTAGAAGGGGACAAGACTGGCTTAAAAGGGGACAAGACTGGCTTAGAAGGGGACAAGACTGGCTTAGAAGGGGATAAGACTGGCTTAGAAGGGGACAAGACTGGCTTAGAAGGGGACAAGACTGGCTTAGAAGGGGACAAGACTGGCTTAGAAGGGGACAAGACTGGCTTAGAAGGGGACAAGACTGGCTTAGAAGGGGATAAGACTGGCTTAGAAGGGGACAAGACTGGCTTAGAAGGGGACAAGACTGGCTTAGAAGGGGACAAGACTGGCTTAGAAGGGGACAAGACTGGCTTAGAAGGGGACAAGACTGGCTTAGAAGGGGACAAGACTGGCTTAAAAGGATGAGTGAATGGTAGAAGAGATAATTTTTGAGAATTCTGTGAGGGTTTTCTTTTTCGCTCTCTCGCTTTCTCTTGATCGACTCGCCCTCTCTGTTTTTTCCAATCACTCATCCTCTCTGACCTCCCACCTTCTCGATCGCATTCATATTGTAAGCCTCTTATCGATATTATCTATAAATGACTCTTGAAGGTTCTCAAATCGAAGATCGCTTCCACGAGCGCAGTGATGTTCCCGATTGGTCAATTTGGTCGACGAAATTCGAGTTAGAGAAGAAAAGAAGAGACAGAAACCAAACGGAAAAGCCTGTTCAACATGAGGCTTTCCAGGTTAAAAGAGGCTCTGATGTGCTTTATTTGAGTGCAACGATCGTCGAAACCATTAAATATCATGTATTTTTAAATTTTTACAATATATTTTTTTATTCATCTCATACATTCATTGTTGTTTTTTTTGTGGCGTTTTATGCATACTCACCAGATTGCTTTCGAAAATTGACCATTTTTTTCACTCAAAACACGCTAGTCCGATTTTCTTTTTATTCGGAAATGCTCTACAATATGAGATTTCAGCATCTCAAGAAAATTTATTTAAAACAAAATTTCAGAAAGATCCCCGAGATCGGGTGAAAAAGAAGACTGAGCTGAAAGTTCACCACGAGGTAGTAAATCCGGTCATTTGTAGTTTTAGTTTCTAATTGAATGGGGGAAAAAGAACATTTAATTCAACTGCACAATGTTATAAACTTTGTGGATAAATTTGTTTTTGAACTAAAGTAAGAGAATTTAAAATTTTAGAAGAAGTAGTTAGTTTCTACATATAATTGAATCAAAGTAGAGAATAAGACTTATGTTTCAGAAGGGAGGAAAAAGTGTACACAAGAAAGGAGATAATCTAAGTGGAAATCGAGATTGCGAGGGAATCGAAATCATGGAAGATGAAGAAGTTGAAATCCTGGCTACGCGAAAACGTGTAACTGTCAGAACATATTCACTATTACAGTTGAAGGTTTTAGAAACTAAGATCCAAAGAGAGTCACTTTTACTTTTGGCTCGGATTGTATTCATTTGAGCCAGAAATTATTATGGCCTATCGTTACATAATATTTGTTTCATATGTGTGAACTTTGATAGCCAATAGTTCTATCAAGTTTGAGAATTCATCAATATCTGTGAAGCATTAGTAATTAGATGATCTCCAATTCGCCAAATGGCTCAAAATTGATGATACCATCGTTTGATGGATGGATGATAATACTTGTTACATGTAGAAAAATTAAATGTCGATGTTTCAGAAAAAAGCGCCTGTACTCGGTGAAGTGTCCAAAGGAACGAAGCAACTCAGAAATGAGCCGAGCCAGGTTGGAATTACTTTCATTTTTAATAAGATGCTTTATCATCGCTGTTTTGAGAATTGAACCACCCTGTTAAGTATCATCCGCGTTGTGTTGTTGTTTTGATGTCTTGTAGCGAAACACTTTAAACGATAAGACCTAGCGAAATAAAAAAAATTTCCCTTTACTCGTCCTCCTGAGTGGCTGCTATTAAATAACGCTTCCCTCTCCTTATCATCCTACGCTATTTCCGTCCTCCAGAGCGGCTGTTACGTGGTGAATATTTCCACTCTTCATTTTCATCCTCGAATCTCAACAGAAAATTCTCATTGAATCGCGCTTCTGAACCACGAAATGTCTTATCTTTTTCTTTTTTTTGATTCGCTTTGGAACTACTAACGCTTCTGAACCACTATCGCTTCTGAACTGAAATTTAAAAAAATTTTTAATTATTTTATTTATTTTTTTTTGGCTTTTCTCTTTCCCCCGGAACGGCTGCAATGTAACGTCGATAAATAAACCCTGCCGTAATGTTTTCCTTCTTCATCCTACTTGAATGGCCGCTTTATAACGACGCCCAACAGACCTCAGTTGTTTTTAAAAATACCCTCTTATATTGTCGCCTGAAGACTGCAACCCTTCCTCCTCATAAGATTTAATCTTCTCAAAACCCCTATTATACTCTATCATACATTGTGTGATAAAACAATTCAACTTTATCTGTCTCCCTTTTCCCCTCTGTAATCTCCCTGTCCTTTCAAGATTATTCTCATGCGATGCTTCAAAATAATTCGCGTAAAAAACTTCAAACCTGCTAGAGGCTGACTTTTTCTCTCCTTGGTGTTCTAATGTAAAACGGTTTCAGGCACAACCACTTAACGATTTAAAAAAAATGTTTATAAAATCACATTATTCAGTGACTTATCAATATTCATTAACGTCTTCATATAATTTCAATCCGCACTTTTCAGTGAAGAAGAAACACTAAGAAGTTACAGAAAACAGACATTACACAAAAAGCAACAATATTTCATGTTTTTAATCATAGGTGAACTGCCAACTGGCAAATAAGTTTTTTTGGGCGACCGACCCTCTCCCTCACTCAAAATGATCTACCGATCCTCTTCCTCACTCAAAATGACCTACCGACCCTCTCCCTCACTCAAAATGACCTACCGACCCTCTCCTTCACTCAAAATAACCTACCTACCCTCTCCCTCACTCAAAATGACCTACCCACCCTCTCCCTCACTCAAAATGACCTACCGACCCTCTCCCTCACTCGAAATGACCTACCGACCCTCTCCCTCACTCTAAATGATCTACCGACCCTCTCCCTCACTCAAAATGGATGTATCAGATTTTTTCAGCTAAAAGTGAAGGTAAAAATCGTCTTTTTTAAATAGGACGTTTCTTTACTTATAATTCAGCCTCAACCGGTTTCTTCAAGTTAAAGTGGAAATTTTTTAGCTCACTTTAGTGATCGACCTATTGATAAATCAAGACAGATTTTACCTATGTTTTTAATACGTTTGAAACCGTAAATAGTTTTTTTTGTTTTCAATATAAGTACCTGAGTGGCCCTTTCGGTTGGTACAAAGAATGAACCCAGAAAGTTAAAGTAGAACTAAAAACCGGTAAGGGAATGAGTATTTCCATTCTTGCCTTCCCTAATTCAGTTGATGAGTTGCGATGAGCTCATCAAGATGTATGGAATACCGAGAGAGGAAGAAGAGATTGAGGGAGTCTCTCATTACGAAGAACAAGGAATGACCAGTGCTCATCCGGCAGCATCGCAGTCCCTCAATAGTATCGAATTTGCTAACTTTTTGTGTTTTGTTGATAACAATTTAATTTAGTAATCAAAAATGATAACTTTCGGGTCCTCAGAGACAGACGACTGGAAGAAAATTATCTCCAAACTTGTTCTTTGTTTATTAAAAAAAATACGCATTATTATCTGAAACTATTACAAATGAGAATTATGTAAAGTTTAATAGAAACTTCTATAAAATTATCAAATCTTTTCGTTCAATCTTGGAAAAGCTATTTTTATAGACTTTGTAATAGACACTACATAATATTTATGTTAAACTCGCTACATTTCAAATTGTTTGATGTCAGTGCGTAAACGAGGTCGCCCCTTGACTGTCGAAGCGGCAAGTGAGGGAGGGGAGTCAACAGAAGGCCAGAGTTTGCTGCCACCTCTGTCACCCATTCCCCTGGAAGGAGGAGCCATTAGAGCTGAGGAGAGCGAGGCCACTGGTCAGACGATTTGCTTGCTTCTTGCAATCAAAACATGAATCAATATCCTTTTTTTTTAAAGATTAGACTCTCGTGGGAATTTTTTCGAAGTTCAAGATTTGAGGGATGAAAGAATGGGAAATCGTTAGGAATAAACGGCTAACAACTTTTTTTGCGCTCTAACAAAAGAAAAATTATGCTTTGAAATTTGTTCGTTAGATAAGGACGTTTCTTTTTTTTGATTCAATTGGTTTATATCTCGAAGAAAAATTAATTTGCCAAAGTTTTTTTTAAGAAGCAAAACACTTTCATTGATTTGTTTTAACTTTATATTGATATAGTGGTACAATATTTATAATATAAAAAATTGGTTTAATAAAAACAAATTGCCTTGTCAAGACCAAAGTCGATTAAGCTATCACACTGAAAAAAGAAATAAGTCGCAATTTGTCCGCGTCGGGTAATGGTAACGTGGTTACCTTCCCGATTGAGATATTAGAGATGGCTCGGTTCGATCTCATCCGGTGGACTGGGTTTTTCCCGTTTGATAGTTTAATCAATTATATACATAAAGTGTGATAGAGATGAGAAATATAACTTAGATATCTTCCAGAAAACGCGTCGAGCTCCGCGGGTGCTAACCGCTCGACAGTTCCGCTTGCATCTACTCCCCTGCAGCAGAAGACACCAAAGCCTCTGATCAGGAGGAGTGCCTACTTTGGTATCGGGAGGTTCGTACCGAACTCTCCTCGCCCTATGGTTCATGGGAAACTGCGTGGGGGTCTCATGTTTTGCCATTCTACGTTATTAGCTAGTTTTGCTAGAAATACACACGTAAAACGATTACTTACATCATTTTATTTGGTTGGTCAAGTTGTTTCTCTTAGTCGCATTCTGGGAAAATCCTTGCGCAAATCTATGCGCTTCCCAGACAAAAACTAGGGATACCTATTCTTCGTTTTTAAGGTCTTCTGTTAAATTTTCTGATCTAACTACTTCTCGCGTTAGTGAGAAACATCCAGAAAGGCATTAAACGATGTCAATTTCTCGATCAAATGTGTTGTAATGTTGAAACATTGTCTTTCGGGCAGATCGTCCTCCTGTTCGAATCCGTTCAAGAGACCTCGCCTTGTGGAATGTTCCCCTGGCGTCTCCCCAATCTCACCGTCGCTCGGCTCTTCCCCTGCTGGCAGCACTTCAAGGGAAGCAAATGCAGGAATACACTCTCCTCTGGTCGGGTGATATAAATATACCAATGATTGAAACATGAATCATTTTTTCTCTTCTCTTTCCCCCGGAACGGCTGCGATGTAACGTACATAAATAAACCCTGCCGTAATGTTTTCTTTCTTCGTCCTACTCGAATGGCCGCTTTGTAACGACGCCCAACAGACCTCAGTTGAAAAAAACCATCTTATATTGTCGCCTGAAGCCTCTGCAACCCTCACTCCTCATAAGATTTCATCTTCTCAAAAACCCTATTATGATCTATCATACATTGTGTGATAAAATAATTCAATTCAATTCAATTCAAACTTACCCAGCTATAGCTGCAGATGGTGGATATTGTTAAGGTTTTTTCGAGAACATAGGGAGAGAAGCGATTTCAAAAATTATATGAATTTCGCTACATAGTGATAGAAATTTCCGTTCGGGCGTGGCATAGTGGTAGTGTGATAGACCATTGTGCGAAGAGTCCCGAGTTCGACTCTCACCCCGGACACATCCACCCAAACCAAGGGGGTTAAGAAATGTTGGTAGTGCTCATGCACGAATCTGACTCTCTCCACTGCTGCTATTCACACTAGCAGTGATCTATCAGGCAGCCACTGGTTCTACCAGGATAGGTCTGTCCTGCATCTCAGGGAAGCGCGTACCCTGCCGCGAGGCGGGAACAAGTGCGAGGAAGAAGAAGTGATAGAAATTTCCATACATTATCAATTATTCAAAATTCAAAATCGCTGGAGTAATGAGACACAGAAGGGGGAGAGAATGTTGGGAATCAAGAATCTTGAGAATCTCTCATTTTCATTGTACCAAAGCTTCCATTAGAATGAGTGTTCCATTATGATTTGCCCACAAGATCATGTTATATTCAATTTGTAAATGTGACAGCAGACGACGTCATTGCCTGAAAAGCTGCGAGACAAGATGAGTTTGAATGAGAATGGGAGTGCATCACCGCTTGCATCAATTTTCAGATACGGTTAGACAAACAATGAACTTTCGATTACCGTATTGAAGTTTTAAATATACGGTAGAAGATTCACTTATCAGTAGGGAAAGATGACTCGTATGATTTTCTGAAGAGAAAAATGATTGCAAATGATCTTTCAGTTCGAGTGAAGTAATTTGAGTAAAACAAATTTAGAAACTCACACTGTTATAGTCATCATTAAGAAGCGATCGCTTATAAATATTCCCAATCGAGGAGTTTGAGAATTCGTTTAATTGGGGCAAAAGAAGAATTTGATGTATCAGAAATTCCCGCGACTTCTTTTTCGTTTGAAAAACCTAAGCGATGACTTCCGATGAAACTGTCGCAAATTTCGAATGATATGATACAACGTTTTACAGGGTGCCGCTCTGTCGGACTTAGAAGACCGCCATCCAAAAACTGACCATGTGTTTTTAATGCAATGAGTATATGTTATTCATTCATGAAATTGGCCAGCGAAGACATGAGCCGAAACTGATGTTATCAGAGATTTGTTTGAAAGGTGTTTTGCTTACAGTAACTTCAATCACCTAGACTTATTTATACACATACATACATTCTCATTTGAATATTTGTTTTGTCAGGTTTTACATATTAAAGCTTGAAAATGTATCGTTTGTGCGGTCACTTCAAGTTGTATGAAACTTCACTGTTTTAATCTTTTTCGAAGTCACGAGATCCTCGTCATCATTCATATTAACATATGAAACTCATCCATAAAAATTTGAAGTCTCAATGCCTGTCCATTCCGCTAATAGTATTCTACTACCGCTTAATGTTATACAGGTAAAATGTGCAATCCTCAGGAAAATTTAGCTCGATCGATTGCTCTTGTCGATTGTGAAATAAACTGTGAAAAGTCTTCAATTCAATTCAATTCACTTTATTCGCCAAAGGTATGCTTGTTGTCGCATACACTTATAAGGTAGATATTAAGCAACAAAAACGAGAAAAAAATTTAAGATTAAAAAAGGGGACACAACAGGTACTGACTAGGAATAGAAAGAAGAAGAAAACCACAATCTAGTGGGTATCAAAGAAAATCAAAGTATCCTAGAGTAGATATCCCGGTAAAGTCATGAACGGGACTAAACAATTCTCAACAATATTAATGAATTCTTCGATCGTAACGACGTCGGGGAACCGATCGCAGAGTTTGTTCCAGAGGGTAATGGCTCGAGTAAAAAAGATAATTTCTTTCGTAAAAGATTTCTGCCGTTGCGATAATTTCTTTCTTGCAGCAATCGAAGAGGACTTGTTCTAGATGACGTTCTCAGATCACTGTTCGCTCTGTATTTCACATGCGATCGGCAGACCTGGCACTCTAAAGTTCCATAAAGAAGCCTGAACAGAAATAATAGATCGTATTTAGCGCGCCTTATTATTAAAGGCTAGATAGCAAACTTATTCAATCTGTCAGGGTAATCGCTAGAAGGTATTGAGCATCGCCTCAGTACCTTTACCTCAGTACAAGTCTTGACGGAGAGAATTTGTTCATAATTGAAAAAAAAACTGCATGAATCTCGATGTTATTTGTTAAAAGAGAGAGAAAGAAAGCCAGTGCGACAAAGAGTTCCGCCACTTCTCACTTTTATAATCTAATTCATAGACATGAATCACCATAATCCAATTTCACACAAATCTCCTATTTTTCCTACTTATGTCGCACTTAAAACTTTCTAGATCACTCTCCGTTTGAATCTAATGTTTTTTTCCGAAAAAACAACCAGAAAATCATTAGAACGAGAAAAAAACTAAATCGGAGGCTACCTTTCGAAAAGTTCACCAAAAAAAAGCAAATTCAAAACCCCACGCAACTCAACAACAAAACACAATGCGATTTTTTTACCAAACATTAATGGAAAAGTTTCTCTTCTAAAAGTCGAAAGCAGGCGTTTTCTCCACAATTGTTGAAAAATTCTTTTTCTAAGTATTTCTCATCTGTTTACTATTTTTAAATTCCGATTTCCTCTGTTAGTTATACAATTCCGATTTCCTCTGTTAGTTATACAATAGCTACTTCGAGAATGAAATGTTTGTATTACAACCAAAATTCTCCAGGCCATTAGACGGTAGAAAAATAAGTGTAGCTGTTCTCCGGAAAATATTCTGAACATATTAATCAAAAAACTTCGTTTCGTCTTTTTTAAATAAGTATTAGTTACCTGAGCCAACGCACCCAATCTGTATACATTGATCAAGTTTTTTTCCGAACCCATTCCAGTTACATCTGGAGTCCCCCAAGGCTCCTCACTAGGTACTCTTTTGTTTTGGATGTAGATCGATTCCGTTAAGAATGTTTTTACTCACATTTTTTTTCTCAGTATATGCTGACGACACGAAGAATATTGGGCGAGTTTCTTGTTCTACAGAAGAAATACAGTTTGCATTGAACTGTGTTGACGATTGGTGCTCAGTGTGGAATTTTCGTCTATCCGTCTCTGAATGTAGTGTTCTACACCTTGGCTCATCCAATTCCCGCAATCCATATCATATGAATCATCAAAACTCATCACGATTCTCAACTCATCACCAGTCTTATAAACGCATCTGGTATCGCCGTCGGTGTAATCTCTTACTTCAGAATGGGAAAGCCGCCGAATACGCCAGGAACGAGTTCGCCTAGACTTCTCAAAGTCATCTTTCCCATCAAATGACATCAAAGACTACTGATTTATTTTATTTTATCTACATTTTTCAATGCAAAAACAGTTTCCAGAGAATTAATTAACAACTCATAAAGCGTGACATGATGAACATCATGTAAACAGCGGAGAATGAAGTTCTCAAAAGAAGGAACATTTTATTTTAATCAACAATATGAATATTGAATAACTCAGCCATACTTTCTAAAAATTATGATTTCTCCAGAAAACTTCTAAAGGCAGCGAAAGATGTATTCTGCAAAACTTCTCTAGGTAATTGAGCGAACATACGTGAAACTCTAAGAGTGAAAGAATGGAAACGAGCCGCGTTTTTCGTACTTTCTACAAAAATGCCGCTAGGGTTTGTACGCGTTGGTTTAACATGTTTCTTAAAGATTCAGTCTTTTTCGATTATTGACAGGTTATTACAAATTTTCCAACCCATTTTCATGTCAGCTTGAATTCTTCTCAAATAAAGGGGCGAAAGATTGAGGCTAGCTAATCTATCTTTGTATGATTGGAGAGAATGTGGGTAATTGGGTCGGGAAAACAACGATAGAAGACAATGTGTGTAAAGGATTTCAGAACTCTTTCAATCAATTTCATGTCTTTGGCAAAATATGGGTTCCAAAAGCTAGATACAAATTCTAAGTGAGGTAAGACATATGTTTTAAAAAATTTAAAGTTTTCTGAAAATCGTCGATAGAAATTGCTCGAAGCAGAGAATACATTGCTGCCTTTGCTTAGCAAACCCTGTCAGTTACTGCTTGGCTTCGACGGAGAGAAGGCACTATTTGGATTCCGAGATACCGCACTTCTCAGGAAGGGGTCAGAGGAACATCGTTGATTTTGTAGGCTGGGTGGAGAGTGCGAGAGCCTATATGCAGATGAGTGCTCTTATATTATAGTAAAGGTGACAAAGAGAAAAATGAGTTATTGTTAATATAATAAGTAAGATGAATAAACATGTGAAAAGTATTTCTAAGCACAAAGGAAAAGTGAAATGTTACTGCAAAGAAGAAATTTCAGAAGTCTGTTTCGCCCCCGCTGCACTCCTCTGGGTGGGGCTCATCAGTGAGTGCCCAGAGAGTACAATTGTGAAGAAATAAGAGTAAAAAATTTTTTTAAAAATTGAAACCAAATGATATTAATTAAAAAGAGTATGATAATAAAGTTAATACACAACGTAAAAGAAAAGAAAAATAAAAAAGTAAACAGAAAATAAAGAAGTAAAAGAAACGGAAAAAAGTACAAATACAAACCTAAAATGTGAAAGGAAAAACTAAATAAAGAAAAATAAACCTTGAAAAGAAAAACTAAAACGTCTTGAATTACACGTGTAAGGTTGAAAGAAATAAAGAAATGAAGGGGAGTGAGTTAGGATGGTAATAATATTAGGAGGAGGGATTGTTGTAGTGTTCAATGTTTATATGTTATAGATCTACTAATTTGTACATGACATGACCTTGACCCAAATAAATGAAAGTGGTATGGGGGGAATAAAAAGAAAAAGAGAGTATATGGATAGTAATAAGTTATTGATTAAGGAGTTTGAAATTAAATTTATGGGTGTTTTATTAATATTTCATATTGTATGAAGAAAAGAAATTTATTGGAATTGTTTAGAAAAGTGTGAAATGATTATATGGTTTTTAATGACATATTTAATTTCAATTTTAGGATTCTTACGCAGTGTTTTGATAAGTCTATCCATTATAGTTAAATCTGGAAACTTATCTTCACGATATCTTCTAATAAGTATTTTGATTCTACTCAAGAAATCTTCGAATCGTATGCAATTATCACTAAATCTTAAAACCTCGGTATACATATATGGTGTTTAGGCCAATGTAGACAGGTATGTTAGAGGTGTAGTGAGGATATTTGAGAGTCTTGAAGTTATACTCATCTGTTTTGTTAGAAAGGTTAAGTTTTATCATTTTCAATGGTTATGTAGAGATCTAAAAAAACCGCCTCATTACTATTTTGATTAGTTCTTTCTAATTTTAATGAGTTGTGATATATTCCTTCAGTAACTTTTATAAATTCTTGATCTTTATCAGAAATGTGAAGAAGATCATCTATGTAGCGGAATGTACAATTCAGAGAACTTCTCAAACTATGGGATCTATTTATATTTTTGTTAATGTATTTGAATTCCATCATAGCCAGAGTAAGATCTGCTATTTGTGGTGAAGCGTTATTTCCCTGAGGAATTCCCTTATTTTGTTTGAATAGATGAAGAAAGAGTGAGATCATTAGAATTGCACCAATCATATACAGCATTCAAAGCCAATTGTAATTCATGACAGCGTTCAACGAAGTTTTCTTTCTTGTACGAAACATAAATCTTAACATCGTCAGCGTATGCTTTGTAAAACACGTTCGGAAATGGTTCAAGAACGGAATTTAAATCAGATGTGTGAAGAATAAAGAGAACGGGACCAAGAACCGATCCTTGCGGAACGCCTGATATGACTGGAGGGGGAGTGGACATCTTGTCTCCCATACGGACAAAAAAAGTACGGTTAGTGAGAAAATATTTTAGCCAAGAGAGTAAGGGATCGGATATGTTGTAATGAGAACATTTGTAGAGAAGTTTGATTTGCTGACAGTGTCGAATGCACGTGAAAAATCTAAATAGATAACATCGACAGTAGAGCCCTCACTAAGCGAACGACTCCAATCATCTTCACAAGCTAGCAAATTGCTAACTACAGAGGCATTCTTTTTAAAACCATGTTGATTCACAGGCAAAATGTTATGTTGACTAAAGTGCTCAAAATACTTGATCTAACTAATCTTTCCATCGTTTTAGAAGCAGGTGAGAGAATAGCAATAGGTCTATATGAAGAGGGTATAGATGCATTCTTGCCTTGTTTCGGAATGGCTGTCACTAAAGAATGTTTCCAGATAGTGGGAGTCGAACCAGTGTCCATACAAATATTACAAATGGGAGCCAAAGGAAGAGCAATAGAAGAAGCAAATTTCTTGAATATAAGTTGAGGAATATCATCTACCCCATGGCTGCCAGAATATTTTGGTTTAGAAAGAAAAATTAGTGATTATCATGAGTGAAAGAAGATGAGAATTCGGATGCTAAAATTTCCCATTTCTTATTAAAATCTACTGATATGTGACCAGATTGGTCAATGAGTTGGAGCGGTGGGGAAGGTTTAGGTCTTGTCAGAGAGGCGATATGCTGTTAGAGATTTTGTGATCGAGATAATTTGGCCTTCTGGAAACTTCTGTTCCACTTGTTGATTTGTTTCAATAGACCTCAACTTGCTTTGTTATAGAGTAAACGAACAGCAGGAATACGTATGTTACGAAAGAGAGCATCGCGATATATTCCTCTTCACGTATTTCTCTCCCACATATTGCACTCATGTTTGGTCTTCCACTCACGCGCTTGGCCGATAGTCGAGGAGAGAGATTCTCAGCATCCACCTCTCCATCTTTATTCACGCAACGGCATGTTTATTCAGAGCGAGTTTATTCATGACCATTACCTCCATGTCAAATGTAATTAGAAAGAAGTAGTTCAATTCAATTCAAACGCTTTATTGTCGATGTCGTGGGACATGAAGCGCCATTATATTGAACACCTCCATGTGATTATCCGGACAGTAAAGAAGAATGAGAACGTTGAATGTCGACTGAAGCGTTGATCACGGTTTGGACATTACGGCCTCAAGGTTTTCAAATCCTGCTCGAGACCGGAATCCTCCATTCTTGGCGATAAAATGGAAGAGTGAGAAGTGATTCGACCGCTCTCAGCCACGACGAATGGATTCCTTCTACTCGTCGTGGCTGAGAGCGAAGTGAGTCGAGTGAAAAGAGAAGTAGTCGTGACCACAAAAATCAATCAATATACTTTCAGTTTCAACGCTTCAAATTTTAATATATCTGTATAGTTATTTTTTTATATGAGAAACTCTTATCGATTCGGATTACAAGTTTTCCACTTTATCGGTCAGTGTAAATTACGCCAGCGTAATGTCGAAAAAGTCGATTGCTTTAGGCATTTTGAACATAAGAAGAATTTATGAAAATAGATTACTAGAAAAGCGAAAAGTATATGAAATATTTATTGTATTAATTCTCTTATCCAAGCAATATTAGTCTTATGAAGAACTATAGATCGGATTACTTTCGAATGTCAAGCGCTTGGAATTGCATTGAATGTATTGTATGACAAGTTTTCAAAAATTTTCTGTGTTGAAGACACTCGAATTTCAAGTTTATAATCTCAAAACGAATGATATCTTGAATCGTGAAACATAAACACAAGTCAGGGACATCACCGACAAACGCATTGCATTGAGCTTAAGAAGTACCTAGTCATTTCGGAATGTATATGTAGTCATCTCGGTATTTATATGTAGTCATCTCGGTATGTATGAGTATGAGTATGTAATATGCAGTTGTATTATAATATTAAAAACTTCTTTCCTTTTCGCAGACGCCGACATTTTCTTTTCATGAGATTTGGTTTTTCGAACTGATATCGAGAGAAGATGAAGATTAAAAGAGCGATAAGAAGATGCAGCAAACTCTCGGTGATATATCCACTCATCCCTTTTTTCACGTGACGCTAACACTCATGCGAGGAGTTGTTCGCTTCGCTGAGTATTATGTGAAGCGTAACTGAAAAGGGGAGACTTTGATGTTTCCACTTTGACTTTGGCTATTAAAATTGATAGATCGAGAGAGGAAAAAATAGGCACACGGACATTCGATTGAAGGCTGCTGATAACGCGTTTCCGGTGCGTCTTCTAATACTTGACAAAAAGCCATTTGAATTTTTTGTGCTTTTTTATTTTCATCATTGTATTTTTATTCAGTTTATTGTTTTTTATTTAGATTTCACAACTATTTAAAGACTCATTCAGTGGATATGCTTGTAGTCCAAACTTATTTTTATATCAATAAGGAAAACTTCAAAAGATAGATTTTATGTTTTTTTTCGCAAGAAATAAATCCATTGCAAATGAATTTTAAAAAAAACAAATGCAGTAATAAAAAAAGTGCTGTTGTTTGATTTCTCTTTGTCCTTTGATTGGTGGGTATACATTTGTATGTTTTAATTCGTGGGTATACATTTGTATGTTTGAATTGGTGGGTATTCATTTGTATGTTTGAATTGGTGGGTATACATTTTTTTTGGATTGGTGGGTATTCATTTATATGTTTGAATAGGGGTTATACATTTGTATGTTTGCATTGGTGGGTATACATTTGTATGTTTGAACTCATGAGCTCTAAGCTCGAAACAATCAACAACAAAAATAAAATGTTTTGCGTTATGTTTCAGTGATCCTTCACAGATATATTCAACTTTTTTGGAGCGAATGAAAGAAAGTCTGATACGATAAGAAATCGTTGAGAATTTGAGTCTCAAAGGCAGTTGACCAACGTCTCTTCTTCTACTTTGTTCCTTTTTTTCCAAAAGTTATGCCGCACCAGCCCCCCCGTGAGTAGAAGGCTCGGCTGAGAAAGTGAGAGAGTGATAAAGAAAAGCTACTAGATGTCTTAATTCAAACCCATAAGTACACAGAATGATTGCAAATTACTTATTTTCACTGTATTGGTCGATAAATCGTTCTGCGCAACTTAATATCTCTTGATAAACCAGTGACCCAACTTTAATATATTGTCATTCCAGAAGTACGGTAATGCACACCTGGCCTTCTGCACCCCCGATCCCACCACGATCACTAAAGAAAAACTCTTTCTCTAGTTTCGGCAGAATTCGAGCTGATGAACACCTTTCACAGTCTCTCCCTTCTAAGTTGACTGTTAGAAACTTGTGTAGTTTTCGCTAAAAGTTCTTTGCATCAAGTTTTGAGAATCTTTATAAACTTTCACGCTGTTCATTAGTACAACAGATTGGGTGAACCAACGGCTTGTTTTTAAAAAATAAGCATTTTGTCAACTAATTAAATAATTCAATTCATTATATAGCTTCTCCCTACTATTCAATTGTAGGCACAAGTCCAATACATTGATAAAAAGGCTCACTCATAAGCGCGGATAACATTGATTCATTTTTACACTATTAACGTTTAAACTATTCATTACATCATTTATATGTTTGAGAGTAGTTCAATATATGTACATACATGGATATAGACAGAAATAAGAGAAAGATCTCGAGAAATAGAGATGGTTCGAGAGATACACTGGAGCAGATAGAGAGAGATATCAAAAATGAAAAATGGAAAAAGAGAGTTATATAGAATATCTGCGTTTAAAGAATCTTCATAGAATCTTAAAGACCGGGTTGCAAAATGGAAAAAAAAGTATTTAAAAATTTAGAAAAGTCCGTTTACGATAAGATCGATATTACTCTTAATATTGTACATTTTGAGGACAAGATCCTTTAGATAATATATTCAAGCTATGACTATTATTAGTCGTAGTTAGTTTACAAGCCTTGGTTTTTAGACTGCTTCTTTCTGATTCACCAGGAAGTGATGTCTCTGTATTACATAGTATACTGAAATGAAGTTTGTTGGTTGCAGGCCAAAAGCGACCACCCCCAAATCGACCCGGATGATTTTGTCAGTATTGACGAATTGGTTCACATCGGAATCAGCAGAATAACGGTCAGTTCGTGTCCAGTTGGCCGTATAAGAACGGCGGAAATACTTTTAAATTGAACTTAAAAGATAAAGTTTCTGAAAACATTAAAACCAAATAATTTATTTTTCGATCAACATTATATCGTGACGGATGTCATTTCGATTTAATCAAAATGTCATTAATGCTTTTTTAAAAAACCATTTCAGAGAGACGGCAGAGCGACAAGTCGTCGTTCTCTGCCCCTTCCGAAGCCAAATGCAGTGATATCTTCAGCCCCTCAACCTTTTCCAAGAGAAAGACTAGTTCTCCCTCCAACTCCTCCCGCTAGGAAACCCAAGCTACCGCAGGTTTTTATCCCAGATAAAGAAAGTGCACCGTCTCCACCTTCTCCCATTCTCTTGCCTATTCCAAGAAAACACCGGATATCCAAACTGCACCGTATTCGGTGCATCCTCCGGCTCGTCCTGTGTTGCTCGCCCGAAGAGCGTGCTTTATAGCATTCACTCATCAATTATGTTTTTTTTCATGTTCTGTGTTTTCCATTACCAATTTACATATCCTGTTTTACCATAACTGCTAAAAAAAACCTTAATGTGATCATTATAGACGGAAGCTCAAATCATTATTCTCAAACTAAAGATGATCTCTGATTAAGGCTTCAACGTGTTTTGAGAACTCACATAAAATTTTGTTATTCTACAAAAACTTCAATAAGCATTTTTGATCTACCTTATTCCATTAGAATTTGGGAAAATAGATATTTCAGCTGATATGATTGACTGACTTCAAACGCGCGGTTCGTATCAGTACATCTAATTGAGAAATTCCCTCCTCTTTCGATGCAAAGGTGTTTTACTGCGGAAAAAAGACAAGGGGCGTCTGTTCAAGAACTTCAACAGATATCCGCTTTTGAACTTGAACATAAACCTCTGAATAAAATAATACATTTCTTTCGAATAAAACTAGTTAATTTGCTTACGTCGGGCCTTTTTTAAGGCCCATGTTCTCCAGATTTTTGTGTGATTCTGTGACTTTTTGAGAAGCGTCATGAAACCCTGATACGAGCATTTCATAACTCAGACCCTTTCGAAACCAAGGGTCTTCCTCATGAAACCCCTGATACGAGCATTTCATAACTCAGACCCTTTCGAAACCAAGGGTCTTCCTCATGAAACCCCTGATACGAGCATTTCATAACTCAGACCCTTTCGAAACCAAGGGTCTTCCTCATGAAACCCCTGATACGAGCATTTCATAACTCAGACCCTTTCGAAACCAAGGGTCTTCCTGATGAAACCCCTGATACGAGCATTTCATAACTCAGACCCTTTCGAAACCAAGGGTCTTCCTCATGAAACCCCTGATACGAGCATTTCATAACTCAGACCCTTTCGAAACTAAGGGTCTTCCTCATGAAACCCCTGAAACGAGCATTTCATAACTCAGACCCTTTCGAAACCAAGGGTGTTCCTCATGAAACCCCTGATACGAGATTTCAGACCCTTTCGAAACCAAGGTTCTTCCGTTCAGAACCTTTCCATTATTATTTTCTCAAGTTCACCGATTTGTGTAATCATAATGAGGTTTTCGCATAATACTCAAATAACAAACAACTTCTTTATCACAAAAAACTTTTAACAACAATAAATACTTTCGTTATTAACTGCTTCTTTCTCATACACAAAATACATTCTTCCTTTATACTTATTTTCTTCAAATCGATCGAAAAGTTAACCTATCAAGTCATCCCAGAAACCGGAGAAAATAAATTTATCGACGTTAATTAATACATCGCAGATAACAAACCGAAAGTTCAGAGTAATTTAAGCTTTAAAAATGTGGATTAGTTTAAAAAACAGAAGTTCTCAAGTGTATTTTGTAAGCCTCAATCACTGGCTTTCTGCTCAAATTTGGGATACTTTTGTGTGGCGCCCTCCCATGAGAGACGGGAACTACACAATTGAGAGACGATTTCGCCGACGTCAGCCACCTGAAAAACCACACTTAATTACAAATATTCACCTTATTCACGCTCCTAAAAATAATATTATAATATTCTTCCTCGCGCTTGTTCCCGCCTCGAGATGCAGGACAGAACTAATCTGGTATAACCAGTGTTTGCCCGCTAGATCACTGCTATTGTGAATAGCAGCAGTGGGGAGAGTCAGATTCGTATATGAGCACTACCAACATTTCTTAACCCCCTTGGTTTGAGTGGATCTGTCCGGGGGGAGTCGAACTCTGCACTAGAATACCTTAAACAGAGAACGGCCAAAAGACTGAATATACTACGTGCCCTCGGAGGAAGAACATGGGGCCAACAGAAAAACACCCTTCTTGCAACCTACAAAACAATGACCAGATCCGTTCTCAACTACGCCGCACCAATTTACTCCCCTCAATTGGCCGAGACGAACTGGAAAAAACTACAGGCAAACCAAAATAAAGCAATTCGGATAGCAACAGGAAACTTAGCAATGGCCGGCACAGAGCACTTAGCTCTAGAAAGCGAAATGTTACCCATAAAGGAGCACAACACGATGCTTAAAGCAATTCGTCGCAAGAGCAAGACTCCTCCCAAACCACCCCTCCCATCGTCGATGCATGGAACCCAAACCACCTAGAACTATTCGTAAACATGCCAAGGACTTAGAAATTATGCTAGTAGACAGTGATCAAAAAGCCGCACTTAAAAGAATACATAGTGAGACTGTTAGAAATTTCATTAGCTCTTGCTCCCCTAACCCAGTTCTAGGTAAGAAACCTCCCAGAATCCATAAATAAACGAATCAACTTCCCAGGGAACAACAAATAACATTATCGCAACTACGTAGTGGCTATGCAAGTTCCCTTAACAGCTACCTACACAGAATAGGAGCTGCCCAATCACCTCTTTGCCCAAAATGTTTAGAAGAGCCACATACAACTAGTCATTTATTCTCGTGTCGCTGTGACCACACACTTTTAAGAAGTATAGATTTGTGGAATAGCCCGACGTCTGTTGTTAAGTTCTTATACCAGTGATTCCTTTCTCTCTCAAAAAAAAATTTAAAAAAAAAAAATAAATAAATAAAGGGGAAAAAACCAAATAAACCCCGAGAGAGAAAGAGAAATAATGTAATTAGATAAATGATGTAAGTAAGGTTATTGTTTTCCGAGCCATGTCAAAGAAGACCTCGTCTACCCAGCCGGAGACCTACGGCGGGCAATCTACAACAACAACAACTCTGCACTCTTCGCACAATAGTCGAACACACTACCAGGATGTTTCTCTGACCCGCACTGCGGATAAAAAAATCTATGCGCTTTTTAAAAACTTCGAAAAACATTGACATTTATGCGCTTGAAAAAAAATTTTCTTCAAATTTTTCGTAGGGAAAGTTCAAATCAATGGAAAAATTTAATGTTTAACTCTGAAATTTTAAAAAATTATGCACGCGAAAAAAGTTGTGCGGGTGCCAAGAAACACCCTGCACACTACCATTATTGCCCGGACTCAACTTATTTTCGCTCCGAATATCATGTGCAATATAGAAAATTTATGATTTCGGAGATCAATGAAAATATTCTTTGATAGATTGTCACGTCTGACAGTACTTTTTATACACAACTTCTGGTCAAATAATCTGTCACAGGATGTATAACAAGAATGGTCTAAACAAACGATCGATCAGCAAAAAAAAGTAAACAATCAAATTGCATCAGCTGACATCGACTCTGATTTGCTGCATGCTCTCTGCATGTCTCACAGTAACTGTCCACGGCTTCTGATCACTCTCGAAGTCCACCGTAATCCCGAAAGGAATACCTATTTCATCTGTTCGCGCGTATCTGAACATGTTCAATCTCCAGCTATGGAAAACCATCTTCAATCTAAAAATCAATCTTTAAAAAAATCTTTTCTAAATCTAAAAAATCTTTTCTATCTAAAATCTAAAAAATCAATCTGAAAATCAATCTTTAAAAAAAATATAAATCTAAAAAATTCAAAAATCTAACAATCTTCAATCCAAAAACCTACCAAAATGGAAAAAAACAAGTGATCACAAAAAAACTTGGATCAATTCTATTCCGATGTACTTTTTACTCGTTGACGCCAAAAACAAGTTATTGATGGTTGTGTGGGATATCTGACTTGAACCATTTCCTCAGAGCGTTTAGCAAACACTATAAACCAAGTTGAAGCAACCACTATGTACGAACCAAGTTTCCTGAACTCAATTGTACTATATCCTAAATAACTTCAGAACCCCAAACCCCAACAGAAGAAAAAAAAAGCGACCTTCTGCCGATAGAGCCACTGGAGTCATCGACTTTGTGTGAAAGATCTCTTTCTAGAAGCTTCTCCTTAACTGCTTCTATGATGGGGGAGAGCTTCTCATTGTTAGAGATGGGTAGAATGGAGCATTTACATGGAGCGACCAGCGGCGGAAGAACTAGGAACTGAATCGAGGCCCATTCATGCATTTTTTCTTTCAACACTAATAGATCTTTTTCAAGAGAAAGACGGAACGGAAAAGAGAGACATGGAAAGAGTCAGAGAGATAGAGAGGAAGAGAGAGTCAGAGAGACAGAGAAAAAGAAAATGGAGAGATGAGAAGGATAAAGGAAAGAGTACCGTTCTTTGGTCGTCTCCTTCTCTCACTCTGAAGGCGTGTTCAAGAACAGCATACATTATTCTGCCGATTCCGAAGGATGGCTCAATCACCGAGGGTGTCACTTCTTCTACGTGCACCTGTTAACAAAAATATTTTCTTGATATCCATTGTAATTGAATTTTTAAAAAAAGAACAAATCCGGTAAGAAACCATACTTATACCGAATGATAATCTAAAATTTAACTAACTCTTTTCTCGCTTCTGTTTATGGATATCATGTTCTTCTGCAGTTTGAAGGTTTCTTCATCAATCATGAGATTGTAAAATCTGTAAGTTTTGATCAATCAATTCGTTGTTAATTTTATTTCAGAAGTTCTTTCTTTTTTCCGAAAAACCCGAAAACTTTTGAAAAGTACATGTTCTAATGAGAGAAGTCAAAGCATTTTGAACCACTTCATGTATTATAAAAAATGACAATTTTGAAAGCCGTTTTGTTTTTGGGATTTTAAAGCTATTAGATGAACAAATTAAATAAGTCAATGAAACTTTATTGAATGAATATGAAGATCTTTCATCAACGACTCTTCCTATTTACCTTCCTTTCTTATTGACCCCAAAAATATTGTTTCACTTGTTTTCAAAAAGTCAAGTAAACTCACCCCTTTTCCAGTTCCTTCTCCAATTCGGTCACTTCCCCTTCTGAAAGTTGAGCCAAAGCTGCTTGAATCTACAACTAGACCGAATCCTCCTTCGACCCTGATCTCCCCACACAAACTCATTCTCAATCAAAGCCTTTTCGATGAAGAATTTGTCCCTTTGCTCTCCGATACCAAACCTAATCAATATCTTCAATCAAAATTATTTCTGACGATCTATTATAGCTCCTCCGTATTCTCGTCTAGGACTACTCGTTGTCTCTAGTGTTCACCATAATGTATTCTCGTCTAGGACTACTCGTTGTCTCTAGTGTTCACCATAATGTATTCTCGTCTAGGACTACTCGTTGTCTCTAGTGTTCACCATAATGTATTCTCGTCTAGGACTACTCGTTGTCTCTAGTGTTCACCATAATGTATTCTCGTCTAGGACTACTCGTTGTCTCTAGTGTTCACCATAATGTATTCTCGTCTAGGACTACTCGTTGTCTCTAGTGTTCACCATAATGTATTCTCGTCTAGGACTACTCGTTGTCTCGTCTAGGACTACTCGTTGTCTCGTCTAGGACTACTCGTTGTCTCTAGTGTTCACCATAATGTATTCTCGTCTAGGACTACTCGTTGTCTCGTCTAGGACTACTCGTTGTCTCTAGTGTTCACCATAATGTATTCTCGTCTAGGACTACTCGTTGTCTCTAGTGTTCACCATAATGTAAAAGAGTGTACGCTGAATAAAAAGTACTCTGCCATTTAATATTCTGTCCTCACTCATTGATTTGCATCTTCTTAAATTTCTTAATGCTCATGCTTGTCGCATCGACATTCAAATAGATAAATACAGTAAAACTAGAGCTTATTCACGAGCCCATTTTAGTCTTTCTAAAACAGAACAGTTCTGCCACTTGTACCTTATTATCTTCTTCTACAACTCATTTTGTACTATCTGGGTAACAAAACTGGGTAACAAAACGTTTTCTTTCCAAGTGAATTTAAAAGCGTACCCTTTTGGCATCTTTTTTGAAATCCTTTCCAATCATTGCCATGTTTGGCTGAGCCTCGACAACGTTGACGAGGACCGGCTCGGCGAGTTTTTTCTCTGCCACCTGAAATATCCTCCACACATGGAGAGGATGAACTCGCAGAACAAGAAGAGATCTAGAAACTCAGAGAAACCAAAAAGTCTCATTATACATATCGTATTGATGTTAATTTAACGCAGCAAGAGAAGATTGAGTGAATAAACAGAAATTGATGCTGAAACAAGTTAAAGGGAAAAGGAGGCCAAGTGGAAATACTTAGAAGATGGTCACATTGACGAAGACTTTCTCAGACTCGACCTTCAAGGGAACCCCGAGCGTTGTCCCACAAAAACTTAGATTGGCTCGCGTTGTGGGTATGATACAGCTTTATGAGGCAGAAGACTATTAGACTCGGAAGCGAAGCGAAGTTGAAATGTACCAATTTGACTCCTGTCGCTTTGTAGTGTTGGTGCAGGTCAAAGCATGCGCGGTCTGCATTTCCCACACACTCAATCCATCCGTATGACGTCAGAATCTCTGCATCCCAGCAGTCCTGCCATAAAAAGAGATAAGAATGGAGGAGCAGAGAAAAGGAAATACACAGGGAGAGAGAGAGAGAGAGAGAGAGTGAGAGAGAGAGAAAGAAACAGGAATAGAAATTGTACTTAGAAACTGTACCCAGCCAATTCTCTATCCCTGACCGAAAAATTGAATGCGTTCCGATAAACCAGAAACATGGTAGCATTCTCGGTTGGAGAACCAGAAACATGGTAGCATTCTCGGTTGGAGATAATGTCAAAAATTACAGACCGATTTGCCTTACACCTTCTACTTCAAAGATTATGGAGAAAATCATTGGCCATAAGCTATTAGAGTACCTCAATGAAAACCAACTTATTAATAAACATCAGTTTGGTTTCCGACCTAAGCACTCATGTGAACTTGCTTTGCTAGAAACGCTTTGTGATTGGCACTCTAAGTTGGACCAGAAACATTTCATTAGCTGTGCATTGATAGATTTCTCCCGCGCCTTTGATGCGGTACCTATTGATCTATTAATGGAGAAAATTACAGTGCTGGACATAATGATAAGACACCCCTGATTTTCGATGATATCAGCCGAACGGTAAAGGTAAATGAAAAATTATGATCATCATATTTTTTTTCGCCCTTGAAAACCATAGTAGCCGTAGTTTAAAAAAAACAAAACTTCTTAGTTCTCGAGAAAAACATTTTTTAAGGATTTTGACCTGGACATAATGATAAGACACTCAACAGCTTTTTATCAAAAAATCTTTATTTGATATTTCTTGTCAACAAAAACGATTCAATAATTGATAGCACGACCTTTCTTCAAAAGAATGTCAGAAATCCGATTTGGCATGCTTCTATATAACGCAGAAATTACATGTGGCTCTATTCCATCCAACTGCTTGGTTATCGCAGCTTTAAGCTTGGCTGTAGTGGCGTATTGTTTGTTATTTTTATAAACCCGACGAACCAAGAGTCCCCAGAGATTTTCCATCGGCTTCAAGTCCGGAGAACGAGCCGGCCAAGGTAGAGCCGGCCTGGACATAATGATAAGACACACTTAAGACACTGGGCCGTTCGCGTACTGTCATTACCAACTACCTCGCTGACCCTCTTGGATATGGATCGAAAACCTCTGGAGGACGTCCACGCAAGCTCACAGAACGAGAAGAGCGGTAAATCGCCAGAAAAGCTTCGAACTCGACCGCCTCCGTAATGGACATTAAGGCAGAGCTCAACTTGAATGTCTCTCGCAGAACGATTCAACGCGCTATTCGCCGTAATCCTCACATCACACGTCAGAGGTGCTGGAAACAACTCTCATTTCATTCATGAGGAGTCACAGCAGTCGTCAGCTTGTCTACCAGCAAGACAACGCTCCTATTCACGCCAGCGCCTCCACCAAGTCATGGTTGTTGGCTAAGAACGTCTCTCTGCTACCTTGGTCGGCTCGTTCTCCGGACTTGAATCCGATGGAAAATCTCTGGGGACTCTTGGTTCGTCGGGTTTATAAAAATAACAAACAATACGCCACTACAGCCGAGCTTAAAGCTGCGATAACCAAGGAGTGGGATGGAATAGAGCCACATGTAATTTCTGCGTTATATAGAAGCATGCCAAATCGGATTTCTGACATTCTTTTGAAGAAAGGTCGTTCCTTCCTGGTTGAAACTCTCAGAGAGGCGGCAAGAAAACATATACCACAAGGAAGATGCCCAGACTTCATACCCCGCCTGAGCGAAAAAGTTCCTCAGGGGGGAGTACTCAGCCCTTCCTTGTTCAACATATACTTGAATGGGCTGCCGAAGCCTCCCGAGACGATTAAACTGGTCGGGTATGCGGATGATCTGACAGTACTGGCCTCTCACCCTGACTGGAGAGTTGGAGCCGATAGACTGAACTCCTACCTCCCAGCCCTCACCAGCCATCTTGGGGAACTAAAGATGGACATCTCGGCAGCTAAATCCAGTGTAACGCTCTTCACCACCAACACAAAGGAATGTCGTGAAGTACCAGAAGTTGTGGTCAACGGTGAGCCACTCCCTCTAAGTAGAGCCCCCAAAATCCTTGGTGTCACCTTGGACCAGATGGGAACCTACCGTCAACACGCCGAAGGACTAAAGACAAGGGCAACAAAAAGATTGAATGTCCTCCGAGCAATCGCGGGAAGAAGGTGGGGACAGAAGACCGAGACAATGCTGAACACCTACAAAGCAACCACTAGAGCAGTCTTGTCTTACGCAGCACCCATCTACTCGCCCCAACTTGCCGAATCACATTGGACTTCCTTGCAAGCAGCACAAAACAAAGCCATTCGGATCGCAACAGGAAACCTTGCAATTGCGGACACTCAGCACCTGGCATACGAGAGCAAACTTCTTCCAGTCAAAGAACACAACCTCATGCTCAGCAAACAATTCACCGCCAAGGCCAGGCTTCAACCCAACCATCCATCTCACCGCATCTGCACTGAAGCAAAACCTCCCAGGGCAATAAGAAAGCACGCCAAAGACATAGACATAGTACTAGGTGATACGGACTATAAAGTGGCCCTCAGAAAAATACACACGGAGACAGTCAGAGACTTTCTCAGAAATAGTCGACCCAACCCAGTTCTGGGAACTAAACCTCCTAGAATACACAAGTCCACGTCCCAACTATCCAGAGAAAATCAGATAACTCTGTCTCAATTGCGAAGCGGCCACTCTAGTTTCCTTAACAGTTATCTCCACCGAATAGGGGCCAATGAATCTCCCCTCTGCCCACTGTGTAGGATAGAGCCGCATACTTCGAGACATATTTTTTCGTGTCGCTGTAACCCCACTTCACTTAGCCCTATCGACCTTTGGAATAGGCCGCACTCGGTTGTTGATTTCTTGTTCAATTAAATCTCTCCAAAAAAAAAAAAAAAAGTGAAAGAGAAAAAAAAAAAAAAAAAAAAAGTGAAAGAGAAAAAAAAAAAAAAAAAAAGGAGAGTAAAAAAAAAAAAAAAAAATTAATAATAAGAGAGAGAGGAAAGAGAGTGTGGGCTTATAACGCTGGAGGGTCGAGAGCTTTGACGACTTCCTCCAGTGTCTCGCGAAGGAAGATCTACCCGTTGGGCAAGACAACAACAAGAAAGGTCGTGCTATCAATTATTGAATCGTTTTTGTTGACAAGAATTATCAAATAAAGATTTATTGATAAAAAGCTGTTAAGTGTCTTATCATTATGTCCAGGTCAAAATCCTTAAAAAATGTTTTTCTCGAGAACTAAGAAATTTTGTTTTTTTAAACTACGGCTACTATGGTTTTCGAAGGCGAAAAAAAAAGAAAAGAAAATCATAATTTTTCATTTACCTTTACCGTTCGGCTGATATCATCAAAAATCAGGGGTGTCTTATCATTATGTCCAGCACTGTAGGTCCTTCGGTATAAATGGATGTCTTTTCAGATTTTTGGAGAGTTTTCTCCGAAACCGTGTGCAAAGTGTCAGAATAGGGAACAGTGAGTCCCCTAAATACTCCACTCCGACTGGGGTTCCACAAGGGAGCTGCCTGGGCCCCATACTTTTTATTCTGTACATAAATGACATTGCCGAACTTCTTCCAACTGGGTGTCATGTTACTATGTACGCCGATGACGTTAAACTCCACTCCATCGATGCCCCAGAATGCCTACAAGAGGGGATTAATCGAGTTTATGAATGGTCGAAAAAGTGGAGACTTAGTATCTCTACCTCTAAAACAGTTGTGATACGTCTTGGCTCAAATCATCCTGTCTTTCCCTTTACTCTTTCAGGGGAACGTTTGCCGGAATCCAACGTAGTGCGTGACTTGGGCGTTGAATACTCCAACTCACTAGATTTCTCTCAACACATGGAAACAATGTGTAAGAAAGCAAATGCCAAAAGTGGTTACATTCTGAGGACATTCAAATATAGAGACCTTAACTTGTACAAAAAATTATTCGTTTCTTATGTGAGACCTATAGTGGAGTACTGTGCTGTAATATGGTCCCACACATGAAGAAGTACATATATTGAAATGGTTGAGAATGTTCAGCGCAAATTCACCAAGTGGATATTCAGAAGAACCAGTCAGGCTGCGCTGAGTTATGAAGACCGCCTACAATCTCTTGATCTACAGAAACTTCAAATAAGAAGAAGAAACTTAGACCTTGTGATGACCTACAAAATACTCACGGGTAAAACGCCACTTTCTGCAGACTCCATCTTCTGTTTATCCGCTCATAACTACCTAACTAGATCGAAATATCTACATCTCAGAATTCCACGTTTCCGTACAGTTCATCATTCTAATACTATTGCTGCTCGAGTTGTGGAATTATGGAACGCATTACCATTGGAGGCGAAGAAAGCCGCTAGAACTGAATCATGTAGAAATTTTCTTAGTAGCTTAGATTGAAATCTACGTAATGTTTTCGCTTTGTTTCAACGTTTTTAGTTTGACCTTTTCCTGTTCTTACCTTAATTCTGTTTGAGAACAAATATTCTTCTTTTTTTTTGCTTTCTTTTTCTCACTTTTCCCGTAAAAGTGACATGCTTGTGACTTAGCTACATTGTGCAATGTACTTGATGCTATTTCACTGTGCAATAAAGATTATAAGGAGATGGCCGGGTTCGATTCCGCTCCGTCCAATAGCTTTTCTTACGCCTGTAAGTCTAGGCGCTACTCCCTCCCTTCAACAAATGTCTGTATGAGAATCAATGAACATTAAGTGTACCTGTGCATAATGTGCCATCTCATTGGAGAGATGCTGCCGGAAGCGGAGTTTACTGGGGATGACGCCGACTTTGATGAGGAAGAGATGCGTCCGCGCCATGTAGTAGCCGAGAGTCTCGTTGGCGACTATGCCCTCAAGCGAGCTTCTTTCTCTTATAATCAGTCTCACGCAACGAATTGAGGCTAATGTTCAACAAAATACACATTTTGATAGATTTAAGCGCTAGCTAGTCGCGTTCTTAAACAAGTCAACCGGGATTTTTCTTTAAAAATGCTCTGGATAAACTCAACCGCTTTTCAACAAAGCAGCAGATAAAAAACTTTCCGTTACAAAAGTTTTATTTTCCTCACTCACATTCGTTTTATAGCACGATTTTTTCTGTGCATCAAAACACACAACATGTGCTTTTATTTTTATATTGTGCAGCTCTTTGGCATTCATATTTTTCTTTAAAAGCGCTTCTTTCGCGGGTAGATACTTACTTTTGCGACGGCTTCTCCGATGGTTAGGGAACTCGCAGGTTGTCCGTCCATTTGATTGCAGGCCGAGAAGAGCACCATCTCTTGATTTGCAACCTCAAACTCTAGCTTCAGAACTCGCCTTTCTACAGTCCCTCTTTCACTTTCTTAATCTTCCTCTTGCTCCGTCTCTTAGAATCTTTTATATATCTGCTATCTTAATATTTCTCTAATATATATATATATTTTTTAATCTACATCTTTCGATGCGAAAACGCATAAATTTAGTTACAATTGAAAACGAGGAAAGAATATATCCTCGACCTTTTCTTCCCTCAGCGGGAAAAAAGCGTAGGGATCTTCTATGTATGGACGGAAGTGGTCAGATATAGATGGAATAAGAAGTAACTACTGATGATGATTGTTGCCCGTGCGGTTCCTTTGACGTTGAAAGGGGGGTCCATGAGCTCTCGGTAAAAGCTCAAGCACACAGTCACACTCACTCACTTCTCTCTTTCTCTCTCTCATTCACTTTTTTTTTTTTTTGCCTCTTTTCTTTTCGCCTTTTTTTTTGGTTTCGGGCTCTGGCTTTTTTTTTTGTTGCAATAACTGATTCCATCCTTCCATCCATATTATTCAACAATCCAACCTACACAGACAACAACAAGAACAGCAAATAACTATTTAGACTGGCAATGAAAACAACATTCATTGGGCTAGGAAATCTGCAACATCGACAGGTCTATACCATAGGTCTAGAGGTTTAAGTCTAGTGGGGTTACAACGGCAGTTAAACAAGTGTACACTAGTATGATCTACCTCTCTACATGAAGGACAGAGAGGAGAGTCAGTGGCACCTATCCTATGAAGGTAACTATTCAACGTGCTCGAGTAACCACTTCTAAGTTGCGATAGGGTAACCTGTTGTTCCCTGTCAAGTAACCTAGTAGACTTATGGACCATGGGTGGTTTGAATCCTAGGACTGTGTTTGGTTCACAGTTTCTAAGAAATTTCCTAACGGCTTCTGTGTGCAGATTTCTAAGAGTTGTTTTACAGTCACTATCCCCCAGACTGATAGTGACTCACTATCAGAAGTAACTACTAATCAGCCTTCACCGCAGTTTCTCATAGCACAAAACAAAAGCATCTATATTTCGAGAGCACGAACCTTGTGAAACTTGGGATGCCTTTTGTCTGCTGGATCCACGAAATGCTCGATCTCACACATGGTGAACTCTCTGACTCTGATGAGTCCTTGCCTTGGAGAGATTTCATTTCTGAATCCCAGCCCGATTTGAGCCGCAGCAAAGGGAAGACGACTCTGACAAGACGTCATGTACCACTCATATTAGCTCGTCTATGTTTGTCGCGATCTTTAGTTATTCACAACAATTACCGAAAGAAAACAGAGACTCGAGGATGGCTTTATAAAAGGTTACCACTTTTCCTAACCCGTTAAAATAAAAACATTGGTATGAATCATCGTTGGATTCTTCGAAAGATACAGAAGATGGCAAACTCAAACCTTTATAATCGTAATTAGCCACTCGACTATGTATTCTTTGTAAAGTTCCTTTCATAAATATACGAGCGATTGTGTTCTTCAATACATTTGCTCCAAAGCTGTTTAGATTTCGTTGAGTTTAAAGGACTCGACATTATTAAGAGAGGAAAACACTCAAAAGGATCCTCAAGAACCTATCCAAAAGGACTCCCCTCGACAGGACCTATGGGCAAAAAACAACAACAACAACAACAACAACAAAACACATTTAAAAGAGGCATAGCAGGTGAATAGCCAACAGTTTAGCATACTTATTTACATTTGCCTTCTGAATATGTACTCAATTTATGAACAAAATATATATTTGTCCGTATATACATAAATGAACGAAGTTGTATATAAGAAGGCTATTTTGTATGGAAAAAAATTACTTGGTTGAACTCGAGGAGTCGTTTGAAGTTGACGAAAATGCCTTGCGCTGTCTCCGGTCGTAGAAAAGCCTAGAAGAAAAAAAATAATCAGCTAAATTGTTCGAATTAATGAAATAATACGTTATTCACCCAAATTTTGTTTATCAATTGATAATAGTCCTACCTTGAAGTCTCCCGTCGGTCCAATTTGAGTGGGGAACATCAAATTAAATGCGATCGGCGCCGTCAATTCATTCCCGGTGATGGGCGATTTGAAGCCAAACTTCGTGATGACCTGCAACGTCAACAATTTTACTCCGGTCTTCACTCGAAAGTGACAGTAACCCGACATTTCGCAGCCAAATTTCGCTCTAGACATATCGCCATATATAATTTTCTAAAATCTCGATTTAGGCTTAGTTAAGTTAACGCAAAAGAGGCCATACGGCTCAGTTGGAGACCGTATAAAGAAACTAGCCTTATAACTAAAGCCTTCAAAAAAGTGCGAATCTTTTTTGCGAACTGTTGTGGTGCGAAATGTCGCAAAGTGAACTTTTTCCGTCTAAAGGCAACGTATCCTACGCGATCTCCTGAGAATAGACCTGAAATCTAGTGAATTGATTACAGGGTGGTCCATAAATAAAGTTACAAATGTTCGAAAACATTTCCTGGGAAAGTGACCGCACGTAGCGGTCACTTTTCTCGTTTTCCTGATCCCCCGTTTTTTTTAGTACGTGTCAAGTGAGTTGCGATTGATTCCATCGATGTTTAGGGTAATGACAGCGTCGAATCGCTTGCGCATTGCGATCATTCGCCTACACACTCTTGGCCACGCTCCTACTCGCATTGCTGAAACGCTTCGCCTGCCTCGCATGACAGTGTATCGAGCGATCAAAAGATTCGAGGAGCTTGGCACATCTTTGGACCGTCCAAGGCGAGGTCGTCCTCGCACTGTTCGCACGACACCACTCATCGAAAACGTTCGGAGTCGGATCAACCGAAATTCACGACGAAGCATCAGACAGATGGCGCAGCAGCTCCCGATGAGCCGAACTTCATTGAAACGAATAGTCACGGAGGAGCTGGGACTCAGGTCGTATCGTACACGGAAGGCCGCTTTTCTGTCGGCTCGCAACAAGTCGGGAAGAGTCAAAAGATGTCGCGACCGTCTTCGCCGTACGCAGCTAGGCGAACATTTCAATATGGTGTCCTCTGACGAAAAGCTGTTCACCGTGGAAGAAGTCCACAACTCAAAAAACGTCAGAGTGCTTGCGAAGGACGCAGAGCAAACCGATAGCAAGGGTAGAACGGTCCAACGCAGTGCACATCCAACTCAAGTCATGGTCTGCGCCACAGGAAAAAACCGCTTGTTTTTGTCGAGAAAGGCGTCAAGATCGACACGGAATACTACCTGAACATGTTCTGCAAGACGTGCTCCATCCATGGTCTCAATCGCATTTCAATCAGAGGACATGGACCTTTCAACAAGACTCAGCACCAGCCCACAAAGCTAAAAAGGTCCAAACGTGGTGCAAGGAAAGTTTTCCCGGCTTCATTACAACATCAAAATGGCCGGCCTCATCACCCGACCTGAACCCGCTGGATTATTCCGTTTGAGCCTACTTGGAGTCCAAGGTCAACTCTCGCTCCCACTCAAATATTGATTCCCTGAAGAATGCCCTTCAGGCAGAATGGGACAACATCAGAGTCGAATACCTCCGTACAGTGGTAGAGGCGTTCCCAAAGAGACTTCGAGCTGTAGTTCGAGCAAAAGACGATAGTTTGAGCTGAACTTTCGCGTGAATGTTGACATTTATGTTGTTGATAAAATATGTTAATTTGAGATGATTTTCTCTGTTTTGAAAAAAGGTATAACAATTCCAATTTGTAACACTATTTATGGACCACCCTGTAAGTTAATGCTATTCTTCATAACAGCTGCTCTCCTGAAAAGGAGTCAATTTTGAAGAAAAAATTTTGTTTCCAGACAAATTTAATTGTCAGAATGAAATAGATGTTAAAGATGAGAATGAATATCCCAGGAGGACTTTTTGCATGTCCTTGTCATCGAAGCCTTCAATGGCTGCAAGGACTTCTTGCAGATCTGTCTTCACTTCAGCCTTCGTCTTTGCATCCTGAATGTCTTTCTTCAGTCAAATTTGTATGACCTTGTCTTTGAAAGATTAGATTGGCTTACAGAAACTGTCATAAAGCGGTTATATTTGACAGTCTAGACATAGGTAAAATACCAAATGGCGAAAGTTTTTTCTAGGGAGACCGACGTACCGATCAGTAATAACTCACCCCAACAATGACAGTTATTACGTAAAACTTAAAAAAACTTCCTTGTTCCTCTATATGAAAATTTCGATCAGCCTCAGCTTGGCAGGAACGAGTTTTATTAAGTTCAAAGTAAGAAATACGAACCTATCCAAACAATCGACCTATTTACTCTAAGATTATTAGAGAAAATGAACAAGTTTGATCAACCAGAAGTACAAAAGATCACTATGTTTCTTACCATCCACACCATTTTTTTTTCAAGCGCATAGATCTCCAAAATTTGAAAGAGTTCGAAATTTTTCTTCATCAATAAATTGGAATTTCTCTAGGTAAAAATCGAAAAATTCCCGAGTGCTTAGATTTGGATGTTTTTCGGATTTTTTTAGAGAGCGCATAGATTTTTTTTTCACCCGATGTGCGACTGAGAGAGTTACCCTGAAATAGATGCCCAATCCTAGGTCCGGGCGTGGCATAGTCGTAGTGTGATAGACCATTGTGCGAAGAGTCCCGAGTTCGACTCCCACCCCAGACAGATACACCCAAACCAAGGGGGTTAAGAAATGTTGGTAGTGCTCATGCACGAATCTGACTCTCCTAACTGCTGCTATTCACACTAGCAGTGATATAGCGGTCAGCCACTGGTTCTACCAGGATAGGTCTGTCCTGCATCTCAGGGGAGCGCGTACCCTGCCGCGAGGCGGGAACAAGCGCGAGGAAGAAGAAGATGCCCAATACTGGAGTATTACTCAACCGAGATGAGCTTTTCTGCAGCATTCTTGATGAGGTGGTCCACTCGGAAGCATTCGCCCGTCTGCACGTCTTTCACCATCCAATCAGCGAATCTCTCCACATGCCCTGAGGCTTTCAGCACTGCTTCTGGCGTGAGGGAAGTACAGTCTACCTGAACACGTTAAATCTTCAATCATGAAGGCTCAAAAACAATGAGTGATAGAAAGTAAGCATGATGGAGAAATGAAGCGGGAAGTAGAGAGTGTTGAATGCAACTCATACCGTACAATTCATTCTCTTTTTTACACAATAACAGAATTACCGTAAAAATATGGAACTGAAAAACAGAGAATTACCTATAAAAAAAGCGCTGGAAATCCAGTTTCTCTTTTTATATAACAAATATATATATATATATATATATATATATATATATATATATATATATATATATATATAACAAACCCATTTTTACATAGAGCTTGTTCCAAACAGGGGTTAAATGGAGCCGCCAAATTCGGGCTTACATGTATCCGCCGCTCAGAGTTTGGAGCAAAAAAGAAGAGGGGATGAAGGAAAAGGGTGAGAAAAGAGAGGGCGTTTTTTGTCAATAGTGTGTGTACATGTATCCGCCGACGGGACCGATCCGGTCACTATTTAACCCCTGGTCCCAAAAGGACGCCGCGCTAGAGCTAGCGGTTTGCTGACCCGATGGGTGAGAATAGGTTACATTCACCGATATTAGCTTTTTTTCAGCGATGGAGGCTAGAAAAATGAGAATCTCTTTCTTCTCAGCCCTTCATCTCTAGCTCGCTCTCTCATCAAATCAGTTGCCCTTTTCACCATTTTCTGCTATGTGAGTGAGTGTTCACTCTCCTACGTTCAGCTGCAAATTCTTCCCAAAAGAAGAGTAAGTCACCTCGAGCATGGACTCCTCCAGAACAAAGTGCTTCCGCCACTCGGCCAGCATGTTCGCCTTCAGGGCGCAGCCCATAGGACCAAAATCATATCTGCAACCTCCGAGAGTTCAATATTAAAGCCTTACTCTATGTTGAAGGACCTATGTTTTGATTTTTTTTTCTGCGAAAAATCATTGCCCAAAGACCGTGCATATGCAAAGTCTTTGACACAATGCTAAAAATTACCATCGAATAGCTTGGAAAACCTACAGTCCAGTGACTCCGCCGTATATGGCGAAAGACTGATCGTAGAAGAATCTTCTCTTGAGCAGGTCCTCCAACTTAAGCCTGTCGAATGACATCTCTTTCGGTGCCAGACTTAGTTCCTGAAAGGAGTTGATGAGGAAGGTGAGAAAAGCGGTTTGAACTCTACTGAGAGAAAAAGGAGAGAATGAGCTATGATGAGTAGCTTACGGTTTCCTCGAGCTTCTTCTTCCTGGCTTTCAACTCGACGACAGCCCTGTCCACGTCAATCTTGGCTGCCCCTTCTTCCTTCAGCTTCCTCACAAGGTCACCGTACTCTTTCACCGCCGCACGTAGAGGCGCAAGCTGCTGCAAACATTCTCTTCACGGGGCTGTTTTCGCAAAGGATACAGCTGCCAAACAAACATGATGTTTTTCAAATTCGTACGATACATCTACGAAGGGACACGCTGAAAATTGTTATAAGTAGGAACAGAGACCCACCGGTGGTAATATGAAGCAGATAAGAGGCTTCAACTGAAGGTTTGCCTCTAAAAAACAAGAGAACTGATAAAGTTCGTAACAGAAGCCCCCCCTTCACCCATAAGATTTTATGATTCGACCTTTCAAACCCTGTCACTAAAATTTGGGTTTTATTTGACAAACAAAGATTTGGCATTCTATTTACAGTTTGCGTACCCTCGACCATCTTCAGACTTCGTATCCCCCTCCCTTCTTATCTACCGGACGTTTAGTTGGATACGCACCGCTTCAACTTCTGGATTCGCCATGGCTCGTAGGAAATCGGAGAGGCGGTGCTTATACTTCTTGCCGAACTTGCCACTTCCCTTTTTCTGTTTGCGCTGTTCCGGTGCTTTCAACTGGGGGCAGCAGCTCAGAGGAGTTCTTGAGACCTTGAATCATCAACAGAACTGGGACGGTAGAGAATAGGAAAGAGAGAAATATGATGAAAGTATTCTAATTTACACAACACAAAAGTTGGGTATCATCGACAGACGTCTGGTTAAAATTAAATTTGAGTTCGATAAGTTAATTTGACTATAACGCGGACAGAAGTAGAACACAGGTCAAGATCGTACCCTGCCGCCTTTTCCACCATAGGCGGCTGGCTCCGATCTCGTCAAGTGTCCTAGTCTTTCTCCTGTACTACTGCGATACCTGAAGATGTGCTACATATGTAAAAAAGAAAAATGATGAAACAATTATTTAAGTTAAAGAAATCTAAATGCATCGAAAGTTTATAGCATCGAATTGTGAGAATAGACCTGTGAAAAAGATTTTTTCTACTGAACTACATTGAAAACAAGCATCAATACAATTGAAGTTTCAAAATAATGAAAATATTGATTCATAGATTCGATAAAACAAGTGGAAAGAGAAACGAATGATAAGTAGAGACCACCGCGACTTTGTAATCGAAAAAAGGTAATAAAAAGAGCGGAACACAATTTGTTGGGTTCTGGGAACGGCTTCTGAGTCGCGAAAACATAGATGAGTGTATTAGAAAGAGGCTTTAAATGGAGAGAACGTATAAAAACATCTTAAACTTCCTTGGCCGTTGTCCTTTTTAATTATATATTACCTCATGAGAAACCGCGTTAATGTGCTTTCTTATCCATGATTGTGTCATTTCTAGTAACTGATTTATTTAACATATTACCTCATGAGAAAAAGAAAATGAAGTAAAGGTGTGGAGCAATGCGATCACTCTGTTCAAATCAACAAAGTTTAGAAAAAAGATAATATTTCTGAAGAGAAGAGTGAAAAAGAGAAGAAAATAATAAGACAACCTTTTTTGTAAAAAAAAATATAGAAAAACAAGAAAAAATTGGGGTGATGCTATCCCTCGATTTGCGATAACACTGATTTGTCCAAAATCAAAACAAATTTAACATGAGCATGAGAGCATAGATGAGAAAGAAAGAAAGAAAGGAAGAAGATTGTCCCATTTCGGCAAATCTCTGTGTCCTCGCAAGCTAGAAACACGCTCTGACCTTGAACGCGGAGTTCAATCGAAGATGTGGAGCAAGAGCGAAGCTGTTCAAATGCAATCTCCGAACTGCTAGCCAGGGGACGGATATTAGCATACAACGACGGAGACAAAACTCCGATGGAGTCACCGATGTGTAATGATGATGTAACTGGAGGAGAAATGTTTCTCTACTTCTCTTTCCAACGCGAGTTTCTTTAGTAACCTCTGTGATGAACTGCAGTTCGTTTTAGAAAGCTGTGGGGTATTATTGAGTTGATATCTTGAAAATAATAGAACAACATAAAAACATTAAAGCGGTTTCTGATTATCGAGTTCAACGAACGGTTTGAACATGGAATAATATCACCAATGCCGCAATTTAAACTTTCAAAATTCTACCTTTTCAATGAAACTTAAACTTCTTCGGATCCACTTTTTAAAAAAAACAACTAAACTCTTAAAATGCTTAAAGATTTTCTCTGAAATTCAAAGTGATCAATAGTTAGTTGATTATTCATGTACATAAATAATTCGACTACACGTACACATCCATTGTTTTTTCTTTTGATCATAGTAACAATTTTTATACAAATGAAATGAACAGCTAATAACAATTGTGAGCGTTCAACAGCAATCAAAACCAACAACCGTGGAATGAAACACGAGAACAAATATTAATAGCTTTAGATATTAATCTAATATCTTCCATCTAATCTGAAAATGACTCTCTCTCTCTCTCTCTCTCTATCTCTCTCTCATTATAACCATTCTATGATACTCATCGATAATTCAATCAATGCCTATGGATGCTAGTCCATAACTGAGTTCACAAAGGCAGTCTACACCACAATATACTTTTCAAATTCTCAAAGGTGTTCAAACTAAAAGTAAAAAGTCATACGACTTCATCACCAAAGACAACGTTATAAATGTCTTTTTTTATTAAAAAACACGGCTTTTAGAAATCATTCGCCTTGAAAGCTCATTTTCAGCTATGTTAAACGATTCAATAAGTAAACAAAAGTTGTTGCTATTACTTAATCAGCTTTGCATTGTTATTTTAAACAAAAAAATTAAGAAAAAATAATTAGTGTCACAAAAATATATGAAAAGCTGTAATAAATTAAATGCTTTTCAAGACTTAAAATGATGTTTGAATAAGCAAACATAATAGCCTAGCATATTTTAAACATGATTTTCCTCGTCTCTTCATATGTGATGAAGAGACATGCAGAGGCAATTGCCGTTCTGATCAAGGTCGGAGTGAGACCCTGAAACAGGCTCATCCTCTGCGGGACCGGAGATGTATATAATCTTTTATCTCGATTACATTTTTGAATTCTCAAAAAAAAATTAAATTTCGAACTTTGATAACGTTCTGAAAAGAAAGTGTTGCTCTAACGGCACTGTGAGTGAAACATGTGCTCAAATCTTCTCACTTCGTAAAAAAACAAGTTATAAGTGTTTTTTGTATGTATGTAGGATATTTCTATTTTTATGAAATGGTCGCGGTATCTCTTCTCTTCAAAGTCTGAAATGGTCGCGGTATCTCTTCTCTTCAAAGTCTGAAATGGTCGCGGTATCTCTTCTCTTCAAAGTCTGCCGTTGCCAACTTTTTTCTTTTTGATCTTTTTCTGCGGGTAGTAAAAACGGCTTTTTTGAGTCACTCAAACACATGATTCACATTTGAGTCGTTTTAATCTATTGTTCTTCTACTTTTCCATCTCACCGTAGAATAACAGTATTATGCGCGACTATTACGCGAAGGGCTCCAAGTCCATCCCCCACTCTGGACACATCCACCCAAACCAAGGGGTTGACAAATTATGGTAGCGATCCACTACTGCTACCCTAACTAGCAGTTACCCAGCACAAAGGCACTGATTATACCAGGATAGGTCTTGCTTGTCCGGTATCTCAGAGAAGCGCGTACCCTGCCGCGAGGCATGAACGAGCACCAGGAAAATTGTATTAATCTTTCCTCTTACGAAGTCACTCTTGTTCCACATTTCGCAGCTCATTTTTTTCTTTTTATATGCTCGATCGTCCTCGTCGATGTGACCAATTTATTAGGGCTCATTGAATTTTTGTCCGTTTTATCTACAATTTGTCTATTTACCTGATTATTGTCTCCGGATCTCAGCCTGTTTCTCCCATTCCTCCTTCATGTTCATCTTTCTATTATATATTTCGTCTCTCTGTCATTTGCTCTACCACTCTGACCCAATCCTTGGCTGGCACCAACCTTGTAAAGAGCACCGATTCCTTCCTCCTTCGCAATCTTGACCATGTGCTCGATGAAGCTGCCTTGACTGGATCGCTCGCTGACTTGCATTCTGGACTTCACGACGTCCGCAGGAAAGATTGCCGCCCACAAAGCCATTCCACCCACTCCTCCTGACAGCGCCGTACGCCAAAGGCCTCAAATCATGCTCATTTACCATTTTGATTGTTTTTTTCTGAAAGAAGCACTCAATTTTGGGCAGAAATCAAAGATTCTACCCTCTTCTAAGCTTTTGGAACTGAAATTTTTTTCACAAATTTTTCTGGTTCTAGTTTGCAAAAAGAACGCTCATATAATTGGGGCAAAAAATGAAGAGCTTGATGAGAATAGTTGAGTGCTTAGAAATGTTTCTCTCGAAAAGCTACCAATATCATCTTTGGCGACGCCGGGAGGGGCAAGAAGATGCCTGGAGGCCTCGTAGACCCCGAAGAAGCAGAAGTACCCAGGAACTTCTCTTGCCAGAGTAGGAGTCAGTCCGACAAAGAAAGACGCCACTCCTCCTTTCCTCCACATCTCCGCACACACTCGAGTCGGCGTTACACTTTTGCTGCCAGTCTCTCTGGCCGCTTGCAATCTGCACTTGACAAGCTCCGTCGGGCATAACACCAAAGCAGCAAACACTGCAGCTAGGGAGCCCGAGAAGGCCTTCTCGAGCACTGTCATCTTGGTGACATCTCTGTGACCTGTCAATCGAGACACTCCCTGAAATGACGATTCGTTTCAACAGCCAGCTCATTCGAACTACTCAGTTCAACATGCAGGGATAATATGTCACTCTTATGCGGCGGATACGTACATGCATAGGTGAAATGTCTTTGATTTGTCGATAGGTCGCCCAGAGGTAAAAAAAAATACTGCAAGCTTACTGGAAAATGTTACTGGAAGCGGGAGCAGAAGAGATAGCAACGACTATCGCCGAGAGGAAAAACACATTGAAGAGTAAAATTGAAAATATGGAAAGACATATTAAAAAAAGGAGAGAAGAAATGAATAGGAGTAAGAATAAAAAGAAGAGTCTGTATGTATAACGTTTCCGTTACACTTTTTTGAAGTAAAATACATAATCTAAGATGTCCAGAAGAGAAGTGTTAATCGGAATGGAAAAAAGAAAGTACTCGGACTGAAAAAAAATCAGTTCAGTGTGTCACTTGTTTTCTTCAAAAAGTCGTTGCCTGTGTTCTCAAAATAGACCTAATTCTTGATGAAAAATATTACGGCTCAAACGTGCTATTTCTTTGGAAACAACTAAACTATAAAATACAATGAAAAAACAGACCCTGCTACAGTGAGTTTGAAGCTCGTATGCTAGTCCACGTGATTGACTTTTTTGGAAACAAAAACACGGAAAAATTTTTTTCTGAAGTCATTTCAACTTTTTACGTGCGCGCAAACGTTCCGTTAGATTTTCGCACCATCGGACTACACTACCAAGTAAAAAAAAAGTGGAAAAACGTTGTTAAAGTGGAAAAACATGTTCGTGTTAAAGTGGAAGTGGAAAAACATGTTCGCGCAGGGTTCATACCACTTTTTTTAACACTGACATGAGTGTGACCTATCGTAATTACATACAGTATGATGATAAATAAGACACACTCTATACTTTTCTGTGTGATACAAGCCTTTCTACTGGGATTCTTTGATGCTTTTATTGATGCTTCTCCATTTTGTGAGATTTTCTTGTTCTTCTGATGCGTCTCTGAACCTTCCGTTTTGTGAGATTTTCTTCTTAGTCTTGATATTCGGTTTTGCAGTTCGCGTTTTTAATTTTTTTTCTGGGGTTGAGTGGCGGATACTTACATACACCCATTTGGCACGACGTATAATATCCCTGTCAACATGGTGATTAATGTCGAAATATAAAAAAGGTCTCCTTTTGTCAAGAATATCAACCAAACTTATCCAGTCAAGAACCAACATCCAGTGATTTTTCTATGATCAGAAATTAAAAGAACTACCGTACCTTTTGACAGAATCCATAAGCTGTGAATAGGACGGCATTCTCACCCACGTTGGCAGCCAAAGCAGGCAATGTTCCTGAGCGAATTTCGTTTGTCTTCAACTCATCAATATTTTTCTTCACATGACAACATTGCAAGAATGCCTTTTCAGATCAACAAAAAAACAGGACCTGATAAGATCAGTCCTTTTTATCACCTTTAAGACACTTTGTTATGTTCAATAATTTTTTGTTTCATTCTTCTTTATGCTTTTATCGAGAACGTTTATGCGGGCTGCAATTTCTCCGAAATAATCATTTCAAGCACATCTCGCTCAGAAAAATCACTTTTCGATGCAAGCTGCGATGCATACCGGCAATAAAAACCCACGTATTACTATTTACTCAAACAATAATTTTTCAACAAAGCAATAAACAATCTTAATCTATGTATTAATATAAACTGTCACTGTCAAAAGCTAACCTCTAATTTTCGCAGCCAAATTAATTCAGAACCTCGTCTTTTTCTGCGACCTAACAAGTTGTTTTGGAAGAACTAATTTCAAACTATGTGTTTTCGCTAAGCTTTTCAAGAATTGGCTTATTAATTTTACATCTTGCAAAGAGGGAAAAAAAGCACCGGCATAAAGTCCACGGATGCCATCCAATCGGAAAGTATCCACAAGACACTTGGGCCAGGATGAGTAAAGTTGCGGGAAGGTCTGCACTTTCACCTGCGAAATAGTTCTATCTCATATATATCAAGCATGATAACGGGGTTTATCACGCTTCTTGATAGTTTATCAATATTTTCTGCAGCCGTGATACTTTTAAAACTCTAATAATTTTCAGAAAATTGTTTACAGGAATTCATTTCCGCAAAGCGCTCTTTGAAAACCTTATGAAAACGGGGAAGTTGTCGAGAGATAGAGATAGAAAGATAGAGAAATAGCGAAAGAAAGAGAGAGAAGAAAGGCAACTAGAGATAGAGATAGAAAAATAGAGAAATAGCGAAAGAAAGAGAGAGAAGAAAGGCAACTAGAGATAGAGATAGAAAGATAGAGAAATAGCGAAAGAAAGAGAGAGAAGAAAGGCAACTAGAGATAGAGATAGAAAGATAGAGAAAAAGCGAAAGAAAGAGAGAGAAGAAAGGCAACTAGAGATAGAGATAGAAAGATAGAGAAATAGCGAAAGAAAGAGAGAGAAGAAAGGCAACTAGAGATAGAGATAGAAAGATAGAGAAATAGCGAAAGAAAGAGAGAGAAGAAAGGCAACTAGAGATAGAGATAGAAAGATAGAGAAATAGCGAAAGAAAGAGAGAGAAGAAAGGCAACTATAAACGTATAAACACTGAATCGTTTCCGGAAAAACTCGCGAAATTATTAATTTTTTTGCTTCGTTTTTTCTAATACCACAGACGTCCTTCAATCGAAGAGGCGACTCGACCTTCAAGCTCACAAACCTTAAAGGTAGCCTTTGACAGAACTGCGGCAACCACAATTTACCTTGACAGTATCCAACGGCTGACCAGCGTACACATTGGCGACTCCTCCAAGAGTCCCCGCGAGTAGATCAATCGCCCCGTCCTTCAGGTGATTACCCGTTCCACCCTTACCCGAGCCTCCTCCCATATCTACATTGTATGTTGATGTGATTGATGAAAATAATTCATTCACAAATCTGCTCTCTAAGACACAGGCAATTCAAGATCGTATTCTTCCAGGATCATCTGTTCTCACTAACCATTAAAAGCCGAAGAAGTAAGTATATGTTAAATTATTCAAACTTTTTTCACTGATTGCGTATTTTTTACTATTCAGCGGGTTTTCATGTTGAAAACATACGTTCTGAAATATATGCGACCGATGTGAATTCGGTTGATTGTTCTTCTGCCGAGAAGAGATCTTCATTCTTCCAACGAATATATTAGCAAGGAGAAGGACAAAAAAACAAATGATGAGCAAAACCCGTCTCTTACAAGATCATACTTCACGATTCAGAAAATTCATATGCACTACAATAATTTAGTATTCCGTTATTGTCCTTGTTACGATTTCCAGAAACAATTTAAAACAAACGATAAAAATCTAATAAAATTATAGCTTAAATGTTACAGATTATGCATTTGAATGTAATTATAGAACCTCCCAGAAATACTTTCAGAAAGAGTAGAAAAGCGATAGATATTCTTGATATTGTCTCCCCTGAGAAATAATGTTTTACCTGAATCACTTATTTCAATACTGTAAGACGCATTTCCACAGGAATTGAGCTGATTCACAAAATGCACCAGATCATCAATATCACACTAAATCACGGACCAGTCTCCATCGCTACAACTTTCCTTGTACCAACTGCCAAACCATCCTTTTTCGGTAGTAAGGCATATGAGATTGGTCGAATGTGACCTCTTTCCTCCGAGCGGCAAAGTCCGCGAATTTGCATGAGAACACCCCGCAGTCGCTCCCGTTCTGCTGCTGAGGGATGTCCTGAAAGAAGAACCCTTTGAATTTGTTTCTTTCTTCTTTTTTAAACTCAATTTGAGAATTGAAATATCCAATTTTTATAAATGGTCAAAATTTGTTGTTTTTTGAAAATAAAGAATATAGAGAAAAATTAAGAAATGATGAGATCTGTTGTACTGAAAGAACATATTGAGAATTATATTTAATATTTTGATATTTCACGCAAAAATAAAAGTCTCAACCTTTCTGATTTGAAAACACCATCCGGAGAAGGAAATCTCTTCCTTCTTCTTGTCTCGACTCTCATTCCTCAGATATTCCCTGCAAGTGAAGCAATCAGGAAGAAGAGCACAACGAGACAACAACAAAGACTTCAAAAGTAAACAACTGGAGAATGAATATAGAGAAGAGACATTCAAGAGAGACCGCTAAGGGAACGTCACTAAAAATAGAGACCGCTAAGGGAAGTCAAGGATGAAAACAGTTTACAAAAAGAAGTGTTAAGAAAAATTGTTTCTACTTTGGTATTGCGTCTTCCTTTCCCCTCTTTCGATAGACAAGTACCAACTTGAGGTGCTCAAGGCATGCAACGTTGTTCGCGCCGAGTGAGTCGTAGTAGTCAATGCTTTTGTCGGAGAGGTCAATCACCTCAACAGGAATGTCTTTTACAAAGCTGTTCATTACCAATACTTTATCATCATCATCTCAAATAAATCGATTGGAAGCGCGTACCGCCATGCACCAGTGCTGACCCAGATGGACAGGAACGAGGAGAATGTCATATGAAAATATGTCGACATTCCTTGTCCATCTCTTCACCGATGCGTAGCCTTTCGTGGAGATGTTAGTGTAGAAGAACGTGTTGAAGGTGTACGCCTGCACAGAATAATAATATTCGATCCAAGTCTCACCTATATTCTCGAACGCCTCTTTTTTCTCTCTTTTGAAACGCAGATTTTGGTTGTTTTGCTTCACTTTCGCTTCAGATAGGTTTTTACTTCTTCAAATGAAAACTTGGTGCTAAAATCGTACTTCTTAGGCCTTTATTGCCAGCAGGCTCAACTGTTTCAACACATTTCCTTCAATCCTTCTCTTTAAATACGGTTCTCATTGGTCTTTGAAACCTTTTTTGCGCTTTAACTGGAGCTTTATTGATAAAACTCCGCTTTTCAGGTATCATCTGGTCAATATCTACCAAAAATTAAAACTGTGCTGCTAAATGGGTCCCCGACCTTATGGTAAAGGATATGGAAACTCACTTGATTCAGTTTTTGAAATTGAATATTCTAAAGTCTTTATTTAAAAAAAAAAACTTGGATACCTTTGGAAGATCTTCCCGTTGACGACTTCGCTCGCACACCAGATTCAAATAAGCATTTATAACCTCAACCATTTTGATGAACTCATTTTTGGTCAATTAGTCTAATAATTAGTTTGTTGTATAGGTCTTAAAATGTGCATTATATTGTGTGCGTGTGTAGCTCATTGGGTAAGAGCATCGCCCGGAAAGCGAAGGTCGGTTCCCGTCACACCCCACAATTTTTGCACAAGTTTCTGCGAACAATCCACTCCTCTACATGGTATAAAAATCTGTTGCTTAAGATCAACGGGGTATACTCTTATTTACGATTTATTGGTGATACCATGCGGTGCCTTTTTTAAATTGTGTGAGAGTGAGTAGGAAAAACCTCATCATTCAGCCAGTTGAGAGATCTTAGCGTGATGAGGTCGTTTCTTGTCAGCACATACTTAGAGTTCTCGCCGAACTTCTCATTTGGGTCCCGGCCCTTCTGCCAAATCTTGTCGCAGAGCATGATTGCCTCTTCTGGCAGCTCGGGAAACTCGTTCTCCTTTGGCTTAGGAAGGGGCACAAAGATGCCCTGCAGCTGCAGCTTGGCACGAAGGTCCTTGCATCTGCCGGCCTGCTTAGAGAGTCTAGCCACTTCCCGCAGATGCGATTCTTCTTCCAATGTGGATGCCCTCGCTTGCTTGTAGTTTTGATCTCGCTTGTACCTTAACATTGGAATCACTCACGCACAGTGGTCTCGACTAGGCCTATTCATGTTCCATGCCTTAACACTTTCTGAACTCTCACGAGAACTCGAATTAGTGCCTTGGACTTTCAGAAGTGAAAGGCCACGAAAAACAGCGGAAAGACAGATACTCAGAGGAAGAACAAAAAACGATAGAGATCTCAACTTCCCAAACCATTCTAATAACTAGAAAAACGCACGCTTCATGATGGATCTTTGTGAGCGGCTTTCTCAAATGCAGATCATCGATGCGTGATACGATGTCTAAGAGGGTACGACCGCTGTTTGATGAGGAAGACTGTCGAGAGAGCGTTCCCATTTCTTCTTCTTCTTCTTGTTGCTCAAAGTATGAGGTTGGGCTAGCTTCCTCTGGAGTTTCACTCGGATTGACCGCGGAATGGGGGGTTTGCTCCTCTTCTGGCCGCTTCCTGGCCACCGCGAGCTCGTCCAGGGCAGATAGAGCAAGAGACTTTCTGGCCGCCAATGTGGTTGGTCTTCCGCGTGGTGTCGACGAAAGTCTCTTCAGAGGGCGGTCTTGCATACCCGAAGAGTGCCTGAGTTATGATCGACATCACAAAACAAAATTTTAATGTTTAACTTCAACATTTGACTATAGCTGCTGAAGCTGTCCTATACACAATAACTTTCTCAACAAATGAAAAATAGTTTTACCCCTTTCAATTTAACCAGTTTCACTTAAATTAGAATTTTAGAGATAAAAAACTCACGAAGATTGAAACCCCCCCCCATAAATTTGTCGTTTTATCTTTTCAACTAAAAGTCCAACAATCCTTAAACTCATACCTCAGTTTCCTATTTCTTACGACGCATAACCAAAACAACTCATGAAAATCCTTGAAAAATGTTTTCTTTTTTTCCTGCTAAGTCATTGTTTGGCAAATGTACCAGTCCTCAGACTTGTCATACTGTCTTGACAGCTGAACTTCGCAATCGATAACCTTTCAAATTAATTCATGATATAAAATCAATCTATACCTATTCCTCGGCGCAGTTGAAGGCTGGCTGCTGTTGCTGCTGAATCGGAAATCCGCTCCCGAGTATTTGTTTAGCAACGCAATATAAGCCTCTTTGGCTTCCAAATTTACAGTCTGAGAAGAATGATTTAATTTATTGGGGAATCTTCACATGATTGAATTACAGCTTGGGAAAGAAGCTGGTCCGAAAAAAAGGGATCGGGATCCAATCCTGTTTTCTCTCCAAAATTGTTTTTGCTTTTAGAATGAAAAAGGACACAAGCGCTATGAGGCTATTCTTGAGTGTAGATTAATATGTGTGAAAAGCCATGGATCAATCAAGTGTTCACATAAAAAAATTAATGTTAATTTTTTAAATGTTTGGGGGAAAAGAAAGAAAGAGTGCACGCAAAAGATGAAGAAAGATAAAAGAGAAGACACATAAGAATATATGAGCGCGAACTTACGGATGAACCGAAGGCATTGGTGTGTTTCTGGACGATCAGACTGGCTTCTTTTGCTATTTGCAGCGGCGTCTTGGCGTGTAGCGTCACTCGGGAGAATGAGGTTCTCGGAGAGGCGAAGCTGCAGGAAGTCTGTCGCTCTCTCCGCGCTCCTCTTCGTGACCATCTGTCTATTCTCTCGTGAGACTTCGGCGTGCGACTGCCTGCATGCGCTCTATGTTACAGCAAGAAAAAACAGCCATTCGAATTAGAATGAAAAACTCAATCGTGCCGGAGGGGAATTCATGAATTTTCACTCCTTACTCTATCAAAAATCATGACTTGTCACTCCTTACTCTATCAAAAATCATGACTTGTCACTCCTTAATATATCAAAAATCATGACTTGTCACTCCTTAATATATCATAAATCATGACTTGTCACTCCTTACTCTATCCAAAATCATGACTTGTCACTCCTTACTCTATCATAAATCATGACTTGTCACTCCTTACTCTATCAAAAATCAAGACTTGTCACTCCTTACTCTATCAAAAATCATGACTTGTCACTCCTTACTTTATCAAAAATCATGACTTGTCACTCCTAACTATCAAAATTCATGAATTGTCACTCCTTACTCTATCACAAATCATGACTTGTCACTCCTTACTCTATCATAAATCATGACTTGTCACTCCTTACTCTATCAAAAATCATGACTTGTCACTCCTTACTCTTTCAAAAATCATGACTTGTCAATCCTTGACAACAAAGTCGTTGCTAACTCGGATATTATATAACTCGGATATACATTGTTCGTAATTTAGTAATTTATGGAATAATTTATTGTTGGAATTTCGAAGTTGGTTTTATTGTAGTTCAAGTCCTTTTTCGGTTTTGTTTTGTTTGTTCAAGAATAAATCGTTCAATCGATTCCGAGTCATTACACCTTACTTCAAAGAGGCTTGACCTCAATATACCTTACCACTGAACCACCACTAATCAATCTTTTCAGGAAGTAAGTTGTGTAAATGGTGCATCGGCCGGGAATCGAACCCGGGCCGCCCGCGTGGCAGGCGAGCATTCTACCACTGAACCACCGCTAATCAATCTTTTCAGGAAGTAAGTTGTGTAAATGGTGCATCGGCCGGGAATCGAACCCGGGCCGCCCGCGTGGCAGGCGAGCATTCTACCACTGAACCACCGCTAATCAATCTTTTCAGGAAGTAAGTTGTGTAAAATCCTTACTCTATCAAAAATCATGACTTGTAACTCCTTACTTTATCAAAAATCATGACTTGTCACTCCTTACTCAATCAAGAACCCCCACGCCTTTCCCGACGAGTATGTAAACAAGTATCACTTTCTGCACCCGTTAGAAATGGGATTCTTGACTAAGACGTCGAAAGAAGTGACTTTGCTGAAGCAAGCGTGTGGGTGAATTGGTTCTGCTGACGCTGTCCTCTGGTGAGGGAGACAGAGAGCGCGAGCCTTCCCTTCTCTCCGCTCCCCTTCCGCTTCCTTGGCTCCTCTCCTGTTGAACACTCCTCTGAACCAAACGTTTCATTATGAGTCCGGAAAAACGGAGGCTCGCCAAAAGCTAAAATTAGCAAGAACAGAGACCCGCCCATGGCAGAGGTATGCAAGATTGTTGAGAGGTTAGAATTTGTATGCGAGAATTGTCTTTGATATGTAAACCAGAAAGCCGCGGAAGTTTGAAACAAATAAGTAGCGACCGATGGTCGAGTTTGACCATTCAACCCCCGCTCTCTAAAGCACTTGCCTTTTTTCAACAAAAGAGCGGAGGTCAAACAATATATCAACTAAGAATAAGTGATGGTATTAAAAAACCTGGGAAGAAATTGAAACCAACTTTTTCAACGACGACTACATCCGCAGCTCTTCCTGGCAAGGAAGCTGAGGCCAATAGGCGACAAATGTCGGGCGAAGCATAATCGGAATGAGCCAATGCCTCTCGCAGTGAACTGGCTTTCGAGGTCGCAGGTCCTGCGCGGATGTCTACCGTCGTGGCCGACGATATCTCCTGTCTCAAAACGGTTGTAGTAGTCGTTGCCCGAGCTCCCGGAGTGAACCATTCTTCCTTCAAAATGGACGCGTTTCTAGCGACTGAGATAATCTATCCATAGCAAAAAATTGCTCCGAACTGAACCCATTTCACTTTTGATAAATTCACTGAGCAAAATACTGAATGAAAATTTCAATTTTCCTGGCAAATTTGAATTTGGAAACCTCTTCGCCCTGTTCCTCCCTCAGCTGCACGACTTCTCCGGTGCCTGCAGCAGATATCAAATATTCTTATAACTCTAACCTCTCACACGACAAGTAAAACTGTTGACGTATATCAAGCATCGTAATGGATGCATAAAGGCAGAGAAAGTTTTCGAACAACAACTCTGTATACTATCCATATATTCAACCTGCAATGAAGATTTGATGTTGAAGCAGGAAAGTTTGTTTAATTTGAGCTAAATTATCTTCTTTAATCACATTGCGCCTTCATGAGTTCCTTGAGGGTTACCTATTTCCTAACCATTCAGCTTCTCTGCTTTGCTTTTTGACTCCGCCTCCCCCTCTTCCTGTTCATCTGACTCCTCCCCTTCTTCTTGCACTTCCTCTCTCCTTTCTACCGTTTCCTCTTCCCTCCTCCTCTCACCAGCCTCCTCTTCAACTTGTCCCGCTTCCTCTCCAATCTCACTCTCTTCAGTCAGATCCACTAACGGTGGTGCTCTCGTCTCGGATCCCATTAGCTTCCGAAAAGGGTAGCTCAGGACGTCCCCTCAACCACAAAAAAATCACTCTCAACGCATACACCCATTAAACATGGTAAAATTGTTAACTGAAATCTAAATTTAGGACTATCTCAATAATTTTCAAAAAATAATTGAATCATGACATGGACTAAAGCCAGGCAACGGATGCGAGATCGAACCCAGCCGTTTCTATATCTCTCTATCGAACTAATAGCTTTTGCCCCATTCCCTAGCCCCAATGTCTAAAAGTTGGTGAAGAGGTGTAAACTTACTCAGCTCTGGTACCGTGATTGCTGGAATCACGACGTTCTAAGTGAGGCTAAAATTGGCCCCCTTTTTGACGGTTCCAATCCCGGTAGTGGTTCAGATGGCTAGGCGGAGAGGGGTTACTCCAGGTCATGCGAGTCGAGGCGCCAGTCAACTATTCTCCTTTTTTTTTCTACGGGCAAGAAATACCAGGAACTCCCGACAAGCAGGTTCGCGATGTCAGGCTGGATTGATCATTCACTAAACAAGCCGATTGCATGAAGTTCTTCAAGAAACATCACTAATGCTAGGGCGTCCCCCGGAAGCGACACGGTTCTACCTTGCTCGATAGGACCGTCAAATATGCGAGGACAGGCAGCTACCCATGTGCGAGGTATGTATGCGCGGCGTACAGCCCAAACTCACTTCTTCACCTTGAAAGTGGGAACACTCTCCGGACGCAGTCGTGAACTCGCTGCGATGCTACGAGCGAGAAGAGTTGACATTACTACTGTTTAGTTAACCAAAAGGAAAGGAAGCAAGTCGAATCTTATAGGATAATGATACAAACTGATATACCATGGTACGTCTTCTACAAGAAACGACGTCGGCATTATCCTTTGGTCGCGATGGAGGTCACCTACTCGTGGTGCGACTGTGGACGACGCTGCAAGGCGTCGGACCCAATGGACCTCCAAAACAAATCTTCCCAATGGAATCTCCCGCAAGGGACAACGAGGACGGCTTCCCCCGAACCTTCATTTTTTCTAACACGGATCAGAAAGACCCAGCGTCTCTGATCCGAATACTCCTCCAAATCGCTGGTATCGAAACTAACCCAGGCCCAAGATGGCCTTGTTCTGTATGCTCTCTTAACGCGCCTTCGAATTGTGTTCAATGTAGTAAATGTAAGAAATGGGTACATTTCCGCTGTTCCAACCTTAACAATCTTAATGATTGGAACCCCCAATGGAGATGCAGAATTTGTAAGAGAGCCCCGATCCAGCCGACTGCCCAGACAGTAGCGAACCTGAGGATAATCCAATGGAACGCTAATGGACTTAGAGCCCGATTAACCGAGCTAGAGGACCTTTTACATGAGTTGAATGTTCACGTAGCACTCATCCAAGAAACCAAAATGGATGCTAGTACTCCATCTCCGAATATCGTAGGTTACACGATCATAAGAAAAGACCGCTCCAACTTTGGAGGCGGACTTGCGATACTAGTCAAAGAGAATATTCGCTATGCTAACGTGACTTCCCCAACAACGGACCAGACAGCCGAAACACTCAGCGTGGACGTGCCAACCGACCAAGGAACCATAAGAATCTGCAACATTTACATCCCACCTCGATCGTCCAGCCCCAACACATACGCGCCGAACTTCAACCGACTCCTAACACAGAAGAAACCATTCATTGTCGGTGGAGACTTCAACGCACACAATAAAGTTTGGAGTGAAGGTACGGAGGATAACAGAGATGAACTATGCGACTTCATTGACGACAGCGATCTTGAATGTCTCAACAACTCAAAGATGCCCACAAGACAAAAAGCATCACCAGACATCACTTTCGGCTCGAACGACATAGCCATCGACTGCAACTGGTCAACAATCAACATAATGAACTCTGACCACCTCCCATGCCTGATTGACGTCGAAACACAGCCATACAACATCTCAAACGCACGTTGTTATACAAATTACAACAAAGCGAATTGGGAAGGCTTCGAAAGAGATATCAGCAAGATTCTCATGGATTTCCCATTCGCCGGCAACTCAGTTCAGATGCACAAATTCCTGACCACCACCTTGACCAAAGCGGCGAAGAACAACATTCCCCGTGGAAAGGTGTCAAAATACACGCCTCACTTGAGCGAAGATGTGAAGAAACTGATTACAGAACGGGACCAAATGAGGAGGGACAATCCTACGGACCCAGGGGTTTTTTAGTATGCAAGAAAAAGGTACAGACGCCCGCCAAAACGCAAAAATTTCTTCTCACATAAGGGACCCCCTTATGATTAAAAAAAACAGAAGCCCGCGAAAAATTTTTTTTTGTTTTACTTAAGGGTCCCCCCTTATGATTTGGAAAAAACAGAGGCCCGCCGACAGCAGGTCTGTCATGACTATTTAACCCCTGTACGGACCCCTCACTCTCCTCAATAATGGCCGAAATCTCCTTCCGCATCAACCTCGAAAAGAGGAAGGCTTGGGAAAAGTATATATCTGAAATTAGCCACAACGAACCGGGCAACAAACTCTGGAAAACGATAAAGGCTATCGACGGCAAATCAATAAAACCGACGCACTTGACCATCACCCACGACGGGAAAAGTCTATGCCCAACATCAGCCTCAAACGCTTCTGCTAGAAAATTAGCTAAACAAGCCCCTAAAGAGGTCGAAAAATCAGCAAGAAGCACAACATGACTAATTAAAGGCCTCAAACGGACAGACGCTCCCCAAATTTCCCTGACACAGATCGAAGAAGCAATCAAGAAAACCAAAGGTTCCAAATGCTCAGACAGTGAAGGCATCTGCCCTCTACCACTCAAAATGGCCGGTGAAAACTTCAGAAAGTGTCTCTGCATCCTCTTCAATAACACGCTGCAAACCGGTATTATCCCGTCCAGATGGAAAGATGCAAGAGTGATAATGTTACCTAAACCAGGAAAGGACTCCAGCAACCTGAACGGCTATAGACCAATATCAATACTATCACCTATAGCCAAAACATTCGAACGGGTCTTATTACAATTCCTGGCGGAAGGCTTTCAAATCGCTGACTGGCAACATGGATTCCGCAAAGAGCACTCGACTACTACCGCACTCCTGGAAATAACCGGGAAAATAACAAACGGCTTCAATCGGAAACCACCCCCGGACCGCACTCTCATGGTCGCCCTTGACCTCACTGCAGCATATGACTTAGTGAACATATCCCTTCTCTGCGAGAAACTCACTGAAACGAATATGCCAAGAGCCATCGTCCGATGGATGTCCAGCTATCTAAGAGGCCGTACAATCAAGGTAGATTTCCAAGGAAAAAGCAGTCGACGTCTCACATGCAGATCTGGTGTCCCACAAGGAGCAGTGCTCAGTCCCCTCTTATTCAATCTCTACATAAACAACCTCCCTCAACCCACAGGAAACACGCAGATGACAGCCTACGCCGACGACATATCGATTCTCTCCTCAAGCCCCTGTATTGAAACCTGTGAAGATCAGATCAACCACATCCTACCGAAACTCGTAGAAGAATTGGAACAACGAAAAATGATCACATCCAAGGAAAAGACTACGGTCACTCTTTTCACAACCCATACAGGCGAATGTAAAAAAAGAACTCAAGGTAGAAATCCATGGAACCCTTTTGCCGACAACTAAAACACCCAAAATACTCGGTGTCGTCTTAGACCAACTCGGCACCTTCCGACAACATGCAGAATACCTTAAACAGAGAACGGCCAAAAGACTGAATATACTACGTGCCCTCGGAGGAAGAACATGGGGCCAACAGAAAAACACCCTTCTTGCAACCTACAAAACAATGACCAGATCCGTTCTCAACTACGCCGCACCAATTTACTCCCCTCAATTGGCCGAGACGAACTGGAAAAAACTACAGGCAAACCAAAATAAAGCAATACGGATAGCAACAGGAAACCTAGCAATGGCCGGCACAGAGCACTTAGCTCTAGAAAGCGAAATGTTACCCATAAAGGAGCACAACACGATGCTTACCAAGCAATTCGTTGCAAGAGCAAGACTCCTCCCAAACCACCCCTCCCATCGTCGATGCATGGAACCCAAACCACCTAGAACTATTCGTAAACATGCCAAGGACTTAGAAATGATGTTAGTAGACAGTGATCAGAAAGCCGCACTTAAAAGAATACATACTGAGACTGTTAGAAATTTCATTAGCTCTTGCTCCCCTAACCCAGTTCTAGGTAAGAAACCTCCCAGAATCCATAAATAAACGAATCAACTTCCCAGGGAACAACAAATAACATTATCGCAACTACGTAGTGGCTATGCAAGTTCCCTTAACAGCTACCTACACAGAATAGGAGCTGCCCAATCACCTCTTTGCCCAAAATGTTTAGAAGAGCCACATACAACTAGTCATTTATTCTCGTGTCGCTGTGACCACACACTTTTAAGAAGTATAGATTTGTGGAATAGCCCGACGTCTGTTGTTAAGTTCTTATACCAGTGATTCCTTTCTCTCTCAAAAAAAAATTTAAAAAAAAAAAATAAATAAATAAAGGGGAAAAAACCAAATAAACCCCGAGAGAGAAAGAGAAATAATGTAATTAGATAAATGATGTAAGTAAGGTTATTGTTTTCCGAGCCATGTCAAAGAAGACCTCGTCTACCCAGCCGGAGACCTACGGCGGGCAATCTACAACAACAAAGCATTATCCTTTCCTCGAAGTTAGCTGATGACTTCACCGAAGTCATCCGCATGCAGAGAAAACATCACTTCTTTACCTGACCTAACTCGATCTGTAAAAAGCGTTCGACAGGGTTACTCACGATCTCATTATTTTTTTTTAAATCCGGCTTGACCACCCACTCACAAGGCCTATAGCATGAACAGGTTGCTACAACGATGTCCGCCTTCACAAGGTGCAGCATGACAGTCTCAGGACTGCAAAGGACATCAAAACCCTTCTCCGGACGCATCTTGTCCGAAGAACACGAGAACTTCTCTCATTAAAGAGAGTGTTCATAACCAAGTCTTCGATGCGGGATGCTTGCCGGCAACAACAACAACAACAACATCTCATTATCTATGCACTACGCGATCATTTTGTCCCTGAAGTCAGAACAGCGGTTGGCATCACAGAGCCATTCGCCTTGAAGCGCTTTGTCATCCCTCCTCTTCATCCTGGTCATGGATACCGTCACGCACCAACTACTTACTCCGGCTCCAAAAACCATCGCTTAAGCGGATGACATCCTACTTGCTGCTCCTCCACGTGCTGGAATCGAGAAACGCACACAAGAATGAAGTGACGCCTTAGGTAGGTATGGCGCCCACCTTAACACCAAGAAACCCGGGTACCAATAAATCGGAGAATAAACGGACAGAACGATTTTCACTAACCGTGAACCGCTTTCGAAGACCATCACCTTCTCGGAACAGTCATCTCCTCGGACACATCAGTGAATTCAGCAGCGCGCCAAATAGTCATCGCAGCTTGGGTGAATGGAGGGAAGCTACAGTAGTGCTCTGTGATAGGCAAATGAGGGCTGGCATACGTGGGAAGATGTACAAAACAGCGATTCCTCCCGTGCTCCTCTATTCAACGGAGACCTGGCCTACCACGCGGGCGACCGAGAAGATTCATACGAATGAGACGAGTATGCCACGCTGAAAACTCGGGCTCACTCTTCTAGATTGTGTGCGTAACACGATTTCTCTCGATGTTGCTCCTGTACAATACAAGATGTGAGAAGGAAGAATTCAATGGTGCGCATATGATGCGCAGACACGCTCTCGACATGCAAGTGACGGTCAAACAACCTCGAGGCAAACCCTTCCGACATCGCACGCACGCTCTCGACATGCAAGTGACGGTCAAACGGCCTCGAGGCAAACCCAAGACTATCTTCATGGATACGTTCATCCAAGACCTCCGCCTTGCAAGACTTCACCCGGAAGACGCAAGGAACAGAAGTTTCTGGAGAGCTAGAAACCGCAAAGCGGACCCTACTTCGACCTCGGCCGGCGCGGGTAAACGCTAAAAGAAGTGCTAGCTATTGCGCCCGTGAAATTTTTCCATGCATTTATAAAACATTATTCTGAATTCATGTCACATCTCATCGAAAAGTAAACATAGGGAAAGAAACGTATGATCTCTATAAACATTGAAAAATATCGCCAGAATCAAAATATTAAAATGTAACGTTCAAAGAAAAGTTTAAATTGCAGTGATTGAGTAGCGATATGCCTTCGCATTTTTTGTTGAAAATCTTTGAAAATACTTCACAATGTAAGAGATGCTTTGAAAGAATCCACTCACAAAGGGTCTTCTTCGGTGGAGGAAGACCCTCTTCTTCAGAACATTGCCCAGCCAATCTTTTCCTCTCTTTCTTCTCTCCTACAACCAGAGCAAATGTATCACAATGATTTTGTCTTAGCTTACGAATCATTCTACCAAATTATTCAAATCTCAAAATCCGAACGTTATGCCGGAATACTAATCTTATAGATCGAAACATACGCCAACTGCATTCTTTTTTTTAATATTAAAAACAACCGCTCATTAGATCTATAACATTAGCTCATTTAATCTGACTGCAAACAATGAGAGCTTTGTTTTTATTATTCTAAAATGTTTCTGCCGTTCCTTCAAACCTTGCAATTTCCCTTATTCTACCCTTTTTGTCTTTTACACTCCGTTTCTCTCCTTCTCAATTAATGTTATAGTTACTGAATGAATCCTATCTTCGCTCGGGTAACGTCATTAAAACGGATCACCGACACTTTGTACCTCTCATCCCTGAGCTGTACGGCCTCGTTAGCGTAATCTTAACCTGAGCGAGAAATAGTGAAAACAATACTTTTTAAAACTAAGTTTCGGGTACAAAGTGTCGCGGGTACGAAGCGTCGGGATACTGATTAAAACTGCAGGCTTCAATTAATTAAGGGGAATAACTTTTTGAAAATTTTATAGATCTGCCCGACCTGAATTAGAAGAGCTGAGGAGTCGGATGGACATTCGCCTGAACCCTCCTTTAGCACTTATTGGCTCTCTCACCTTCTCTAAAGTATAAGCTCACTTTTTGCATCAAAAAGAACAGTTGTTTTGGAAAAGGTTCATATAACTTTCTTTTATTTTACATTGAAAGATTTTCAGATAGCACTTCAAATAAACGAGAAGCTATTTGAATTATTGTTTTCTAGTTCGTAGAAGTTAGACCTCTGCTAGCTTCAAATACAGGTCTACACAATTACATTTTTTGCTGAGGTTCTTACTTTGTTAGAATCTTTTGAGTGCTTTAAAACAGATCCTGTCCTTCGAATTCATTTTCATGAAAAACTTTCACTTTAGTTATATAATGCTGTTCGGGCGTTATTTAACGCCCTTTTTGCCGATATTATTTATAATAACGCAATGTGTTAAAGTTTATTCGTAATAAAAACAAGAACCATCTTTAACAACAAAAAAAACTTCTTTAACATTCAATTCGACGATAGAAGTGAGTATGAAGGAGAAAAAAACAAGTGATAAGCAATTCATGTTAATATCATTTTGCAATATCAACAAAACATTCTCATCTCAATCTATTCATGAATGAACTTGGAGCATATAAAGAATTTTCTATCTTGAAAACAATACTCCAAGCATGTGAATTGTTTTTTTCTATTAACAACGGAATGATTCAGAACAAAAAGTTGGTACTTTTTCCGGACTGGAAAACCTACTTAGATGATAAGGCCCCTTCCGATAGTTACTAGATGATAGGGCCCCTTCCGATAGTTACTAGATGATAGGGCGCCTTCCGATAGTTACTAGATGATAGGGCGCCTTCCGATAGTTACTAGATGATAGGGCGCCTTCCGATAGTTACTAGATGATAGGGCGCCTTCTGATAGTTACTAGATGATAGGGCGCCTTCCGATAGTTACTAGATGATAGGGCGCCTTCCGATAGTTACTAGATGATAAGGCCCCTACCGATAGTTACTTCGAAGACCCATTACTGTGAACAGTAGACGCAATTAATGAGATCTCTTCCTTACTTTATTTAACTGGATGATTAAAGATGCAAATTTTGCTACAAACTTCCAGACTCGAGACAAATGAAAAAGTCATTAAAAAACGTAATGTTTCTCAATTGACAAATAAAAAGAGCATAGTCCACAGCACATATCATGAAATCTCTATGATTATTGATAAAAGAGAAAATTAGCCAACTGAAGACTAATTCTTTGATTTTGTCACATGCTCGAAAACCAACTTCTCTTAATATGAAATTATTCTTATCAGAAACGAGTCCTGAAAATCAAGTCTTTCCGCTACATCATGCCTGAGCTTGAACAACTGGTTCAAGCAATGGTGCAGCCTCGACCACATTTGCGAACTGACTGACCAAGTTCTGAAATCTTCGAGAAAAACTACAAAATGAAATGCAGCAGGATGGCGAGAAACAAGAGCGTCAATTGGGTGTCAATCAATGACACTTCTGTCAATTCTGTGCTTTGTAGATGCGGAGTGACTTGTCCATTCCCACACAGAAGATCGAGAGAGCATTCTCTCCAAATCTGACTCCTGTCACTGACGCCGTCGCCTCGTGGAAAGATGAAATGACAGAGAAAGGCTTCACGTGGATGACATTCAACTCGGCTCCAGCTGCTGCCAGATATGTACCAGAAGAGTCAAATGACACATCGTTGATCTGAATCATCACTCAACTATAAACTGGCACATTATTAGGGGTCAACTTAGCTAACTTCCGAAAACTTCTAATTAAAAGCTACTGAAGTGTTGTTTTCAAGTTCGAAAAGCGTTAAGAGCGCAAAAAATGAGAAAATGTCGATATTTAGCTGTGAAATGATCATGAAGTCTCAGTGACCCAATATACAACAATATTTGAAGAGTAGAAGCACAGCGAACTGCGATTTTTTTCAATCTGATAAGAGGTCGAAAAAGAAAAGAATTTTGTTAGAAAGTTCTCAAGTAATTTTGTAAAGAATCGAAGGCTTCTTTGTGAAAATTATGTTCTTGCTGGAATGTCTAAACTTTCCAAGATCTATAAAAGGGCTAACCGGATACTTTCCATCATGTATTGTGACAGTCTTCAGATTCTTCAGCTTTCTCAGATCCCACAATTTCACCTGAAACCAGCAGCATTTTAATTTTGATGTTCAATACTGACACGAGAAAGTTTGAATGAATGAAAAAATTACTAAACTAACCCTAACAAATTTTTTAAAATGAACCTCACGCTATTGAGCCATCATGAAGATATGCATTTTTTACTGGATACAGTCTTTGTGACAAAAATAACCAGAACTTCACTTACCGAATGTTTTTCATTGAAAAATTAAACCAAAGTTTGATGGAAAAATTATTTTCTTTAAATAAGTTTCATTCATGACTATTCAGTATTGACTAAAGTCATAGAACTGCTAATCAAAAAAATTAGTAAAAGAACCTCTCCATCATCAGCTCCACTTGCAAGATAATAACCATTCTCGGAGAAAGACAACGTTCTCACCGCTCCTGTTAAATCATATATCAATATCATTCACTTCTCTAAAATCTAGAATCTATGAGGTTCAGATTACTCTTTACAACTGAATAGTTAATACTTATTTTGATTATTATAGTGCTGTATTGAAGACTCAAAAGGGCGATTCATCTCCTTATACCTGAGAAAAGTTGTTAAATAATGAATTTTATTGAGGTTTGAGGCAATAGTATGAAATATAACATCATTTTCTTTTATAAGTTAAAGAAAATAATTAATTTTGCCTCAAACCTCAATAAAATTCGTTATTTAACAACTTTTCTCATGTATACGTATACATTATATGCGCGCGCGTGATAATAATAATAAAAATAAGTCCTCGGTAGTTGAATTGGCAACGCGCTCCTCGCTATTCCGTTAGATGACTGGTTTGGACTAGTTGTTATCCCTGTGATCTCTTCTGATATTCAAACCCGAACCAGAATGTCCGGGGAAGTTGGCGACGTTCATCTGCTGCTTGAGATCCCAGATCTTAACCACTGAATCAGACATTCCCGTCCCGAAGATAAGACCATCGGGATGGAATTGTGCAGCGCAAATCGCAACTTCTGCCGTCACCTTCAACGAAATCATACAGTATTCTTCTCTCAAAAGATATCTACAGTATTCTTCTCTGAAGAGATATATACAGTATTCTTCTCTCAAGAGATATCTACAGTATTCTTATCTCAAGAGATATCTACAGTATTCTTCTCTCCAGAGATATCTACAGTATTCTTCTTACAATAGATATCTACAGTATTCTTCTCTCAAGAGATATCTACAGTACTCTTCTTACAATAGATATCTACAGTATTCTTCTCTCAAGAGATATCTACAGTATTCTTCTGTCAAGAGATATCTACAGTATTCTTCTCTCAAGAGATATCTAAAGCATTCTTCTTTCAAGAGAGATCTACAGTATTCTTCTCTAAAAAGATATCTACAGTATTCTTCTTACAAAATATATCTACAGTATTCTTCTCTCAAGAGATATCTAAAGCATTCTTCTTTCAAGAGATATCTACAGTATTCTTCTCTAAAAAGATATCTACAGTATTCTTCTCTCATGAGATATATACAGTATTCTTCTCTCAAGAGATATCTAAAGCATTCTTCTTTCAAGAGATATCTACAGTATTCTTCTCTAAAAAGATATCTACAGTATTCTTCTCTCATGAGATATATACAGTATTCTTCTCTCAAGAGATATCTAAAGCATTCTTCTTTCAAGAGATATCTACAGTATTCTTCTCTAAAAAGATATCTAGAGTATTCTTCTCTCATGAGATATATACAGTATTCTTCTCTCAAGAGATATCTAAAGCATTCTTCTTTCAAGAGATATCTACAGTATTCTTCTCTAAAAAGATATCTACAGTATTCTTCTCTCATGAGATATATACAGTATTCTTCTCTCAAGAGATATCTAAAGCATTCTTCTTTCAAGAGATATCTACAGTATTCTTCTCTAAAAAAGATATCTACAGTATTCTTCTCTCATGAGATATATACAGTATTCTTCTCTCAAGAGATATCTAAAGCATTCTTCTTTCAAGAGATATCTACAGTATTCTTCTCTAAAAAGATATCTACAGTAATCTTCTCTCATGAGATATCTACAGTATTCTTCTCTAAAATGATATCTAAAGCATTCTTCTCTCATGAGATATCTACAGTATTCTTCTCTCATGAGATATATACAGTATTCTTCTCTAAAGAGATATCTGCAACGCGATTTGAAGCACTAATCATCCGAAAAAGCTCACTAAGAGATTTTTTCCGAAGTTAAACCCATATAGAATATGTATCCAACCTTGCAGAGAGTCTTGCCCGCTACGATATCCGACAGTGCCCAGTAGGCGTCATCCGAAACTGAGAGAACGAAGTCTCCGGTCGCGTGGAGTGAGATGCCTGTAACTGCTGCCTGGTGCGTATCCAGAATTAGACGAGCATTCTCTTCTTCCGTTGACCACACGCGTACCTTCAAACACATTTAATTAAAACATTCTAATTATCTCAATATATACTATGTCAAATGATAAAACAAGATTTTTTTTTTCTTCTGAAGTTTGAGGCCTTTTCGGCTTGAATAGTAAACATAATAAAATCCAAACCTTCGCATACGTATAAGAAATATAAGAAACCGGAACAACAAGATTTAAAAAAAACACAAACATAGATAAAATCATTTGTAAAATGTTGTTTTTTCCTTAGCATTTTGGCAGAAATCTTTGCAAAAAATTTATGAAAAAAATGTGACTCAGGTGAGAGAAAAAAAACAAATACACAACAACAAAAAGATATAATATAACTGGCAGAGTACCTGCGCATCACTCGAACACGATACGGCTGTTTTCGCGTTGGGATGCAGAATGACTGCATTGATTCTCTTTGAATGCCCCTTGAAGACGTTCTCCACTTGTTCTGTGGCAGTGTTGAAGAGGGCAACGACCTTGTCGGCTCCTCCAGTGAGCACCAAATTCCCCTGAATACAACTCATAAACTCGCTTCTCAAGCATGTTTAATACATTATGAGAGAGAAGGCATTTGAAAAATGAAGGTATGCGACCCCTTTGAGACCCCCAAGGTATGCGACCCCTTTGAGATCCGTCAAACAACGTAAATGTCCATCATAAGGGGTTAAATGTTTACCGGGCATGGGTAAAAGATATCTGGATTTTTCAATAGGTCGATCGCCCGGGTAAGTAAAAGTTTTTATACTCAACTTAACGAAACCTGTTCGGACTGGGTTATGGCAAATGAATCTCATCATACAGTATCATTTGAAAAAAACTTTTCTTTCAATTATACCTTTAAAAAAAACCGAGAAAAAATTTTTTCGAGATAAGTGAAGGATTTTGAGGTCAGTAAGAGAAGAGATCGGTCATCCTAGAAATTTTTTTTTACCATTTGGCAGTTTACCTATGTTACCGGACCAACTATGTTCGCGCATACATGTTCACGCCGAGAATTATCTACATTCTCTTCTCCTTCCGTTACGTTCCACTTTTTCTCTACTTCTCTTTTCACCTTTTTTGCCTTTCCTTATTCCTTTTTTCACTCACTCGGAGCGTACAAACTTGTTTTAGACCGGCCTCATTTAACGCCTGGCCAACATTTGTAAATTGATTTAATCCGTAAGTTCCAGCGCTTATCTACACTGCTTTTCCGACCAGAACCAATTGCCGGCCTTCAAAAACTAATTCGCTGTTCTCATTATCACCTTTCTTTCAAATTGAAAATGTTTACCTGCACATCAATCGCGGTGATGCCCGGAACTCCGGCTGAATGGATAGCGTTGTGTGCTACCACCTTTAACGAGTGTAATTTTAAAAATGCTTGCCTTCACGCTTTCCGATTACTCACCGAGAGCAACGCCTTTTCCGATTCACAACTAACTTATTATTCCAGTAATTTAGGGTCAGCCTAAATATGGGGTACATCACCAGATGATCAAAGCTGAGCGTCGAATTGCGGGAAAAGCATCCCTTTCAAGTTCAGAAAAGGAAATGATCAAAAGACGAGACAAAAAAAGACTTTTTAGGAAACAACTGGCTCTTATCAGACGCTTTCTCAGAGAACTCTCATGTTTCACCAATTGTTTCTTTAAAGAAACATTAGCTTTTCGTCAACGACAATCGTCTCATTCAAAAGTATGACTCAAAGCTTCTTTAGACTTCTTCAAGTATGAGTATTGATTACCTGAGTAAGTATGAGTATTGGTTACCTGAGTTAGTATGATTATTGATTACCTGAGTAAGTATGAGTATTGATTACCTGAGTAAGTATGAGTATTGATTACCTGAGTAAGTATGAGTATTGATTACCTGAGTAAGTATGAGTATTGATTACCTCAGTAAGTATGAGTATTGATTACCTCAGTAAGTATGAGTATTGATTACCTGAGTAAGTATGAGTATTGATTACCTGAGTAAGTATGAGTATTGATTACCTGAGAAAGTATGAGTATTGATTACCTCAGTAAGTATGAGTATTGATTACCTGAGTAAGTATGAGTATTGATTACCTCAGTAAGTATGAGTATTGATTTTCTGAGTAAGTATGAGTATTGATTACCTCAGTAAGTATGAGTATTGATTACCTGAGTAAGTATGAGTATTGATTACCTGAGTAAGTATGAGTATTGATTACCTGAGTAAGTATGAGTATTGATTACCTGAGTATGAGTATTGATTACCTGAGTAAGTATGAGTATTGATTACCTGAGTAAGTATGAGTATTGATTACCTGAGTAAGTATGAGTATTGATTACCTCAGTAAGTATGAGTATTGATTACCTGAGTAAGTATGAGTATTGATTACCTGAGTAAGTATGAGTATTGATTACCTGAGTAAGTATGAGTATTGATTACCTGAGTAAGTATGAGTATTGATTACCTGAGTATATGCTTCAATATCATCCGGTTTCGCCAGTCCCTCGGGCACGGCTTTTCCTCTCTGCTTTCGCAAGGCTGTCAAGCTCTTCGCCTTCTCATCCAGTTGCCTGAATCCTTCTCAATTTAACAAAAATTTCTCGTTACAAGACCCTTTCTCAAGACAATTACTCTGAAGAGTTCTCGTTACAAGACCCTTTCTCAAGACAATTACTCTCAAGAGTTCTCGTTACAAGACCCTTTCTCAAGACAATTACTCCTAAGAGTTCTCGTTACAAGACCCGTTCTCAAGACAATTACTCTCAAGAGTTCTCGTTACAAGACCCTTTCTCGAGACAATTACTCTCAAGAGTTCTCGTTGCAAGACCCTTTCTCAAGACAATTACTCTCAAGAGTTCTCGTTACAAGACCCTTTCTCAAGACAATTACTCTCAAGAGTTCTCGTTGCAAGACCCTTTCTCAAGACAATTACTCTCAAGAGTTCTCGTTACAAGACCCTTTCTCAAGACAATTACTCTCAAGAGTTCTCGTTACAAGACCCTTTCTCAAGACAATTACTCTCAAGAGTTCTCGTTACAAGACCCTTTCTCAAGACAATTACTCTCGAGAGTTCTCGTTACAAGACCCTTTCTCAAGACAATTACTCTCAAGAGTTCTCGTTGCAAGACCCTTTCTCAAGACAATTACTCTCGAGAGTTCTCGTTACAAGACCCTTTCTCAAGACAATTACTCTCAAGAGTTTTCGTTACAAGACCCTTTCTCAAGACAATTACTCTCAAGAGTTTTCGTTACAAGACCCTTTCTCAAGACAATTACTCTCGAGAGTTCTCGTTACAAGACCCTTTCTCAAGACAATTACTCTCAAGAGTTTTCGTTACAAGACCCTTTCTCAAGACAATTACTCTCAAGAGTTCTCGTTGCAAGACCCTTTCTCAAGACAATTACTCTCAAGAGTTTTCGTTACAAGACCCTTTCTCAAGACAATTACTCTCAAGAGTTCTCGTTACAAGACCCTTCCTCAAGACAATTACTCTCAAGAGTTTTCGTTACAAGACCCTTTCTCAAGACAATTACTCTCAAGAGTTCTCGTTACAAGACCCTTTCTCAAGACAATTACTCTCAAGAGTTCTCGTTACAAGACCCTTTCTCAAGACAATTACTCTCAAGAGTTCTCGTTACAAGACCCTTTCTCAAGACAATTACTCTCAAGAGTTTTCGTTACAAGACCCTTTCTCAAGACAATTACTCTCAAGAGTTTTCGTTACAAGACCCTTTCTCAAGACAATTACTCTCAAGAGTTTTCGTTACAAGACCCTTTCTCAAGACAATTACTCTCAAGAGTTCTCGTTACAAGACCCTTTCTCAAGACAATTACTCTCAAGAGTTTTCGTTACAAGACCCTTTCTCAAGACAATTACTCTCAAGAGTTTTCGTTACAAGACCCTTTCTCAAGACAATTACTCTCAAGAGTTTTCGTTACAAGACCCTTTCTCAAGACAATTACTCTCAAGAGTTTTCGTTACAAGACCCTTTCTCAAGACAATTACTCTCAAGAGTTCTCGTTGCAAGACCCTTTCTCAAGACAATTACTCTCAAGAGTTCTCGTTACAAGACCCTTTCTCAAGACAATTACTCTCAAGAGTTTTCGTTACAAGACCCTATCTCAAGACAATTACTCTCAAGAGTTTTCGTTACAAGACCCTTTCTCAAGACAATTACTCTCAAGAGTTCTCGTTACAAGACCCTTTCTCAAGACAATTACTCTCAAGAGTTTTCGTTACAAGACCCTTTCTCAAGACAATTACTCTCAAGAGTTTTCGTTACAAGACCCTTTCTCAAGACAATTACTCTCAAGAGTTTTCGTTACAAGACCCTTTCTCAAGACAATTACTCTCAAGAGTTCTCGTTACAAGACCCTTTCTCAAGACAATTACTCTCAAGAGTTTTCGTTACAAGACCCTTTCTCAAGACAATTACTCTCAAGAGTTTTCGTTACAAGACCCTTTCTCAAGACAATTACTCTCAAGAGTTTTCGTTACAAGACCCTTTCTCAAGACAATTACTCTCAAGAGTTCTCGTTGCAAGACCCTTTCTCAAGACAATTACTCTCAAGAGTTCTCGTTACAAGACCCTTTCTCAAGACAATTACTCTCAAGAGTTCTCGTTACAAGACCCTTTCTCAAGACAATTACTCTCAAGAGTTTTCGTTACAAGACCCTTTCTCAAGACAATTACTCTCAAGAGTTTTCGTTACAAGACCCTTTCTCAAGACAATTACTCTCAAGAGTTTTCGTTACAAGACCCTTTCTCAAGACAATTACTCTCAAGAGTTTTCGTTACAAGACCCTTTCTCAAGACAATTACTCTCAAGAGTTTTCGTTACAAGACCCTTTCTCAAGACAATTACTCTCAAGAGTTTTCGTTACAAGACCCTTTCTCAAGACAATTACTCTCAAGAGTTTTCGTTACAAGACCCTTTCTCAAGACAATTACTCTCAAGAGTTCTCGTTACAAGACCCTTTCTCAAGACAATTACTCTCAAGAGTTTTCGTTACAAGACCCTTTCTCAAGACAATTACTCTCAAGAGTTTTCGTTACAAGACCCTTTCTCAAGACAATTACTCTCAAGAGTTTTCGTTACAAGACCCTTTCTCAAGACAATTACTCTCAAGAGTTCTCGTTACAAGACCCTTTCTCAAGACAATTACTCTCAAGAGTTTTCGTTACAAGACCCTTTCTCAAGACAATTACTCTCAAGAGTTTTCGTTACAAGACCCTTTCTCAAGACAATTACTCTCAAGAGTTTTCGTTACAAGACCCTTTCTCAAGACAATTACTCTCAAGAGTTCTCGTTGCAAGACCCTTTCTCAAGACAATTACTCTCAAGAGTTCTCGTTACAAGACCCTTTCTCAAGACAATTACTCTCAAGAGTTCTCGTTACAAGACCCTTTCTCAAGACAATTACTCTCAAGAGTTTTCGTTACAAGACCCTTTCTCAAGACAATTACTCTCAAGAGTTTTCGTTACAAGACCCTTTCTCAAGACAATTACTCTCAAGAGTTTTCGTTACAAGACCCTTTCTCAAGACAATTACTCTCAAGAGTTTTCGTTACAAGACCCTTTCTCAAGACAATTACTCTCAAGAGTTTTCGTTACAAGACCCTTTCTCAAGACAATTACTCTCAAGAGTTTTCGTTACAAGACCCTTTCTCAAGACAGACTCAAGACTCAATCTCAAGAGTTCTCCTCAAAAATGATTTTATTTTTGACTTTCCCATAGTAATTAGGGTTTTTGGTGTGCAAGAAAAAGGTAAAGACGCCCGCCTGAGGAAAAAAGAAATTTTTCACAGAAGGGTTTCTCACATTTCCCCCCCCCCTCCCTTATGATAATAAAAAAACAGAAGCCGGCCAACAGAAGGTCTGAAATGACTATTTAATCACTGTAGTTCAAGTCGGGTAGAACTCTATGGTCATGTTTGTGAATAGAAGAGCGTTTTCTTTTAAACAAAACCCTACATAGCTCAACAGGAAGTGTTGAAATTTTTTTATCGGGCGGTTGACCGGGTGACCGAGGGAGGGTAGGATCTCGCCTTTGATGGTGCTACAGCCGGTTGACCGGGTGACCGAGGGAGGGTAGGATCTCGCCTTTGATGGTGCTACAGCCGGTTGACCGGGTGACCGAGGGAGGGTAGGATCTCGCCTTTGATGGTGCTACAGCCCACGAGTTCACACCAAGGCAAGAAATCAGTTCACCCTAGCTGTTATTGAGTGCATTATCGGGTGTCATATAGAGGGATGTTTTCATGAAGATACCGGGCTTGCCCGTTGCGGACCAAAAATGGGTAGTATAGTTCATCAAAGGAGGGCGATGCCGGACTGGCCAAGGCATGCCACCGGATAAAACATCAGCCGATCATGGTGTTTCTTAGCGCCCGCACAACTTTTTTTGGCGCATAGATTTTTTTAAATTTCAGAGTTCAACTTTAAATTTTCCCAATGATTCGGACTTTCCCTTCAAGAAAACCGAGAAAAAATTTTTTCCAAGCGCATAGATTTCAACGTTTTTCGGAGTTTTTTAGAGAGCGCATAGATTTTTTTAACCACAGTGCGGGTCAGGGAAACACCCTGCAGCCGATACTCCCCTATACTTCGTAATGGCGAGTCGATTCGCCAGTAACATAGCCTCTTGACCTTCTCCGGTTAACGAATGGGTCTCACGAAGAGGATCGCCGTTTGCGGTGCGAGTGTAGACGGAGAAAATTCTTCAGACTCAAAAGGATCCTCACCAACCTATCATAAAGGACTCCCCTCGAACGGACCTATGGGCAAACAAGAACAACATCAGGGAGGAAGGAGAGTCATCAACAAATTTTTTAAATGAAATCAGAGTCAAGGAGCTTTCGAATCTTTTTTTTTTAATAATCAGCCGACGTCTGTAGTATTCTTTTCACCGGTTTGAAAATAATTTTCTGAGTAACCGACCGGGATAACTTTACATGTTTGGTGAGCTATGGTAGGTACCCTATCTTTGAATAACGCAACAGGGTGTTTCTCTGACCCGCACTGCTGGTGAGAAAAATCTATGCGTTCTTCAAAACCCTCGAAAAACATTGAAATATATGCGCTTGGAAAATTTTTTTCTCCGATTTTACGTAGGAATATTCCGAATCATTGGAAAAATTGAATGTTTAACTCTGAAATTTTATGAATCTATGCGCTCGAAAAAAGTTGTGCGGGTGCTAAGAAAAACCCTGTAACGCAAGCTACTGAACGTTTTGAAGTACGTCAACTGATAACCGTATTTCATTGGTTACTTTACTCGTGGAACTGCTTACTTGAGGACTGCCTCGCCCATTCCGGCGGCTTCTTCAACGCTCTTCTCCATGTCAACGTCCGCGTCGACATTCGTGGTCTGGACGCTCCCATGAGGTTTGAGAGTGGAAAGCGCCTCTCGTGCACCCGTCAGCTCCTTTGTCAGACGGGCAATCACACGGCACGCCGCGTCGTGCTACAACAACGGGAAACCCTTCTTTCCAGATAAAAAAACGTCTAGTTTGTCAACTATGTGCTACTTACGATAGGGATGTCTGTTTGAGAATTTGTTACAAAATTTGAAAAATTCAGTGGATTTCCCCCGAATTGGTCAACGCGAGATGAAGCGAAGCAATGAAAACCATACATTCGAAGAATTGATGGAACTCACCCCATCATTGAGAAAAAGAGTGCTAATCTGTCAACCAAACCGTTTTTTTATACGTTCAAGGAAGATTTTTTTAAGAGAAGTTTTCAAAAGGATGAAGTGTCCGACCTGATAGAGAGAATGAGACAACTCCTGTCTGGCCAGCTGCAGTTGCTGTCTGAGGGTGAAGCTGTTCAGCATCACCGCATCCCATTCGTCCTGTAGCTGCTTAAGCAGTGAAGGGATAGAAGTCAGAGCGACGCTGCGCGGAGTCGCCTCTTTGCCCGAGCTTTTCAGTTCTACAAGCTGCAACACACCTTTTTTCCGGAATTCCGGAATAAGCTAGAAATATGTTCACAAAATTTTTTCTTCTTAAGAAAGGAATTATTTTTTTCAAGTTGTTACAAAAAAAATTATCGCATCGGATGTTCTTAAAAATTATGATAAACAACCTTATTAAACTTACTAAATTTTTCAATTGTTTTGAAAAAAAAATTTATTTACACGTTTTTGGTTTATTGTGCTAATTGAAGAAAATATCGACTTCATGGAGGTGTTCGATTTTAAAAATGTCTCGAGCAAAATCAAAATTTTAGTCTCCAAAAAGTTTTTAAAAAATCAAAAAACAAGACAGAAACGGTATCACGACTATTCACTCCCGGACAATTCACTCCTACGACGATTCACTCCGGAGCGAGCGTGCACACAACTTTACCGCTTGATATATTTCACGAAGCTAGTTTTTGAAAAGAAAAACTTTACATTTTATTTTTGATAAACATTGAGCTTCACAAAAATTTTATTTTGTGAAAGTGTGAATTAGGAGTGAATTGTCTGGGAGTGAATTGTCGGGAGTGAATCGTCGGGAGTGAATTGTCCGGGAGTGAATAGTCATGGAACCGACAGAAACAATTAATTTTAAACTTTGGAGAGCCATATATCAAGGACTCGTGAAACGACGATTTTCAAGTATCTTCACAACTTTTAGAACGAGAAAGATCACTAACTTGTCCTTCGTGAAGCTTTTCATGAGTGATGGGATCGGTTCCATTCTCTTCGATATACTTAAGAATCAGCCGCTTTTCGAAAACTTGTCCCGAAACAGGAGAGACAACTGGTGTTCCTGCGACTTCTCCGCTGATTGAACACGTGAAGGACATTCTGGAACAAGATACTTCACCATAAGTAAAGAGAGACATTCGAAGAAAAAATTCACAAAAAAGTGTTCACAAAAAATCAAAAAAAATTCACAAAAAGTTTACAAAAAATTGTATTTGAAAAGGCGGTGCGCAATTTGTAATTATTATTTGTGAATTGTTGCATGAAAAAGGTTTTTCTCAATTCTACGGCCTCTAGAGGGAACAGGAGTAGTTGCTCTCTGGTAAGCAACGCAACGTTTGTTTACGCTACAATCCTAGAGTAGATACTTGAGTTTTGTAAATCATTGTTTACTTTTAGATCAACCGAAATAGAAATTTCATCCAGTATTTGAACAAGAGTTCAATTTTTTGGCCATTACAGAAGCACACCGTGCACACTGTGCGCACTGTACACCGTACAAATGCACGCTGCACACTGTATAATTACAAATGCACGCTGAGGCGCGGGAAAGATAGAAAGAGTGTTTGAGTTAAGAATTTTCCCGCGCCTCAGCGTGCATTCGTAATTATACAGTGTGTAGCGTGCATTTGTACGGTGTACAGTGCGCACAGTGTGCTTCTGTAATAGCCAGTTTTTTTTCAAACTTTAACCTTTGTCTGGTGACTATTTTGACTAGAACTTTCTATATTAGTCAAGTCAAGTAATTTTAGGACCTCATTGATCAGAATTTTACGTATCTTTTGTTGAAGTTTTTTCCTTCAATGAATTGCATTTTAGCTGAATTAAAACATGATCAGTAATCAAAACTGTTTACAATACTCGTTCACTTTAAATGACTGGTTTGTTATTTAATATATATTCTTTATTCCAGTTTGGTAAACACGAAGTATACAAACGGATAAGCTGTCACATAAGTGATTTCAGTTATTGCACAAGAAATGAGAGTAAATCGAAACGAAAGACAAACGTTCCGTCAAGTAAAACGTAATTTACTGTTAGTGACGATCAAACTATGGTCTAAATTGAGAATATGTTTTTTGAATAGTGAAGAAGAGGGCAATAAAACTATTTCAGAGGAAAGAGAGTTCCAAATATTCATACTGTTAGTGACGATCAAACTATGGTCTTGAAAAAGTTTTGGTTCTTTTCAACTTGGGGGGGGGCGCATTTTACTTGGGGGCGGGTAATGTTTTTAAAAATAACTTTTTAAATATTATTTTCACATTAAAAAAGGCCGTTACAGAATTACACCGTGCACACTGTGCGCACTGTACACCGTACAAATGTACACCGTACACTGTATAGTTACAGAATTACACCGTGCACACTTAAATTTGCATGAGTGTTTGACGCACTATATTGTTTCACACTATAATTAATTTCCTCCAAAAAATATGAATTTTCTTCAATAATATCATGCCATATCAAGCATCAAACGTGCGAAAGTTTAATAAACCATTGACGAAGTATAAATTTTCGGTTTAGAATTAGTTTCAATAATTGAAATATATCTAGTTTTGAGTAAATCAGTAAGTTATTCGCATCATCGTAATTTTCCAGGTCTGATGGAACAGTTCCGAGAAGGTCCAGAAGGGTTCTTTTACCAGTTCAGAGAGAAAAACATCGACTTAGCAGACGCTTTTTTTTGCACGGTGTAATTCTGTAACGGCCGCAGTGTACGGTGTACATTTGTACGGTGTACAGTGCGCACAGTGTGCACGGTGTAATTCTGTAACGGCCTTAAAAAACGCTTAGGCTTAGGAAAAAGTTTACGCTGACGAGGCCGCACGGCTTAGGCGAACGAGACCGCATAAGAAAACTTACATTTTTCAAAAAAAAAAGAAATTTTTGAACGAACCGAAAAGAGCCCTCCCAAGTTAAATTGTGCCAGAGTTTTATGATGCTACTTTGCGGATTTGTGAACAGTGACGTCATAACAATATCCCAAGTTTTTTTTTCTCTCAGGTATTGATGTCGACAGATAACAATCCGGCAGAAAGTTCACAAGGTACGAGTAGAGAAGAACCCGAAGAAAAAGAGAACAAAGACGAAAATGCCAGGTTTGTGAAGCTCAGAAAAGTTTTCACACTGAAGCGCTTGTTTATGGCCTTTCGAAGGTTCATTCTCAGAGTTGTAGAAGGCGTTGATCATCGCAGTATGAGTTTTCTAAACGTTATCAAGGTGTTTTTTTGATACGCACTGTGGCTGAGATATATGCGTTCCCTGAAAACAAAAACTTTTTTGGAGATAAATAAGATCACGATGAATATTATATATATTCTCTAGTTTTTATTGCAACCAATGGGTCTCTCCCGAGACGTGAACGTTACATTAAATAGGAAGTAGCTCTAAAAATTTAATCAGTGGAATATGCTAATATGTCGTTTTAGTGGCAGTTTACGAAGAGACCAAAAAGTTTCTTTAACTGTCAACTTTGCCTTCAATTATTCGCTGATTCGCTTTCTTTTTAACACTTCGCCCTCTTCGTTCTCGCTAAAGTCTTTCACCTTTGCTTTCACCCCTCGCTTTTCTATTTATATTTGGTGGCTTGTTAATATTAAAAGTTGAGTTAACCGAAGATGAAACTACCGATGCAATTAAATGAATATCAAACTAATTTTTCAACAGGTTCGAGTGTAACATTTGCTTGGAGACCGCACGTGATGCTGTCGTGTCCCATTGTGGTCACTTGTTCTGTTGGCCTTGCCTGGTGCAATGGCTGGATACCAGACCGAATCGCCAAGTTTGCCCAGTATGCAAGGCACTCATCAGTAGAGATAAGGTTTCTTATTTAATCTAGTCTGGAGAAAACTCAGGCATCTAATCAATACATTGTATACTATAAGTCATAGTATTGAATGTACGGCTAATTCTGCGACGTGGTTCAGGTAACAGATGGTACGCGATATCCAAGAAAACCTACACTTGTTCAGCCTCTAAGTCACTACTCGATAATTCTCAATTTCGAGTGGGTTCTATTATAGGTAAAACATGTTTGCTTCATAGGTAATTTGCCAACTGGAAAAAAATTTCTAGAGCGACTGACCTACCGACTCTCTCTCACTCACAATAATTGTATCACAGTTTTCTTAGCTAAAAGTAAGAGTAAAAAATCTTCATTTCTCTTCATAAATTGAACGTTTCTTTAGTTATAACTCAGCATCAACCAGTTTCGTCAACTTAAAAGTGGAAGATTCTAGCATACTATAGCGATCGACCTATTGAAAAATCAAAACAGATTTTTGCTTATGGTTTGATTTTCTACACATCGACTGCCAAAGAGTTAAAACTTCCAATATTTTTCGAAAACTTCTGAGTCCTTGCTTAAAAAGGTGAATTGGAGCTTAAAAAACTTTTTATTTGAAAAATGAAGACTCAATCCTTACAGTATAGATTGAATTTCTTCTCAAGGTTAGTGAAGTAGATTGTCGGTCGGTCGCCATTAAAAAAACCTATGCGTTTTGTTTTGACATATTCTAGGAGTGTTAGAAATCTGTGTAATATGTGTATTGTGTTTTTTTGTGAACGAAGCATTAATATAGGGTTTTTGAAGTATAGTTTTAGAAATTGAAAAACTACTTGAAAAGAAATTTTTGTGTAACTTTTCGAATTCTGACGCTTCATAACACAAAAAGGTGATCATGAAGAATTGGAGCGTTGACTGGAGACGTGGTAATGTTGCAGGTGATTCCGTTGTACGGTAGAGGTGGTGATCAGACAGACCCCAGAGAGAAGATTCCTCCCAGACCAAGGGGTCAACGCACCGAAGCGCCTCAAGGGTTTCCTGGGTTTCAGTGGGGTGGTGGGAATGGGGAAGGGGGGGCCCAAAATGGGATGCACTTCTCCCTGGGAATCGGAATCTTCCCCTTCTCCATCTTCGCCAATATCTTCAACACGACTCTGGACAGGAGACCAGAGCCTCCAGCTCCAGGCTCGCAGCAACACCGCGAAGAACAATTTCTCCACAACGTTTTTATCTACATTGGTCTCTGTTTCCTCTTATGGCTCTTCTTCATTTGAGGGGGAGGGGGGGGGGGAGAAATCCTTGGGATAGTGAAAAAATATTGATTTATTAAAATGTATCAACATTGAATGCAAATTATTGGTTCTATGACAAGCGAATCAACATTTGCGTATATGAAAGAACTATTTGCCTGTATTTCCTTTTTATGTGTATCTCTATTTTCTTCAAACACTTGTTGAGCTTTTTTTGAAGGCTGAATCCATATCCATGGCAGTTATTCGCTGTCATAAGCTTGTACATCTCTATGAAACAACTGGAATGAACAATATTGAATTGAATATAGAAGAGCTACAAAGAGTAAGGTTTGAATATTTCGGTGTTTTCATCAGTATTCACTTGTATTACATTGTTGTTTTGCTTGAAAAATGAAGATGAGTTGAAAATTGAGTGATTTGTGTGGTTAAGTGCAGCAATCTGAAAATGTGTCAGGCATTTGAGAAACCTGGACACACTAACCTATACTTGAGGTTTGTGGCACAAAATTTCTTTTTATGTGGGTACTATTGTTGTTGCCCGCAGTTGCAACGAGTAGTTTCAGTAGAAATTGCTAGATCAGAGACCGAGGCATGAGACGAGCTCTGGATCTCTCCACAGGTCCTCAGGTCGGCATCGAGTGGTGAGTGCACGGCAGCCAAGTGCATGTGTGACTTCGGGCGGGGAGTGGGCGCAGGCCTGACGTGCATCCGGCACTGTGCTGTCCCGATGTCTGTAGTGGTTGAGGAGGCTGCAATGTCCAGATCGTAGTTGTGCCAGGTAGGAGCGGGTTCTCCTTGGCATCAGGGGTTAATTAAGCCCCCCCCCGAATCGGGTTTACATGTATCCGCCGAGAGAAAAAAAAACCTGTCGCAGTAAGACAGCAGCGAACTTCGACGAGCCTGGATGAAGAACCCCCAACTCAATGGAATTTGCAAATAAAACTTTTTCTAAAAGAGATTGGATAAAGAAATATTATTTCGATGACAAATGTTGAAAAAACGATAACAAGTGTGTAATTGAGATTCATGAATTTAATTACCGAACATCTTGTACAGGGTGGTCCATAAATAGTGTTACAAATTGGAATTGTTATACCTTTTTTCAAAACAGAAAATCATCTCAAATTAACATATTTTATCAACAACATAAATGTCAACATTCACGCGAAAGTTCAGCTCAAACTATCGTCTTTTGCTCGAACTACAGCTCGAAGTCTCTTTGGGAACGCCTCTACCACTGTACGGAGGTATTCGACTCCGATGTTGTCCCATTCTGCCTGAAGGGCATTCTTCAGGGAATCAATATTTGAGTGGGAGCGAGAGTTGACCTTGGACTCCAAGTAGGCTCAAACGGAATAATCCAGCGGGTTCAGGTCGGGTGATGAGGCCGGCCATTTTGATGTTGTAATGAAGCCGGGAAAACTTTCCTTGCACCACGTTTGGACCTTTTTAGCTTTGTGGGCTGGTGCTGAGTCTTGTTGAAAGGTCCATGTCCTCTGATTGAAATGCGATTGAGACCATGGATGGAGCACGTCTTGCAGAACATGTTCAGGTAGTATTCCGTGTCGATCTTGACGCCTTTCTCGACAAAAACAAGCGGTGTTTTTCCTGTGGCGCAGACCATGACTTGAGTTGGATGTGCACTGCGTTGGACCGTTCTACCCTTGCTATCGGTTTGCTCTGCGTCCTTCGCAAGCACTCTGACATTTTTTGAGTTGTGGACTTCTTCCACGGTGAACAGCTTTTCGTCAGAGGACACCATATTGAAATGTTCGCCTAGCTGCGTACGGCGAAGACGGTCGCGACATCTTTTGACTCTTCCCGACTTGTTGCGAGCCGACAGAAAAGCGGCCTTCCGTGTACGATACGACCTGAGTCCCAGCTCCTCCGTGACTATTCGTTTCAATGAAGTTCGGCTCATCGGGAGCTGCTGCGCCATCTGTCTGATGCTTCGTCGTGAATTTCGGTTGATCCGACTCCGAACGTTTTCGATGAGTGGTGTCGTGCGAACAGTGCGAGGACGACCTCGCCTTGGACGGTCCAAAGATGTGCCAAGCTCCTCGAATCTTTTGATCGCTCGATACACTGTCATGCGAGGCAGGCGAAGCGTTTCAGCAATGCGAGTAGGAGCGTGGCCAAGAGTGTGTAGGCGAATGATCGCAATGCGCAAGCGATTCGACGCTGTCATTACCCTAAACATCGATGGAATCAATCGCAACTCACTTGACACGTACTAAAAAAACGGGGGATCAGGAAAACGAGAAAAGTGACCGCTACGTGCGGTCACTTTCCCAGGAAATGTTTTCGAACATTTGTAACTTTATTTATGGACCACCCTGTACACTTCAAGTTCAATCTCGGTGGAAAAATGACAACTTTCCAAATAATTTCTTCACCGGTTTCGGCGCGACATGCATGTGGAGAGGGTAGGCCATAAATAGTGTTACAAATGTTTAAGAAGATTTCTTGGGGAAGTGACCGCACGTAGCGGTCACTTTTCTCGTTTTTCAGATTCCCCGTAATTTTTTATACGTGCCAAGTGAGTTGCGTGCGATTGAATCCATCGATATTTAGGGTAATGACAGCGTCGAATCGCTTGCGAACTGCGATCATTCGCCTACACACTCTTGGCGACGCCCGTGCTCGCATTGCTGAGACGCTTCGCCTGCCTCGCATGACAGTGTATCGAGCGATCAAACGATTCGAGAAGCTTGGCACATCTTTGAACCGTCCAAGGCGAGGTCGTCCTCGCACTGTTCGCACGACACCACTCATCGAAACCGTTCGGAGTCGGATCAACCGAAATGCACGACGAAGCATCAGACAGATGGCGCAGCAGCTCCCGATGAGCCGAACTTCATTGTTGTTGTTGTTGTCTTGCCCAACGGGTAAATCTTCCTTCGCGAGACACTGGAGGAAGTCGTTGAAGCTCTCGACCCTCCACCGTTGTAAGCCCACTCTCTCTCTTCTCTTTTTTTTTCATTGAACTTCATTGAGAAACAGAAACATTGAACCGAACTTCATCGAGACGGATAGTCACGGAGGAGCTGGGACTCAGTTCTTATCGTACACAGAAGGCCGCTTTTCTGTCGGTTCGCAACAAGTCGGAAAGAGTCGAAAGATGTCGCGACCTTCTTCGTCGTATGCAGCAAGGCGAACATTTCAATATGGTGTTCTCTGACGAAAAGCTGTTCACCGTGGAAGAAGTCCACAACTCTCAAAACGTCAGAGTGCTTGCGAAGGACGCAGAGCAAGCTGATAGCAAGGGTAGTGCCCATCCAACTCAAGTCATGGTCTGGGCGGGGATCTGCGCCACAGGAAAAAAACGGCTTGTTTTCGTCGAGAAAGGCGTCAAGATCGACACGGAATACTACCTGAAACATGTTCTGCAAGACGTTCTCCATCCATGGTCTCAATCGCATTTCAATCAGAGGACATGGACCTTTCAACAAGACTCGGCACCAGCCCACAAAGCTAAAAAGTTCCAAACGTGGTGCAAGGAAAAATTTCCCGGCTTCATCACAAAAGCAGAATGGCCGGCCTCATCACCCGACCTGAACCCGCTCGATTATTCCGTTTGGGCCTACTTGAAGTCCAAGGTCAACTCTCGCTCCCACCCAAATATTGATTCTTTAAAGAAAGCCCTTCAGGGACAACATCGGAGTCGAATACCTCCGTACAGTGGTGGAGGCGTTCCCAGAGACTTCGAGTTGTAGTTCGGGCAAAAGGGGGTCGTTTGAGCTGAGCTTTTGCGTGAATGTTGTCATTTATGTTGTTGATAAAATATGTTAATTTGAGATCATTTTCTCAGTTTTGAAATAAGATATAACAATTCCCATTTGTAACACTATTTATGGCCCACCCTGTAAAGTAAAAATAGGGAGGAGTTAAAATTAAAAGGGGGGAGTTAAAGTTAAATGGGAAGAGTTAAAATAAAATAGGGGGGAGTTAAAGTAAAATAGGGGGGAGTTAAAATTAAATGGGGGAGTTAAAATTCCATCACAAATTTTACTGGAGAAGTGTTGGTCGGCGGGTCCCTGAAATTAAAAAGGTGCGGGTATGTACTTCAAGTCCCGTTTTGTGTGGTGGGACTCAAAATTAAATTCACTTTGGGGACCCCCATTTTGGTCCTTTACTTTTCGGTCCCCCCTTTTGGGTCGTTTTACTTGGGAGTGGGTCCCTCTTCTACCACGGGGAGGCCAAAGTTAGGTGGGTCCCTAAAATAAAACTTTCCCATTTTTAGCTCGTAAAGCATTCCTAGAAAAAGTTTGATGCAAAAAAAGCGAATTCGACGGGACCACTATATTACAGTTTCGCCGAAAATTCTTCCATGTTGTTGTTGTATGCGTTCTTTGATGCTCTAGTGACTAGAGTCTAGTCGTATACTTTATTCGTGTTTTCTATAGAACATTTCTAATACAACTTTTTCAAGAACCTTTTCATTGATAATTGTAATCTGTTTCACTGTTCCATATTGACAATTGTATTTTTTTTCTTTATGACAACGATACTTCTCAATATTCATTTATAGTAAGTTATCTTCAAGTTAACCACATCTAATATGTACAAAAGTGAAAATTCACATGTCATACAAATGTCAGAGAAACAAAGCAGTATGCAGTTCCAACAAGTAATTTTTTAAAATTCAATTTTTTCGGCGGATACATGTAAACATTAATTTGTCCGGTCGCATTTATACCCTGGTTCAGATGTTATTGTCAATAACATCGCTCATTATTGTATGAATAATCTTATAAGTATATACAAATACATCAGTATTGATGTATGAATAAACAAATAAATAAATGAATACTTAGTCGAGAAAGTCAATTGATACGTCTGTGCTACTGATTTTCATTCAATTTATTCAACGAACGTCGAATATCGTTACCAGCTAAGTACCGAGTTTGCCAAGAGATGCTGACCATTTTACATGGATTAAATCAGAATTAATTCGTAGTTCCTCGGACATTCTTCGTCAAGAGTGTAACTTTTCAAGTCCTGGAGCTAGATGACGGTTCATGATGTTATGCTTCCACACAAAACGAGACTTTTTCATTGTGGGAAAACTGGTATACTCAGTCGTGCCTGAGGGTTTGTATCCATAAAGGGGGGAGGCCCCGGACGATATATGTAGCTTCTACAGCAAAATAAATTGAATTTTCAGTTAGTACCTCTAGTCACAGAATCGACATATCAAGCGAAATTCTCGCCATGACTGCTTTTTTCTCTGACGACTCAGAAAACACCCAGTGAAGTCTTGGCTGAGTATTTCACCCGTGAGTTAATCCTACAACATATTCCGAATGTTCATTTCTGCAAGTGTTTTTCCTCAATCTCTTTCATGTCTTTCTTGTGTTCCATTGAATGAAATTCATCAATAAATTACAATTTATATTTCAAATAAATCTTGCAAATTCATTTAAAATTCTGAACTCGTAAACTTTGAATAAATTTACAATCACCAGATCCGTACTCGTCCGAGAAAAAAAGCTCACATGATATCAACTATAGTTTGTTCTCATATTTTAGCCTTCAACAAAATCCTAAAGTTATAAACATGACTTTATGAGTGATACACAAACTTGTGGCTCATGACCATTAATAATCTTACTTCCCGAGCGCAAAGAACATAACAATGGCGACGAGGACAACAATAGCTGAAAGCGCAAACAAAGTCAAGGCGATGGGATAGTGGAAATTGGAGTGTTTATGGTTGAGGATGATGGAAGGTTCCTCCACTTCCTCCCCAGTCAACACCCGCTCCCAGCCATCATCCACTTCTTCTGCAAGCACTTCATTAACATACAGAGCTCATAAAAAGTAACATCTTTCCCGCGCACGTTCTTACATCGCGGCAGGGTACTCGCTCTCCTGAGCTGCGGGACATACCTACCCTGGTAGATTTAGTGGGTGTTTGTTAGATCGCGGTAGTGTGTTTAGCAGTAGTGGGGATAGTCAGATTCGTGCCAAAACTCTACCAAGATTTCTTATACCCTCTTGGTTTGGGTCGATCTGTCCGGGTGGGACTCTTCGCACAATAGTCGGCCACTCTATTAACGACTCATACAGGCGAATTTAAAAAAGAGCCTGGAGTCATAATTCATGGAACCACGTTGCCGACCACTAAAGCACGTAGAATACTCGGTGTCGTCCTAGACCAACTCTGTACCTTCCGAAAACATGCAGACAACTTAAAACACAGGACATCGAAGAGAATGAACTTACTACGTGCTCTCTGAGAAAGAACTTGAGGCCAACAGAAAAATAACCTTCAAAAATACCCTTGCTCAACTATGCTGCGCCAATTTACTCCCCACAATTGGCCGAGACGAACTGGAAAAAAACTGCAGCAAAACAAAATAAGGCAATTCGCATAGCATCTGGAAACCTATGTATGGCCGGCACAGAGGACTTAGCTCTTGAAAGCGAAATGTTACCTGTAAAGGAGCACAATACGATGCTTATCAAGCAATTGGTTGCAAGAGCAAGACTCCATCCAAACCACCCGTTAAAACGCCGATGCACGGATACTAATCCACCTAGAACTATACTTAAACACCCCAAGGACTCAGAACTAATGTTAGAATACAGTAATCAGAAAGCCGCTCTCAAAAGAATACAGAATGAGATTGTGAGAAATTTCATTATTTCCTGCTTCCCAAACCCCATTCTAGGTGAGAAACCACCCAGAATCAGGGGTTATTTAGTCATGACAGATCTTCTGTCGGCGGGCCTCTGTGTTCCAAATCTTTAGGGGGGACCCTTATGTGAAAAAAGGTAAGGGGGACCCTTATGTGAGAAAAAAAAAGAAAAAATTTTTCACCGCTAAGGGGGGACCCTTATGTGAAAAAAATTTTTTTCGCCTTCGGCGGGCCTCTGTTTTTCTAAATCGTAAGGGGGGACCCTTATGTGAAAAAAAATGTTTCGCCTTCGGCGGGCCTCTGTTTTTTTTTATTTGAAAAATCGTAAGGGGGGACCCTTATGTGAAAAAAAATTTTTAGGCGGGCGTCTGTCCCTTTTTCTTTCACACTAAAAAACCCCTGCCCAGAATCCGTGAACCAGCGAACCAACTTCCCAGGGAACAACAAATAACATTATCGCAGCTTCGTAGCGGCTATTCAAGTTCACTAAACAGCTACTTTCACACAGAATAGGAGCTGCCCAATCCCCTCTATGCCCAAAATGGCTAGAAGAGCCGCATACAACTAACAATCTAGTTTCGGGCCGCTGTGACGGCACACTTTTAAGAAAAATAGATTTGTGGAATATTCCATCGTCTGTTGTTAAGTTCTTTAACCAGTGATTGCCTTATCTCTCAAAAAATATGTAATAAATTCCGAGAGAGGAGTAATAAATGTAATTAGATAAATGATGTAAGTAAAACCATTGTTTCCTGAACTATAACCAAAAAGACCTTCTTTACCCAACCGGAGACCTTCAACGGGCAAACCACAACAACAATAGTCGAACACACTACCATTAGGCCCAGGGGTTAAATACTTACCGGACCAGCTATGTTGGCGAATACATGTTCACGCCGAGAATGATCTACATTCTCTTCTCCTTCCGTTCTGTTTCACTTTTTGTCTACTTCTCTTTTCACTCTTTTTGAATTTCCCCATTCTTTTTCCACTCGCTCGGCGCGTACAAATGTGCCTTAGACCGGCCTTATTTAACGCCTGATTATGCCACGCCCGGTCGTGGTCAAAATGAGTATCAAGGTGTATTATAATGACCGATTCCTACCCTAAGGTGGATATGAGCATCCCAAGGAATAACATAGCTTACCAAACACTAGTCAGAAATTTTATTAGTGGGGTGCCTAAAATAAAAAGAAGCAAGCGAGAGGTGGAGGGCAGTAAAATAAGAGAGCCATTATTTGTAGTCCCCCGCTCGGATGAACGCTCATTTTTAATTGTTTTTGAAAAGTGCTGGTGAGTTATGAGGAATAGGCAGAAATACCCAACTCGACCCATAATCTAAGCAACTTTTACAACTTTCTTCAATTATTTCGCTAATTTCTAAGTAAGGCTGATACAATTTTTGTGGACGAATATTCTCCCTTAAAGTATTCAACTTTTTCAGTCAATTTTGCAGTGGCAAAACTAGACATATGAACACCAAAATTCAATTTTATATTATTAATATATACATGTAACATTTCTAGTCATAGTAGAACAAATATACAATTAATAAATTGTCTTCGTTGTTCCCGCTTTTGAATCATTATATTTCAACAACAAAAAAAAACAACAGCAAATAAAGTGTATTAACAAAAGACCTGCATCAACTCCAAGAAGCTGCTTAAAGTTTCTTCTGGCGTCTTCCTTGTCATCGGATTCAAATAGAAAGTCATAGAGGAAGACGTTAGGCTGGCTGGGCAGACTGCTTGTCACTGCACGCGGGAATTGGTGGAGGGCCGGAGAAGCTGCGATTGCACCTTCCACCTGTTAAGCAGACAAGCAGACAACTACTCACCATTCTACCTCTCCCTTTTTGCTTCCCTTCCAACATTTTTTGGCATTTGTTTAAAACTTTCAAAGTATTGAGGTTGAATGCGCATGATAAAAAAAGGTAAGTGCATACCAATACTTACAAGGTATCTTTGAGCATACCTCACCAAATTTGTGAAATTTCTTTCGGTCGCCCGCCCGGTTCTTAAGAAAATTTTGATGGTGAAGAAAATTAACAGAAAATGATAAAAAAGTTAATGCTTGTGAATAAACTAATTGACCATTGGTTAAACTACGGCCCCAACTACGCGAAATAAAAAATCAATTGACTTCACAAAACATACCAAAGATTTTGTTGACTTCCCCTCTCCAGCCGCCCAGGGTCACGCGAGGAAATTATATTCCACAAATCCTGGTGAGCTGTCCACGAGAGAATGCGAAGAAAAAGTAAATACGTAAGAGAAGTCCTTTGATTATTCAACTCAAGATCCCATATAAAAAGCGAAGAAACGAACGAGTTCCATGCTCTCGTAGTGAAGACATGCCCTTGCCATGACATTTCGGATGATATGATGCCTCAGGGCTCGTATAGCCTCCGCCACCGACGCCTTACAAGGAACAGCTGCTCGCAACGAAAGGTCCAGACTCATTTCGAAGACTTCTTCTCCACTCGACCGTGATGCTCCAACTTCGGCCCCTAAGAAAATTATAATTTCTTACTAAGGAACCATTGTCAAGAAAAAATCATCGAATTTGATAGTATATATCTAGAAGACCAACCGCTGGCGGGCAGAAACAATTTTGCCTGGACGCTGCTGACACTTTTGACTCTCTTGACATCCTTGAGAAGTGGCTCGTTATCATCATCTCTGATGTCTCCATCGAACGTGAACAGTTGTGAATCGAAGAGAATCGCAGCCCATGGCCGCAAGGCTGATGTGAACTCCGCGTAAAAATCGTCGTTGGACTTGGCTTGAATCGCAGCGCGGAGATCAACAACGACTCTCGACCTCAGCGACACCCAGTGCAGCGTCGAAAAGATCACCTCAAGTTAATCGTTTATCAACTCTAACAACTCTAAAATCTGTTTTTTCTCTCAATGATAATCCAATTTTAACAATAATTACTAAAAAGCAACTGGTTGAAGATTAATGAGGACTGTAAACAGGTATAATATAATGACCTGCCACTCCTATGCGGCGGATACGCACATGCATAGGTGAAATGTCTTGATTTCTCGATAGGTCGGAAAATAATTTCACTAAAAAAGAATGTTACTGGAAGCTGGAGCAGAAGAGATAGCAACGACTATCAACGAGAGGGAAATCTCGAATTGAGTGGAGGATACGTACATACACCCATTTGGAACAACACATAATATCCCTGACTGTGAAGAAAACTTGGCGTCTAATTTCTTTTTTCTTATCGAAAAAAAACTTCAAAAATTCAATTTCTCACGTGATAAAACTCACGGGTTGTTTATCGGGAGAATTATAAACTCACTTGATGAAAATGCGCACTCCTTATGACAGGCTTTTTGGTATATCGAAAGATTAAATCAGTTGAACCGGGAAAAAAGTTTAGATTGATTGTTTTATGCGGTCTCGTTGAGTTGTTCGTTCCGGTTAGCGTAACAATAGCTTTATAAAAAATGCTAGCACAATTCATTCAATTGGACTGGTTCGAACAGTATTATTGGGTCCAGCTGTTGCATTCGGTCTCGTTCCTTAGCCGTTACTGAACCGTACATTTCTTTCAGCGTTATGATAGTTTTTTTCCTAAGTTGAAAGAACTTTAAACTTAACTGGCCCGAAAACGGATCATCCCTCACGAATTATAGCGTGGCCCCATTCAGGGGTTAAATAGTGACCGGATCGGTCCCGTCGGCGGATACACGAATTATAGCGTGGCCCCATTCAGGGGTTAAATAGTGACCGGATGTTGTTGTTGTTGTAGCCGATAGATCTTCTATTCGGCATCGTCTTCGGTGATCGGTAGTTTTAGAAACCTTGCAGCTTCTACTGGGTCGGTCCAGAGAGACCAAGCCGTCAAACTAGTCGGCCTATCTGGACAGGAGAAAAGGTGAGTCGTTGTGTGTCCGGGTTCGTCGCAGTCCGGACATCTGTCCACGGTTGTGGAGTCAATTCTGGACATATAGCTTCGCAGAAATGGGCTATATCCAGACCGTAGCTGGGCGAGTGTTCGTCTTGTAGATCTCGGAAGATTTCTCTCTTCTCTGGAGATAGGCGGTGGTGGGTATCCTCCCAGTACCACAGGCGGTGAGTATTTGTTTTTCACCGCTGTGACTGTATCCGTGTGTATCTTCTTTATGTCTTCACGGTACGCTTCTTCTGTCTTCACTTCTTTATCTTCGTCAAGGAATGGAGTGATGCAGTTTTGGTGTTCACTGAAAAGGGATCTCGCCCTCTTCAACTGTCTGGGAGGAGGTGGCATCTTGGTTGTGTCGTGATCAATGTGGTCTCGTTTATGTAGCCGAAGGAGGAATTGCTTGCACAGCATGTCGTTGTGAGGCTTCACCGGGAGGACTTCGGATTCAATATGGAGATGATCTATCGGTGTCATCTTGACGCATCCTGTTGCCGCTCTCAGAGCAACATTTTGGGCAGCTTGAAGTTCTTTCCAATAGTTCTCCACGCCTGGTCCGTCTTCGCCGGGAGAACACCCACTTTCGAGTGGCCAAAGACAGGCAACCATCCGAATGGAATTTCGATCAAATCACCATCGTTTTTTTGATCGTGGAGCGGCCTTCACCGGCGTCGCTGCTCCAGATTCTACTCATCATAGCCGGCGTGGAACTAAATCCTGGTCCCCCAAAGATCTGGTACTGTTCCGTGTGCACAAAAAGAATGGCGAAGTCTAAAGGCATGGTGAGATGTACCAACTGCAATGGTTGGCTTCATCTACACATGGACTGCTCAACACTGGTCAGCTTGAACGACTGGAAGTCGAACTACATTGGAAAATGCTGTGCTGTGAGTACATCAACGTTGACTACAGTGACAGCAAGTGAAACAACAGCAGTGTCAACTAGAGCCCCCGCCGCAATAAACGATTCGACTACCTTCACTAACACCTTCAACATCTTACAATGGAACTAGTGACCGGATCGGTCCCGTTGGCGGATACACGAATTATAGCGTGGCCCCATTCAGGGGTTAAATAGTGACCGGATCGGTCCCGTCGGCGGATACACGAATTATAGCGTGGCCCCATTCAGGGGTTAAATAGTGACCGGATCGGTCCCGTTGGCGGATACACGAATTATAGCGTGGCCCCATTCAGGGTTAAATAGTGACCGGATCGGTCCCGTCGGCGGATACACGAATTATAGCGTGGCCCCATTCAGGGGTTAAATAGTGACCGGATCGGTCCCGTCGGCGGATACACGAATTATAGCGTGGCCCCATTCAGGGGTTAAATAGTGACCGGATCGGTCCCTTCGGCGGATAAATGTACACACACTTTTGACAAAAAACTCCCTCTCTTTTCTTACCCTTCTCCATCATCCCCTATTCTTCACCCGTCCCCACCGTCAACCAGGCCAAACTACTCGGCGTCACGTACGACTCGATGTTCACATTCAGCCATCATGCCAAAGACATCGCGAGACGGATGTCGCAGCGCAATAACGTACTGAAAGCCTTAGCCGGAAGCACCTGGGGCAACCAAAAAGAAACCCTCCGCCTCACGTTCAAAGCCATCTCGCAAGCGATCTGCAACTACGCCGCACCCGCCTGGTCCACCTTCCTCTCGGACTCCGCTCACGCCAAAATCCAACGTTCTCAGAACTCCGGACTCCGCGTCGTGACAGGGAATCATCAAATGGCCGACACTGACCATATTCATCGCGAATCAAAGGTCATGCGCACCAAATCCCATCTGAACATGCTCGCCGCGCAGTACCTCGCGAGATCGTTGGACCCAGAACACATCCACCACGGCCTCCTCGACTGCCCGGCTCCCCCTCGCGCAATGAAGAACAACCTCGTGTTGAGCTGCAAGAAGACTGTCGAAGCCGCGAAACAGATGTCAAAGGACCCGAACAATGGGAAATCAGTCGCAAACACCGTACACTCGATGATGGTCTCGAACGAACTCCAATCGTTGAAGGGTGCCGTCATCCTGGGAGGCAGACCTCCGCCCCTTATCCAGGAAGAAGAGAAGGAGTTACCCCGCAAGACTAGATGCACGCTCAGCCAGCTCCGTTCGGGATTCAGCAGATTCACCAACAACTACCTCCACCGCATTGACGAATCCATCCCCGACGTGTGTCCCGATTGCTCTTCCGGACCTCACGACGTTGCGCATCTCTTCAACTCATTCTTCCTAGTTGGCTCGGTATAGAGCGGTTGCTTCCGAAAATGCCTGGCAAGCGCACCCCCCTTTCCCCTCCCCAGTGCACGCGTTGCCCAGAATATGAGAAGAAATTTGAAGATATGATGAACAAAATCTCAAGACTGGAGAAAATCGTCGAAGACCTCGTCTCTCGTCTTTCAACTCTTCATACTTCTCCCCCCTTCTCGAATCCTCAGCCCCAGACCCCCACAATCCCTTCCCTTCTCTCCATCCCACCTCATATGCTCGCCTACCAAGCTGCCGTGCGTGCAATCACTGTCGACAAGAACCTCATCGAAGAGAAAGCACAGAACCTAGTTTGTGTTGGACTTCCTGAGCAGCCCAGTGACGAAGCCACGGACAGTTCGGACCAATCCTTTCTCAAGGCCCTTTCCCTCGACCTCGGCTGCCCAGAACTTGCAAGTGCAAGGTTCAAACGATTCGGCGACCCCGTGAAGAAGCGTCGAGTTCTCAAAATCTTCCTCCAGTCACCAACATTAAGAACTGAACTACTGAGGAAAATTCGAAGTCGTCGCCCGTCTTGCCTTTCTCCGCATCCACATTGCTACATAAGAGAAGACTTGACTCGCGACGGACTTGAATTGGAACGAGAAGTGAAGAAAGTGGCGCGAGAGCGGAACGGCATCCCCGGAGGACAAAAGTGGAAGGTCATCGGAACTTCCTTGATTCCTATTCGGCACTACTCCCAGACGACTTGGCAACAAGAAACGGCGACTCCGAGGATCACGGATCCGCAGATGGTGACTCCGATGGCGACTCCTCGAGCTCCAGAGAGGAACAACGTGACGCAGAGAAGATAGGTCAGTGGCGGTGTCCCTATCATTAGTCATGACCTCACCAATATCAAGTGCTTTTCAATAAATGCTCGTTCAATTCGAAATAAGTTGTACAACCTTTCTTACTTGCTCGCTTCAAATATTTATGATATGATAGCTATAAGTGAGACTTGGTTGAGTGACCAAGAAAGTGACTCGTTAATAACCGGTATGTCTAATTATCAGTTGTTCCGTTGTGATAGAAACAGTGCCTCTAAAGGTGGTGGAACAGCATTTTTGATTTCGCCTCGAGTTCCCTGTTCCTTTGTTTCTAGTTTTTCAGAAGATGGTATTGAATGCGTTTCTGTTAATGTTCTTCAAAGTTCATCTAGATCAGGAAAGTTAAGATGTATTTGTGTCTATCGATCTCCTTGTTCTCCCACTGCTTCTTTAGAAAAGTTATTGAACTACTTTGAATGTGAGCTGAACAATCCAAATGCTTCTGATAAGATCCCTGTAATGATTACTGGTGACTTCAATTTTCCGTATATCGACTGGTGTAAGCAAATATCCAACAGAAACGGTCAACATGAAATGTTTCTTGAATATATGAATGATAATTTCTTCACCCAATATGTATGTTCTCCAACTAGGAATGATAATATTCTCGATTTAGTATTTTCCAATGTGAATATTGTGTCTGACTGTAATGTAATCGGTCGATTCAATGCTAGTGACCATCACGGAGTTTCATTTAGTTTATCATTATCTGCAACTATTTCAAAATCTTCCCATTCTATTAAGCTGTTTTCTAAAGCAAATTGGCCTGCTATTGAGTATGAAATAGCTATGCAAGATTGGACTCAAATATTTGGCTTGTTAGATGTCGAATCAGCTAATAATTATCTTGTCTCTTTCATTAACTCTCTAATTGATAAGTTTGTCCCAACTGTAGATCCTAGAGACGATTTATCCCGCTATCCTTCAAATCTACGTAAGATGTTCGTTAAATTACAACGAATTTCTCGAAATGCCCCGTATTCGGATTACTGTATTAGAAAAACGTCCGAGTTTGATCAAAAGCTCAAAGAATTCGAAATTAAAAGAGAATCTCAACTGATATTACGAGGTAATCAGAAATCATTTTTCGCGGCTTGTAGGAGCCGTTTGAGTACAGCCAATAATGCTATTCCCGCTTTGATCGATAGTGATTTAAATGAAAAATTTTCCCCATCAGAGAAAGCTGATGAGTTCTCTCGCTATTTCTCGTCCGTATTTTCTGTACCTCTTCAATGTCCATTACCTGAAATTAAATTACCAATCGTTACTGAGCCGTTCAATTTTGATTATATAACCGAAGATATGGTAATACGAGCATTATCTTCTCTTGAATCTAAGTGTAACACGTCCCCTGATTCTATTCCTAATATTGTATTGAAAAAATGTCGCTTTGCCCTGATTAAACCATTATGTATCCTATTCAATAATAGCCTTCTTACTGGCTCTGTTCCCCTACTATGGAAGAGATCTATAGTAAAACCAGTACACAAGAGCAATTCCCGGAATCTAGTTACCAATTACAGACCTATTTCTCTATGCTGTTCCTTATCAAAAGTTATGGAGAAAATTATTGTTAAGGAAGTATCTTGCTATTTAGAAAAAGAGAACCTTTTATCGCCCTACCAGGCTGGTTTTAGAGCTAGGAGGTCTACTGTGACCTCTTTAGTTGAATCTCATTCGTTCATTGTTGACTCGTTATCCCAAAGCATCCCTATCGATATAATATTCCTTGATATCAGTAAAGCATTTGATTCTGTTGATCATAGATTACTTCTAAATAGGATAGCATCTTTTGGTATCTCTTCTCCAATCGTTAAATGGTTAACTGATTATCTTGTTGGCCGCTCACAAACAGTTATGATCGATAATAGTCTATCTGACCCAATTCCCGTAATATCAGGTATACCTCAAGGATCATCTTTAGGCCCGTTGTTATTCTTGTTGTACATCGACTCTGTTAAAGAAGCTATCCCCGATTCTATCAAATTTTGCTTATTCGCCGATGATATAAAGATAATGGGACGCGCTACCTCTTGTAATTATATCCAACTAGCTTTGAATCGTATAACCGATTGGTGCCTAGAGTGGAATTTGTCCCTATCCATATCTAAGTGTAATGTACTTCATCTCGGATCATCCAATTCTCGCAGCGTCTATTACATGAACAGTCAACCTCTAGTAGTTGGTAGAGTTGCCAAAGATCTTGGTGTAATCATATGTGATCGTTTCTCTTATCGTAATCATGTTGAAGACAAATGTAAAAAAGGCTCTGCTCTTGTTAACATGGTGTTAAAAGCCTTCAAGTCACCATGTCCGCCTCTTTTAACTTCAGCTTTTAAAATTTATGTCAGACCTGTTCTTGAATACGCTAGTGAGTTATGGAATCCCTCATCCCCCGGCTTAGTAAAATCTATTGAAAAAGTTCAGCGGTCGTTTACGAGAAGAATCCTAGCAAGATCTGGCCATTCCAGACTTCCCTATTCACAAAGAATCTCCATGTTAGGCCTAGAAACTCTTGAATATCGTCGTGCTATATCTGACCTTTTATTTATTCATAAATGTGTCCACAAAAAATGTGAACTTGAAACTATGAACTTGTTTCAGTTGTCTGCAGTACAGAGATTTTCTCGCCATTCTCATGAGCTCAGGCTAAAAACACCTCATAATATTAGCAAATGTTCTATTTCTACATGTGTTTCTCGCCAGCTATCAGTATGGAATTCATTACCTTTTGAGATCGTCAGTACACCTAATACTGCTAGTTTCAAAAAACAATTATTATCTCTGCCTACTGAAAAGATATTACCTAAACCTTTCGTTCATGACTAATATAATTGTCGATTTTAAGTATATCACCCTCCCCCCCCCTTTTTTCATCTATACCGCAAGCCCTAAACACCGCCACTTAGAAGAAAGTCCATGCATTTAACTTTGTTCTTGTTTGTGTTTTCATGATATCTCATGTGCTTGGAATAAAGAAATGAAATGAAATGAAACTGCCCATGCCACCCGACCGCGCTGTCTCCAATCGACCTCTGGACCAAGCCGCTGGATGTCGCAGCGTTCTTGAAGATATAAGAAAAAAAAAAAAAAAAAAGAAGAACAAGAAACGAAGTACACAGACGTTCTTCGAAGCCGGCTACATGCGGCAACAACAACAACAACATCCCCTATTCTTTTTTCCTCCAAACTTTGAGCGGCGGATGCATGTAAACCCAAATTGGGCGGCTCCATTTAACCCCCGGCCCCATTCATCTCATATTCGAAGATCAGCCGAAAAGACTGATATAGAAGTTATATGAACGACTTTAAGATGTGAAACCTTTGGAGTAGATTGAAACCCCTTTCTCACGACTTCTGATATGAAAGGCGTGATGCTCTTATTGGCCGGGTTAACATGGAGAAGTGCCTGGAAACCAAAAGTGTTTTTCATTAATTTACGCTTCTGACTAAGATTTTCATCTCTCAATAGCTCATCTCTGGTATAAAACTTGCAAAAGACTCACCATTTTGCTATTCATGTTGTTATCCAATTCCAGACTTGAGAGAACCGCCGTGATTTTGTGAATCCTACATAGTGCTTGGTCCAACATTGGTTTCTGGGCCGTATATATTTTGACAGAGCAGAAAGCGGCCAAACCTAATTGCACGATTATATGATTTTTTTAGAGAACAAAAATTTTTTGGAGGAAAAACTTTTAGAAACTTTGGAATTCCTTTTTAGGTGGTACAAAATTTTTTTATGTTTATTGATCTATGCAAAAAAAAATTAAAAAGCTGTACTCTCTCCGATTTTTTCCCGCTATACGATCATTTGAGTGATAGCTATTAGTTCTCCAAATTTAAGGAAACAGTGATATTTGTTCAAGGTAATTGTTTCTATGAGTCCAACTTTTGCATTTCTGGAGAATTGCCCAATAAAAAAACATTTTGAAAGGGTACAATGAAAGTGATATACCTACGATAGAGACTCCACCGGGAAGCATCCGAATAACTTTCTCTGCGAAATCTGCAATCCATTCCTCGTCTATTAGTCGAGAATAATCGTCTGCGTTCTTAAATTCACATCATTGTTAAGGGAGTCTTGTGGAGCTCAAGCTGAGCAACCTCATCTGCTGCCATTTCCGGCAACGGACATTTCGTAGCGTGGATAACTTGAATTTCTTCCGCATAACTCCCTCCAATAAGAAAGTGGACGACTAGCTTATATCCTTGCTGCTCGGCAGCAATCACGTCTTTCAGTCCCGCCTCTGGCCATGTTTCAAGGCACTTGTCCAAAATCAACGACATGTATCCTAGAAAACAATGCAGTTAGCAATCGGGGCTCTTTTTTTCTATACATTCAAGTCAATTTTTTGTCTGACTTAGCGGTACTTACGCAATTATTCAATTTTCATTGACGGTTTCCAAGCAAACAAAAAAAATTTCAATAAATTTTGTGGGAATCTGGAAAAGAGTTCGTAAGGAATCAAAACCTTCTAAAATGACTGGTTAAGAAGTAGGCCCCTTAACATATTTAGGCACTTTTCACTTTAGGCCCCCCCTCTCAGAGGTTCAATTGGGTCATACTTCTGAGTTATTTATATTTACAAAAAAAAATTTTACATTGAAGAAATTATTTTTACATTGAAAACGGGCCATTACTAAAGCACGCTGCACGCTGAATCATTACTAATGCCCGCCAACGCGCGGGAAAAATCTTAACTCCGCCCCATGCGCTTTATTTAGTTTTTTGTTCAAGTTTTTTCTGCTTAGGCTTAGGCAAAAGTTCACGCTAACGAGGCCGTACGGCTTAAGCTAACGAGACCGTATCAAAAATTAACATAACAGTGCGTCAAACACTATTTCTCTCTTTCCCGCGCGTTGGCGTGCATTAGTAATGATTTAGCGTCCAGCGTGCGTGCTATAGTAACGACCTGAAAACGCTTAGGCTTAGAAAAAAGTTTACGCTAACGAGGCCCTACGGCTAAGCTAACGAGGCCGTATCAAGAAAATGACCCAATTGAAGCTCGGAGAGGGGGCCCCTAACGTGAAAAAGTGCCCATATTTAAAAATCAGTTTTTGATCAACAGGATGGTTGTTTTGATTCAATTCATGGCACTGTTTCCCTTTAGAGACATACGTCTGACCTAATTACATTTAAAAAAACGCTTAGGCCCCCCTAGAAAAAAGTGGCTCTTATATACTCACGGGCAAACCTAAGACGCAGACATTGGAATACTAGACGAAAATTGGCTTTAAACGCTCCGGTTTCGAATTTTTTTCCATAGGTTATCATTTTGGGCCACTACAAAAGCACGCCGTGCACACTGTGTTCATTACAAAAGCACGCCGCACACTGTATAATTACCAATGCACGCCGAGGCGCGGGAAAGAGAGAAAGAGTGTTTGACGCACTATATTGTTTCACACTATAATTTAGTTATGAAAAGTGATAATTTTTACTAAAATAATACTTTTGGGCCATTACAAAAGAAATATATTAGGAATTTTCCCGCGCCTCGGCGTGCATTGGTAATTATACAGTGTGCAGCGTGCGTGCACAGCGAACACAGTGTGCACGGCGTGCTTTTGTAATGGTCTCATTTTGAGCATCAGAGACTCCAATATTTTTGAAAAAAATTTTTTAAAATTACTTTCACATCAAAAAACTATTTTTACATTAAAAAACGCTTAGGCTCAGTAAAAGTTTACCGTACGGCTTAGGCTAACGAGACCGTATCAAGAAAAATTTATCAACGGTTTGATACGGTCTTTTCTTGACTATCATACGGTTTTTTCTTGACTATAAAATTATTTTAATTATATTACAATTATATTACAAATTATATTACACTATAAAATTACATTCTTGACTATAAAATTATCACACGGTCTTTTCTTGACCGTATCAAGAAAAGACCGTATAAAAAATGCCACTCTGCACAGTCTGGAGTCAAGTATGCCAGTGAGTATATAAGAGCCGGAATCGGATTTTTGCAGTCAGATACTTACAGAAGTGAAACATACAATAAGTTTGATCCGATTTTGATAATACAAGTAATGTTATATAACTGGAATTCTTTCAATTATAACCCTTTTTTTGAATGTTTTTGATGCGCAGGTTGACAACTGGACTTTTCTCTGACGCTGCTCTCGATCGCGTTCCGCGGCTAAGCCAGCGTATGAAACGCGCTGCGGTCACGCGATTCACCACTGCCTCTTGTTCTTCGCCCATTCGAGTGTCGACGCTTAATTACTCTGTTTTCGGTGCTTCATTGTGCTATAATAATTTTCACCGATTAATTATGTTTTCCTCAATTTTTCAGGTATTCTAAGAAGCTCAATCAGTTGTTTTCAGCGATTGCAATTTAAGAGATTGTTCGACAGTGGACCAAGGTCACTCCCCTCTCGCAGGTTCACTTTCTTATCGAATATCCCATTCCTGACATTCTTTTCTCATTTTGTGTTCCCTAAGAAATTTTTTTTTATGACTTTTAATGGTTTCAGGGTAAAACATCCGGCTTAATGGATTACTATCAGCAAAATCGTCCGGCTCATCATGCAACACAGGCTGCACCGCAGAATTACATGTACTCACAGGTGAGGTATTACTACTGGTTAGAAAAAAAGCTGAAAATAACTGACATGATATCTTGAAGGCTAATACTCCATCGAGCTCGAATCTTTACTATCAGCAAATCCAAGGATACAACCCGAACGGAGGATACGCCATACAGCCATCCGTTAGCCAAGGTATCTTGTCAGGTTTACTGTATATGCTGCCCGTAGATATCAACTCCTCATTTCAGTTGCTGGAAGTTCCTTGGCTTCTCAATCAGTAGTCAGTGCCGTCAGCAGTCAGCGCAGGCCTCGAACCACAGATCTGAATGTAATGCAACGTGTCCCAAACATATATCCGGTAAATCGCTTCTTTCTCTCTTTCTCTTTCATCAATCCTCTGTTTTTTTGAAGGGTTTTCATCTGATTACACCAAGTGTACCCAGGAATCGTCCCAGGAACCTCTCCGCATGGTTGTGGATGCCAAGTACGTAGGAGCCATCATAGGACAGCAGGGCAACAATATCCGTGAGATCACACGCGAGAGCAAGGCGAAGTGTATTGTGGATTCCCAGAAAGGCGGTCGAGACTCGCAAGGAATTACAGAAAAGGTTAAAGACGAATCATCTTCTACTTTAATGAACTCAATGTTTCAAATATACTGTAACAACCAAGATCTGTAAATATCATCAAGATCCGCAAGAGAATTAAACTTTACTCCGATTATGATTACAGTACTTACAGGGTATAAGTATATTCTCCGCAACACCAGAAGGAGCTTCTAAGGCCATTGTCAAAATTTTGGAAGTGGTGGAGAAGGAAAGAGAGAAGGAGAGGGATAAAGCGGAAAAGGACGGAGAGAAGGCTGAAGATAAGTCAGTCTGCTTCTGGCTGTTCCAAGAGAAGATTTCAAAAATAACTTCTAAATTACCTGAGATACGAATTGGATTCACAATACTGATTACAGACATGAAGTGGAACTCAAACTCCGAGCACACAATCAATTGGTCGGTCGTCTTATCGGAAAGCAGGGATCAACAATCAAGAAGATCATGAGCGAGACAGAGACTGTGATATTCGTTTCAAAGTAGGTTTCCAAGAAGCATTTCTAGCGAAAAAATAATTAACCCGTGAGTTTTGACGATGTCAGCTTTTAGAAACGAGACGTTATTAGACAGGATTCATGTTGCAGTGACTCTACAATGCAGGGAATGTCTAGCTACTCTCCGATCTACGCGGACATGTTACTTTCGACAGAGCGCACCATCACAGTGCGTGGAGCGACGATCGGCCAGGTATCTGCGGCCGAGCAGAAGATCACCGCCAAGCTGCGTCACTCATTCGAGACGGATTTCAGCAACAGAGTCAGGCTTCTCTCTCCTCTCCTTTCCACTCTGATTACCCATGGTTCTTATCCAGTCACAGAAACCTTGTTCAAGAGCAATTTTTTATTATAGTTTTTTGTTGGAGTAATAGTTCTTCGCATTGTGTTATCTAGTCAAGACAAAAGCATGTGTCCCTGTGTTGCAGTTAGCTCTGGCGGGCCAGACGGGAGGCATACCAGTCTTACCGAACCCTCTCGCTGATGCGTACACGGCAGCTCTCATGGGATCGCGCTCTTACTCAGGATTCCCGCAATCGCAGAGCATTCGCACCGTCAAGGTCTACGTACCAAACAATATGGTCGGAGCCATTATTGGATCGAAGGTAATTGACTTTGTGTTCATGTTTTTGAGGGAAAGCTTCGCGATCTCAGACAGAAAGATGATTGATTGCAGGGTCAGAACATTCGGAGTATAATGAAGTCGTCTAGTGCGAATCTGAGGATCGAAGGAGGAGATAAGAAGGAGGATAAGAGAGATGAGGGAGAAATTGAGAGAGATAAGTTGGAGGAGAAAGAAAAGAAGAAGGAGGGAGAAAGCGAGGAAGAGGAGAGGATGGTCACCATTACAGGCACCGATCAACAGATTTTCAAGGCTCAATTCTCGGTCTTCCTTAAGGTGGCCGAGCAGGGCAATCTCCACTTCCCTGACGAGGTTAGCAGAGAAGAAGAAAACCGAGTTGACTAGAGAAGCCGCATATGGTCAAGGTAGTGGGTGTTTGGTAAGAGAGAGGGGGGGGGCGATGACTGCATGTAAGTGGGACTTGATTGCAGCCGAAGCTGAAGACTGAGATCACAGTTCCGTCTCGCCTCGTCGGCCGAATCATCGGAAAAGGTGGCCAGAATGTGCGTGAGCTGCAGAGAATAACAAGCGCTCAGGTGAAAATTGCGGAGGAGGGTGCTCCGAGCACCAGCAACGCAGGAGACGTGGAAAAGAAGGAAGAAGAGGCGGTTGCGCCCGTTCTTGCGGCGGCAGCCGATTCGAACGGAGAGACTGTACTAAGAATAACTGGAAACATCAATGCGACCGTCTCGGTCCAAGGGCGCATCTCCACGTTGGTGCAGGAGTTCATTCGTAATATTAGTGGAGGAGGAGCGGAGCGGACGCCGAATGGAGCGACGGCAGCTGCAACGCAGGCGGAGTGAAGAGGACGAGATAATTTAACAGACACATCACATATACTTTTCTTCTTGGTGATTGTGTTGTTTATGTACTCATCTCGTGTTCATGTATGTCTAGACTAAGGCCCTTCCATTGTTCACATGACCAACATCTTGAGTGATATTTAAAAGGAAGAAACTGATGACTCTGCTGAGAGATCATAGGAGCCTATGTTTGATGTGTAAGGATTTTATCTGTGAAGAATAGTGGCCTAGATGCCGCTGATGCTGCTGCTGTATGTTTGTGTGTTGAGCTGGAGGGCGGGTAAATGTTGCCTCCCTCCCCTCTCATGCGCTATCTGTATTTCTCTTGAGTTGATGCAATACGAGTTGTCGCTGATGCGGCGGGTCCGCCTTTTCTCCCTTTGGCCTTCCCTTTTTTCCTTCTCCTCTGTCTCTCGCTCTTTCCATCCCTCTATCTTTCCTCTGTTCGTCTTCCCTCTCCCCTTCCTGCCCCTCCTCTTCATGGGTACTGTTCACGGTACAGGTGAGAGAAGAGAAAGAGTAAGGGGGAAGGCTTAAGAGACCCTCTGGTATATTCCCATACTGATGAGAGTAGCCAATGCAACGCCGCGCCCGACATGATTGTTTGAGCGGCCCACTGATGATTGTAGCGTTAAGAAAGAAAACAGGATCGAGCCAATCAGTCAATGAATGATAACGCATGCAAAATTTATTGAGAAATTTACAGAAACAACAAAAAAGTGTAAGAGCAAGAGAGATTCTTGGCTCTCGGAGCGAATTCACTGCCTTTTTCCAACACCATCTTTATTCTTTTCTGTTTAGTAGTGTCTCCTGATTTAACAAAATTGTTCTTTGAATTTTTTTAAATAACAAGTTCTAGATTTGAATACATTGAAACATAGTTGCCATTGCTATCTTTGTCTCTTTCTCCCTCTCCTTATACTCTTCTCTTCTCTCTTGTTTTTTCTGCCAATCTCATTTCTCTCCTGTTTTTTCCTAAATATCATTTTTGTCATTCTCCAATTTACATAAGTAGTTACCCACGATGCTCTGATTTTTTTTTGAATTAGTTTTTCTGTAAAAGTAAACTGCATTAATAATAAATATAATATTTAACAAGCATGTGGCAGTGCTAGAAGTAGAGACTATTCCAGTTATTCTCGAGATTTAGCTGTTTTCGGTGGGCAGATGGATTGTGTTGAGTAAGATGGACATGATGAACGGATTGTTCGTTCTTTCTCCATCTATGTTCACTCTTCATAACTCCAAGATGGATTGTATCAATATGTCTATTATACACAGATAAAGTAATATATTCTTGAAGTTTGTAATCACACGCAAGGTATGTACTGAGGGAGGAATGTTCGCATGAATTGGAGAGATGCGCTAGGCGATAGGTCAGTGAAAAAAAGGCATCGAGACTATGCGGAGCGGAGAGAAGGAAAAGAAGCGCAGAGTGGCCAGCACAAGGCTGGCACGCTACGAGGAAGACGATCGATAAGGGTGGAAAGGAGACAAGGACAACTGGGAGTTGCGAGCTCTGCCTAGGAGGGTTGCCTCTCCTCCCCGCATACTCTCTCGTTAACGCACAGCTGCGCTCTCTCGCTGTCATATGCTCTATCAGACTCTGACTCTTCATTCCTCCCTCACTCGTGCAATGTCTCGTGCGCTGGCTTCTTTTTTATCGTGGCAGCTCGTACTGGGGAGGCAAGGCTAGCTATATTCGAATGTTATGTGTTTTCAGTTACTTAAACGTACGATCACGCGGCTTTTCAACTTCAATTTTTGATGCGACCTGATTTGCATCTGAGGGTTCATGAGAATGAGCGGATTTGTTTCACTCGGAACTGCACACTCAACTGAATAATAAGTAAGAAAGGTCAGTTACGCGACATTACGTCACAAATATGTTGGAATGAGCAGTCACTTAAGACGTATTCTGTTTTTCTGAAGCTCAGCTCGATCAAAGACATCAACTATAAATCGGCTATCGGCACTTTTGCACTTTAGGGACACCCTCCCCTACCCTACCAGAGGTCATACGCCTTTTTTACTTTTAAAAAACTCCCTTGTTGTTATATACAAAAAAATTATTTTCACATCAATTTTACATTAAAAAGCATTTTTAAATTTAAAAAAAATGCAGGCTCAAAAAAAGTTGACACTAACGAGGCCGTACGGCTTAGGCTAACGAGACCGTATCTAAAAATGCCACTCATCTGACCCATTGAACCTCTGGTAGGGGCGGGGGGGGGGGGGTCTCTAAATTGCAAAAGTGCCCGGATATCCATGGAATATAGGACGTTTTGCTTCTTAGTAAGGTTCTGCGGCGAAATTTTAAAAAAGCACTAAATCACGGCTTTAGCCTATTATTCGATGCAGTTTCCTTTTTTAAAATTTGACTCCGCTTCGAGCTAGAATCATACCGAACTTTTCGGTGAATGCCGGAAGCCAAATCTGGAACTCCCTTGTTGTTAATTTTACCAGCGCTCGAATCAGACGTGGTTAATTATTTCCCCGGATCCTCTGCATTTCAAGAACCCCCCTCCTACCAGAGGTTCAATGGGTGAATGAATGTAAATTGCAAAACACAAAAAATTTAGCCTGAATTTTGTAGATCCCTTACCTTCTTTTGTCGATTGCCTTCTAGCTCACCTCCGTCTAGAATTGTATTTCCTTTTTTTTAAAAGACAATTGAAAGGTTTACTTGTTGAAAAATTGAAAATCTTGAGAGTCTAGTACATAGCGTTTCTTACTACCCGCAAAATTTTTTTCGAGCGCATAGATTTCCGAAAAACTGAACTTGTTTACGCAATGATTCAAAAATTTTCCACTTGAAAAGCGGTAAAAAATTTTCTGAGTGCATAGATTTGACTGTTTTCCGAGTTTTACGGAGAGCGCATAGATTTAATTTAACCCGCACTGCGGGTGAGAGAAATACCCTGGTCTAGTACCCTGGAGTTAAAGAACGACCTCACTTTGATCGTGTTTTTCAGACTAAGTTCTGTAAAACCCTCGATTTTTTGGCTTGTTATTGATTCAGGCTCGTTATTGAAACACAATATATCAACTTGTTTCATATAGAGATTTGATTGTATGAGTGATGCTCGTTTTTTTTGCAAAATGAAAAAATGTGTTTAGAATTAAGATAGAAAAAACATGTTTTCGTCTTCGACTTTGTTGAAGCTTCATTGATTGTTGCCGAGAATATGCCGCTGCCGCGTTGTTGTCTTCCCTTTCAGTACTCCGAATACAATGTTGAGCTGCTTCCTTGAATAATTTTTTCACAGTAGCTGCTTGTTACAGTAATCTACTGAGAGGTGAGAAAAGGTCGCGAACTCTGTTCCAAGATGCAGCCAGTCTGGCTGTTTCTCCTCGGCTCTCTGATCTTCCTCTTCCCGACTAACTCTGAACTCGCCCTGCAGCCTACGGCTTGTGATGCAATCGAAGATACCTTTGCAAAGCATCTCAACGAGGGAGAAATTGTCAGTTGGAATCGTCAAAATAGGAAAGAACTGGAGAGTATAGAGATAAAATATATATGCAACAATGTCATACAGAAAGAGCATAATAAATATAGTTTTAAGATGATGAAAATAGAATGTTCAAATGAGTAGTATCGTGAGTTATACCTAAAGTTTAATCGAAGAATACGATAACTAAACTTTTACATGTACAGCCGGCCTGTCGCTGCTTCCTTGAATCGTACACTTACGAGCCATATATAAGTTGCAACGGCCAAAAAATGCCGTCCGTCTTCGACTCTCTGAAGGAACTGAATGATACCCTCGTGAGCAGACTCCACATCTCGGACTGCCACATCACCATCATACCGAATGACATGTTCGATAAGGCTAGTTATACTCATTTATCAATTGGATTAAGATTCAGTTACTTCAAAATTCTTAGAAAAAGTTATAAGCTAAAATTGACTCGTTGTTTTTTTTAAATAGAAACTTCTGGCCGTTTTTTTAGACTAACTCATTGTTATGATATAGAGGAGATATATCTGGATTCAAAAGGATCTTAACCAAACTATCCTCAATAAATTTCGTCAACAGGACCTCCAAGCAATAGGTAGTACATCAAATTCATTCGAAATTTGATGGTCAACAATAAATAAATGGTCATCCCATCGTTTATCAGAAACAAAATGAATAAATACTAGTCAGAAAAAACTGAATAATCTTTGAAAAAATGGCAGGGATAAGTTATAATTTTAAATGCGATGAATCATAATTATCATGAGAAGTATCATACTAAAAAGCAACCGTGGTTCAGGTGCGGCCTCGCTCCCTGACGATTGAGAACTCGGGGCTGGCTCTTTTCAGAGACGGCGCCTTCGCACACTTTGGAACTGGACTGAAGGAGCTTCTACTCGGTGGCAACATCTTCAAGAAAATCGATGCGAATATGTTGTCGGATGTACCGAGACTGCAGACACTCGACTTGCATAGTACTTTATTGATTATCTTTTACTCATTGATAGGTCAAGCCGGTAATTTCTCGCCTTTCTTTGTTTCAAGCTGCTTCGCTCAATGAGCAAGAGTTTTTCTTCAAAGTACAGTTTTTTAAAGGAAGACCTATGTGGTGATTCGATGATAACACGTCTAACGCGTCTCACTATAATCGTCAGACCAAAATTCTGAAAACTAATGGAGTCTCAATGCATTCTATGCAGGGTGTTTCTTAGCACCCGCACAACTTTTTTCAAGCGCATAGATTCTTGAAATTTCAGGTTCAACTTTCAATTTTTCCAATGATTTGGACTTTCCCTACGAAAAAAACGAGAAAATGTCCCCCCAAGCGCATAGATTTCAATGTTTTTCGGAGTTTTGGAGAGCGCATAGATTTTTTTACCCACAGTGCGGGTCAGAGAAACATCCTCACTATATGTCCATTTCAAGGACACTTTTGAGCCAAAAATCAGAGTATTCATGACATGTTATGTGGGCAGCCAACGATGCTAGACCAAAATGTCTTCTCTGACGTCACTATGACTATCCCTCAGGCAACCGGCTCTCGTTTCTGGGAGCGAATGACCTCGCAAACGTCTCCGAGCTCATCTCACTGAGCCTGAGCTACAACGAAATCGAGAGCATCGAAGAGGGCGCTTTCAGACACGTCCCGAATCTGAAGGAGCTCTACCTAATGGAAAATAAACTCACTGCCATCACGAGGTCAGCAGAACTCGCGAGCTTTCTTTTCGCCGTCTTTAGACCTCTCTTCGATTCGCTGATATTTGTTATGGATGCATCAAGAAATTATTCTTTTTTTGATGAAAAATCATTGAAAAAGGCACACAAAGTTAGTTTTTGAGCACTAGTAAGCGAGTAGAGTAGTCATGAATCACTAGTAAGCGAGTAGAGTAGTCATGAATCACTAGTAAGCGAGTAGAGTAGTCATGAATCACTAGTAAGCGAGTAGAGTAGTCATGAATCACTAGTAAGCGAGTAGAGTAGTCATGAATCACTAGTAAGCGAGTAGAGTAGTCATGAATCACTAGTAAGCGAGTAGAGTAGTCATGAATCACTAGTAAGCGAGTAGAGTAGTCATGAATCACTAGTAAGCGAGTAGAGTAGTCATGAATCACTAGTAAGCGAGTAGAGTAGTCATGAATCACTAGTAAGCGAGTAGAGTAGTCATGAATCACTAGTAACCGAGTAGAGTAGTCATGAATCACTAGTAAGCGAGTAGAGTAGTCATGAATCACTAGTAAGCGAGTAGAGTAGTCATGAATCACTAGTAAGCGAGTAGAGTAGTCATGAATCACTAGTAAGCGAGTAGAGTAGTCATGAATCACTAGTAAGCGAGTAGAGTAGTCATGAATCACTAGTAAGCGAGTAGAGTAGTCATGAATCACTAGTAAGCGAGTAGAGTAGTCATGAATCACTAGTAAGCGAGTAGAGTAGTCATGAATCACTAGTAAGCGAGTAGAGTAGTCATGAATCACTAGTAAGCGAGTAGAGTAGTCATGAATCACTAGTAAGCGAGTAGAGTAGTCATGAATCACTAGTAAGCGAGTAGAGTAGTCATGAATCACTAGTAAGCGAGTAGAGTAGTCATGAATCACTAGTAAGCGAGTAGAGTAGTCATGAATCACTAGTAAGCGAGTAGAGTAGTCATGAATCACTAGTAAGCGAGTAGAGTAGTCATGAATCACTAGTAAGCGAGTAGAGCAGTCATGAAGCACTAGTAAGCGAGTAGAGTAGTCATGAAGCACTAGTAAGCGAGTAGAGTAGTCGTGAATCTATTAAAGTTATCTTACTTGGGCTTTTTCCGCTCCGTGGCAGAATATGCCTTCTTAAGAGATGAGATTCGAAGCACATTTGGCATACCTAGTGAGTGGCTACTCTCTGGCTCACTGCCAACTAGTGAATGGCTACTCTCTGGCTCACTGCCAACTAGTGAATGGCTACTCTCTGGCTCACTGCCAACTAGTGAGTGGCTACTCTCTGGCTCACTGCCAACTAGTGAGTGGCTACTCTCTGGCTCACTGCCAACTAGTGAGTGGCTACTCTCTGGCTCACTGCCAACTAGTGAGTGGCTACTCTCTGGCTCACTGCCAACTAGTGAGTGGCTACTCTCTGGCTCACTGCCAACTAGTGAGTGGCTACTCTCTGGCTCACTGCCAACTAGTGAGTGGCTACTCTCTGGCTCACTGCCAACTAGTGAGTGGCTACTCTCTGGCTCACTGCCAACTAGTGAGTGGCTACTCTCTGGCTCACGGCCAACTCTAAAGATGAGAGTTAGTTTATATGAAGAAATAACTAAATTCTTTTACCAGGGCAACATTCAAAGGACTCCGGAAGCTGGAGACACTTGACTTGAGGAATAATGATATCAAGTCTATTGATGCGGAAGCTTTTGCTGACATGAAGAACCTCAAATATCTCTCATTGAGTAACAATCATATATCAGGTGAGCAGGGAGAGAGTGGAGAGTGGTGGTGCGGATAGCATTAGTATCAGAAGAAGGAGCAAGGAGCGAAAGAGAGAGAAAGACGAAAGACTGTTCAATAAGAGGAGATCAAGCGAAGAGAGACTTGGTCAAAAATGGTTAATATCCGATTATGGTTCCAATAAGGAGTTATATGGTCAAATCCTATCGGCTGTTAAGGGGCCTCTGTTTCCAACTTGTGCGAATGTCTGTTTTAATTTTATAACACACCGAAACGTGGAACCCGTTGTATTTCATACCGTCTGTGAGCGGATATTTGTTACAACACTTGCCAGTCTCGTTCCTTTTCAAAGTAAGATGGTAACGTGAAACCTTTCTCATCGAAAATACTGTTGAATACCATCGTTTGGTCTTTGATGAAGCATATTTCAGCTTTTGACGGACTTCTGTGTGTTTTCGAAGACACTATAAAACAATTGGTTCCAACTTGAAGAGAATGATTGATTATGTTGCAGGGCTGGTTCTGCGAGGACTGAGCTCTCTAGAGACCCTTCTGCTGATGAACAACTCCATTCAGTCTCTCAAACACCTAACTTTGAAGTAAGCAATCCATGATTTCAATCTAATAAATACAATAAGTTATTACAGGGTGACCATAAATTACCTAGACAAGTTTTTAACGCGCTCTATTGCGCGACACAGTTGACCGATCTTTGTTTTCATTTTCCCATGATAATGCTCTGAGACTGGTTGTTTCTAGTTTTCAGTTTCATGACTCTAGCTTTATTTGTACAGTTATGGTGAAATCAAGTCCTCTTCGTGCTGAGATCATTGCACTGCACAACTCCGGTCACACGAGAGCGAACATCGCGCGACGACTCAATGCTCCACGATCATTTGTTTACGCCACCATCGATCGTCTTCGGGAGACAGCCGATGGCAAGGACCATGCAGGAAGATGTCGTCCACCGACATCCGACACGCCCCAGATTAGAAGCAACGCATCGCACGCAATCCTCGACAATCCATGAGGAAGCTTGCTTCGTCGGTCGGTATCTCCCGTGAATCAACGCGACTGATAATCAAACACCGTTTAAGGATGTACCTCTACAGGATGCAGAAACGACATGGATTGGATGCTCGACAGAAGCTTCTTCGACATCAACGGTGCAAAGAACTGTTGCAACGATGTGCGCGGGCCGAGCATTTCCGTACGCTATGGACTGATGAAAAAATATTCACCATTGAGATGTCGGTGAATTCTCAAAACGACAGATTACTTGGTCACGATCGTAATGGAGCAGCTGAGCATGGAATCACAGTCGGAAGAAGCAGCCACCTTAAGTACCTCATGGTTTGGGGAGGTGTTTGTGCAACAAGCAAAACGTCGTTGGTTTTCGTCGACCCTGGTGTGAAGATAGATGCCAACTTCTACGTAAAGAAGATCCTCAAAGACGTGGTAGAGCCCTGGAGTAGGATACATTATAATGGAGCTGATTGGACCTTTCAACAGGACTCGGCACCTGCCCACAAGTCCAAAATCGCACAAGAGTGGTTGCGCACACACACCACAAACTTCATAAGCACTTCCGAAGGGCCATCGAATTCCCTCTACCTGAACCCGCTCGACTTCAGCGTCTGTGGCGTCATGCAGGCAAAGACTGGAGCTATCCACCACCACACTCTCGATTCTCTGCGTGCCGCCCTTCTGAAGACATGGGACGAACTCGACAACGTCTACCTGCGGTCACTGGCATGTGGATACGAGCTTCGTCTCAAGGCATGCGTTCGCACTAGAGGCGGCCATATCGAACATAATTGTGCATAACTGTTGGTTATTTATTGTGATAAAGTATGTTATGATAACAAGATATTAATTTCGTTTTGAAAGGAAATACAGACATTTACATTTGTCCAGGTAATTTATGGTCACCCTGTATAATTTTCAGATTTCCTAATTGAACCTCTTCACTCCATGAATATTCCTTGCCTTCGTTTATTGAGTTTTTATCGAATTCAGTTACTCGTTCGGTATATGATGCCATGGAAAAATCTCTGATATTTATCTTTGCATAAGTTTGATGAAGTGCATGACTTGCAGGAATCTCCCCTCCCTCGGTGTTCTGCTGCTCGACCGGAATGGCATCCGAGAAGTTGAGGAGAACGACTTCTTCCATCTCTCCGTCTCGACTAAACTCGTGACGCTCTCGCTTGCCTCAAATCAAATCTCGACCATCCACCCACGAGCCTTCTCCACCATCGGCTCCTCCCTCATTGCACTGGCGCTTGTCAACAACCAGCTCGACTCTCTCTCCTCGCCCGACTCGCAGCAGTGGCTGCGTCCTTTAAAGCGGCTGCAGAGACTGCTCCTCTCGCATAACAGTATCGGTCTGCTGCGAAATGGCGAACTGCCGACTTCCCTCACGCATATCTCCCTTTCCCACAATAAACTGAAAGAAGTTGAGGATAAGGCGCTCGAAGGCATCTCCCCTCACAGAATCTTTCTACACAACAACAAGCTGCAGTTCCTGCCCAGTGGACTCTTCAACTCCTTCAATAACGACACTTTCATCGCGTTTGACATATCTTGTCAGTTCACTGTCAATTTTCTTTTTCTCTTCCTCTCCTTTACCCTCACACTCTTTTGCTTTTGTTTTATTATTCACTGGTATCTTTATAACTTTGCTAATAGTGATCAAGATACCAGTACGGAGAAAAGAAAAGGCTGACATACTTTTTGAATAAATTTTTAAATACCTTTTTCCAGTTAGAAGCGTGCCCAAAAAATATAACAATTCAATTGAGTAGATTAACTTAAAGTATGTGAGTTTCTTTTTGTGTTGTTTAAAGCAGAAAGTTCGGAATCGGGTGATAGTTTAAAAAAGTATTTACCGGTTTTTTGGCTACCTAGGGATCTCGCAGCAAGGAAGTGCCTTTTCTTCCTCTCAAAGAAATTTCAAGGAGGCAATGAGTCTCAGTAGTATGTTAAATTCTCAGAGGAGTTTTTGAAAACAGCGGTGAACGCATCCGCCACAACTAGAAGTTACAAAAAAGTGGAAAGTCGTTTGAAGCATGGATAAATCATGGCTTCACCTTCAAAGTTCCATTTTTTAACAACATTATGAACGTATCCGCTATGGATTTCTCTCTGGTCATTATAAAGAACGTAATAATATGTTTTGTGCAGCGAACGAATGGATCTGTCTGTGCGACCAGGACTGGCTAAGCGACTGGATGCAGCTGCACCAAGAGAAGGACATCTCCGAGAAGCGATCTGCCAACGGTTGCCTCCTCAAGAACAGCTGCGACCCCACGCGCTCTCGCATTAAAGAGGTCCTCCCATTCTATCAATACCGGCGAAAATACTGTGAAAATTTTTTATTGTACACTTTTTGAACTCTCTCTCTCTTGACTTATCGTTATTTTTTTCTGGACGGTAAACCAATTTGAGTGATAAATTGATAGCCGTGAGACCTGTCGAAGACAATAAACGAACACATCAATAACTAACGTAGACTAAAACTAATCGATATCATTCTGCGAATCTTTAGTGCCAAGCTGTTATTTTTGTAGATCATAAAAAAGGCACAATCATTTGAGAGCAAAAACCAATCAGCAGTAGGAAGCTCAGTTTTTTTATTATTTTTTCTTTACTTAACATGAGTATGTGGTTATTGATAACGAATCGCTTCTTAAAAAGAAGAGTATATATTCGATGGTTGAGAATAGTGAAAGAGTGAATGATGATGAGTTGCAGTCCTCTTACTGGGTGACGGCAGTGGCGGCCGTTCTTGCCTCCGCCTCTTTACTTGTCCTCCTTGCAATTGCGTGGCTCTTCGTGGAAGACAGCAAATCGGGCCGACCCTCCATCTTCAACTGCTGCTACACCATCTGTCCTGAGGAGAGAGACTCCGATCGGCGGCGACTCATCGACGACCGCGAGATCCCGGAGAAGGCTCCGCTTCCCTTGAAGTCCTGTCTCATAAGCGGCGGAGCGCGGGGTGAAAAGAAGAGCGTCAGTATCGACGGCTGCAAATTCCCGGAGAAGGTTTCTCTTGCCTCACAGCAACGACGGAACGTTGGGTGAAAATAAAAGCGTCCGTATTGAGAACCGCGAGGAAGAAGGCACCGCTCGGCACGTCCCTCTTTCTCAGCAGCGACAGAGTCTTTGAGAGATCTCGGCAGTTTTCAATACTATTTTATATTTGATAACAGGTTAAAGTTGTACAGATGTATGTTGAATCACAAGTTATATTCTTCCACCTTGCTTTTTGAATACTTTTTTGAATGAGTTAATCTTCGTAAAGTCAATCTGATTTCGATAATTGTACGATATATGAATCCCTGTGTCAGGTTAAGAATCAATTGCGTGTGCAGAGTGTATCAGTCAGCAAAAAGCCAGAATTGACTTGTTCACATACGTATCTAATAAGCTTTGTAATTGAATATAATCAATTATCCTAATAATTTTGTTGTAAAGATTTGTTTTTGTTCGTTGCGGGAGTTCGATATTTTGCTTGTTGATATTTTCTTTGAACAATTGTTATTTCTTGTTTCATTTTGATTAGAATTGGATTTCTCATTTAAACAAAAACTTTTTACTCAGTTTATTTTGGCAAGTCAGTAACAGTAACAAGCGGGGTATTCCGCTAATATACAGTCAATCTCTAATAGTTATAAAATAGTTAAATATTCATTTCTTAAATCAATCAATTTTCATACAGTGAGAAGTTATTTTTCTCTTATCAAAACTAATTCATCTCGTTCAATTAATTGTACAACAAAAAGTAATGTTTAAACGAAGTCCATGAAAACCGATCGGGTTTTTCTTGAACAGAGACTCATGTTTTTCGCCTTTTTTCCTCTACTAACAACTTTAATTTGCTAAGGAGTAACTTTTCATTAATCAAAACTTCTGTTCATTCCGCATTGCACCCATTAATATTGAACTAATTATTTTTTCACAACTCTGCCACTTCCATTGGAATTTGCTCTTCAACATTCAAATATTTAAAAAAAATTATATTCTTTCTCAACATGATTCAATCTTTTGTGTTATTCTTTATAAATTCAGCTGCATTTTCAATCTCTATTACATCATTTTGAATATAATTCTGAGTATTGATGGGTCTTCTTTTCCATGCTAGAAATGCTTGTAAACTGACCTTCTCTCATCGAGAGAGAGAGACCGAGAATAAGCAGCTTCGAGTCATCATCCTCAATAGCCACTGAACTGTGTTTCCGGAAGAGATTTACCGTCCACCATGAGTTCTCATTTTTTGATGTTTTTCTCATTCTGTTATGAACGGGCACCTGCAAATGCTGGATAAACGAGCACCTTATGATATACAGCCAATCTTTCACACTTCCAATTCAACATATATGTAATTGAGGAGTATTGAAAAAAGGAAACTTTTTTGAGTTAGGTTACTAGAGTCGAGACAGAGACGGAGAAACACAGAGAAATAGGGATAAAGACAGGATTGCGGTGGAGAATGGTGTGCAGGCAGCAGCAGCACGAAGACTCATTTCTTTCTTTATTCGCTGTCTTTTCCAGTCAACTCAACCTTATCCTTTCTGCTGCCTTGTTATTTGTAATGTTTCTAACACAAATACGTTTAGTCATAGACCGGTTTATAAAGAAGACAAAAGCTAAAAACAGTTGTTTTTAAAAGAAAGTTTTATACGCATTCGAGAGAATGCATGGTAGATTGCATAGCAATTTTAGATGTAGGTAAAACTGCTGAGCAATAAATCGTATTCATAAAGGAGGGAAAATAACTATACTTGTATTGCAATTTTTAAAACATAAAAATGGTCATTAACCTAATTTAATAATTAAATCAGCGTGTTTACCAAATAATATTAATCAGTGGTACCAAAAAGTTATATGAATTTTTTTTTGTGTGAAGTTAATTAGTAGGTGACATGCAAGAGGAACAGCTGGAGAGTAAAATGAAATGAAAACTGTCTTGCAGACTAGCTTACGGGATTAGAATGTATAATGTACGAATAGGAGAGAGAAGAGTAGGTATATCTGAATGCAAAAACTGCATCTAGAGCTCTAACAGGTGCAAAACCTAGTGCAAACTAACTACGAAGTGGATTAAACTAACTACGAAGATTAATCACGAACAACGAGGCGATAGAGGCTTCAGATCGATCACATCTTCAAATCGGTTCAGATCGGGTCTTCACAAGGTCTTGAGAGAGAACATGGAGGACATGGAATCGGAACGATCAACGCTGAGGGTCAACGGCTACTTGACTTCTGTGCTCGATGTGATCTAGCAGTCGTGAACTCCTTTTTCAAAAGAGACGATCTCACGGACTCGCATACGAGAGCGGTAGAAATCAGAGTCAAATTGACTTTTGGTTAATCCTGAGAGCAAAGCTCCGGAGTGCGAAAGATGCAAAGGTCATTGCATCAGACCATGTTGCATTTCAGCACCACCCTCTCTTCATGGACTAGAGCGTATTGAAGTCGAAGAAACAGCCTTCTCGTAATCCTGAATGCACATGTGTCAAATGGTGGCGCTCGACTGGCAAAGCAGAACGTCTCTCTCTCTCATGCACATCATCCATCGCAATCTTCTCCCTCCTGCACTCTACAAGCAGTTTCCAGAGGACATAAATGAACACTGGAAGCACCTTGAAGACAGCATCAGAGCACCCGCCGCAAGCATCCTCGGAAAGACGAAACCCGGAAAGCCAAGAATCGAGAAAGACACCTGGTTTTTCTCCTCCTAAGTTTAGGATGCGATCAAGGCGAAAAAGAATGCGTACAAGAGATGGAGGAGGTCAAATGAGGCTGACGACCGTGCTGCATACAGCTCAGCCAAGAAAGCCGCCAAAAGAGCTGTCGCATTTTCAAAAGCCTCCTACTTCCGCGATCTCTATGAGAACATGAACCAACCAGGAGGCGATGAAGCCATCTATCGGCTTGCCAAGGCTCGACACCGCAACACCTTGGACATCCAGAGAGCAGCCAAGATGAGGGAAAAACAAGGAAAGCTCGTCACTGACCCTTTAAAAGTCAGAAACAGGTGGTACGAGCATTTTGAGCTCGCCAACGGAGTCGCCTGCACGATGGTGCGAGTGTCGACAGGACGTCCGGGACGTTCTGGACGCAAAGGACTCCAAACTATACCTATCCCAAGTGGTTTTTTCTCCCGTCAAGGGACACTCGAACAGCTTTCCCCACTAGCTGTCCAACCTCTCGTTTTTTCGCTTAAGGATCAGGGCCTTCCAGCTGCTCTGAACCTCGCCCTTCTCTTAATAGCTGGAATAGAAAGCAGCCCGGGTCCTTTACGTTGGCCATGTACCGTATGTTGCAAGAGTGCTTCTAACAATAGTGTTCGCTGTCAGAAGTGTCAAAATGGACACGTCTTGGTCTCTCCTCCTTCAACGCCTGGAACCCATCCTGGAGATGTCATAGCTGTGTCAGATCTCCCCCTAAAAGCTCACAAACCAAGATCGATACCCTTAAAATCATCCATTGGAATGCGAATGGAATTCGGGGTAGAATCGTAGAGCTTGAGGACCTACTCCACGAGGAAAATATCCACATAGCTTCAATCCAGGAGACCAAACTAGATGCCACAGCCGTATCGCCATCGATTAAAGGGTACTCACTTATAAGACAGGACCGAACCAGATCAGGAGGTGGCCTCGCAATGATCATAAGAGAGGACATCCAATATATGCTAGCAGTTTCATCTCACGGTGATAAGACAATAGAGACAATGACTATCGAGATCCCCTCAACCCTCGGTAATCCGGGTTATAACACAGACTTTGCCCACTTCCTCAAACATACAAAGACATGTGTTGTGGCTGGTGACGTGAACGCCCACAATGAGCTCTGGAGTACCGGTACCGAAGATGCCAGAGCAACTACACTTTGTGAAGCTATCGAGCAGAGCAATTACATAGTCTTGAACTCTCCTCAGCAACACACGCGAAAGGAAGCTTCACCTGACATCACGACAGTCACAAACGACATTGCGACCAACTGTTCCTGGAGAACTCTCGGAAAGCTGAATTCTGACCACATACCAGTCCTACGCGAGATAGAACTGAGAATCCGAACGATTGGAAAACGTAGATGCTACATGAAATTCAGGAAAGCAAAGTGGCACGAATACGAAATAGAAGTGAACAAGAGACTCAGCGAATTTCCGTACGAAGGAAGCCCTCACAGCATGCACTCCTTCCTGGTTGAAACTCTCAGAGAGGCGGCAAGAAAACATATACCACAAGGAAGATGCCCAGACTTCATACCCCGCCTGAGCGAAGAAGCCAAAGCACTCATCCACAAAAGAGATCAGATGCGTAGAGCAAACCCGGCAGACCCATGTCTCCTTGAACTGATGACAAGGATTTCCTATAAGATCAATGACGATAAGCGCATTGCATGGGAAGATTTCGTCAACAACCTCAGACCCAACGAACCTACAAATCGTTTGTGGAATACAATCACTTGATGGTCGAGCACACAAACCCTCCCACGCCGCCATTGTCCATAAGGATTAACCTCTATCCAGCTTGGAAGCTGCCAACCTTTTCGCCAAACAACTCGCCAAGCAAGCCGTCAAGACCCCTGATCGATCTAACAGGAGAACGCACCGCTGGACCTCGAATCTTGAGCGTTCCGACGTCCCAGTCGTCACAGTTGACGAAGTGAAGACAGCAATGAAGAAAATGAGAAGCTCCAAGGCCATGGATCTCGACGGAATCTGTCCCGTGATGGTTAAAAAGGCTGGCGAACAGTGTGCAAGATGCTTTGCAGTACTCTTTAATTGCTCACTCAGCACTGGCATCATACCTTCGGCCTGGAAGATGGCCAGAGTTATCACGATTCCGAAGCCAAGGAAGGACCTCACGACGGTTAAAGGCTACAGACCGATATCGATATTGTCCCCTGTGGTCAAACTCCTCGAGAGAATCATCCTCCCCCACATCGCAGAAGAAGTTGAGTTGGAGAACAGGCAACATGGCTTCAGAAAAGGACGCTCAACCACGACAGCCTTGATGGAGATAACGGGCCACATAACCAATGGTCTCAACCAACGGCTCCCTCCACATCGCACAGTGATGGTTGCGCTCGACCTCACCTCGGCATATGATCTGGTCAACATTTCTCGCCTGTGTCACACTCTCGCCGAAACGTCCATCTCCAGAGGCCTCGTCAGATGGCTCTCCAGCTATCTACGCGGGAGAGCCATCCGTGTGGACTTCAGAAACTGCCTCAGCCGCCAGCAAACCTGCTACGCAGGAGTTCCTCAGGGGGGGAGTACTCAGCCCTTCCCTGTTAAACATAAACTTGAATGGGCTGCCGAAACCTCCCGAGACGATCAAACTGGTCGGGTATGCGGATGATCTGACAATACTGGCCTCTCACCATGATTAGAGAGTTGGAGCTGACAGACTTAACACCTACCTCCCAGTCCTTACCAGTCATCTTGGTGAACTAAAGATGGACATCTCGGCTACTAAATCCAGTGTAACGCTCTTCACCACCAACACGAAGGAATGTCGTGAAGTACCAGAAGTTGAGGTCAACGGTGAGCCACTTCCTCCAAGCAAAACCCCCAAAATCCTTGTTGTCACCTTGGACCAGATGGGAACCTACCGTCAACACGCTGAAAGATTAAAGACAAGGGCGACAAAAAGATTGAATGTCCTCCGAGCAATCGCAGGAAGAAAATGGGGACAGAAGACCGAAACAATGCTGAACATCTATAAAGCAACCACAAGAGCAGTCTTGTCCTACGCGGCACTTATCTATTCGCCCCAGCTTGCCGAATCACATTGGACTTCCTTGCAAGCAGCACAAAACAAAGCAATCCGAATCTCAACTGGAAACCTTGCAATCGCGGACACTCAGCACCTGGCATACGAAAGCAAACTTCTTCCAGTTAAAGAACACAACCTCATGCTGAGCGAACAATTCACCGCCAAGGCCAGGCTTCAGCCCTACCATCCTTCTCACCGCATCTGCACTGAAGCTAAACCTCCCAGGGCAATCGGAAAGCACGCCAAAGATATAGACATAGCATTAAGTGATTCGGACTACAAAGTTGCCCTCAGAAAAATACACACGGAGACCGTCAGAAATTTTCTTAGAAATAGTCGACCCAACCCAGTTCTGGGAACTAAACCTCCTAGAATACATAAGTCCACGTCCCAACTATCCAGAGAAAATCAGATAACTCTGTCCCAATTGCGTAGCGGCCACTCTAGTTTCCTTAACAGTTACCTCCATCGTATAGGGGCCAATGAATCTCCCCTCTGCCCACTGTGTAAGATAGAGCCGCATACTTCGAGACATATTTTTTCGTGTCGCTGTAACCCCACTTCACTTAGCCCTATCGACCTTTGGTATAGGCCGCACTCGGTTGTTGATTTCATGTTCAATTAAATCTCTCAAAAAAAAAATTAAAATTAAAATAAATAAAAAAAATAAAAAATAAATTTTAAAAAAAGTGAAAGAAAGAAAGAAAAAACAATGGAGAATAAAATAGAAAAAAAAAGAGAGAAGATAGAGAGAGTGGGCTTATAACGGTGGAGGGTCGAGAGCTTCAACGACTTCCTCCAGTGTCTCGCGAAGGAAGATTTACCCGTTGGGCAAGACAACAACAACAACGAGCATTTCGAAGAAATGAGCGACCAAGAGTTTGAGCACCCTCCCACCCCGACTTCTCCCGCCGTACAAGGACCCGTGCCAACCATTACGGCCGAGGAAGTAAATAAGGCCCCCCCCCACTTTCCAGGCCCCACTCGGTTAATCGATGTTTCTGTGACCGATTTTTATCGAATGATTTCAAAAGGTCAGGTATATAGGTAAATGTAAAGGTAATCGATTTTGTGATTTCTAAAGGTCATCAAAACTCGACTTTTAAAAGTTTTTTTTCGAAATTCTTCGAATTTTTTCGCACACACTGTGGGAATTTTTCTCGGGTAGATGAGCAACGTCTACCTAATTTAGTGTAACGTCTACCTAAATTAAGGAACACGTCTACCCGAATCGACAAATACGTCAGCCAAATTTCGTGCGACTTGAGATTAATTTCCTGCGATGTCAATCTATTTTCGTGCGACGTCAACCTATATTCGTGCGACCTATGACTTTTTGCTGTCTTTAATGACTTTCCGCTGTATCTAATGACTTTTCGATGTTTTATCCATGCTCACTCGCGGGTTACAGTCTCTGAACGCTCTCTTCCATTCTTATCTGCTTAAAAACTTGTGCTCAGCAGACTATTTCTCCAGTGTAGCGATAACATCTCGCAACGCCTGGAGTTTTTCATCACAATAAAAAGAAGTGAGCGCATGACTTCCTCCACTCAATTCCATTTACCGATATTCTGAGCTATTAATAGCGATAAGAGCAGTTTGAAATCACGGAGAGATCTCTCAAAGTCAAAATCGGTAATTTACATTACAAAATGAATCTCAAAACTAATTGATTGAACTATCGCACAGAAAAAAGCTAGTCCATCAAACCCGGCGGGATCGAACCCAACCATCTCTGACTCAAACCGGGCGCGTGTGTTACCATTAAACCACGGGGACACATTCCTATTCCGTGCGATAGTGTTATATAAAAGGCTCATATGCCTTGTTCCCTTAGTCACGCATGCTTATCAAGCGATTGCGTCATGGATGGAGCGTAACTCAAGAGTTCAAGATTAAGACAGAAGAGAGATGGAAGATGGATGATAAATCTTCGAATGCTAAGTTACACAGTTTGAAGGCAGTGACGCCTGGTTAAGATGAACTGTGTAACTTACCATTTGAAGATTAGAACTAAATAATGAATTTTAGCATTGAAATGGCACATTTATACACACCTTTTCAAAGGTAGACGTTTTTCTCAAGAAAGGTAGAAGTTTCACTAAAATAGGTAGACGTAATTGTCAGAATAGGTAGAAGTTGCACTGAAATAGGTATGTTTTTTTTCCTCGGCTGTTCTTTTCTGAGACAAATTTTATTTGCTCAGGTTATAAAGAGAAAAAATATTATTATTCGGGTCGCTTTCGAGTGAATTTTTCCTTTAAAAAAATTCATCAATATTTCGACAAAATTCTTTATTCAAAGTGATACAGATTTAGTTCAAACTACAGAAATTCCAATTCAGCAGTGAGAAAACGGAATCAAAACCCTATGAAAGTGCGCTAATTGAACACTATGGCTGCGCACTGTTTTACTCACCATTTTTTACCGTAAGAAGTAAAACTATTTTGCTCACATACAGTCAGATACATATAGGTTTTATTTGAATTTTCCTATCAGAAAACTTCCTGATTAGCAATAAAATGACGTATTGAGTGTCCAAATGGAGCAACTGTTGCATTTTGAAAGGTCATTTTATTGCTAGTCAGGAAGTTTCCAAGCGGGAAAATTCAAACAAAACCTGTATGTATCTGACTGTATGTTAGCAAATTAGTTTAACTTTTTACGGTTAAAAACGGTTGGTGAGCAAAACAGTGCGCAGCCAGTCGATGATTTTGATATGATTTAATGATCTTTTTCTCGAGGTGACATTCGAGGTGACTATAGATGGATAGATCAAACGTGCGGCAGGTGAAGTTAATGTGCCGTACAGCTGAGGAACGAAACCGCATGAAAACAAATTCTAAAATTTTTATTTTTTGCCGATTTATTGACTTAATTTGTCGAAAAACAGAGAAAACAGTAGTACGAACACACAAATAACAAAAGCCCCCTAAAGTATAACGCAGCCCTTCTGAAGTAAAACTTTTCTCAAAAAACTTAAATAAATAATAAATAAATGAAAATACAACAAAAAACAGAAAGAAAAAATATTTGGTGGACGTGTCACCTATATTTTGTAGACTTGTTTGGTGGACGTATCAACTTTTTTTTGGTTGACTTCTTTGGTGGAACTTTTTGGTCGATGTTATTTGTTCGACGTGTCAACTTTATTTGATAGACTTAATTGGTAAAGTTTATTGGTGGAATTGCTCGGTGAAGCTTCGACATTTATTTGGTAGACGTCTAATTAACGTCCACTTTTAGAGTTAGAGTATTCATGAGTTCATCTTTGAAAAAAATGATTTGTGTTCCACGAAACAGAGTTGCGAAGTGTTTAACAACCGCATCATGAAAAAAGGAGGTGAATTCATGTCCATTCATTTTCGCATGGAGTTTTCGCAGTAAGAGGTTCACCTAGAGAGACTTGAGAGACAAGTAGAGATCAACTCAGCATCATGTTTATTCAAAAAATCAGCAACGCATTAAAAGTCAGTTCTCCTTAAATTAACAAAATTAATCTATCAAAATAAAGAGAAAAAAGACAGAAATTGAGAGAGTCATGAACGAGAGAGTCATGAAAAGTCATGAACGAAAAGACAGACTTAGATGGTATTTACCATGAAAAGTATGAAAAAAGACTCGAATGTGATGAAACATTTTGGAGTATTGGGTATCGGAATAGAAGTTAGAGAGTATTGGGTATCGGAATAGAATTTAGAGAGTATTGGGTATCGGAATAGAAGTTAGAGAGTATTGGGTATCGGAATAGAAGTTAGAGAGTATTGGGTATCGGAATAGAAGTTAGATTAGGAAAAAAAAACCAATTAGAGCAGAAAATTGTTTTTTAAACAAAGGTTCATCGTGCGGAGGAAAATGATTCCTCGAAAAAAGAATTCGAAGTCAAAGAGGACGCTTTGGTATTGATGTACAGGTTAGCCTTGAATTACTTTTCAAAAAGCTTTAAAACTTCCTTGGGCATTTTTAACTTAATCGTTTTGATAGGCTTCTAAAAGCTACGCTTGGTATATTACAATCTCTTTATATTTTCCTGTCTTTCACTAAGCATCTCTTTTTTTAAATTTATTTTTTCTCATTTTTCTTGAGCTTTTTCATTATTTGATGAAAACTTGTTTTTCGCTTGTCCTATGTATAGCCAAAACTTGTTGAAAACACATTGCTCCGCATCATGAAATTTTCGATTGAATTCGATTTTTAAACTATTTTGGAAAAGAAATTAGATTGGCAGAGAGTAAAGGGTTCTTTTTAATTTGGGGGGGGGGGCGCTTTACGGGGGGGGGTGGGCTTTAAAAAATAATATATATTATTTATTCAAGTTTGGTAAACACGAAGTATACAAACGGATAGGCTGTCACATAAGTGATTTCATTTATTGCACAATAAATGGGAGTAAAACGAAATGAAATACAAACGTTCAGTCAAGTAAAACGTAATTCACTGTTAGTGACGATCAAACTATGGTCTAAATTGAGAATATGTTTTCTGAATAGTGAAGAAGAGGGCAATAAAACTATTTCAGAGGGAAGAGAGTTCAAAATATTCATACATCGAGAAACACATGTTTTATGAAAATCTGCACAAGTGTTATGAAAATGGTGGTCAACAAAGATATTGCTGTGAATTTATTTATGTATGAAACAGAGGTCTTGGATGTTACGCCTGTATTCAAGGGAGAAGATAGCAAATTTTTTTAGGCGAGAGGGATAGTCAGTAGGGATAGTCATGAGAGGGATAGTCACTCATTCTTTCCTTTCCCTGCCCTTGAGATGGTTGCATCTGCTCCTCTCTACCCCTCCATTAAAACCATCACTCATCTCTACCACAACTCATCACTACACTTTTAAAATGGATCTACTCAAATAATCTTGAATTCTCGTCCTCATGCTCCACTCTCCCATTTGTTATGAGCTCATGCCGGCTCACAAACTCTTATCAAATCAACTCAGTAATCTTTTGTGAATATTCAATATGTATTTGCAAGGAATATACAGTAAACAGTAGGAGGATAACTCGCTCTGGCGAAGACACGTATAGTAAAATTTCTTTGGTCACGCTCTAAATCGTTGACGAGTCCATTGGAAGTGGGAGACCAGAGCTCGCAGCCATATTCTAAAAGAGGAAGGATATAGGTTTTGTATGCTCTCAAGAGTACCGGTACAGAGGACGTTTTGAATGAGCGCAGAAGCGTGTTGACCGCCTTAGTGGCGGTACTAGATACAATATCAATGTGACAAGAGAAAATGAGCGATGTATCATAGTACAGGGTGCGGCAAAAAGCGAGGTGGACAGTATTTTTCCGATAAAAACTTAAAGCAAATCAAACCAAATTTTTATCAAAGTTTATTCAAATAGTTTCGGATAGAATTGCACTTTGAAGTTTCGATCAACCCTCCCTTCTCCTTGACACAGGCACGGAGTCGCTTTGGAAGGCACCCACCGTGGTGGACAGGCAAGCGACATCAAGATCATCCCACACCTTCTGTAGGGCGCACTTCAGACTTTCCAAATTCTTGTTGAGAGAAGCACAGGCCTTGCTCTCAAGGACCGACCACATAGAGAAGTCCAGGGAATTCCAATCAGGCGAGTACGGACGCCATTCGTCGGAAGTGATCATGGAGGGGAAATTGGTCTTGCACCAGTCTTGCAGCACTTTATCCTTGTGAGCCGTCGCAGAGTCCTGCTGGAACGTCCAGTTGCGTCCTACGAAGTGAGCCTGGCTCCAGGGAAGTACTTCCTTCACGAAAATGTCATTCAGGTAGTTTTTGGCATTCACTTTGACTACCTGCTTGAGGAAAACGAGCGGATTCTTGCCAGTCGCGCAAATCCCGGCCCAGACCATGACAGAAGCGGGATGGCCCTTTCTCGAGACGTAACGGCCACTCTTTTTGGCCTCATTGACCGATTTCGACCAAATCCTATCGTTCTGGTGGTTGAAGGACTGTTCAATATTGAACAACTTCTCATCGGTGAAGAGAATAACCAAACAGTTCACCGGATTGAATTGACAGTTAACGATATCTCCGATGACAAGTCGAATTCATCTGGTCCGTCAGTGCGTGAGTCTTCTGCAGCTTGGTGAGGCAAAGTTCCTTGCGAGATTTGACGATTCTACGAACAGATCTATCCGAGATATTCAGCTCCTTTGCGACTTTTCTGAGACTTCGCTTGGGGTTATAACGAATCTTATCTCGGATGCTTCTCACGTTGAAGGAAGTGGTCGCGGTCACTCGTCTACCGCTCTGGGGACGGTTATTTGTCGTACCAGTCTCACGAAAGCGACGTATTGTGTTTTAATGGTCCTGCGCGAGAATCCAGTGATTCAGGCGATGTGCTTTTGAGTATGCCCGGACTGGCTCAAGCGCGGAATTTAGCCTCGGTCCATATCAGAGACCATTACCTGAGAACGAAAAAAGATATCATTCTGAATTTTTCAGGTTGTGTTCTAACCGTTATGAATAAGATAAAAACGAGAAATCGCACGACCACAACGTCAAACAAAAAAGATACAAAGTAACAAAATGGTCCACCTAGCTTTTTGCCGCACCCCATATTCCTGAATATTTCACCATAGACTGAGACGGTAGATTATACTCACCTAAGGTATACATAGTGTTAATGTTTTTCGGGACACAATGTGTGATGGAACATTCAGGATGAGAAATAATGAGAGACCAGGATAATGCATAATCAGAAATATTATCAAGAGCCGATTGCAAATTTTGGGTAATCGGAAAATATCTTGACATCATCAGCATATAGGAAACATAATACGTTGGAGGGAAGAAGACCAACGATATCATTTATAAAAATAGTGAACAACAGAGGTCCTAATGAGCTACCCTGAGGAACTCCCAAAGAAACGAATTGTTTGTCAGAAAATGAATCATCAATTTGCACGCGGAATGACCTGTCAGAGAGGAAATATTGCACTAGAGAAAGGAGAGCTCTGATCTCATAGCACTCGCTCTGATCTCACCATGAGCAGTGACCCAAAAATTGCTGCGATCAATCCTATTCATCCCAACATCACGTCTCTGATGAATATTTCTATCCCTCAAGTTCCTCTGCCTTTCATCTGTTCTCTTCTGAGAGAAATCGTCCAAGAAGCCGTTTCCCCTCTTCATTCTCTCATCGCCTCACAAAATGAAGTTATTCAACAACTACGGATGGAAACTGCCCAGCTAAGAAAATCAGTCTCTCCTGCGAATCTCTGGCCTCATCTTTACTCGGCTGTGGTCAAATCTACAGTTCGTGACAGAACAATGCTAGAGAACAAATCAAAGAGAGCGGTTATTCTCAAACTACCCGAAGGTAAAACAGAGGTTGAGACTTCAGCAAATGACTTGGATACTCTTTCTGGTCTACTCGGTAAGCTTGGTTCAAAAGAGCTACTCGACGATTACAAGGAAAGAAGGATTACATCCTGTGGATCAGCCTCGTCCCTCATCTGCTTCCGGTCGCCCTTTGAAGATCGAGTTTAATTCGTCAGAAAGACGTAATCTCTTCCTTCAGCTCTACAGAAGAAGCCGTCGAGCTCTGCCCGCTGGTTGTTACGCAAGATCGGATCTCTCACCTACTGAATTGCAAGCCGAAAAAGACTGTCACCGAATTGCAATGGATCCATCCTTCCCCCGTTTCAAAGTAGTTGACGCTCATCTGATTCCGCTACCAACTTATACCCAGAAGTACTCCTACTAACGTCATTCTTATAGCTCTACAATTTCAAAACCGACTTCGTCTATTCAACAAGAACCGCCGTCCTCGACCTCTCGCTCTTCCCCCTCCCTCCCGAAAACCCCTCTCCCCTCTTCAAAAAATGTCATCAAGCGGTCTTACCTTCCCCACCCTAGATATTCGACTGATCTCGCCTCTTCAACATCTCCGTCTCTGCATGATAACACAGTCCCTAACAGATCTACCAAACCACTCAATACTACTCTCAACTCAACATCAAACCCCGCTCATCATAACACCATGCCTCAGCCTTCCTCTTCTCAACAGTCCAACCCCAGAGGGAGCCGCAGAAGGAACGTCCAACCGAAGCGATACTCACCATAGGACGGGCAGGATGTGGGTTTAAAGTGTTTGAAATGTTTAGTATTTAATTGTAGGTCCGTAAGAAATAAGTTGTACGATTTACATCATGTATTACGCAATTCAGAAGCTTGCATCATATTTTTATCAGAGACTTGGTTATCATTAACTGGTCCTAACTCTATTCTGACAGATAACTTACCTTTCAATGTATATAGATCTGACCGCGATAGTGACCGCGGGGGCGGCACTGCTATAATTGTGCATAACTCTATCACAGCTGTACTAGTAGACCAATATTCGCTTGATTCTATTGAATGTGTGATCATTGATATCTATCCCAATGCCTACCTGCGTCTTCCTTTTCCCGCCGTCCGACTTATCTCATCTTACCGTTCTCCCCATAGTACTCTTAACTCTGTTGATAGCTTCATTAACTTCCTATCTCCTCATTGCTCATTCCCATATCCAACAATATTATGTGGCGATCTTAATCTCCCTCATATCAACTGGCCCTCACTAACAGCACCTACAAACTGCAGTATTTCTCAATCTTTCTTGCAACTTGCATGTGATAATCATATGAATCAATATGTTGTAACGCCGACTAGAAATAACAACATACTAGATTATGTGTTTTGTAACCAGGTTATAATCAAAGACTGCTTAACCTCCTCTCCTTTCTCTACTAGCGACCATACATGTATATCTTTCTCTGTTACCAACACTCTTCTCAAGACAGGCAAACCGCAATTTTCTCGCCCCGTTTGGAATAAAGCCGACTGGGGATCCATCAACTCTCACATTTATAATGTTGACTGGACAACCATATTTTCTTCTATGACTGTGGATGAATGTGTAGATAGATTAACTGCTGAACTTAATAACCTATCTCACTTCATGTACCGCTTAAAAGACCTAAGAAACCCCATTTACTTTATCCGCGGAAAGTTCGTGTTCTCTATAGTCATTTACAAAGAGTAAAAAATCGCTCCTCTACTTCAAGTTAAACAACTTGTTATTGTAAAAAGTTACATAGAGAAATACTCAAGTTTGAATGCAAAAGAGAAGAATCTCTCGCGATGCCCAAGAACTATAAGTTGTTTTCCGTACTATCTCGAATCGAATCAAAACCAAAACATCCCCATCCGCCTTGAGTGTTCAGAGCAAGACTCTAACTGACCCTATTGACCAGGCCAATGCCTTTTCTGATTTCTTCAACTCCATTAAAACTACGCCCATTCAATCTCCACTACCTTTTTCAAACCCCTCGCATGTTCTTGATTGTACTCACCTTGTAACCCCATTAGATATTCACAACATAATACGCAAGATGCAGCCTAAAATCAACAATTCGCCTGATTGTATTCCTAACATTTTCGTTAAATACTGTCAAGATTCCCTAACTATTCCACTATCAATAATTTTTACTAATTGCATTAACACTGGACACTATCCCTCGAAATGGAAAGAAGGGATCATTATACCCATTCATAAGAAAGGTAGTAGCTCTAATGTTGACAATTTTAGGCCCATAACTCTGGTTTGCTCAATGTCCAATTTATTTGAAAAATATATTCATGACATCATTTACAATTATTTGGAAGACAACAAGCTGTTAAATTGTTGCCAATCAGGGTTCAGACGAAAACGTTCTACAGTGACCTCTCTAGTACAAGCTCACAGTCTCTACCTTACACTCATAGCACGAAAGAAGCCATTTGACTTACATATGTCTGATAGACTTCTCAAAAGCCTTTGATTGTATTAACCATAGATTTCTAATGCACAAACTAGCAACATTAGGTATTAACTCCTCCTTTCTCAGATTAATCGTATCGTTTCTTACTAACAGAACATCTCGAGTACGAGTCGGCTCTTCTTTATCTGAAAGTAGGTCCTACCCCTGCGGTGTTCCCCAAGGAAGTTCCCTAGGGCCTTTGTTCTTCTCGATGTTCATTAACGATATTGTAGATGTAATACCCATAGGCGTCCATTGTTTTCTTTATGCTGACGATGTCAAGTTATTCTCAGAATGTCCTCTTCTACTGCAAAGTGCTATTAACGCAATCGCTGACTATGCTCTCAATTGGTCGCTCACTATCTCCGTTACTAAATGCTTTGTCACTAATTGTGGACCTCTCAACAACAATTCTACTTACTTTATTAATGACTTCATACTACCATCATCCAACATCGTCAAAGATCTAGGCATATTATTTAACCAGAACCTCAATTTCTCTAATCACATTAAATTAACCATCAAGAAATCTACGAATTGCATGAATCTTATTCTACGAGCATTCAAAACTTGCTCATTCTCAGTATTATTAAGAGCTTACAAGTCGTATATTCTACCCCTGTTAGAATATGGATGTGAAATATGGTCTCCTGTCTCCATTGGCCTCGTTAATGCCCTTGAACGGGTTCAGAGAGCTTTCACACGTCGCTTACTAATGAGATCCGGTCTAAGTAACTTGAGCTATAATCGGCTTGCTATACTCAACCTTTCCACATTAGAATACAGGAGATCAATCGCTGACCTATGTTTTATTCATAAATGCATTCATCGTAACATTGATATTGATTACTCTTCCCTGTTCATTGTTCGTCCATCTCCCTATCTGAGTCGATCTTCACACTCTTTGAGAATTATTCTTCCTTTTAACTCAAAGCATTCTAACTCCACGTGCGCTTCTCGAGTAATTGAAATTTGGAATAACTTGCCTGTTAAAATTGTAACCTTAACTTCATCTAACACGTTCAAAAAAGCTATTTTAAGTTTGCCTGCGGAAATTGTCGTTCCCAGATCAGTTCTGCAAATATAGCATCAAGTTAACAGATTTACTCTTTTCTGTGAATGTTTTCTTATTTTTATGTTTTTTTTTCTCTGACCATTGTACTAAACTTCTATTTTCTTTTGTTTTTTTAAACACTGATCCCACATCCGTGGCAGTCATCCATTGTCATAACTTCTACATGTACAACTGGAATAAAGAATTGAATTGAAGAGAGGAGTTAATGCGAGAACAACCGAGTTTGTAGAGGAGTGCCCTATGGTTAACAGAGTCAAACGCTCTAGAAAAATCGATCAAGCAAATATCAAAGGAACGCTTCCTGGATATGAATGAAAGGTATACAGAGTGTGCTTGAACCAGAGATGATACAGTAGAACGCTTGGTACGAAATCCAGACTGGTTAGTATTCAGAATATTTTTCAGCTCAAAATGCTAGTTGATAAGATTGAAAATGTTTTTTTCAAAAACCTTAGAGAGGGATGAGACAAGAGTAATGGGGCGATAGTTAGTGGCTTCAGATTTCACTACTTTCTTAAAAATTAGCTTAATTATACACGACTTCCATTTTTGCGGGTAATAACATGTAGTGTTACAATTGGAAAAATACATATGAGCCCCCCAAGTTGAATTATGCCGAGTAAAGTAAAAATTAGGGCGAAGCTGAAGCTGAGATACGGATTTTTGAAGCGAACGATTTAAAAGATGTCAGACTGTGTTCTTCGCTTCTCAGTAAGCTCCCATCTAAAATAAGAGCAGCTGAGAAGTCGATCAATAAGAGCAGCTGAGACGTCGATCAATAAGAGCAGCTGAGAAGTCGATCAAGAAGAGCAGCTGAGAAGTCGATCAATAGGAGCAGCTGAGAAGTCGATCAATAAGAGCAGCTGAGAAGTCGATCAATAAGAGCAGCTGAGAAGTCGATCAATAAGAGCAGCTGAGAAGTCGATCAATAAGAGCAGCTGAGACGTCGATCAATAAGAGCAGCTGAGAAGTCGATCAATAAGAGCAGCTGAGAAGTCGATCAATAAGAGCAGCTGAGAAGTCGATCAATAAGAGCAGCTGAGAAGTCGATCAACCGCTCTTTACATGAGCAACAAGAGCGAATAAGTCTCAATACTAGATAAAACCCAAATTCGGCGTTTTAATTTTTTTTTTCATTGCATCTTTCCAGGTGGGTTATGGAGGGCTTCGGCCAACGCATCTTTCCCGCAACGGATAACATGACTACTGTGAGTTTTTCTTTTAAATTTTGATCTTGAAAGAGGAGAAAAAATGACAACATGAAACTCTTCAAGATTTGCAAGACATACGTAGAAGAGGTTTTTTTGGTTTGATTACAGTATCAACAAAGTTTAAGGCTTTTGCACCACTGCCAGTTTTGTCTATCTATGCCTACGAGTACTTGAGGGGAAATGAAAGGCAGCGGTCGCAGATGAACAAAGTCTTCCCGCTCAACAAAGTTTCTTTGAAAGGTTTATTATTTCGAATTTGTATTGAAATGAAACTACGACGATATACAATAAAATGTTAAATTGAGAATTTGTACAAATTCAATCAAATACATACATAGTTTAGGGTAAAAACCGTGGATAAACTGCCAACTGACAAAAAAACTTCCAAAAAACCATTTAAAAAAACCAACCTATCGACCCTCTCCCTTACTCAAAATGAATTCTTTGCTCTGCATAATTAGAACGTTTCATTAGCCATAACTCAGCCTCAACCGGTTTCGTGAAGTTGAAAGTGAAACTTTTAACCTACTTTAGCGATCGACCTATTGAAACATCAAGACATATTTTACCTATGGTAAAAAGTCAATTTTTGATCTTTTTTAGCATTAGATAGCTAGCACACGCAAAATTCATTCATATTTATCAATGTATCCTCAATCATAACAGAACTGTTGAGGTCTCATACCGGTCTTAAAACGTTCTCCATCAGTTTGTCTTTTTGGTCAAGTGCTCACTCATAAAACCAATGTCAAAGTGTTCAACGAAAGCATTGTGTCTCTTCTGCAAGAAGTTTCCGGTCCGAATGTTAGTAAAACTACTTCTATTCCTGATAGAATACTGATGGTGAACATGTTTCGTTATAAACAAAACTATGAAAAGTTAAAATTCACTATCTCCATATAAACAAAACTATAAAATTTTCACTAATTCACTATCTTAATTCTCGAAGGAATTAAACATCATATTAGTGGTTAACAACTAGAAGAATCGGTTTTGACCGGTTGAACATTGAGCTTAAAACACAAAAAAAAAGAATTGGCCAAAACTCGGTTTAGCTTATTCACACTCACGGAAGGTAATTGAAGCTAAGCAATGCAAACAGAGATAAATAAGGTTTAGGCACTTCTGCACTTTATTCACCCTCTCCCCTAATAGAGTTTCAATTGGGTCAGATACGGTCTCGTTAGCCTAAGCCGTACGGCCTCGTTAGCGTAAACTTTTTTCTAAGCCTAAGCGTTTTTTAATGTAAAAACATTTTTTAAATGTAAAAATTTAATGTAAAATTTTTTTGTGTAAATGTAAACAAGTCTGACGTATGAGCCATGGAACCTCTGGTATGGGGGGGGTGACTAAAGTGCAGAAGTGCCGTTTTACTTGAAAAGCGTATCGTCATAATAAAACAAATCTTTAACTTTTGGGTTTGGATAATCGTAAGTCGCAGGAGAAAGGAATAAGAATATGGAGATAAAATGGTGAAACCGTGAAGATTAGATGGAGAGACGGTGAAGATGGTAAGGCATTGAATATGAAATGAGAAGGCGAAGATCGTATGACGGTGTAGTTGAGGCGAAAAATACCAAGTGAGCCAAATATTTTCAACGGCCAAAAATGTATCGAAGGTCCGGAAAAAATGTGAATCCTTCTCATGTTTTTATCCTTATATATAGAAATTCATAAAATTAAAATATATGTAGGTCACCCGCACTGTTGAGATTTGAAAAAAACCCGCTCTTTAAGTGTAGGAGTCTATAATAATTGGAAGATCTCTTCTGACTATTTCAGACTCTTCCGCTTAAAAACCGGTCGTTTTTAAAAAAAATTGCAAGTTACTTTTGTTGAGAAATAAGTGGAAAGTTGTAAGCTTTGTTCTGCAGATCATTTCAATGTGTGATCCCAATCAGCTGAACGAATACGTTCATCTTGAGAGTGGCAGGGAGTTCCCGAAAGGAATGGCTCTTTCATTCAGAGACAACTGGACGATCGCCTTCGCATCTGCTGGTATCAGCGCGAAATGGAATCCTCTTTATAGGGTTGGATCTCGTTACACATCAAGTTCTTAACAAGACAATACCGATGAACCACATGTGAACACTTAAACACCAAGTTATTCAAATACTTGTTTTGAAGCAAACTTAGAAACTGAGTTATGACCATCGAAAATGCTTTTAGTGATACAGAACTTCGGGCTAGTCGACTATGTACAACATAATTGTGTGCTCCCGAGGGAGCGTGTCTTCGGAGCTGGGCTGCTTCCGGAGAAGTTTGGTGGTGTGCTTTGCAGCCCTGAGACTGACGTGCTGCACCGCGAGTAGGCGGACATCGTTGTAGCACTACTCACAGGCATCACCCATTCTTTGAACTACTCCGTCGTCCCGTCTCCTACAGATCCTCACCTGGAATCACTGACCGTTCGCATCTTAAACAACAACGGCATCTCTCTAGACATCACTAGTGTCTGGATTCCTCCTGCAACACAGGCTACAACCCGGATCTATTTCCCCTTCTACGCAACCGCGAGAATTCCATCATATTAGGCGACCTTAACGCCCACAACTCGAGCTGGTACTCTCATTCAACAGAGGAAACGTCTTCTCCAGTGCAATTGACGACTCGGAACACGCCACTCTCAACCGCGACATGCTTACACGAGTTCCCTCAAACGGTCGCCCTTCCTCGCCCGACATTTCCATTTGCTCTCAGAATCTCTACCAAAAAGCGTCATGGAAAACCATCACTGAAGGCAGCTCCGATAATCTTCCGATAATCATCGAACTAGAAGGCAGCAATTTCAACCACACTCACAGAGACGCAAACTTCACAAATTACTGGAAAGTGGATTGGGAAGCGTTCCAGCAACACGTCGAAGAAAGCCTTTCCAAAACTCCTCTCCCCAATCTACCAGCCGTCCAAGCAGAACCTCTCTTCCGAAGATTCCTTGTATAAGCTGCAGCAAAAACAATCCCACGCGGCCGAGTCAAGAAGAGAGAAGTCGTTCAATCCAAAGAAAGATGTCAACAAGCTCTGGAAGACCATCAAGATCCTCAACAACAAAAGAAGACCACAGCCAAACTGCGCCATAACCTTCAGAAAGGAGACGATCACGACCGCCTCCGATATCGCGAACCGCTTCAACAAAGCCTTCACTTGCCCAGTCCAGTATACAACCTCAAAGAAAAACAGTAATCTATGAGAAAAATAATCCGCCTTCCCGCAGATGACCTCGAGGACTTCACTACCACAGACGTTGCAGCCGCGATCAAATCCACTAAGAAGTCCACCGCGCTCGGTCCAGATGGCATCGCTCCTATAATTCTCCACTATTTAGGTCTGAAAGGAATCATCGCCCTGACTTCCCTCATCAACAGCTCCCTACGCACAGGCAGGATCCCCATGATATGGAAATCGTCGATCATACTATCGTCGATCAGAAATCGTCGAAATCGTTGATCATACTAATCTATGAGAAAAAATACTACCCCTCCTGAAAGCAGGCAAACCAGCATTCGAAGGCTCCAGCTACCGTCCGATATCTCTACTCTCGCCCGTCGCAAAAGTGATTGAACGGTTACTACTCGGCTCCCTTCAGAGGCGCGTTAATTCGGCAGTTCCCCAACATGGCTTCACGGCAAGACGCTCAACAACCTCGGCCCTCGTAACTCTCTCGAAGAGCATCGCAGACGGTTTTAACCAGAAACGTATCGCAAGTCGAACGGTTCTCATGGCAATCGATATGTCCAAGGCAATCGAAAGTAGCGACATCGTCAAGCTAATCAACCTCCTCGAGACAACAAACGCGCCGAACTATCTTAAAAATGGCTCGCCTCTTACCTTAGAGGAAGAACAGGACGCACAAGCTTCCGCGACTCGCTATCAAGTTCCAGACTCATCAGAAACGGAGTCCCACAAGGCAGCGCCCTCTCGCCCACGCTTTTCAACCTTTACCTCCGCGATATTCCCACAGACGATGCCCACACGAACGTCATTTCGTATGCAGACGACATCACGATTTGGGCGTCAGATCCCAACATCAACGTCGCCTGCGAAAAACTACACAGGGCCATCACGAAGATTGAAATCTTCCTCAAAGAATGGTCTCTTATCATCTCCCAGACCAAGAGCCAGGTAATGCTTTTCATCCGCTCAGTCGCGAATTCAAGTCTACTCTGGACATATCAATCTGCGGAGCACCCGTCCCCACCGTCAAGCAGGCCAAGCTACTTGGCGTCACGTACGACTCGATGTTTACATTCAGCCACCATGCCAGGGAAATCGCGAGACGTATGACGCAGCGCAATAAACGTACTGAAAGCCCTTGCCGAAAGCACCTGGGGCAACCAAAAAGAAACTCTTTTCTCACTTTCAAAGCCATCTGGCATGCGATCTGCAACTACGCCGTACCCGCCTGGTCCATTTTTCTCTCGGACTCCGCTCACGAAAAAATCCAACGTGCTCAGAACTCGGACTCGGCGTCGTGACAGGGAATCATCAAATGGCCATGCGTCATGCGCATCAAAGGTCATGCGCACCAAGTCCCCTCTGAACATGCTCGCCGCGCAGTACCTCGCGAGATCATTAGACCCAGAACACATTTACCACGACCTCCTCGACTGCCAGGCACCCTCTCGAGCAATGAAGAAGAACCTCATGTTGAGCTGCAAGAAGAATGTCGAAGCCGCGAAAAAGATGTCAAAGGATCCGAACAATGGGAAATCAGTCGCAAAAAATGTACACACCATGATGGTCTCGAACGAACTCCAATCGAAGGGTGCCGTCATCCTGGGAGGCAGACCTCCGCCTGAAATCCAGGAAGAAGAGAAGGAGTTACCCCGCAAGATTAGGTGCACGCTCAGCCCGCTCTGGATTCAGCAAATTCATCAACAACTACCTCCACCGCATTGACGAATCGATCCCTGATTGCTCTTCCGGACCCCACGACATTGCGCATCTCTTCGATTGCTCGAGCCACCCGACCGCTCTGTCTCCAATCGACCTATGGACCACGTCGGTGGAATGAGGTGTACCCCCCCCCCCCCCAGCCACCCCACCAATCGATAACTAGAAGATATTGAAGATATAAAATACAAATAATAGAAGAACATGAAACGAAGGAGAACACATCACAAGACGTTCTTCGAAGCCGGTTACACGAAGTTTAGTTCTGGGTTTATGAGGAGAGAAGAGTAGATAGAACATCACTTTTTAATTGGGACTTAAAGTATTTCAGGTTCATTCTTTATTCCCATGTACATATGTATGTTTAACGTGGAATCGAAATATAAAAGCTTTACCATTAATCAAGTTTCGAGTTATCTTGCTGAAAAGGCGGGATATTCACATTCCAGAAGAGTTATTTCTAGCTGTATTCTTGCTACCCTGAACTAATAAGCCATTTTTATTAGTTCGCGTTGGAATAGTCTCTTTGAAAAATCGCCTTTTATCTATTGTTGTTGTTGTTGTTGCCGGTTGTAGCCGTCATCGAAGAGCGAGGCCCACGTGATATGTTTCTTTTCGTTTCGTCTTTGTTGTGTATGAATCGTCAATTTTTTTTTAAATAGACATCTTTAAGAAGTTTGCCACTTCTCGTGGTTTCTCCCATAAGTCGGTGAGTGAGAGTGTCGTGGGGTCGCCAATGCAATCGAACAGGTGTGCGACGTCATGAGGTGTGGATGAGCATGTTGGGCAGACGTCTGGGATGGACTCGTCGATACGGTGTAGATACGAGTTTGTGAATCTGCTGAACCCGGATCGAAGCTGGGAGAGTGTACATCTTGTGCTGCGGGGAAGGTCATATTCTTCCACGTTGATGTCGGGCGGGGGTCTACCTCCGAGAATGACGGCGCCTTTCATTGATTGAAGTTCGCTAGAGACCATCATAGTGTGTATGGCGTTTTCGACGAGTTTCCCGTTGAGAGGGTCTGTTGCTATGGAGGCTGCGGACTCGACCGTGTGCTTGCAACTCATGATGAGGTCGTTTTTCATGGTGCGTGGTGGAGCATGACTTTCCAAGAGGCTGTGATGGTTGTGAGCTGGATCCATTGTTATGGCGAGGTATTGAGCGGAGAGCATGTGAAGGTGTGACTTAGTGCGCATGACCTTGGATTCTCTGTGTAAGTGATCGGTGTCTGCCATCTGATGATTGCCCGTGACTACGCGGAGACCGGCATTCTGGGCGCGTTGGATCCTTTCGAGGGCCGAAGCGGATAAGAAAGTGGACCATGCGGGGGCGGCGTAACTGGAGATTGCTTGCGAGATAGCTTTGAAGGTTGTCCGTAAGGATTCCTTCTGGTTGCCCCAGGTGCTACCGGCGAGGGCCTTCAGGACGTTGTTTCTCTGTGTCATGCGGGCTGCGATGTCTCTGGCGTGGTGTCGAAAGTTACGCCGAGGATCTTTGCGAGCTTGACCTTTTATCTATTATCGACAGTCCATGGAAGATCTTCAAAGCCATAACTAAGTCAGAAAATACCCTCATCTCGGAAAGAGGAACGAATCCAAGACGGGCAAGTCGATTGGTGTAAGAAAGAAGAGACTTCATTTATTTTTTTTACTGCAAAAAAACATTCTGGAATAAAAAAATAATTAATTGACCGTATACCTGATTCAATGGGCGATGTTGCTTTGAAATGAAAAAATCTTTCCTTAATTAAAACCAAAAGTTCAGTTATCCACGTATCCCAAGCGGCCCTTTCTAACTGCACATCAGAGGCGCCAAATGCATGATTACTTTGAGCTTTCGGGACAGTTCCGAACTCTTCTTGATACCCGCTTCGATGTTAGGCTAAAACCCCTTTTAATCAGTTTCTAAAAAGAACTTTTATTGAAAATTTTCTGTTCAGTAAAATTAAACTGCTAAAAGTATGTAATCAGCATAGTTAAACTGTAAATAAATGAACAATTTGTTCTCTATAAAAGCATGTAGTATATCTAATTTAATGCACTTGATATGTGTGAGGATTGATACCCATCTTCTAAACTTGAAGCTTTACGGTTTCAATCAGCTATTGCATGCTCATTCCGACGGAGTAGTAACAAGTTCAGCTCGTATTCGTTAAAAAGGTAACACATTTGATTAAAAGCCTCTTCACTTAACTAGATATCATCAATGCGTGTCAGCTTGATTGGGAAATTTTGAGGCATGTTGGCTTGACTTGGAAACGTTGAAAGAAGATGAATCTTCCAGCGTTGCTCTGTTGCTATTGAGGTATTTTTCATGAATTGCTTTCTGTGCTTTTGACTGAAGACAAATTAAATTGGATATCAATAGAGTCGATGTTCGATTGGACTGTGTACTTCGACATTCTTCCTTATTTTTTCCGGTGTTAAATATTGTCTATTTTTTCCATCTCAGAATGCCGAAACGGAAATTTTGAGATGTTATCATAGCTCATCTGCGCTGTCGAAAAAACTAATATTCTTCCAGCGAATATCTAGAACAAGGAAAATTATTTTAGTCTTTACAGTCTTGACTTGCATAGGAGAATCCCTATCATTTATCTGTACTTAGTCTTTACAGTCTTGACTTGCATAGGAGAATCCCTATCATTTATCTGTACTTAGTCTTTACAGTCTTGACTTGCATAGGAGAATCCCTATCATTTATCTGTACTTAGTCTTTACAGTCTTGACTTGCATAGGAGAATCCCTATCATTTATCTGTACTTAGTCTTTACAGTCTTGACTTGCATAGGAGAATCCCTATCATTTATCTGTACTTAGTCTTTACAGTCTTGACTTGCATAGGAGAATCCCTATCATTTATCTGTACTTAGTCTTTACAGTCTTGACTTGCATAGGAGAATCCCTATCATTTATCTGTACTTAGTCTTTACAGTCTTGACTTGCATAGGAGAATCCCTATCATTTATCTGTACTTAGTCTTTACAGTCTTGACTTGCATAGGAGAATCCCTATCATTTATCTGTACTTAGTCTTTACAGTCTTGACTTGCATAGGAGAATCCCTATCATTTATCTGTACTTAGTCTTTACAGTCTTGACTTGCATAGGAGAATACCTATCATTTATCTGTACTTAGTCTTTACAGTCTTGACTTGCATAGGAGAATCCCTATCATTTATCTGTACTTAGTCTTTACAGTCTTGACTTGCATAGGAGAATCCCTATCATTTATCTGTACTTAGTCTTTACAGTCTTGACTTGCATAGGAGAATCCCTATCATTTATCTGTACTTAGTCTTTACAGTCTTGACTTGCATAGGAGAATCCCTATCATTTATCTGTACTTAGTCTTTACAGTCTTGACTTGCATAGGAGAATCCCTATCATTTATCTGTACTTAGTCTTTACAGTCTTGACTTGCATAGGAGAATCCCTATCATTTATCTGTACTTAGTCTTTACAGTCTTGACTTGCATAGGAGAATCCCTATCATTTATCTGTACTTAGTCTTTACAGTCTTGACTTGCATAGGAGAATCCCTATCATTTATCTGTACTTAGTCTTTACAGTCTTGACTTGCATAGGAGAATCCCTATCATTTATCTGTACTTAGTCTTTACAGTCTTGACTTGCATAGGAGAATCCCTATCATTTATCTGTACTTAGTCTTTACAGTCTTGACTTGCATAGGAGAATCCCTATCATTTATCTGTACTTAGTCTTTACAGTCTTGACTTGCATAGGAGAATCCCTATCATTTATCTGTACTTAGTCTTTACAGTCTTGACTTGCATAGGAGAATCCCTATCATTTATCTGTACTTAGTCTTTACAGTCTTGACTTGCATAGGAGAATCCCTATCATTTATCTGTACTTAGTCTTTACAGTCTTGACTTGCATAGGAGAATCCCTATCATTTATCTGTACTTAGTCTTTACAGTCTTGACTTGCATAGGAGAATCCCTATCATTTATCTGTACTTAGTCTTTACAGTCTTGACTTGCATAGGAGAATCCCTATCATTTATCTGTACTTAGTCTTTACAGTCTTGACTTGCATAGGAGAATCCCTATCATTTATCTGTACTTAGTCTTTACAGTCTTGACTTGCATAGTAGAATCCCTATCATTTATCTGTACTTAGTCTTTACAGTCTTGACTTGCATAGGAGAATCCCTATCATTTATCTGTACTTCGACCTCTGGTTAACTTATCATTATTCTATTCTGAATTTACGCTCAAAGAGAGATTGTTTTTCTCTAATTTTTCGACAAGGCAAAAGATCAAGGGAAAATGAGATGATTAGTGTGTAAAATGAATACAATTGGCCGGAGGAGAAACTCGCGACAGTTTTCAGACCGACAGAGACGGGCAGCGGAATTATAAACATGCGAGAGTCTTCCATCACTGGGGAATCCTTGAAGGAGGCTCTACTTAGACTGAAACAACAGCCGGTTCGTGAAACGAAGCCGCTTCACTGAGTTTTAAAGAACAAATAAGCCATTCTTCTAAGTTATAAAAAAATTTTGGAATAAAAAAAAGTTTTTTTCTTATGAAAAAGTCTTTAAAATCTGAATAGAGACAACCTTCGATTTTGAAGCCATTCCTTCGCTGTAAGAACCATTCCTTCGCTGTAAGAACCATTCCTTCGCTGTAAGAACCATTCCTTTGCTGTAAGAACCATTCCTTCGCTGTAAGAACCATTCCTTTGCTGTAAGAACCATTCCTTCGCTGTAAGAACCATTCCTTCGCTGTAAGAACCATTTCTTCGCTGTAAGAACCATTCCTTCGCTGTAAGAACCATTCCTTCGCTGTAAGAACCATTCCTTTGCTGTAAGAACCATTCCTTCGCTGTAAGAACCATTCCTTCGCGGTAAGAACCATTCCTTCGCTGTAAGAACCATTCCTTCGCTGTAAGAACCATTCCTTCGCTGTAAGAACCATTCCTTCGCTGTAAGAACCATTCCTCCACTGTAAGAACCATTCCTTCACTGTAAGAACAACTGTAGATATTTAGATGTTGTTTTAGCGCTAGACGTCTGCAACAAGGATTTTCGCGAAAGAACATACTGAAACTCGTTTCGAGACCTGGAATATTTCATCTCTTGTCAAATTGTTCTTTGAAGAAGGTCTACCAACGCATCCTCCTTCCCGTGGCTCAGATGCACTCCCAAGCGGATCTTCTCTACCGATGGAAAATCAGCGGTTGTTGTTGTTGTCTTGCCCATAGGTCCTGTCGAGGGGAGTCCTTTTGGGATAGGTTGGTGGTGAGGATCCTTTTGAGTCCGGAGAGATTTTCTCCGTCTACACTCGCACCGCAGTCGGCGATCCTCTTGGCGAGACCCATTCGTTAACCGGAGAAGGGCAAGAGGTTATTTTACTAGCGCCTCGACTCGCCATTGAAAAGTATAGCGGAGTATCGGCTGATGTTTTGTCCGGTGGCATGCCCAGGCCGGTCCGGCATCGCCCTCCTTTGACGAGCTATACTACCCAGTTTTGGTTCACGGCGGGATTTGTCCCGCTACCGGGGGGATTTCTAATGAACGGCTTGTTGAGAGCAGAAAAAAATCAGCGGTTGGCACTACAATCAGTTTTTGAAGAGAATCAGTTATGTACGGCTTGTTGAGAGCAGAAAAAAAAATCAGCGGTTGGCACTACAATCAGTTTTTGAAGATAATCAGTTATGTAGCTTTCAATGAACGGCTTGTTGAGAGCGGAACTGAAACTGTGCACAAATACTTGTTATTATTTAATTCAAAAAAACGAGTGTACGCCTCAATTTTTTCTCTCAGATGAATTTAACATTTAAGCATCGTCACAAACATAAAAAATTGAAAGTCAAACATTTACGGCTACGACAGTTAAAATCTTGATAAGGTTAGGACGATAAGACTTAAAGGTGTCGAGTTCCTGATAAAGGTTAACTTCGCTAGTAAAAAAGGGTAGCGGATTGTCGATACCGAGAAATTTCATCGTCTTAAACGTTGCGTTCTAGACAGAAATGTGCAGAAAATTATTCGAAACAAACTGAACTGCGAGCGAAAGAGGGCCGGGTGAACGAAAACAACTCTTAAAGTGAATCACTAATGCCACAGTTATCCATTGTACTTTAACTATGTGCAAGGAATAAATGAATAACTTTTGGGAAATGAAGAATTCCATATTTCTAGCTGGTTTCAGTACTTTCAAAAACTATTCTCAATGACCTAATAGGGAGTGAGTGCATTTAAAGGCATGATCGCTGAAAATAGGCGTGAGGAGAAGCTTGCCCCACCGCTCTCCCAAATACACCATTCTGCCACTCTGAGCCTCAATCCTGATGGCATCGCTCACAAGTATCGACCTTCCAAAGTCTGTGAGCAGTCTGCTCATTTCTCGGCAATACTAGCAATTTCTAACCAATTGCATGCCCTTTTTATATATCGATTAGGGCCACAAAGATTCCTGAATGGTTTTTCTGGCGCATTGGTGTTACAAATGGTTTTGAGGATAGAACATCGACGTTTTACATTTTAATTTTCAAAAAAAAAAGTTCTATGTTTTAAGGAAAATATCAGGTTGCCTCGGTCTTACTCCATGTCGGAAGAAGCCTGTAGCTATCCGCACAGCTTCAATCCTAACTTCAATATTCGATTCGACTCTCCTTTTCTCTGCATAGCTGTTCACGTCGATTCACTTAGACCTGTGTTAGCGGGCTGCTACGCAGGTTGAACTCATTTTTATTTCAGCTGATATGATCACCGACCCTTTAAACCTACGAATTCCTACTCAATTTTACTCATTCTCAGCTTTTTGTGCCACACACGCCTAAGCCTATGCCTTACATTAATTTTGAATCTAGAAGAATCATGCACAAATGATTTGAGTGTTGTGACTAAAAATTGTGTTTATACGAAGTGTCCTGGTAATTTTTGATATATTTTAGTATATCGGAAGAAAAATTAAATCGCTGTTTTTTGTCTAGCGATTTAGTTTAATAAAGATAGATTAGGTCAAGTTCCAAAAAAAAGCTATTAGGATTTCAACAGGATCGAGATTTTCGATTAGTCAAAAAGATTGATTGAAGTGCCGTGAAAATTTAAACGAAGCTTCAGAAACTCATTCTTCCAACAAAAAAAAGTTTTTTAAAGAATACAATAAAGTTTTCCAATTATCAACAAATCATCAAACCTCTCAACAAAAACGTTATGAAAACTTGACTAATTATCATATTACTATATAAATAGTTCAATTTTTCAGCAAACTGTTTTCTACAAGCAAGCAGAAAAATTGAGAACAAGTCGTTAAAAACAAAACAAAAAACACAAAAGTAAACAAAACATTCTTCTAATTATTTAAAACAGCGAGTGTCTAAGGCAATCCTTCCGCTAAAAGATCTGACTTGAGAAGAAACCATGGAAGCCGTGATCACATGCGGAGAATTGTTTCCAAGAACAAGGTGAGAAATACAAAACCGCACCAGAGTTGGTCCATTTTTCAAAATTACTCAATCCTCGCGGTCTTTGACTACTAATTCATTCTCTTTCTCCCCTTCAATCTTTCCCCTTTCTGTTTTCTTTTTTTTGTTGCTATCATAAGATGCTTTAAGATGAGGAGAAGCTTCGAAGAAGTCGCTCAGTTCACAAAGGGTATTGTGACAAAGATTAGAAGAAGCTGTTCAAGAGAGAAGCCGTCGAAAAAACCGGGTAATTTGAAATGCTGTCTCGCTATGAGGGCACCAGATATGACAGTCCCCATGGAATGTTTTCTCCATTTATGACAAAGCGCTCTATTCTTCTGACGACTTTGCTTGGGGGTATTCTTCGAGCAAATTTTATTGCTCTAAAGTACCTGAAGCTGCTTCTTCAAGATTATCCTCAACTTAGACCAAGTCTTTGATTGGGCCATGCCTACCAAAACCGATAAATGATTGTCCACCGGGCGGGTTCGAACCCAGCCATCTCGACTCAAACCGGGAGCGCGTGTTACCATTACACCACGGGGCCACATTGCTATTCCGTGCGATACTGTTATATGAAAAGCTCCTATGCCTTGTTCTCTTAGTCACGCATACTTATTAAGCGATTGCGTCATAACTTGGAGCGTAACTCATGGTAACGCACCTCCCGGTTTGATGGCTGGGTTCGATCCCGCCCGGTTGAATAGATTTTTTGCGATTGTTCAATAATTTGTCGTCTTAACCAGGCGTAACTTAGAACTTGAAGACCTACCAAAACTGTTTGGAAAAAGATTTGATGAATTCTAAAAAGCATGAGAGCTTAGTTTACTGCCTGTAAAAACAAAATTTTGAAAATTAAAAGCAGAATTTTAAAAAGTAAAAGCTTTGTTCAACTGACTCGACTTCTAAATAAGCTCTTTCAAGTTATAGGAATAGTTTTTTTAGTTAGTTGTTTTTTTAAAACTATTGAATTGGATTTATATTATATTTTTTAGATCTAAGTGATTGGGAAAGATCTAAGTGATTGGGAAAAAACAATGGTAGGTTTTTTAATAAATAGGCAAACATTGTGTAACCATGCCGCTTCTGAGATCTGTTTTCAAGTTCATAGCTCCAGTCGGCAAGCCAAAGAGATATCTAAATTTATGAGACAATATGCTCCTTGTTAATTTATGAGACAATATAATTACAGAAAACTCACCGAAAAAGAAAAAGAAGAAATCGAGCGGAAGTATGAGCAAAAAGAAGAGTCGACGCAGCAAGAAGAAAGGAAAAACTTCATACAAGAAACTGAAGAAATAATTCTAGTGTGTTCAAAAGCTAGAAATTTGTCTGCATTCAGAAGCGAAAAAAAAGTATAAATAGTATAAAAGTTCCGAATCATTAACACTCTCAACTTTAAGGTTAATGATGAGAATTTTTGAATTTTAAGGATTTGAACACAATCGGAAAACATCTCTGCGCTCAAAATGATACCACGATGTCTCCTGTTTAATGAGAGCTTAAGATCTAAAGGTAGATTAAGCGCTAAATATGGATTTGAGAACGGAGTATTCGGTCTCTAAATAAGGCTGATAGTAATAATCTTCCGAGCTGATATCGCTTCGATAGTTCCTTTTAATCTTCTTCTAATGTTTCTTCGACGGTCACGTCGAGCAACTCCGGTAAATGTTTACTTTAGCCCCCCCCCTAGACTTTAGCAGCCCTGTGATACAAGAACTCCCCCCTCTTCTCCATTCCATAGTCATACCAAAATGGAGAGGGGTTAATTTTGACCCTTTTCACAAAGCCACTTTTTCTATAAAAAAAAGTACTGGAATTTCAACTTTGCCTAAGCCTAAGCAATCATTTCATACAAAAAAAGTACAATTTAAAACACGTTAAAGAAAAAATAGTCCATGAAGGCATAAAATAACCCACTATTCCGTGATGCGGCATAAAAAAGTTCGGGTTCAAAAAGGTTGGAGCCAAAGTATAATAAAATTTTTGCAGTGCATTTTGTCCCGTGCGGGGGAAGTGGGTGAAGTAAAATTAGACCAGCAACTCTAATAGCTTTCTACGCAACAAAACTCTGTTCCAAAAACGTCTTACAGTTTTCTCTGGTTAAATTGGTACAGGATTAATTGATTCTTCTGGAAGGTGCGATATTCATTGATTCATCGCTGAGTATCCAGTCTTTTTTCATGAATAATTCGAGTTATGATTAGCTCAACGTTCTCATTCTGATATATGAGACTAGCGTCTCCTTTGGGGACGCATGTCTTTCTATTGTTAGCCAAGTAATTCTGAGAGCCTAGTCAATTCTAAACTTTTTTCTGCTTCTTCTTATCTCCCTGCCACAGCGAAGCTGCCTTCGTTTTCCCACTTCTATTTTTCTCCCTCCCTCAGGCAGCTTCACTGCCTTCGTTTTCCCACTTCTATTTTTCTTCCTCCCTCAGGCAACTGCGCTGCCTTCGTTTTCCAACTTCTATTCTCTCCCTCCCTCAGGCAGCTTCGCTGTCTTCGTTTTCCCACTTCTATTTCTCTCCCTCCTTCAGGCAGCTTCGCTGCCTTCGTTGTTCTGCTTCTTCTCTTCTCCTTGGCTCAGGCATCTTCGCTGCCTTTGTTTTCCCCCTTTCTTTTTCACCTGCTTCAGGCAGCACAATTGCCTTCGTTTTTCAGCTTCCTATTTTCTCTCTGCTTCAGTAAGCTTCGCTGCCTTCGTTTTTCTACTTGTCTTCTTCCTCCCTCATGCAGCTTCGCTGCCTTCGTTTTCTTACTTCTAATAATCTTCCTCCCTCAGGCGAAACTTCCTCCAGCGAAGCTGCCTTCGTTTTCTCACTTTTAATTTTCTCCCTGCCTCAGGGAGAAAATTAAAAGTGAGAAACCTTCGTTTTCCCACTTCTATGTTTCTATCTCTCTCAGGCAGCTTCACTGCCTTCGTTATCCCACTTCTAATAATCTTCCTTCCTCAGGCGAAACTTCCTCCAGCGAAGCTGCCTTCGTTTTCTCACTTCTATTTTTCTCCCTCTCTCAGGTAGCTTCGCTGCCTTCGTTCTCCAACTTCTAATTATCTCCATCCCTCAGGCAGCTTCGCTGCCTTCGTTCTCTCATTTCTATTTTTCTCCCTCTTTCAGATTTTCTCCCTCCCTCCTTCGTTCTCCCACTTCTATTTTTCTCCCTTTGGCTGTGAAGGAAGCCAAGCCCTTGTTGGGGTCGGGCCCTTGACGGGGTCGGGACCTCGGCGGGTAGGGGCCCTCGCCGGTCTAGAGTCCTCACCAGGGCGCAGCACTCGACGGTGCACAGCACTCAACGGTGCGCAGCACTCGCCGGTGCGCAGCACTCGACAGTGCGCAGCACTCGCCGGTACGCAGCACTTGCCGTTGCACAGCACTCGACGGTGCGCAGCACTCGCCGGTGCGCAGCACTCGCCGCTGCGCAGCCCTCTCCGGAGTGGATTCCTCTTCGAAGGGAAGCCCTTCCTCGGAAAGCCCTCCAGAAAAAGCCCTCCAGAGAAGATAGCTCACCAGAGGAGAGCTCGAAGAGTGAATGAAGAAGAAAAAGAAACTACCTTCTCACTGATGAGCCCCACCCAGAGAGAGCAGAAGTCTGTCTGAGTTGGGGCGAAACAGACTTCTGCTACATTATATTTTCAGCAGTGATATAAGACGGTGCTGGGAATTTAGTTCGGCAATTCGTGTTGCTTCGGTGTCTGTGGCGAGTTTTGAAACATGGCAGTAAAAAACTCGTTTATCCGTAAATTGCACAGAGGATTTGAAAAAGAAACACGTGTCATATTTAATATACAGATTTTTGCTTTAGCAACATAAATAAGAAACAAAAGCACTGAGTGTCAAAGACATAAGAGTTGGCGAATTTAGAACGGTTCGAATATCGTCACCGGTTGATGATCATTACAAGGCAAATTTAGAACGGTTCGAGTATCGTCACCGGTTGATGATCATTACAAGACAAATTTAGAACGGTTCGAGTATCGTCACCGGTTGATGATCATTACAAGGCAAATTTAGAACGGTTCGAGTATCGTCACCGGTTGATGATCATTACAAGGAAATTTAGAACGGTTCGAATTTCGTCATCGGTTGATGATCAGTACAAGGCTATTCAGCAAAATAAGAGCAGACTTATGTATATAGTATGAACAAAACGAGCAACCTATACAGACCGGGTTTGCACGAACGCTATAATATTTTCTTTTTCTGTGTCGCGAAAAGAGAATAGTATAGCATTTGTGCAAACCCGGTCTGTATAGGTTGATCGTTTTGTTCGTACTATATAAATCTGCTGAATAGCCGGGAGAGTGCGAAATTGCGAGAGTGCGGGGAGAGTGTGAGATTTAGAAAGCGAGCATCGTAACATGACGAAATTCGAACAGTTCGAAAATCGTCAAGTGCTGAGCATTGTAACGTGACGAAATTCGAACCATTCGAATTTCGCCATGTGATGAGTCTTGTAGCATGACGAAATCCGAACCATTCGAAATCCGTCAAGTGATGAGCAATAATACATGACGAAATTCGAACAGTTCGAGTTCCGTCAGGCAAGATTCGCTATTTGCTTAGTCTTGTGTTTCATATTTGATTGCTTATTGTGCCAGAAGTGATGAAATAAAATAAAAGTTTGATTCCACGAATTCACAAAGAAATGGCGAGAAATTCCGATGAATTTTACGATAAACTTGCCACAGACACCGAAACAACACGAATTGCCGAACTAAATTCCCAGCACCGTCTTATATCTTAAATGTAAATAAATTAAATTTTATCAACTCTTTTACCTTTTTCTATAATAATTATATACTCCTCTCTCGGAGTGTAATTTGCATACCTTCATTTGCATTATGTATACGAAAATTAAGCCATTCTACGCCCTTCTAACAAGGAAAATGACTTTGAGAGGAGAGATACTCCCATCAGTCATTCTCCGTTTACACGCTCTCTAGAGTAAGATAAAAATTAGTATAAAAAAGAAAGAGTTTTTTAAGGGATGAATGAGGCTATATCTCAGCGATAAGTTTCTGAATTCTGAAGTAAATGAAAAAGTGAACATAGAGAGATGTTCATAGAAGAATTCTTAACAACGTGTCTGAAAATGCTCACGAATGGATATCAAAAAGATGAGAAAAAATTATTGAAAAACATCAGTTGAAAACTCGGAAATTTCGGTCAATACTGAAAAATATTTCATAAGTTCAGTATCATGAGATCCACAATGTCAAAACTATCAAAAGTGTGGAAATGGTTTACCGAAGTTCTTAGGAGAATGATAGCCTGGGGTTTAAAGGGATCTTGGTAAAAAATAAAATCGACCGCAAATAGCGTATCGCATTGGGAAATAATCGCTAGATTCGAGAGAAATACAGAAATTCCTTTAACAAATTCAAACTCAATTTTAATCGAAAATTGAAACACAAAAATTTTATACATCACTCGTTGAACATCAAAATATAACATTTGTGAAAATCAGAAAAGACCGTTCGGTAGAAACGCTGCAATAAGCTTTGAAAAAGTTATAAAGAAAGAATGACCGGACAGAGGAATTTTTCCCTTACTCGTCTAAATGATAAGGAAGATGTAAATATTGAGTTGAGTCTCTATAAACTAAAAAATCATTCCTACTTTAAAGAGAATTCTATCATTCGAACAAATCAAATTTACTATAGAAGAAATCTATCATTCTAATAAAAACGAAAGTAACCCAAAATTCAAACTTGATGAGGAAATTTCTCGTATTACTAACACCAAAAAAAGCAAAAACGAAAAAAAGAAAGGGCAGTACATAGAAGTAATAGCTGGCAATTGCTACTCTCCAAAAACCTTTTTCTTGTTATCAAATTTGTAAAATTGTAAAGATCCACATACATAAATCTTTTTCCCAAATGAGTCAATTTATAGGAAGCTTTTTTCATTTCCGTTTAAGAAAACGTTCTCAGCGTTTTATTTGCTTACAGCATGTGGCGAACTTCTTGATATAAGAGTTGATGCTCATCAAAATCGGCAGAAAAAGACCGTTGATGGTCGTGAAAAAGACATGGAAGTAGAAGAAGGCTCAGAGCCGTTTAAAATCTCTACTTTAGGTAATCTTACACAATGAACTTATTAAGCACTATTTTTGGAAACGATGAAACTCTAATGAGAAATTTAAATGTATCCGGGAGCTGAATCGGCGCCGAATAAAACATGCTGCCGCGAATATCTTATCACATCATTTAACAAAAGATCAGAAAGCTCGTCACACGAAGACCTCAATTGCACTGCTGAAGATGAACAGAAATCGTATCCCCAAACTTTCTGACTATTGTAAGAACACTTAAAAGCATGAAAGAAATCCATCGCACGGGCAAAATGGCACTCGGCCGGGACCGAACCTCCGCTGCCTAACCGGGACTTGTAGAGCGTTACCAATACACCAACCTAGCACACATTGTCTGATTCGATTTCTTTCTATCTCTCAGGCACAATGACCGTTTACAAGCCTTTTTTTATTTTTCAAGAAGTGCAGGGCACGCCTAGGCTTACTCCAAGCAAGTTCATGAAGAAATTTCAAAGTCGTGACATCTCATACAGGATGTCTATAAAGTACTTGGACACGTCAGGTGAATTTGCAGGCCATTCTGCAGCCGCAATGAATGAAGGCACATTGTGTAGCTAAGCTTTTAGCTATGTCTAAATGTAGCTAAAAAGATGTATTTCCGCTTTTGAGTTGATTCACACATGATTCACCTCGTTGCTAAAAAGATGTTTTATCACTTTCTGCCAATACTTAAAGGGTTCGCTCCTTCCCCCATTGCTTCATTCTCGTTTTACTATTTTGTTAGTTATGATTTAGTATTTATATTCAAATAAAGGTTTAACTACCCAAGTTTGAGATCCACAACACACGATCTCGAGCATACATTTGGAGAAAGCCACTTCTGTTTTTTTTAACTGGTATTGGCCGGGGTTCAATTGGCTCCGTCTTTTCGGAACGTTCAATTCTGATTTCTCAGTCTAGGGCTTTTTCTCGAGAATATCCGAAATGTACAGTTCCGTTTTCACCTTGGCTTATTTTTGAACGAAAAAGAGTGGAGTGCGACCAGTAGCCAACACCCCGGCGAAAACCATGACAGAAGCGGGGTGAGACACATGAAACGATTCTCCCAACAGAATTAGCAACTTCAGAAAATGATGCAAGCACTCTATCCTTTTGATGATTGAAACTTCGTTCACTAGTGAAATTTTTTTATCCGTAAAAAGAGTAGTGAGGTGATTTCCAGCCGCGGCCTTCGAGAGGAGTCCGCGGCATTTTCCGAGCCTCGCTTTTTCTGTTTTCCGATAATCCATGGCGATTTTGTTACTTGTAAGGGTACATCTCGAATTGCTCGTGGAGAACTCTCCTTATCAAAGCGTCAGATACATCGAGTTCAGCAGCCATTTTTTTCATGCTTCGTTCAGGTTTGCGTTTGACTCGTTTCTGAAAAATTTTCCTAATCCGAAGAGATGTGGCAGAATCTGTACGGTTTGCACGAAGACGGTCAGAGCACGTATCCCGTTTGAGAGTGTTATAAACGGTTGAACGAATAACGCCCAGTTAGGAAGGATGATTTCTGAAGCGGGGTCACCAGCACTGCTTAAATCCAGAATTGCAGCTCGAGATGGGTTAGGGCGCATCTTACCATGAAATTTAAACAATTAAAATTTGATAAAAAATTATAAGTAGAGAGAAGATTGACGAATGATTTGAAGTCATCTTCCAGTGCGCGAGATGCGTAGTTTTCCCGCCAAAACTGATAAAGTATTGTCAAATGAATTTTGACGCACACTGTATATTCTAGTTGAACATTAAAAACCAGAAACCTCAAGTAATAAATAGACCAATGTTATCGCTTACCTTTAATTTTTTTGTTATACTTGTTCCTCCAGTCATTTCATTTCTTTTGTCATTATGTATGATCCAAACAAAGTCTTCCAAGAAATTGATTAAATACTAGTCCACCGCGTGGAATTGAACCCAGCTATCTCAAAACGGGAGCAAAAGCGTCAACATTACACCACGGTGACACTATAATCAATTGTATTAACCAGACATCACTGCCAATATATATATTGTAAGATTTAACATCTTGAAATCCTTGACGCTTAGGCTTCAAAAACCTGTTTAAAAAAATTGCTCGAAATTTTTTGTTATAACGCAAGGTTCATTCAATTTAATATGTGTAGAAAGTATCTTGATTAGGCGTCCTTGAAGCTTGTGTTTTCTGCAAAACAAAAAACTTTTTAACACAAAATAGTTTTATTTCAAACATATGTTTGGAAATGTTTGTGCTCATAAGTATATTTCATAACAGGAGCCTTCTGAAATATTGGTAACGTATTGGGTCTTGTAAAATTGACTCATCGTGAAATAATTAAGCAAGATTAAGAACCTTTCTTACTAATGCTCTAGTAAAACCAATAACCTTCGGAATTCTGGAAGAACAAAACAAACCATCAGGAAACAGACTTACTTCTTTATTGACCGTCATATGGTCTTCGGAAGCTCCAGACGCCTTCTTTTGACTATTGTAGTGAAGTGTGAGTGACTTCGAAGTCTCATGAGTCTCCTGAGAATAAGATAGATCTTCTCAATATTAAATACATATGTGAACAGCGTTTCGAGAGGGAGAAATTTTTGAAAGATCTACCAACTTTCAAGCCACTCGACCTATTCGGAAACTCATTTTAATTTTCAAGGTACTTTTTCATCGTCGCACTCAGGTCTCGTTTTCAAACTTTTTTTCTGAAAAAAAGTTCTACCTTCAAGTCTCAGACAAAAGCTTTGAAGAACTCGAAAAAAATAAGCTTTATCTCCAGAAGAGTAACACGCACGTCTCTTCAAGTGGCGCGAAAAATCTAGCTCTATAAAGTTGAATAAATATATACAAATTGAACTTTAAAAAAAGAACCTTTTTATTCTTGCTCTTAGAAGTTGGCCTTTCGAAACAATCATTGTTCACTTTAACCAATGCCTGCAACTAGTGATTACTTTACAATATGGAATAATTGTACGAACGCTAGGAAACATCTATTTGAACTAGACAGTTTCACAGTGATAGTCTTGTTATTTGCTTCTTCTTATACACTAAACGTTTAAAACTTAGACAGATATTTTCGACAGGTTTAAAAAAACTTTCAGTCTTGCCAATTAATCAACACCTATAATCTCTTACTAATTTGTAACGTCTTTTACTCAGCGACTGAAAGGAGTTTTTTTTTATTTTACTTGATTAAAATAGCTTAGAGCTGCTGCAAATTTTTGGTCTATTTGCAGAAGCTCTGCCCGTGCGGCAGAGCTTTTTTTTTTAATTTTACAATCTCTGTTTTAATTAGGTGACCGGTCGTCAACCGCTCACCTAGCTCGTTGTTTGCGACATTAACTTTTGCTTTTCTTAGAGTAATTAACACAGAAGAAATTAAAAGGTTGCACAAGAGAGCGTGAGCTCATTGTTTGGTTTACGAACTCACTCTAATCGAGCGTTAGAATTCAACTTTTCACTCTGCAAAGTAATCTCTGCAAAGTGAGGGATGCGGCCTAGAGCGTTAAACGCTTAACGGGATGCGGCCTGGAGCGTTTAACGGGATCACTTTGCAGAGATTACTTTGCAAAGTGAAAGTTGAATTCTAACGCTCCATAAAACTACGACGTAAACAACGAGTAGTGCGAGGGAACGAAAAATAGCGCATAAAGTCAGAGAATGCAAGATGTTAACAGGCTGTATTTAAAAGCAGTTTGTACAATAAAAAAACAACATTGGGTCCGCTTGCAGCGAATGCGCTGAAACAGTGTGAAAACGTACGTTTCACAGTCAATCGAGCTTGATTACTCATGAAAAACATGCGTTTAATTATAAGGCACCGAATTAGAACAAATCATTTTTTAAAGGTTCTAAAATTTGGTTTGGCTTTAAATTTTTTTCTGTTTTCGATTTAAAGATTGTTTAGAAGTTTCATAGAAGTCTCCATCACAATACTGTCTCGAAATTTAACAAAAACTTTTTGATCTTAGACTCGTGCCTAATAATGATTGAACTTGAAAAATTCAAGAAAATAAACTTCAAATGTTTATCAATCGCATTGTTTTCCTAATATTTGATAACGTTTTCTCTCAAACTTCTTAGATTTTTTTTTCGTCAACCAATTATGATTATTTTCAACCATTTTCAACCATTTGCCTCGACTGTTTTTTTCTTCAAAAAGAGTTTTTGCTCAGGTTTTAAAAAAAATTACTCGGGTCGTTTTTGAGTAAATTTTCCGAAAAAATCGTCAAGATCTTCGCAATAGTCACTATTCAGTTTCGATGCGAGAAATTTAGTTCAAACTACGAAAATTCTAAATCAGGAGTTAACAAAACAGAATTAAAACCCAATGAACGTACCCTAATTGAACACTACTAAACGTAAATCGAATTTCAAAACTGGTAAATTCTGTTCAGGACTCCATAGTCGATGATTTTTGATATAAATTAATGATCTTTTCTAAAGGTAGCTATATATAGGTTAAACGTTCGGCTAAATATTTCAATCAAGTAAACATATCTTGATGTTTTATGTGGATGAGAATTTTTGCTGTTTTGACTTCGTTGAAGTATTCAGGCCATGTCTATTTTTGCCAGTTCTCATGTCAATTAGGTCGTAAAAAATTGAAGCCGGTTTCAATGTCAACTACAACCAACTGCATTTTAAAATTTATAACATATTTGTTCATAAAAGAGATTATAAAGAGAGGATATCCTACCGTTTAAAATTATACAAACTTTTGGGTTTTTCAACACAACTTCTTTCAACCTCAACCAAAAATTATGAAACTTTCAGAAGTGATTTTCACACTCAATTCACACTTAATTTCATGCGCATAGCGTTGGAAGAGTTGGAAATTAGTGACTTAATACTTATTTATCGAAAAGTGCAAAAATCACGATTTTTACCGCAAGAACTAAATAATTTCTAACTAACCAGAACAGAAAAAGTTTCAACAACAAACTGCCTGATATTTCGTCACACATCCCTTCGCATCTATTACTGCCTGACAGCGACGCGGCATCGAGTCAATCAGGTTGAACATGTGGGACATCGTCTTCCAAGCAGTCTCAATCTGCTAGAACTTGACGGACAGATTAGATGCGTGCACGGTCCTGAGCATCTTTTCGACCTCGTACCTGAGGTGCTCGATTATGTTCAAGTCAAGGCTCTGACTGGGCCAGTCAAGAACCTCGAATCGACGTCGAGCGAACCACTCCGACACGAGGCGAGACGAGTGTTTTGGGTCCTTGTCCTGGAGAATGAACGAACGACCCACCAACTGCAGCGCATAGGGTCTCATCGTGTTCTCAAAGACTTATCGGTATGCGGCTGCATCCATCCTACCTTGGATTCGAACCAGAGGTCCAGGACCAGCCGGTCCGACACATAATCAGAGAAACACGGAGCCGCCGCAATGTTTCACCGTTAAAAACTGGTACTGGGGATCAAAATGCTTGCCTGGAGGACGACAAATGAACTGTACACGGGAAGTACCGAACAAATAGTAAAGTGTTTCGTCCCTCCAGAGTACTCTACGCCACTGCATAGGCGTCCAGTTGAAATGAGACTTAGCCCAAGCTACACGCGCCTTGTTGTTTTTCGCCGAAATAAACGGCTTCCGCGCCGGTCGCCTTCCATTCAACCCAGCTTTCTGTAGACGGAGTTTAATGATGCTCAGCAATGGCATGGACACTCCTGGAGATGATACAACCCTAGCGACGCCTGCAGCAGTCCGCCTTTGGTCGACACGAAAGGCCCGAATGATGTCCAATTTTCAATTACAAAACGCGCGTTGTACAGCGTGAGCGGCCCGTCCTTGCTGGCTACGAAATGCCTGAAAGTGCAAAATAGACTACCTGAAACTTAAAAAAGAACTTCGTCTCTTCTCCTCGGATACGTACACGCTTCAATAGTCTCGAGACGGCTGGTTTTGTAATTAAAACTGCCTGGCGAGCTGTACTTGTGTTGAACCCTGCTGATGCCCCTTCACGATGGCATCCTGGATAGGCAACTACATGTCGCGTACTCCAAGACGTTCACGCATTATTCTGTATCATTATTCCACATTAGAACCGAAAACCAGCAGAAAAAAGTAATGAAAAAGAAAAGTTGCAAAAAAAAAATGCCAATTACGGCAAAATATTAAATTAGTGGTGTACATTAGGAGACGTTTATTAAAATGCACCGGACTGTAAAATACACTTGCACACAAAATTTTCTATCAAACCTGAAAGATTCAACAAGATTGGTTGAGGTTGAAAGAAGTTGTGTTGAAAAAAACAAAAGTTGATATACTTTTAAACGGTACTGTAGAACTGCTTACCTGATAGTTCGGGTCTTGGACGGAGACCAACCCGCCGACAGATAGAGGTCGAGGAACCGGGTCTGCAGTGAAACACTCCTGCACGTCCGCCAGTGTCTGGTAATACCGTATTACTTTGACTTAAGGCGGTCTATGGTTAGCAGTTGTTGGTATAAGGAAGATTGTATCATTATATTCATATGGAAATATTCGATCCTAAGAAGTTCACCTCCCGTATTACATATACTATAAGCAGTTGTTCAAGAGGTAACAACTGTGACCTCCAATTGAAAAAAGAAATAATTACTCTTCAAACAAAATTGCTGTATCACTCGACTACGGTGTCATTTCGGTCATATAAAGTTCCACTTACGTCATGGGAGGTCTTAATTAAATATTGCAAAGGGTCATTCAAGTGATTCCAAAAGCAATTTTGTATGTGAATCCAGGTCAAACCTCATAGTTTCCTTCCTCGGTCCGCCCTAATCCTTCAAGTTTTGTTTTTGATTTCGTGCGAGTGGGACCGACGGGCTGCAGAATTGGCTAAGTAAAATCAGTATTAACATTTATTCTAAACACATTTTACTAAAATTAAAGCCTATCGCTGGTTTCTCCGAACATGAAAAAACTATGTAAATGCATAGCATAAATCTAACTTTTGAAGATTAAATCATTATAAACGGAAACATTCGAACCTAAGAACTTTACCTCAGTTATTATACAAGCAGTTGTTCGAAAGGGAGAAACTTTGGGACTTCTTTGAAGAAAAAAAAACTCTTAAACGCTGATTAGGCTAATAGGAAGGTTAACAGGCCTTCAAAAGCGTTATTTTTGTTTTCAAATTTATCGAGTTCTTGAATAAGCGGTTTTGACAACAGACACAATACAGTTTTCTTGGCAGGATTACCTTGTTTGTACTCTTCTTGCTCACTCTTTTCCCTTTAAAAAATAATCAGACTTGTTATAAATATGCTGGATGCAACAACAGGAAGAATACATTTCTATCTACCGTATACCGTCGAAATAGACTAATCAATGACTAACTTGATTAGTTTCATTATCTTCTGACGAGGATTGGTTCTAAAACTGGTCAAAATTTTTTATGCTCAGCAAAAATGTTAAGTTACATACCTCAAAGTGTATTTAAGCGAAGGTTTTACCGAATCTCCCATATAGCGGATGAATTTGGTTTTTAAAAGTGTAACTAATCATACTATTCAACTTAACCAACAGTCTTACCTTGAAGTAGTATTCATCATTACTTTCATATCGATACTTCACGTTAGTGAGAATAGTCCTCACTTTAAGTGAAAATACTTCTTGAGTTTTACCGGGGGAGCGAAGGCAATCTGATTTCCCAGTCGTTTGCAATTTTTCTTCAAGATGTTTTTTTCGCTACGTTCAGAGTCCTGAAGACGGGCGATTTTTTAATACATTTGACAAAATTAATTAGACATCACCATTACATGTCTTGAGTAACTTTTAATCATTCAAACAAAAAAAAACTCATGAAAATATATTGCTCAATTTGATTAAGAAAACAAATTCTAGATGCCCGTCACTGATCTAAGAAAACAAATTCTAGATGCCCGTCACTGATCTAAGAAAACAAATTCTAGATGTCACTGATCTAAGCGAAAAAAATATGAAAAATTTCCGGAAGAAACTTACTAAAAGAATATTTTTTCTCGATTTTCTCGTTAAAGAAAGTGAACGTACAATCCGAGACTGTCTAAATTCCAGTACTTTGTCAAAGGGCATTATAAAATTACAATTCCTCAGCAGCATCTTTGAAGGCAGTATAGCCTGATTAAGATGACAATCACAGGTCTTTAGCGATGTTAATTGTTTTTTTGTTGATACAAGCTTAATTGAGCGCGGACTCTTTAATGATGAGAAGCTTTTCCTTCTCTGATTGTTACCCCGAGTTAACTTCTCATTATTCCAGACTACCTCGAGCTAACTACTCATTATTCCAGACTAACACGCTCGAAAAGCGGTCATTATTCCAGACTACCACGCTCGAAAAGCGGTCATTATTCCAGACTACCACGCTCGAAAAGCGGTCATTATTCCAGACTATCACGCTCGAAAAGCGGTCATTTTTTTAATTTTACAAAGATATAATAGAAACATCTATCTTTTTCAGAGAAACGTCTAGCTACTATTTTAAGAAACACGTCTACCTGATTCAAAAAATTTCATGCTTCAAGTGACACGTTTTTTTCCTTCATAACCTCAATGTCTACGTATTTTAGTTAAACTTCTACCTTTTTTGAGCAAAACGTCTACCTATTTCAATGAAGCTTCTACCAAAAAATTAATCGTCTACTTTTTTTGTGACACGTCAACCTAATTCTGTGACACGTCAATTTTGAAAATTCTTATTCTAAAAACACTTGCAACGTGAATGAATTTCAAAAAAAAATGTTCTGCTTACATTTTTCATCGTAGTTAACATGTTAGTGAAAAAATACCAAATTGTAGGTTAGTGAAAAATATCTATTTCTTATCTCAGCTATGCGGACAATTTCTCTTTCTCAGTTCACTCTTTTTTTGTTGTTGTCAAATTTCTGTTGCAGTACCCAAGGTCCGTTGCAAATATAAATCTTTTTTGTGACTCGAGTTGTCCTCTGATTTAGCTTGTCCTTTGTAAGGATTCAATTTCTTGAGATATTTATTATCCCTATCCCAAGTTAGAACTTTTTGATGCATATTTTAAGGTTCTAGTTGGTGAATTTAGCAATTTCCAAATTCGTAACAGCGCTTCTCAATGAGTGTTTCTCTTTTTAGCTAATTCCTCCCCTCTCCTTGGGGCCTGCTCAACCCCCTCTAGACCCCCCTCCCTCTATCCCATTCCTTCCCATTCCCATTCCCATTCCTTCCTGCCTTCTTCTTTTTCTTACGACCGCCTTCCACTTTCTGTTCAGGTAAACCTCCTTCCTAAATTGTTGCGGTAGTGTTTGCGTCTAATTACCCCCCCCCCCTTCTACCAGAAGTTCAATTGGGTCAGATGAGAGTGGCATTTTCTTGATACGGTCTCGTTAGCCTAAGCCGTACGGCCTCGTTAGCGTGAACTTTTTCCTATGCCTAAGCGTTTTTTAATGTAAAAATACTTTTTCAATGTAAAATAATTTTTGTAAATGTAAATAAGTCAGAAGTAAATGTAAATAAGAAGTCTGCTTTTCTTCCTCACAAGACGCCTCGAAAAGTCCACCTTTCAAAACATCGCAAGATTCGTCCCATTTATAGTTTTCTCCAGAGATCTAAGAAATGCTCGTCTCAGTCCTCGACAACCATTCGTTTTTGTAAGAAATTGCATAAAGAACTTGTCAAATTTGAGTGCAAAAGGGAAGAATCCCTGGCGATGCCTAAGAACTATAAATTGTTCTTCCGCTCTATATCAAATCGCATCAAAACTAAGACGTTTCCATCTGTTCTTAAAGTTCAAAACCTTACGTTGACTGATGCTCTAGACCGAGCTACCGCTTTCTCTGATCACTTTCAATCAATTGTTACACCAGTCAGCCAAGGACCTCTTCCGGATTATAAATCCGCTCGCTCTCTCCATTTTAACACCATCATAGCTGCTTACGATGTTAACAAGTTAATTCTTCGCATGAAACCCAAGGTGAATACTTCACCTGATAACATTCCCAATGTTTTCATTAAAAACTGCAATTGTTCCCTTTCTTCGCCTCTTTCCATTATTTTCTCCAACTGTGCTACCCTAGGATACTACCCGCTCCAGTGGAAGAAGGGCATAATTAGGCCAATTCATAAGAAGGGCAGTTCTTCCGATGTGAATAACTATAGACCACACACAGAAAAAAATTGATCACCAATAATAAGGTTCCACGCATATTGATCACATTTTGAACATTTTTGGTTGCGCTGAGAGCGCAGGAACTGAACATTATATATTCATCAGTATGTTTTACCTAAGCCGTATTTTATTTTCTCAATTTGACTGCTATGGTAGAGGTTGAGTATGTTACTTCACATATATTTCAATTTCAACAAAGAATATTTCGTGTTTTTTTTGTTGCATTATTTTTTGTTACATTCTTCATTCCGGTTTTTTTGTTGCATTCTTCAAAATTTAGATTTGATCTTCCGAGAATGCCAAAAATTAGATGTTCATGTCTTTTCTGATGACTCCGAATGCTTGCAGGTCAGAAATGAACTCATCAGAAGATCAGCGCAAGGTTAGAATGAGAGAAAAAAATCACTTGAAACGTAAAAATGGTATCTTATTTTTTCCTCGTGTTTTCGAAATGCGTTTTTATATATTTGCTACTTAAGATAAGAACCAGAAAAGGTACTTGTCCAAATCGACGTATGATCCGCCCTTCTTCCCCCTCGACGGGCGGAGTCGCGGATTCATGACTAATTTTTTATACGGTCTCGTTAGCCTAAGCCGTAAGGCCTCGTTAGCGTAAACTATAACTAAGCCTAAGAGTAGTCATAAATCCGTGACTCCGCCCCCCGAGGGGGAGGAGCGGAGCCTACGTAGATCTGGACAAGTACCCTCATTTTAATGTAAAAATAACAGCGAGAGGGATGAGGAGAAAAATTAGAGAGAACAGGAGCAACATCTTACATCAAAATGCATGTGGGAGGAGCCTACGTCTAACTAGACAAGTGCCACGGAGTGATCTGAACAACAAAAGCTAGAGATGGTTTTCCTTTCATCGCATCATGCTTAATATTTTTTTCTGAAAACAGTGTAATAGAAAGAACAGTGTAATATTTTAATTGTGCTTCGACTCGTTTGTTTTTTGATTTGTTGAGATTATTGAAATCTTTTCTTCTCGTTATTTCGACAATGATTGAATCATGCTTGTTGATTTTTTTTTGTAAAAAAACCAGTTACCATGGAATATTTTGATGGAACATTTTTCTTTGGTTATTCCGTAAATGCTTGTTGTTGGAAAAAAAGTTTGTTGATTTAAAGTGTTCGTTACATTCCAAATAAATCGCAATTTTCGTTTTAACTTGGAAGAAAAAAAAAAGAAAGAGAAAAAATTTAAAAAAAAGAAAAAAGGAAGAAAATCTCGCAAGTTATTGGCAAGGTTTAATACTGCACACTTTTTTGCAAGTGAACAATATTATTGACCACAAGTGAACAGTTTCGCAGTTCGCGAATTAGGGCGAGTAGGAGCGAGTTTTAATACAGACTGAACAATATAAAGGGCATTAACCACATCTTCCCCTTTATATTGTTCAGAAAATGTATCAAAAGTGATCAATTTTTCTCTGTGTGCAATTACTCTTGTATGCTCGTTTGCCAAGTTACTTGATAAGTTAATGCATGACGTTATCTATACTCATTTAGAATCTGAGAAACTCCTTCACTCCTGTCAGTCAGGCTTCAGAAAGAAGAGATCCACAGTCACGTCCTTGGTTCAATCTCACTCTCTTTATCTCTCATATATAGCAAAGAAGACTTAATTTGATGTTTGTCTAATTGACCTATCCAAAGCCTTTGACAGTGTCAATCATAGATTCCTACTCCAAAAGATTAAATACCTTGGAATAAATTCATCTATGCTCGCACTCATCAAATCATTTCTTTCCGATCGCACCTCCAAAGTGCTTGTAGACGATTCATTTTCTGAGAGTATGTTATACTCAACTGGTGTGCCTCAAGGGAGTAGTCTTGGTCCTCTGTTGTTCGATGTATTCATAAATGACATCATAGAGATTTTTCCCCAAGGTGTACACTGCTTTCTTTATGCCGATGACATCAAGTTCTCAGAGAATCCTTCACTCATGCAAACAGCCCTAAATGTCATATCTATGTATGCCTTCACTTGGTCACTTACGATTTCTACTCCCAAGTGTTTCGTGGTTCATTGCGGTCCTTCCAATTGCAATTTCCCCTATTTCATCAATGGAATAGCGTTACCCTCACAAGAAACAGTCAGAGATCTAGGTATTACATTTGAAAGATCGTTATACTTCTCGAAACACATTGATTATACATACCATCAAGAAATCTGTTAATCTCATGAATCTGATTATGCGCGCTTTCAAGACTTCCTCGCTCACTGTACTACTTAGAGCCTACAAGTCTTATATACTGCCACTACTTGAATACGGTACTGAGCTTTGGTCCCCATGTGACATCGGTCGAATCAATAAGCTCGAACGAGCTCAGAGCTTTACACGTCGCATATTATATAGATCTTGTCAACCTAAATCAGATTACCCAACTCGCCTTAGATTACTCTCTCTTGACACTCTTGAATACAGAAGAGCCATAGAAGATCTTTGTTTTATACACAAATGTATCCATGGACATTTTGATATGGACCATTCCTCGCTTTTCTTAGTTCATCCAAGTCCCTATAGCAACAGAGTTTCTCATTCCCTCAGAATAGTTCTTCCTTTCAAGCTATCTAAACACAACAATACCTGCGCATCACGAGTTATTGATGTATGGAATAGCCTGAACGAAGACATTGTTAGAATCAGATCAGCTCATGCCTTTAAAAACTCTTTGCTTCAACTTCTTTGTGATATCATTGTCCCTAGAACACGAATTAAGCTTTGATTATGACAATATCACGTTACCCATCGTATGTACATTTTAGTTAACTATCTCCATATGATCAGATCGCTTTGAATTCGCTGTAATTTTCTGTGATTTTCTCAAAAATTTGTTTTAAACACTGAAATTACTTTGTATAAGTCATCCGTTGTCACACTCTTGAATATGCAATGTGTTCAACCGGAATAAAAAAATTGAATTGAATTGAATTGAAGTATGACTCATGGAACCTCTGGTGGGGGAAGGGCGGTTAATAGCAAACCGTGCCATCGTTGCTTATTGAATTTTATTTACTAGGTGAAGAATTTTTCCACTGAGATTTCGTATTAAACAAAACCATACCTTGGTATAAGTTATTCAGCTGAAATAGAAGAGAAAAGCAAAATTTTTAGGTACAACTGTATTCAAAATTAGGTTGATTGTCACAAAAAACATTGACGTTTCAATTTTGGTAGAATTTTTGGCACTTTTTTACGTTTAGCTCTACCCCCTACCAGAGGTTCCATGGGTCATACGTCTGATTTATTAAGATTAACAAAAAATTGTTTTTACATTGAATGAAATCCATCGCATAGGCAGACGTTTTTTTTATACATTAAACAATTTTTACACTAAAAATGAGCTTAGGCTTAGGAGAAAGTTTACGCTAACAAGGCCGTACTGCTTAGGCTAACAAGACCGTATAAAAAAATGCCAATCATCTGACCCAATTGAACCTCTGGTAGGGGGGGGGGCTAAACGCAAAAAGTGCCCAATTTTTCTTAAAATAGTTAGACATGGCACTGTCTTATTTTGAAAATTTGCTCAAAAAGGTAGAAGTTTCATAAAAATAGGTAGACGTAACACAAAAATATGTAGGTAGACGTGTCACTGCTTTAGGTGGACGTTTCTCTCTAAAAATTTACAAGTATCAGTGAAATAAATCTTCAAATGCTAAGTTACACAGTTTAAAGGCAATGACGCATGGTTAAGATGGAAGTGATTGAACTATCTCACAGAAAAAAGACCGATCGGGATTAAACCTTAACCAGGCGTCAGTGTCTTTAAACTGTGTAACTTAGCATTTGAAGATTTATCATCCATCTCCCATCTCTCTTCCGTCTTAATCGTGAACTCTGGAGTTACGCTCCATTCATGACGCAATCGCTTGATGAGCATGCGTGACTAAGGGAACAAGGCATATGATCCTTTCATAGAACACTATCGCACGGAATAGCAATGTTTTCCGTGGTGTAATGGTAACACGCGCTCCCGGTTTGAGTCAGAGATGGTTGGGTTCGATCCCGCCCGGTGGACTAGCTTTTTTCTGTGCGATAGTTCGATAATTTATCAGTGAAATAGGTAGAAGTTTTACATAAATAAATAGACGTGTCACTGATTTAGTTAGACTTTTTTAATATTAGGTTGACGTCTTTTCGAAAAAGCTAGAAGTGTCTCTGAATTAGATAGTAGTTTCATTTAAATAGGTAGAGGTCTAATTGGCGACCATATTCCAACAGCTGCTTTTTTGAACTATGTATGATGAAAATTAACTAGAGTTGATATGAAAAGATCAGTATGATGCGAGCCCCGAGTCAGAGACGAGTCAGAGACGATGCACGCATTTTTCCATACTTCCATGTCAGTTCTCACCTTTTCACAATTGGGATCTGAAATAAACCTCGTGAGTACACGCAAAAGCTCTTTAATAGATTTCCGATCAAGTCTGCTTTATAGCACCGTATGCAGATAGATTAGCGTCAACTTTGATGAGAAGTATCTCAACATCATGCTGAAGACACTGCATTACGGCACTACTCGCAAATGGGTATCTTGATTCGAGAAGGCTCATTACATAAAGATAGAAAATGAGAGCCATTCAACGAACTCGACCTTTATCAAATTTCTTTTGTTCTCTCCCACTTTAGTTGTTTTTTCTTCTCTCTATCTCTGTTTACGTCTATCTCTCTTTTCTCTCCCTTTTATCTCTTTTTTTCCATCTCTTTCTTATTCGCTGTATCTTTCTCTCTTTCTCACTAGCTCTTTTTTCGCTGGCATGAGATAATGTAGTAAGCTATCGTTTTTCAGAAAACAGGGAAAAATATGGTACCTATATCTGAAAAGGGTATTTTTTCATATATAAAAAAAGGTTTGAAGCAAACTAAAAATTCAAAGATGGCAGGTTACTTGAAAATGTTGATAAATCTCACCTTCGAGAAGAACGAATGGCCTCATTCTCTGTAAACGGAAACGGTTAGTTTATTTCACCTTTAATTATAATCTGAACATCACACCGGCTCTCTTAATCGTTCTTTTGACCCTTGCTGAATGTTATTTTACTACACTTCTCAGACTGTATCTTGTGATTATGTGCCTTTTAAAGTCACTTTTCAAGTTTACAAAGTATCAAGGGGTCGGGTTTCTAGGCCATTACTCCGCACGTCATTCACGCCAAACACGCCAAATCCTTACTAATGCACGCCAATGCGCGTGAAAGAGAGAAAGAGTGTTTGACGCACTATTATATTAATTTTTGATACGGTCTCGTTAGCCTAAGCCGTACGGCTTCGTTAGCGTAAACTTTTGCCTAAGCCTAAGCAGAAAAAAACATGAAAAACTTTTTTTAAAAAAAAACTAAATAAAGCGCATGGGGTACAGTTAAGAATTTTCTTGCGCATTGGCGTGCGTTAGTAATGATTTGGCGTTCATGGCGTGCGTAGCGTGAGTGACGTGCTTTAGTAATAGCCAGTTTCTATCCACTTTCCGCATTACGTCTGATTAAAAGAGTTAAACCCGGCTTCTAGCAGGGTTTAATTAAACAAGTGAGAGAAATGTATAGAAAATGTATAGAAACAAGAAGATACCTTTTTCTCTTTTTTTCTTCTGCAGGCCATCAAAACAGGCCAAGCAGCCAGAATGATAATGAAAAGAATGACTTTTGTTTTCAGAATCTAAATGGAATTTTCGCCAAGTTTGTTGTTCCAGACATCATGTTTATGCAGCAAGAGATAAAAAGCTTGTTTAGGTCATAGGTTCTTAAATCCATCTCGATATCTTTTTTAGAAACGTTCTGAAGCTGAAACAAAAAAGTTTACTTTTCTTTTTCACTTCTTTACCCTTTGTTCCATTCTCTTTTCTCTATCTGCTGTTCAGGAATAGGTTAGAACATGATTAACGGTATTTGCTAAGAAGTCAGATTTTTTTTGTTCAAACATAGAATTTAACTTGTGAAATTTTGCCGTCCGCGCAGGCTCGACATCCTCGGCTGGCATACGGTACTTTTTCGTGTTATAAATTAGTCTTTCTTTTTGTAATGGCTCAATTAAAGTCATTGAATTAAAAAAAATAATATAAGAAATTTTCTTATGCGGTCTTTTTAGCCTAAGCCGTACGGCTTCATTAGCGTAACCTTTTACCTAAGCCTAAGCGTTTTTAATGTAAAAACAATTTTTGATGTAAAAAAAATTCTATGGAAAAAAAGAAAGCGTGAGCGTGATGAAAAGTTATTTAAAAAAGTTGAAAAACATGAATTCAACAACATACAAAATGTTTAAAAAATTATTCATCACAGCGAAATCAAACTTTCACCAAACTACTCACTCTACACTACAGTGCCTGATAGTAATGATGAACAAAATGAGAGATATCGCAATTGTTTTCTTAGCCAGCAGAGGAGGCCGAGCCTGCCGGATGGCAAAAGTTTACAAGTTAGAATTTATCAATCAAGTTATGATGTTTAGTATGTTTCAAACTGCGTTTTTGAGTTATTAAACTCGAGATTATTATTGAAGTCACTATAATCATGATGTTATGAGTGGTCATTAAAAGTCATGACTCTCTGAATTTGAATTTATATTACAGTACTATGTATAAGAAAGATTGCCTCTCACCTCATACAATTCTTGTTGAAGTGAGAGCATCGCCGATGATCTCAACCGTCCAGTGCTAAAGAAAGAATGAAAAATGATTGTTCGATTGCTTCGTAAACTTGAAAAAAACTTTAAACCCGTGTTCGTGTTCGCGTTTTTACATTATTAAACAATTCATTCATTAATTTTGTATTCCTGTTTTGACATAGAAATGTACAATACGGATCACTGACACGTGTGTGAGTTCAGTTTAAAATATAATGCTTTAAACTTTTTTTTCAAAACAGTCAAAACACTTTTTTCTTACAGACGAAAGAGGTAGTATTAGAAGTTTGAAGAGTAATAAAAAGGAATGCCAGAAAAAATCTCAAAGGTTTTTTGCAATTCGTTTTAAAAAGAGTAATTAAGTTATCATTGTCACAATGTTACTCGAGGGGAACGATTTACTTGGGGAAAAGCACTTTACTTGGTAGCTCAGTTTACTTTTCAATGATTTTTCGGTTCCATGGCTGTTCACACCTCGACAGTTCGTTCATTCCCGAACTGTTCACACCCGATATTTCAAACCACGACTGTTCACATCCGACCATTTGTACAATGATAGTTAGCACAAGCTACAGTTCAAAATTAATAATGTGAGAAAATTTTTCAATGCGGTCCGTTTCATGAGCCGTACGGCCTTGTTAGCGTAACCTTTGCCTAAGCCTAAGCTTAAAAGTGAATAATAGCTGAAAACAGTCCACACATCTCTACCACCTAAGCCGCAACGGCCTCATTAGCTTTAACATTTTCCTATGCCTACGAAAACTTTATTATTGAACGAATAAAATCCCTGTGCTTTAAAAAAATCAACTTTCAACTTTTTTCAATAAAATTTTTTTTTCAAAAAAATTTTTCAATAAAATTTTTTTAAATAATAAAATCAACTTTCAAAACTTCAGTATTGAAAGTTGTGTGCGTTTGCTGTCGGTTCTGCGAACCGTCGTTGTACAAATTTTCCGACATCGTGGTGTGTAATGTCGTGGTATGAAAAGTCGTAAATGTTAACAGTCGTGGTGTGAAATTTCGGGTGTGAAATGGGGTGAAGAGTCGTGGGGTGAACAGTCGTGACACCGATTTTTTTGCATAGGCCTTTTAGTAGATAAAGTTTATGCTAAAGAGGCCTTACGGGCCGTATGGAAAAATGAGCCCCAACATTGTTGTTTGAACCGGTCTAATCAAGAAAATTGTTCGAAGTTGTTTTCAGCTATTTTTAACTGTTTTTTTCGCTTAGGCTTAAATTCCGGCGAAGGTCACGCTAACGAGGCCGTACGGCTTCGGAAAGAGACCACATAAAAAATGTTTCACAATGTTTTTTTCTTCACCGATCCATCGACTGAATTTGTCGAAAAACAGAAAAACAGATTCTAGAAAATGGTTTAATAAATACCGTAATACGAACACACCAAAAACAGAAGGTTCCCTCAAGTAAAGCGCCCCCACAATAACATCGTGCCTTATTATTAAACCTATACTTTTTTGCGGTTTAATGTGACAAAATTAATTTTCGGCGACGTCTGTTATTCATTCATTTGCTCATTCACACATCAATTAAAAGTAATTCACTAGTTACCGATTCCGCTTCTTTTCACGAACGAAAAGATATCACGCGTGTAATAAATAGTCATGACTGAAAAATTTCCCTTTGCTCTTCATACCGATGATGGACAAGATCACCAGAGATCTACAAGCAAGTTCCTCGAGAACTCTACTGTATGCTGACGACGTTGTGTTATGTTCCAACAAATCAGAGGACTTGGAAAGGCTGCTAGGAGAATGGAACAGATGTTTCAATGACTATGGTCTACGCCTAAACCTCCGAAAGACAGAGTACTTGAAATTAGGAAAGAGTACTTAGAATACCATCAAAGTCAAGAGCACCGAACTCCGGAACGTACATAGATGGCTTCAAGTACCTTGGATCCTACATAACCTTAGATTTAGATCTCAAGGCTACAGTTGATGCGAGAGTTATTGCTACCTGGCTCAAATTGAGAGAATGAACCGGTGAAGTATTCGACAAGCGAATGCCTGAAAGGCTGAAAGGTAAAATTTACCGATCAATTGTCGGACCAGTCGCGTTGTACGGCCTCGAATGTGCTCCATGCACAGCAAAGACCCTACAGATGGTGCATTTTAAGGAGATAAAACTGCTGCTATGGAGCCTCGGACTCAACCGTCTAGACAAGGTGCGAAATGAAACCATCCGAGAACTTATAGTCATCGCTCCTATATCCGACAAGCTCCAAGAATCAAGGCTGTAATGGTACGGGCATGTGATGAGATCAAATCCGCAGTCCATTTCTCAACCATCCTTGAATTTCGAAGTAGAGAGCAAAAGACCCAGAGGCAGACCCACAACTAGGTGGTGAGAGTGCATTGAAGTAGACATGGTGACAGCCGGGCTGAAGACTGAAGACGCAGCTCATCGGGTGAAATGGCCTGGTGCAATCTATAAAGGGGACCCTGCTCGGCGGCGGGATAAACGCTAGGAAGAAGAAAAAGAGCCAAAATATTTCTCTCTGTCTCTCTCTTATAGCACCAAAAAAGTACAGAAATAAGCGAATCAAAAAATAATTAGTGAATAACAAAAAATGTGTTTGCTGTGGTTGGGGCTGGGCAAAAAGGAAAGTTTATTTATTTGTTTTAAGTCAAATTTTTTTCCAATTTTAGTTTCCACTTCAAAAGTCGGAAATATCGAAGATTTGCTAGTTTTGTCCGTCTTGAATTTTTCTCACATTTTAGATGTCAATCCTTTCATGTGTCTTCTCATGATTTTTATATATTTTTGATTTTCAGAAAACATCAATTGAAATCATACACAGCTCGAAGTTGAGTGTTTACACGCAGTAGACGTATAATGAGACAATTAGCCTAGAATTAAAAAAAAACTTTCTACTCATTCATAGAAGAATGCTTGGTAAAGGTAGTTCTAAGCACAAAAACTCGAATGAAACTTCTCAGTATTTTTATTGTTTTGTTTTATTCACCAGAGCTAATAATAATTAGAGGAAAATGAGAGAGAACAGGAGCTACATCGTGCATCAAAATTCAAGGATGAGGAGCCTACGTCGAACTATACAAGTGCCAATTCATTTTACGCTTTCTGTAAAGCCTTATTTCTAACTTTTCAATGTTTGCCATCCCGTTCTGAATTCACTTGAAGTGAATCATACTTGTGAAATTTTACAGTACGCGCCGCTTAGCTGGCTGACGTTTATTACTACTATCTTGTTCATCACAAATAGTGATGAAGGCACTGTAGTGTAGAATGAGAGTGCTCGACTGTGAGTAGCTCGGTGAGAGTTCGGATTCGCTCTGATGAGAAATTTTTGCAAAATTTAATTTTCACATCGGAAAATTATTTTTACATTAAACAACGCTTAGGCTTACGAAAAAGTTGGCTCTAATCTACTTTAGCCGTCCAAAGATTTTTCTCAGAAAGAGATTTTATTCATAAAAACCCCCTTCCCCTGTTTCTGCTTAGGGCCCCCCTTCCCCTCTCTAAAGCCCCCTTTCCCTCCCTTCTTCCCCCCTAGGACCCCAAAAATAAAAAAAGAGAAAAAAGAAAGAAAGAGAACAAGTAAGAAAAAATAGAGCCAGGCCGTGTTTTAGGGCAGCTAAGCCGCGCGTACTGTAAAATTTCACAAGTGCACCCCCCGTCAGACGACCACTTTCGATAGACAAGGCCCGCCCGCAATATTTTGAATAAGATGCGCATGCACGCACGCACACGCGTACGTAAATGCATGGTTTCAAAATGGAAATTACATGCATGCAAGGATCAGGAAAGCGTACGCGTCGCGGCTGACGCGGGCGCTTTGAATGTGCAATATTGCATCGCGATCGCAAACAAAAAAGTTAAAAACGGCCCTTATCGATTTTTCATTAAACATTTAAAATGCGCGCATTAATTTAAAAATCCGCGTGCGCACGCGACCGTGCATTTAAAAATTCTTTTCAAATCCGCCGCCTTTTTAGTTACTTTAAGGCGGGACCGTTTGAAGTAATAAAAATTGCGTGCAAACTTAATTCCTCCTTCCTCCATTGGGTGACGGGGGGTGCAAGTGTGAATCATTCGAAAGCTGTGTGAAAGAATCGTGGCAAGAAAAACTTGAAAATGAGGCTCTTATCCCCTTATGGGCATACTAGAAGAGAAAAAAAAACGCTACGGTTTCGGAAATTTTCTTCATAGGTGATCATCTCGAGCATCAGGGACTCCAGTTCTTGAAAAAAAATTTGAATTGCGCACTGTGCGCACTGTACACCGTACAAATGCACGCTGCACACTGTATAATTACAAATTCACGCTGAGGCGCGGGAAAATTCTTAACTCAAACACTCTTTCTGTCTTTCCCGCGCCTCAGCGTGCATTTGTAATTATACAGTGTGCAGCGTGCTTTTGTAAATTATGTGTACGGTGTACAGTGCGCACAGTGCGCACAGTGTGCACGGTGTGCTTCTGTAATGGCCTGCAAATAGCAAATAGATTCTCATCCTTTTCTCATTCTCATCCTTTTCTCATTCTCATCCTTTTCTTTCATGATGAGCAGTGATGATTCTAAAAGCTCTCTTATCTCTCCCAGCCATCTGTCTTTAATATCTTCATCCCCAACGCCAAATACCACTGATATTCGTCATAAAGATGAATATTTGCCCTCGGATTGGAGCAAAGCTATACTTCTTGACAAAAAGGAAGGAAAGAAGAAGAAGTTCCCCACACCAACAACTCTGGACTTGGCAATGGTTCATGCTGATCTCCAGAACATGCTGATCAGAATCAACAGAAAAATCGTTCAGCTTATGGAAGAAAATGGAAAACTTCATTCGGTCGTCAATGAATTGAGAGTCAAGGTGGATGCACTTACGGAGCAATGTTCTATTCCAAGTACCAACCCTCAATCATGGATTCCTGTGAGAACAGCCGTCAGAGAAGCATTCCGTGAGCGAGAGAATGACAGCGAACGCCAGAGAAGAATTTTCCTAAGAAGAGTCCCCGAGGGAGACGATGCTGAAACTGTGTCGAACTTGATTGCTAACTGTAGTGGTGACCAAGCAGTCAAAACTTTTCGGATTGGCAAGGAGAGGCATGGGAAAGTGGAGCCGAGACCACTTGTAGTGGTATTCCACTCCCGCGAGAGTGCACTCAATTTCCTGCAGAAGTTCCACATTCATCGCCGAGAGCACTCCACAGCAATCACTGCTCGACCAGACTACAATGCAGCCGATCTGCTAGTCTACAAACAAGCATGGGCGGAAGCCATCCAACGAAACGACAAAGCATGGAAAAGGATCTTCACTGTGAGGAATTTGCGACTGACACAGCTGCCGACGGAGAGAGAAGACTGGAAGAAAGAAGAACGAACGAGAGACAGCATCAAATCCAGACAGAAAGAAGCTCCCATCCTTCTTTGAAAAAGTTTGTTATATTACAAGCAAATGTTCAATCTATTCGTAACAAAATTTCCCCTTTTCTTTGTTCATTAGATCAGCAAAATGTTTCTATAGCTTCAGTATGTGAAACATGACTCTCTGATATTGTTCCTGACTCGTTTGTTTCTTCGAATAATTATTCCATTATTAGAAATGATCGCAACATCAAAGGCTGAGGTGTTGCTATTTATCTCCATAAAAATGTCATGTTTGCAGAAATTCCCTGTTCTCGAATTCCCTTTCATGAAAAACTAGAAATATTAGCCATTGAAACTTCTATTCCTATTGCTATTCGCTTTGTTTCAATTTATCATGCTAATCACAGTTCGAGTAACTTGGAATTGCTCCAGTGTCTCTCTCAATTAATTTCTTCTTCTTCTCTGCCTTGTATCATATCCGGGGACTTTAACTGCCCGCATATTGACTGGTACACTCTTTCTCTCAAGACTGTGTGCGTTCAATGCCGAAACCTTTTGCACTTTGCAATCTCTCACGGCCTTTCTCAATGCGTTTCAAGTCCCACTCGCGGCTCTAATCGCTTAGATCTCATGTTTGTTAGTGACTCATCTCTTGTCTCTGATTGTGAAGTAAAAGCAGGCCTAGCTGATCATGCTGACGTATATCTTTCTCTTTCCCTTTCTTATAATGTTGGAAGAGACAGAAAAATTCTAGCACGTGCATGGAAGAGAGGAGATTACGTAACTGCCAACATTATGATCGCTAACATAGATTGGGTCAAAGCACTCGGCTTAGGAGACATTGTAACTAACATGTATGATCGCTTCCTCAATGCTATTCACACAGTAATTGATTCATGCGTTCCGCTAATCAACTTTTCAACAAAAACTCACTCTTCACAAGTTAAAAAATTGATGAAGAAAAAGCATATTTTATGGAAAGCTGGAGCATATATTTCAAACCTTTCGGATTACTCCAAAACATGCAAAAAACTTCGTCGTGCAATCAGGCGTGAGATAGTATATAAAGAAAAAAGATTGTTTGAGAAAGGTGCAAATGGAATTTTCAAACATATGCGCTCGGTCTATAACAAACAAATCATTTTCCCTTCATTAACACGTCACGATAATTCCTTGGCTATTTCTTCATTAGAGAAAGCTGAAACTTTTTCCGACCAATTTTCTTCAATCTTTGTGAATGATAATAATTGCACTCCTCTCTTTGTGAATAGAACTAACCGTGTTTGTGAAAACATAGATTTTTCCCCATTTATTGTTGAAAAATTTCTCAAAAACATGGCTTCTAAAACTTCTCTATCCTTTGATAAAATTCCTTCCATCTTAATGAAAAAGTGCTGCACATCACTCGCATTTCCTCTCTCGCTAATATTCTCCGCCTCTTTCGAATCTGCACATTTACCCAATGCATGGAGACAAGCAATAGTCAAGCCAATATTCAAAAAAGGCAGTAAAAACAATCCAGAAAACTACAGACCCATTTCAATAACAAGTAGTATTGGTAAATGCCTCGAGCGGATGATAAAGCATGAAATCACTAAATTTTTGAACGAAAATTCTCTGCTTTCGCCGTATCAATATGGTTTTCGTGAAAATAGAAGCACAGTCCTCCAACTCCTCTCTTTTCAGAATCTTTTGCACAAACTTCACTCACAAAACGTTTGCTGTGACGTACTTTATTTCGATTTTTCTAAAGCTTTCGATACAGTGAGCCATATAAAACTTCTGCAAAAACTATCGTCTTATGGTATAAGCGGCAAATTGCTCAATTGGCTCAATGCATGGCTTGTTGATAGAGTGCAAAGTGTACAAGTAGATGATACACTTTCTTCTTCTGTTCCAGTTATCTCGGGAGTGCCCCAGGGTAGTGTTCTTGGTCCTCTTCTCTTTCTTATATTCATCAATGACATTGCTGACTCATTACCTGCTACACCTTTTCTTTTTGCAGATGACTTGAAACTCTTGGTAGTCGTTGATGATAATTCGTCCTATATTAAAATTTTCGATTGTCTAAGAATCATAGAAAACTGGCTTACTTCGTGGCAAATGACTGTTAACGTTTCTAAATGCGCTGTATTACATTTCGGAAAATCGAATCCACGCACCTCCTATACTTTTTAGGGCAGCCATTGCACACACCCGGGTTTATTAAAGATCTTGGAGTGATAATTTCAGAGAACCATTCTTTTTCTAATCATATTACTGACATAGTTAATAAAGCAACTAAACGTGTAAACTTTCTTTTTATAGCAATAAAATCGTGTAATCCCATAGTTTTGACACATGTTTACAAAGCTTACATACGTTCTTTTTTAGAGTATGCTTCCCCTGTATATGCTCCACACTTGTTATACGAGAAGCGTATGCTTGAAAATGTCCAGTATCTGTTTTTAAGACGCCTTTTCTTTCGCTGTAATATACCATGGACTTGTTATAGACTAGCTTGTGAAATGTTTGATTTGCAATCTTTACTGGATAGAAGACAAATAGCAACTTTTCGATTACTACATTCTATTCTGATCGGCTCATCCGATGTTTTGATCACTGATTTTTTCTCTATCAAAGAATCAAATACTCGTGGCCTCTCAAATAAGCTTTTTCCGCTTGTTAAAGCTAGTGACAACATTACTGCTCATTCGTTTTCTAATCGTACGTATGCAATAGTCAACAATATGGATGATAGCATTCTTAGCATTTCTTCTGAATCATTCTCTAACCGTGTATTGTTGATAATTCCACGTCAGTATTTAAGATAAGATTTTGTTTACAACTTTAATTGGAATTTCATTTCATTCAATTATATTTTTATTTATATACGAAAGCAATTTGAGTGCAATGCCTTTGGCTGGATACTTTGTGATTGTTTGTAACATCTGTAATGATCACGAGATAAAGATGATGAATAGGGCAATTACCGAAGGCAATTAACAAAGTAAGGCATGCATGAGGCCGTTTTGAGTGAGGCCGTTTTTTGTTTGTACCAACAAGCAACACACTCATAACACACTTTTACTTTTTAACACTACGGACTACACTTTCAGTAAAAATGACATATATTTTTACATGAAAAAACGCTTAGGCTTAGGAAAAGTGTACGCTAACGAGGCCGAGCGGCTTAGCTAACGAGGCCGAACGGCTTAGCTAACGAGGCCAAACGGCTTAGCTAACGAGGCCAAACGGCTTAGCTTACGAGGCCGAACGGCTTAGCTAACGAGTCCGACGGCCGCGACGCGACCGCGACGCAAACAACAAAAGTAAAAGTGTGTTATGAGTGTGTTGCTTGTTGGTACAAACAAAAAACGGCCTCACTCACAACGGCCTCATGCATGCCTTACTTTGTTAATTGCCATTACCGAAAGGCGTGTGAGCGTGTTTGAAGAATGCAATACTCGCAACAAACACAAACTCCAAGTGTTCATGACTACACTTTCTGCTCAAACTACTAGACTAATTTTCATTTTCAAGTTTTTTTCCATGCCAAGATCCTTTCAAACAGCTTCCGAATGAATCGCTTCAATTCAATTCAAAACGATTTTAGACACTTTTCGCGTTTAGGCTTCCCCCCTAAATTTTTATAACGGGAAAATTGAAACAAAACCTGTATGTATCTGACTGTATGTGAGCAAATTAGTTTTACTTTTCACGGTTAAAAACGGTTGGGGAGCAAAAGAGTGCATAGTCATATAGTTGTGAGCAGAAAGTTTAGCCATGAACAGCTTCAGTTTGTCTTTGGTGCGAGTAGTGCATTCTTCAAACGCTCACACGCCTTTCGGTAATTGCATGCAAAAAGTGTTAGCTCTCGCAGTGTTTAAAAAGTTAGAGCGGAAGAGAGACATGTTTTTAAAGACCAATATAGGCATTTGAAGATAGATAAATAAGATGTTGTAAAACGAACCGATCACGCTGATAGATAAAACACTCGACCGTTTGAGATTCGCGAATAGTATTTACGTTGTGATTTTTCGCTTCGGAAATGCCTGTTCCGGCTGTGGAATATGGTTCAGCAGCGGCCTACGCTGACGCAGTCCGGAATTGGTGCAAAGAAAATCAGGTACAATGAGTTTTTTTTCAGCAATTAATTGAATTGTTTGGAAAATTCAAATTTTTTCAAAATATGGCAGCAATTGAGAACGGCGCTATGTTTGTCGAGGCAAATTTCATTAACTGTGACAATTTAACTGGGGGGGCGCTCCACTTGGGGGGAGGGGGCTCTTTTCGGTGTGTTCAAAAAATGTTTTAAAAAATACAACAAAAAAAGTAAATCTTATGCGGTCTCGTTCGACTAAGCCGTACGGCCTCGTTAGTTTAAAATTTTTCTTAAACGCAAAGAAAATCAGGTACAATGAGTTTTTTTTCAGCAATTAATTGAATTGTTTGGAAAATTCAAATTTGTTAAAATATGTCAGCAATTGAGAACGGCGCTATGTTTGTCGAGGGAAATTTCATTAACTTTGACAATTTAACTGGGGGGGGGGGCTCTTTTAGGTGCGTTCAAAAAATGTTTTAAAAAATACAACAAAAAAAGTAAATCTTATGCTGTCTCGTTCGACTAAGCCGTACGGCCTCGTTAGTTTAAACTTTTTCTAAGCCTGAGCGTTTTTTTAATGTAAAAATAATCTTTAAAAAAGTTATTTTTAAAAAGCCTCCCCCCAAGTAAAGCGCCCTTCAAGTTAAAAAGAACCCATAAACTCAACTAATGTATGTATATTTGTTGCTTTCCTTTTTTGTTGTTCGTAAAAATTGAAAAGGAAAATATTGAAAGATTGAAAGTTTTTCGAAGAAAAATATTGAGCACACGAAGTTTTGACTGTATATTTCACGGAATTCATAAAAATTTATCATTTAAAACGCTTATAAAAGTTATAATAATAATAATAATAATAATAATCTTCCTCGCGCTTGTTCCCGCCTCGCGGCAGGGTACGCGCTCCCCTGAGATGCAGGACAGACCTATCCTGGTAGAACCAGTGGCTGCCTGCTAGATCACTGCTAGTGTGATTAGCAGCAGTGGGGAAAGTCAGATTGAGTTATAAAAGTTATAATAATGTGTTAAATTCTCAGAAAAGTTTAATGTTAAAGAGAATACTTTTTGAAAGAGGAAAAAGTAGAAAAAAATAAGATAAATTTTTGTGTTCGGAAAAGGGACTTAAACCGTTTTCTGGGCAAGGCAGGCATAGCTCACCAGAAAGTGCGGTAAAAAAAATTTTCTGTGAGTGACCAGGCGACTTTTGATGAACTGGGGCGGGGGTCAACGAAAAAAATGTTTTATCGGTACTACTATAACAAAGAAACCATTTTTTGCACCCGCCCTGGAAACAAAATTTTAATTGGTGCATTTTTCGGCCCTCATTTTTTTAGGGGACCGGGCAGATGACCGGGACAAATTTAAAGTCTGGTGAGTTATGAAAGCAGGTACATTAGAAGGTGACTTGTTCTAATATTGAATACATAATGCGCTCATTCTAAATGTTTCTGAAAATCTACATAAAATTCATAGAAGTTTTCAATTTTCTTTATACCTGATTCAATATTCAGGCATGGTGTTCGTTTCACCAGATGCTCGCAATGCAAGCGTTTTCTATTGGACAGCAAGCACAGAGTGGTGCTGCTCAACAACCTCCTCAAGCAGCCCAGCCACCTTTCATCCCACCAAGAGCAACCATCATTACTGGCCCGGATGGGACCAGAACCATCACGGCTACCTACCAAGTTGGTTCATCTTATCAGTTTATTAACGTCGCGGCTGCTCTATTTATTTTAGTTTGCAATTACATGTTAAATGTAGCAAGAAAATAATGAATATGGAAGAGTAAAAAAGAAAGGGATGTCGAATAGAAAAATTAATAAACGCAAAACAATTAACATAGAAATAATTTCAAGTTCAGTGAATAATGAAGTGATGAGAAGATTAGTTGTAATTAAAGTAGGCAGAGAAAAAGGTTTAGAAATGATATAAGGGAGACGGGGAAGAAAAGAGCTATGAGGATCTTCTGACGGTGTTTTCGGTTGATTTTAAATTTTTTCGAGGACGTTAATTACACGTATACCTACTTTAATTAAAATTCACCTAATTTAGTGGTACCTCATCTTAATTTGGAAAAAAACTCCTACCTTTTTTTTTCGAAAAACGTCTACTAAGTCCGTGACACGTCGAACCATTTTAGAGATACCTCAACCTACTTCAGTAAAACTTCCTCCTATTCTAGTGAAAGTTCTACCTAATTCAACCTAAACAACCATTTTAGTGATACCTCAACCTACTTCAGTGAAACTTCCTCCTATTCTAGTGAAAGTTCTACCTAATTTAACCTAAACAACCATTTTAGTGATACCTCAACCTACTTCAGTGAAACTTCCTCCTATTCTAGTGAAAGTTCTACCTAATTTAACCTAAACAACCATTTTAGTGATACCTCAACCTACTTCAGTGAAACTTCCTCCTATTCTAGTGAAAGTTCTACCTAATTTAACCTAAACTGAAAAACTTTTCGGAAGTTAAGCTGTTTCCTATTCTTTTTAAGATTAATAACTTCAGTCAAGGTATAGTTTAGTTGAACACGGAATCCCAATGAAAAATTTTTCACCTAATAAATACAACTGAATAAGCAAGGATAAGGGAGGGAGGTTAACCTGGGGACCCTAACTAAGCAAAGGGGGAGGAGGGACAGAAGAGGCCCCTACAGGGATAAGAGGACCCTACAGGGGATTGTTGTTTCTGTTGTTGTTGTTGTTGTTATTTCTTGCCCAGCGGGTGGTCTTCCTCGGCGTTACACAGAGAGAGTAGTCGAAGCTCTCGACCCTCCACTATTGCTAACTCTCTCTTTCTCTCTCTCTTTTTTTTATTACTTTCCTTGTTTTTTCTTCTTTCTCTCTTTCTCTTTTTTGGAGAGGTTTAATTGAACAGAAAATCCACAACCGAGTGCGGCCTACGCCAAAGGTCTATCGGGCGATACGAAAAGATATGTCTCGAAATTTTAAAAAATGTATGAATAAATAAAATAAATAAATAAATGAGGCTCTAAATTACACAGTGGGCACAGGGAAGATTCACTGGCCCCTATACGATACAGGTAGCTACTAAGAAAACTGGAGTGGCCGCTACGTAATTGGGTCTAGGGGTTTAGTGCCCAGAACTGGGTTGGGTCGGCTATTTCTGAGAAAGTTTCTAACAGTCTCCGTGTGTATATTTTTGAGGGTCTTTTTTTAATCCGAGTCATTCAATGATATGTGCTTCCTGATTGCCCTGGGAGGTTTAATTTCAGTGCAGATTCGGTGAGAAGGATGGTTGAGCTGGAGCCCAACCATCCTTCTCACCGAATTCGTTCTCAGGGATTTGGGGGCCTAAGGATAGGGTAGGGAAAAATTGAAAAGAGAAACACTAATTTAAAAGCGTTGTTTAGAAAGTGGACTTTGTAATCACCAATGAAAGTCTTTGTTACTGATCAGCTGTTTAATCCATTCCCTATCGCAGACAACTTTCTCTGATGGACCTCTCTAAATCTAATCTGCTGAAAAGCTGGCTTTCTATTTACCAAACACCTTGAGAGGCTTACATTTCGTTTCACATGTCTTCAATTAAGAGTGAAACCGGGATAAGTGAAGAGAAAACCAATACTTTTTTCTCTTTTAGACAATTTGTTTCACTCACAAACTTACAACAATGGAAAATTTGTAAATCTTCTCCAGTCTTGATGAAATCGGGCAATCGCACCAAAGAGCCCCATTTCTCAGTAAAGCATGGATTTTTCGTATTTATTTTTTATTGTAAGTGTATTCCAAAAAACTTTGAAGAATCACAAAAAATAAGTGTATTATATATATATATTTTATCGACATTTTGCAATGCAAAGTTATGGTGAGAGACATTGTAAATAATATTCAAGTGTGGCGAGAAGTAAGGCAAATATCTAAAGTAAGGCAAATATCTAAAAGTAAGGCAAATATCTAAAGTAAGGCAAATATCTAAAGTAAGGCAAATATCTAAAAGTAAGGCAAATATCTAAAGTAAGGCAAATATCTAAAAGTAAGGCAAGTATCTAAAAGTAAGGCAAATATCTAAATGCTACTAGTTATTCTCCAGGTCACATATCACATTCTCGTTACGGAGACGATTTATAAACTGCTCTACTGTTCTTGAATTCAGTATTTCACTCGGGATTACGTAAAACATTCTTGAAACACGTAAACCGAAACAATTGAATCTAGACGTCGAAGAAGTACATTCAATAGCAATACCATTCATATTAGTGCGGGTAGAGGAGGTGCTCTTGAAAATGCGTGATTTTTCAATAATAGACTTGTCATTGAAGATCTTCCAACCCATTTTAAGGTCGGCAATCACCCTTCTTTCGGCTAAAGTACTTAGGCCGATTAGATTCAGACGATCTCTGTAACATGGAAGGCTGAGAGGATAATCAGGCTGTGGGAAACATCGATAAAAGAGTATTCTAGAGAAAGATCTCAAAACCTTTTCTAGGAGATCAGAATCCTTCCGGTATATTGGATTCCATAGACAAGAGGCAAATTCTAGATGAGGTAGAACATATGTATTGAAACACTTAACAAGTACTTGGGAATCATTGATGCTTATAGAGCGGAGCATAGCATACATCGCTTTAGTAGCCTTCATAGTTCGTTCAAGAATCGCGTCATGTCTGCGAAGAGATGGTACTAGTTGGACTCCAAGGTCTCTCACTTGAGTAGATACTTTTAAAACACAGTTATTTAGGTGATAATTGAAAGGAGGAGAAGTTTTGCCTAAGCGTAGATGATAGGTCTTGTTCGAAGATAAAGAAAGGTGGTTGGCTACGCACCAATTATACACATTATCTAGACAATTCTGCATTTCGATAGTTCGTTCAGTTATATTGTGAGCACTGTGAGATACATATAACTTAATGTCATCAGCGTATGCTTGATAGCGTATATTCGGATAAGGGCTAAGCACATAATTCAATTCGCTAATGTATAGAGAAAACAGAAGTGGTCCTAATACGGAACCCTGTGGCACGCCAGATGTCACAGGTTGTGGAGCAGATATTGTCTTGCCCATTCGTACAGAAAAAATTCGACCGTCAAGAAAAGATTCTAGCCAAGACATCAAAGATAGGGACAAACCGAAACGTGCAAGTATTGATTAATTTTTGGTAGAAGTTTTATTAAATTAGGTAGCCATTTTTGTTGAATAAAGGTAGCAGTTTCTTTGAAATAAGTATAAATTAAAGGTGGAAGTTTCTCTGAAATGGGTTGAAGTGTAACTAAATTGTGTAAAATTTTTTGAAAATTATGTTTCTAAAATTAGGTGGACGTTTCACTGAAACAGGTAGAGTTTTATTTCATATCTCTTTTCCGACAAATGTTGCTTCTGTTTCTTGAGTGTTGATTTAGATGAGTAATCATCTACGGCTCAGTAACCAATGTTTTTCTCTAACCTGCAAATCTATCCGTTATCAAAGAAAGCTAGTGATACAAATGCTCTGATCCTCTGTATCCTCTCTTACATCAGACGCTATCACAGCCTTTCCCTTATCTTTATTCATATTGATATACGCACTCTTTCTACGGGTAGAATGAAACAGCCTGTCAGTAACAAAATTTGGTTCACAGTTTGGTTCATAGGTTCAACTCTGCGATCTCTCTCTCTCTCTTTTACCGTTAACCAGCACGATATTTCTTACTCTTGAGCCCCTCTTTTCAGGGTACGCGCTACCCTGAAATCAGAACATAAATAACCTGGTAGAACTGAAGAAGCCTGGGTGTTAAATTGAGGCTACTCCGTACCAGGGTTAAACTTTACCCTGGTACCTGTATTTCCACTCTTATTTGGTATCCATGGATTGTGTATTGTGTGGCGCTTGGAACTGGTGGTAGTGTATGAGATAGAGAGGACGCCTCGGCCGGGCGTCATGCAAATACTCCCCTCTTTGGTTTTGTTGAATATATCCGATGTAAAAGTCAAGCTTGCAACTACGCGTAAAGTTTCTTGAATGTGAAAAAAGTGTACTTTATTGAATTCATTGTGTTGAGGTGGCGTCGCTGATGCGTAGATTGCTAGCAGAATTGATCGACTGCGTCTTCACCTTCTCCATCAAACTCATCCTGGTGTACCTCCTCGTTGACTTCGGAGATATCGACCTCAGTCGATACGACAAGATTCTTTCTAACCAGAGTGATCTACAGGTCATTCTCATGAATTCAGTATACGTGTTTCCTTTTATATATGTAATATAAGAAAGATAGAGATATTGAATATACCTGCGTCGGTATACGTGGACCTGTCTTGTTTGCGTAGTCTCTGGATCGGACTTGATACGGATGGTTTCTTGAACCCAGAAGTGGAAGAAGTAGACCAGAATGTTTGAAATTTGATAATTAATAACCCAACGACTTCGGACATACACAAAAAAATTGGAACGCTTCACGAATTTGCGTGTCATCCTTGCGCAGGGGCCATGCTAATCTTCTCTGTATCTTTCCAATTTTACTATATGTTCATTTGGAATGAACAAATTCAAGAAAATTTACGCGTAGTAGAAGAAACTGAGTCGAAAAGTGATATAAAAAACACACACTAGAAGTAACACTTAATTTTGAAGTGTGCGTCGAATTGCAAATGAATTTCGTCCGCATTTCAGATGGGGAAAAAACGATTTGATTGGGTCAAATTTCAGTTGATTAGACGCTGTTCGCGAGTTTATCGCGACATGTTAGATTTTTTCAGAATGAAAATACTTTTATATGGTAATTTAGGTGGGTTCTTGAACGGTATGGTTCTTGAAGCCGTACTAAAGGTGTTTTTAGTTTTATTGAAGATGATACATTTTGAATGAAGGAAGTAAAGGAATACGGCTCATCTACAAATACTCATCAGAAAATAGAGATGTTTTTGGACACAAATTATGTACATTTGATTTTTAAATAGGACCTTCAGCGTTAGACCTAACAAATCGCTGTTGTGTAGAAAGTAGATTTTTGCTCAGCTCTCGGCTGGTAGACTTAGCTAAAAAGATCTTTTAATTTATTAAATCATCTCTAACTTCCTTTTTTATCTTTCTTTCTCTCAAGATGTCATATGTCACCAGCACGACCGTTCCTCGAGCGAAAGAGTCTAGAATTATGCAAAGCTCTCTGTTCTCAGCCTTTCAATTCTAGCTCGCTTCTCATTATTTAAGACTCTTCCGCTCAGAGACCAGTGGTGTTTTTTCTTATCCATTTGTAACTGACATGTGTAGAACTATGCTCAACATAAATCTCGCTCACCTTTCACTCTTTCTCTATTATCTTCTTTTAATTGATGTTGTTGTTGTTGCCGGCAAGCATCCCGCATCGAAGACTTCGTTATGAACACTCTCTTTAATGAGAGAAGTTCTCGTGTTCTTCGGACAAGATGCGTTCGGAGAAGGGTTTTGATATCCTTTGCAGTCCTGAGACTGTCATGCTGCACCTTGTGAAGGCGGACATCGTCGTAGCAACCTGTTCATGCTATAGGCCTTGTGAGTGGGTGGTCAAGCCGGCCTAGCATCGTTTTTGGTGGGAGTAGAGACGTCTCGCCTGTCGTTGACCGTAGATAGGCAAGAGGCTATTTGACTGGCGCCTCGACTCGCCATTGAAAAGTATAGCGGAGCATCGGCTGATGTTTTGTCCGGTGGCATGCCCAGGCCGGTCCGGCATCGCCCTCCTTTGTAGTGCTATACTACCCAGTTTTGGTCCGTGGCGGAATTTCTCCCGCTACCTCCCAGCACGAATTCTTCGTAGGGAGGTGTCCCTCTATCCGCCACCTGAGGTCGCGCTCGGTTCTGGACTGGATGATCCGTGACAGGCTCTTAAGGCTGTAGAGTCACGAATGGCCACTGTTGCCAGTGTGTTTCGAGTTCTTTTAATTGATGAAAATACCTCTTGCAGACTCTGATCGATCTCACCCACGAGCTCTTTCCGGTTGAGCTACTTAGCAAGTTGGTGTGTGCTCTGCTGGAAGCGGTCTTCATATCCTACGGTGCGGGCCTTCTCCACCCGGGACTCACGCCTGGCAAGCACTTCATGCGGATCAGGGTCATCTCGTGTCACTCTGCGCTTCCTGTGGTCGGCGACCCGAGATCTGTCACTGTGACTGGGAGCGTGACTGTTCCCATTTACTCGTCAGTTCCCGCGATCATTTCTTATCTCTGCCCATATGTACTCAAAGCACGCCAAAGATATAGACATAGCATTAAGTGATTCGGACTACAAAGTGGCCCTCAGGAAAATACACACGGAGAACGTTAGAAATTTTCTCAGAAATAGTCGACCCAACTCAGTTCTGGGCACTAAACCCCCCAGAATACATAAGTGCACGTCCCAACTATCCAGAGAAAATCAGATAACTCTGTCTTAATTACGTAGCGGCCACTCTAGTTTCCTTAACAGTTACCTGCATCGTATAGGGGCCAGTGAATCTCCCCTTTGCCCACTGTGTAAGATAGAGCCGCATACTTCGAGACATATTTTTCGTGTCGCTGTAACCCGACTTCACTTAGCCCTATCGACCTTCGGTATAGGCCGCACTCGGTTGTTGATTTCATGTTCAATTAAATCTCTCCAAAAAAGAGAGCGAGAGAGTGGGCTTAAATACGGTGGAGGGTCGAGAGCTTCGACGACTTTCGCCAGTGTCTCGCGAAGGAAGATTTACGCGTCGGGCAAGACAACAACAACATATGTACTCAAGCCAGATTTTTAAATGCTATTGATTATTCTCCAGTTCAATTAGCAAATTCTCGTTACGGAGACGACTTATGAACTGCTCTACTGTACCTCAATTCAATATTTCAATCGAAATTCCGTGAAACATTCTTGAAACCCGTAAACCAAAACAATTGAATCTAGAAGTGCAAGAAGTTCATTCAATTGCAATACCATTAATATTTGTAGGAGTGGGGGAGGTGCGCTTGAAAATGCGTGATTTTTCAATAGTAGACTTATCATTGAAGATCTTCCAACCCATTTTAAGGCATAAATATATATAGCATAAAACATTTATTTTCTATTCTAACAAATCTGTTTTAAATGTTTGAATAACGTTTAGAATAGATTTCTTACGGGTTTTATTAATTTGTATATTGCTTTCATTTACATTTTAAATATTGCAGATCGGTGTTCCGGGCGATTTTCAAGAACATCCTCGTGACTTCCCTTATCCCCGTCTCCACCATAGTCTTCTTCTTCAACCACAACCGGTCCATATATGACGTCATGTCCAATACCATAGTAGTCAGTTTCTGATTGAGAAATGCGTAGTTACTCATTCAAGAGTGAATAAACTATAGTTATTATGAACATATTTTATTGTGAATTTACGCATTTGAGTAGTGTGTACATCATCACAACTTTAGTTTATCGATTTCACCGATGACATCGTCTCCGAGCCATGTTTGTTGAGCGCGAAGCAATTATGAATGTGTTCATAGGAAGTTGGAACATCATATTGATTTTCAAACCGCATCGAGTCCCACAAAACCAAAAGGGTTTTTCTCCCCTATCTCTTCGTGTCGATTATTCAGTTTGACTAAAAATTCGGCTCCAGGGTGTACCCAATATACAGACATTGGAATACTAGACGAAAACATTGGCTTTAAACGCTTCGGTTTCGACAATTTTCTTCATAGAGGCTCATTTTTGCATCAAAGATTCAGGTTCTTAAAAAAATCGTTTTTACATCAAAAAATTTTTTCACATCAAAATCGATTAGTTTAGGCTAACGAGACGGTATCAACAAAAAAAAAGCCACTCTGCACTGTCTGGCGTCTAGTATGCCCGTGAGTATATAAGAGCCAAACAGTCTTAGAGTAACAAGTTTGCGGCACAAGTTTACTTTGGGGGGGAGCTCCGCTTCACTTGGGGGGCTCTTTTCGTGTAACATACAATGTAAAAAAATACAAAAAAAGTAAATTTTCTTATGCGGTCTCGTTCGCCTAAGCCTTGGTTGCTTCAGTTTTCATCTAAATCCGTTAAACCATCTGTGATTAGTATACAGTTTAGTTATGCCGGGTTGGGATAATTACACCTTTTTATTCTTCTGCTCGTCGTATTTGATGGAGATTTGACTGTTCTGAGATGTTCATCTACTCTTTTACAGTTACAAGAGATTGCTCTGATGTATAAAGTTTATGAATATTTACACACTCTCACGAGTTATAATTTACACTGCGGCAATCAATAATATACAAGCTCGCGTCAGTAGCACAACACAACCTAATTTATAATAAGCGCATGATTCACTTTCCACGATATCTCGAAGCGAGTACAACATTAAAATTGACTACGCAAGAACAAGTCCGTCCGGCATCTCTATTGATGAGCGCTCTTCTCGCTATAATTTCCTTTTAAACCAACATTTGTATACCCTCGAAAAAATGAAAGCTATTTCAATGATTACTGCGTATAACGTACACAATAAGAAGGGTCTGGCATGGCCGACCAGTGAGCACCAAATATGACAAAGCGGATTCAATAAAATAATTATTGAGTGAGTTTCACAGATAATACAATTGATCAAACTATCGCGCGGAAAAAAGTAGTCCATTGGGAGGTATCAAACCCAGCCATCTCATATTCCTATCCGGCAATGATCGTGTTACCATTCCATGTAATGATACCTCCTTGCGATAGTCTAATAAATTGACATCTTAACCTGGCGTTATTTTGGCGTTAGCGTTATTTTTTTAAGCTATGTAACTGAGAATTTGAAGATACAGATCAAAAAGCTAATATTCTTCGATTACATACCGTGTTTTCGAGTTTGCGCGACGTGCTGTTCAGGACATTTCTTGAATTTACCGCGTAATCAACAGTAAAAGTGACTAGTAAAATCTACTTATTTACAAGATTCCGAATGAAAGTAGAAGCGGAGGAAGCGGCAGAATGCGCATTTTCTGCCGTGTAAACACACAAATATGCATCACTGAGGAGACGATTAACCTGCAACAACTTTTATTCTTTCCAATGAAAAATGGAGCTTTATTCTCCCAAATGATTGCTCAAACTCTCAAACAAATACTTGAACAACTTTCAAATAATCATGTTTACAAATGATTGAACTAGAAAAAAACAGAAAAAAGCTAGTCCACCGGGTGGGATCGAACCCAGACCATCTCGACTCAAACCGGGAGCGCGTGTTACCATTACACCACGGGGGCACATTGCTATTCCTTGCGAGAGTGTTATATGAAAGGATCATATGCCAACATGATTAATTTGAAGATTAATCATGTTTACGTTATCACATTCTCCTTTTTAGGGAGGCTTTTTCTCACAATTCATCTCTATCCTGTGTTTATTTTTTTGGTATAGTCTTCTCACTTTTCTTTTTTTCCCTTCTAATCATCTCTCCCTCTTCTATCTCTCAATACTCACCAGTGGATCTTCTGCAGCGGACCCCTCTCTCAATTTACCGTATCCCTGCATTGTAAGCCAACCCGCCATCTTCTCGCACTCGCGTACCTGCGCATCATAAAGTTTGCATGAAATCCGGGCGACAAATTTTCTAGTCGAAATTGAGAAGTTTTTTTAAACGACATCGATAAACATGTTAAAATATTCCTCTTTGAAATGAAAACTTCTTTTTCTTCAACTTATCGAAGCTTGCCACAAGCGATATGTGTGAAGCAGTTCAAGCTTGCCACAAGCGATATGTGTGAAGCAGTTCAAGATTACTGATAAGACGCACAGCCCATTAATCAATGACACACCTGGCTGGTTTAGATGGTAGACAAACCTGGGGAATGTTGAATCCCTGCGACAAACCCTCTCTGTCTGCTAGTTTAGCTGGTAGACAAACCTGGGGAATGTTGAATCCCTGCGACAAACCCTCTCTGTCTGCCATAGAGTCGAAAAAGAGCCAGCGACCTTGCAGACTTCGAACAAACGTCACATAATGCGAGGTTTCGATGCACAAAACCGACGACAGTATCATCGAATACTGCAACATCATATTTACCTTACAATTTTGTCAGGATATCACACTTTGAAATACACTTTGTTTTTGTATTTTTATGGACCAGAAGTGATTATCAAAGCAAGAGAGCAAGAACTATTTTATCAACTGAATTTCAACAACTTGAGGTACTCAACTGTTCTAGTCTCAAATAATAGAACAAATGAATTTTTAATCATGAAGGGTTGAAATAAAATGTAACTCACATTGGAGGCTTTCTTGGGTGGTCTTGCAGCGGGGGAAAGGGGACGATCAAAGTGATCCGCTAGCCCTCTCGCCATGTGAATGGGCCGGAAGCAGTGCGTACAGTAACACACCTTTAAAAGCAATGACTATCACTTTGAGACCAGGGGTTAAATAGATACCGGACCAGCTGTGTTGGCGCATACATGTTCGGGCCGAAAATGATCTTTTCTTTTCCGTTCCATTTTACCTTCCATCTACTTATCTTTCTCCCCTTTTTTGCCTTTCCCCATGTCTTAGTCAGCTCGCTCGGCGCGTACCTCAGACCAAACAAGGCACCAAAAATGCCTCAGACCGGTATCATTCAACGCATAATTGAGACCTACGGTCGCGAAGGAGGTCACCTACACGCGGTGCGACTGTGGACGATGCTGCCTTCCAGCATCGGCCCCAATGGACCTCCAAACATACTATCCCAAAGGTTGGTTACCTTATCGCAACTTAGAAGTGGTTACTCTAGCACTTTAAATAGTTACCTTCATAGGATTGGTGCCACTGATTCTTCTCTCTGTCCTTCATGTAGAGAGGTAGATCATACTAGTGTACACTTGTTTAACTGCCGTTGTAACCCCACTAGACTTAAACCTCTAGACCTATGGTATTAACCTGTCGATGTTGCAGATTTCCTAGCCCAATGAATGATGTTTTCATTGCCAGTCTAAATAGTTATTTGCTGTTCTTGTTGTTGTCTGTGTAGGTTGGATTGTTGAATAATATGGATGGAAGGATGGAATCAGTTATTTAAAAAAAAAAGAAAAAAAAAGCCAGAGCCCGAAACCAAAAAAAAAAAAAAGGCGAAAAGAATGAATGAGAGAGAGAAAGAGAGAAGTGAGTGAGTGTGACTGTGTGCTTGAGCTTTCACCGAGAGCTCGTGGACCCCCCTTTCAACGTCAAAGGAACCGCACGGGCAACAATCATCATCATCAGACCTACGGTTCAAGTCGAATGAAGATCATTGCTCTCAAAGAGCAATGATCTCAAAGCAACTAATGAAACCTATTTTCTTATGATTTGTATTTCCAGACTCTAATCCGATTAGTAAAGTTAAGAATTTTTCCAACGTACACTTCGAATCGATTTCGCCTACCAATTGCCGCCAAGACATCTTAAAATCTTCGCGTTTTTTTTTATATTCTCAGCCCATCGTTGCTTAAAACGATTAACGAAGATGAAAAATTTTATCTTCGCGTTTTGTTTTTTATTTATATAAAACAGCGACAAAGAAAGCAAAAACGTTGTCTTGATCGTAGTAAATTCAGATTTTTGCTCTTCTTTAGCCAACCGAAGGAGGATGTTTCCTCGAGATAGACGGAGTAGGCGTAGAGAACTACACAGAGAGAGAGAGAAAGAGAGAGAGAGAGAGAGAGAGAAAGAGAAAACTACTGCAAAAAGAGTAAGGAATAGACTAGTCCAGATATGAAGGATAAGCTGACATCACGGAAGACAGCTTGCTTTGTCAGATAGCACTCCTCACACATAACTTCCGCCAGTTTTGAGCAATTCATGCATGTAAATCCAGCTGAAATCGTACTGATTTATGCAATGTATAATGAATGCGTCACACTCGGTACAAAACTTACTTAGACTGTTTATCTTCTCACCCGATAAAAGTTACGTCAATGTACTCAATGTATCCCAGTATAAAAAGTACCTTTTTTCTTTCTAACAACTGATCTCTTGTTACCGATCGATGTGGCTTTCTCACCAACTTCAAAAAGCTTGGAGTATGTAAACGAAAAATTATAGTGACCATTATTTACGAAGAAAGTGACGTCAAGCTTTTCCAGCGGCACAATCTTATCGAAGATCTTTGTTGGCCCATAGCGAGGCAACAGAAGAAATAGCACCTGAAATCAGCTAATGTTGAATGTACTCTACACATTGGATGTTTTTCTATTGTTTATAGCAACGGAAAGAGAGAAGAGAGATCCTTCTAACCTGCGGGCACTCGGCAAACTTGAGGTAGTCTTTGCGCATGCTCTTCTCAATGAGGTGCTGAGTGGTGGTGATGATGCCTCCCTGGCCTCCCTGCCACTCCTTCTCCACCACGCAATGGTACATCCATGAAGAGTCCACCTTGCCATCCTTGCTGCTTCTCACATCAGACAACAATCAATGAAGCATGTAGACCAAAGAGAATAATCACAAGGAATTCGGATTGAGACCGAGTACGAAAGATGAACGATAGAGAATGTCATTGCAACACATTTTTCGTATCCCAAGTCTATCTTCTCTAAACAGCACATCAAATTTTTTTTTTTTTTTTTTTTTACCCGCAGTGCGGGTTAGATACATTTTTTCAAAGAGAAATTCAGCATAGACTTAGCTCAGAATCTAGTCTTTTGATCATTTCATGTACAAATTGATTATTATTTTTTTAAAATTAAACAATATGTTTTCAAAAAACATCAGTTTGGAAAAAAATTAACTAGCATTAACGCTGAATAATGATACTACGATCAAACCTCAATCTACACCTTAATATCAGAAAAAATCTTGCTTAAACCGTCATTGTTGAGTTGCTTTGCATGAGAATGTTTTTTAAATGGCTTTTTGGTTTTTTATAAATGAAAAAATTAACTAACATCAATTGCAGGAACGGTTTGACCTTGAACAAGTCCCGGAATAATATTGAGAGGATCTGAAAAGAGAACTTTAGCATTACTCTCACTGCTGAGTAATTTAACATTTACATTTGCTCGTTTTTTTCACAAAAATTATTTTCTGAAAAACTTCAATTCGCGTCTTTTCTTTCTTCTTTCAATACTTTATCAGAAGAAAATTCTTAAGTCACAGATCATAAAATAGATTCGTCCATCTCAGAATGTACAAGAACATCCACTTTATATTCAGCCTATTTAGTTTTACCTCTTTAAATGAAACAAATTTAATGAGCCTCTAGTTTCTCAGAACTTTTTCCAATACGACTTATCAGAAAAATTTCTAGTAATGATATACACGAAACATTTTCCAAACCTTCAAATTCTAAGTTACACAGTTTAAAGGCAGTGACGCCTGGTTAAGATGACAAATGACTGAACTATCGCACAGGAAAAAAGCTAGTCCGCCGGGCGGGATCGAACCCAGACCATCTCAACTCAAACCGGGAGCGCGTGTTACAATTACACGTGTAATGGTAACACGAGATGGTCTGGGTTCGATCCCGCCCGGCGGACTAGCTTTTTTCTGTGCGATAGTTCAGTCATTTTCCAAACCTCTTCGGGATCTTTCTCTTGAGATGTCATTCCTTTAATACTTGGCATCAACTTTTCCAAGAGTCTGCGCAGTTTCATCATGTGATCTGCTCGCACATAGTGAAATCTACAAACTGACTCTGTCGATGTGAGGCATAAAGATAAATCATGTATTAGATTCTCGTTGTATCAATCCTGCACTATGAGACCCATGAAAAAAAAAAAATTTACCAAATGAAGAAATGAACCACGAATGACATCCATGAAAATGGAAATGCTTTGAGGTTGGAAACTCTTTTGATAATAAAATACAAAACAATAAAAAATATAACGGAATCTGCTCATGCATTTGAGAAGAAGCTCATTCGCAATGTAAAGGTTATTTGCCAGTCTTTGCATGATCGATAAAACTTTATTAAATTGTACATTCAGCAAATTGACAAAAGCCTCCTCCCAGCTCATCTTTCGAATAACTGGTTCTTTCACAAAAAAGTTGCTGACTTTCTGAGAGGCCAAACAATCTCCGTTGTGAGTATCCTCATCAACTCATCGTATTCCTCCACATCCGACTCAGTTCTTTTTCGCGTCAGGATACTGTAAGAAAAAACATAAGTTTGCGAAAGAAAAAAATTATAATGATATGCTTAAACAAATTTGAGCATAAAGTATGAATTCAACCAATATATCCAGCTATATTTAAAAATTTCTCAAGATTATCTCAAACATGATTTCAAACAACATAGTTTGAGCATATTTCCAATTTATTTTTGTGGTCTGAGCATTTTTTTAAAAAATCGTTTCTGTTTGTTTTGTTTTCTAAAGTCGAAGCGACTTCCTTGGAAGAGCTTCAAAACCAGTAAAAAACCAACTGATCCAGGGCTGTGCATTGTACGAATAGAGCATACAGAGTCGCATCTAAGTAGCAGCTGTTCCGGTGACCCTGGATGCATTAGTGCATTAGTAAGATTTCAGAACCGTCATAGTTCACCAAAGGTGTGATGGAGCGTTCAAAATATAAAACAAAAACTTTTCTGGAAAAGAATAGTAAGCCGCCAATTTCGTTTTTTTAAACTCTTACCTCAAATTGTAGTGAAATGACAAAGGATTATGGTGTTTTCTTATTGCTTAATATTGTTTAAAAGTGATTGCTCCGTTCCAAAAGTAGCAACATAAAAAACCGTAATCCATTGCCACATCAATTTCACAGCAATTCGTGGTGAGACTAAAGAAATTACGAAATCGGCGGCCCGCTTATCTTCCACCAGAAAAGAAATTTTCGAATTTCCACGCTGTATAACTGTTGAAAATTTAATGAGATGCGAGCTAGAGGTAAAGAGCGGAGAAGGGAGAGCTTTAGTTATCATCCAAGACTCCATCGCTCAAAGTACCGTAGTTTTTCGTAGTTCTCAACATTGCTGGTGACTTATGTTTCACGAGTTGAATAATTTCACCTGATTAACCAATCGATAAGGTAGAGAGGTTTCCTAATTGAAAAGTTCTTGTTTAAATGGAATTTTTATTTTAGAAAAGGATCTGTTAGGACCGCTTTCACTTTGACGAAATTAACATAAAAGACGAATAATAATATATAAATGAATAATTTCATAAAACTCTGTTTATTACAGGGATTCTAACCTAACTTATTCATGAATATATATTTCATGTGCTAGGTATACTTGTATCCATTGAAAATTTATACGTACAACTTTAAAAGCGTCATACTTCTCCTTGAATATGAATTGAATACCTGAATTCCTTTCCTCCTTCCAATGAGTTCTTCGACTCCTTTGGCCGGCTCACATCTCATCGTTTCTATGCCACTGTCTATGCTTCCAAAATCGCTTCCTGCGAACATTTTTACTCTTTTCTTCATTCTGTTGAATATAGATCACTCATCAAAATGAATAAAGAGCGCGTTTACCCACCATTAAATAAGTGTAGCTCAAAACTCAATCTACTTCAAGCTTAATTTTGTCTCGAAACAGACGAACGTAGTTAAGTCATTGCTTATTCCTCAAAAGGCTCTCCTTCGAGTGGTTTTTTTGGTTGTGAACAAAAAAAATTAAGATGTATGTTTTCGGAGGAACAAGGTTGGTCGGTTCCTATCCATTCTTCGGTTTTGTATTGTAGACAAAGCATCATTCTATAGGTTTTCACTGCAGTTTACCAATTCAAAGTTACGGAACTTTTTATTCAAGTAAATGAATAAGTATGATTGAAGTAAGAAGCGAACTAACCATGTTCACTTTCTTCAGAAGGACTGGAATCTCGAAGAAACCTCCTACGAAAATTTTTTTACATACACTTTTCCAATTTTTCAAAAAAAAATGAATTGGAGGAAGAAATAGATAGATGCTTTAGGAAGCCTCTGAGATAAACAAACCAAGATAAATTGAATACAGGACTAATTTTGTGTAAAGATGCGATTTTAGATGTGACTGAAAATCTATGCGAAAGCAATATCAACAAAAAATTAGAAAGAAATATTAGACAAGTAAATGAACAAAAAAAGAAGAATAACTACCATGATAATGAAGAATAAGAAAAAGACCTACCTGTCCCTTCGTAGATCACATACTGGAACGAGCACAGTGGAAGAAGAAGAGGCCACGGGGAGGTCTGCTTCTGATGAAAGACGCCATCCCGCGGGCACATCGCAACTTTCCTCAAATGATCTCTTTTGCTTTTTCTGTCGAGGGTTACTCATCCAACCCTCAACGCGCTCTTTACTTATAGGCCATAAATCCACTGCTACTCATTTCATACAAAATCCTGTGGGTTTAAACTTTCGTCCATCCGGTTGCCGATAAATCATTGATCTAATTTCTTCAAAAACTCTGGTAAAAAAGAAAAAAATCCACCGTCTAGAAAAAAATAGTTTGACACATTTGTGCTGGAAAAAAGTTCAGATTCTGCTTGAAAATTGGATTACGAATTCAACCGCTGAGAACTGAAACAAAACTCAAAATAAACAATACTTCTATAAGTTTTGAACAAGAAAATAATTCCTCACAAAGATTTTATTTAAAAAAAGATATTTGAATTAAAAGGTTTAGATTTTTAATCGACATGTTTATGCGAGTTTTCAGGTCTTACCGAAAAAAGATGAAGTATACGAACAGCTTAGATCATTTCTGACCTCATGAAGAGATATCGATTGGAACAAATTAGCGAATGAAGAGTAAAGACTGACCAGTTCGACGACGGCGCTCTTCTGAAGTCGGTCCCTGTCGGCTGAATAGGCATCTCCAAGCCACTTTATCACTCCACTCCTCTTCGCTCCCAAGTGGCACACATCCACACAGCTTCCTTAACACACACTCTCTCAACCCAACATCAAGCGCCTTTTTAATCTGAACGGAACTTCAGCGGTTTGTAAGAAGTAGCGCCTGCACACTAAAAAGATAGAGACTGTGTCTTCGAACCAGATGATGCCGTTTTTGATGCCTAATTAATTTTGGAATTTCATAGAGCATACAATTCACCATAGTTTTAACAAAAAGGTAGCAAATCATGAACTTTTGAAAATGAAATTATGAAAAACAGAAATCTTCACTACAAATATCACGTGTTCGAAAAGGAAATTATATGAATAAGGGCTGTTGTCATTACAAATATCACCTGTTTGAAAGGATAGTAAATAATGTCATAACAAATGACACCTGTTTGGAAGGAGTCAATCATGAAGTCTTCCGCAAGGAAGTTAGGCCTTGGCGGAACCGGCGGCGGAGAACTCAACCTAGAAGTAATGCAAACTTCCACTTACGGACTCTTTCAATAAATCGGAATGCGGGTGAAATCTGCAAAGTATCCCAAGAAGTTAGAGATACGAACTTTCTGTTATTACGGCATTTTCTAATCTCATCGCACGCTCTCGTTCTCTCTCTAAAATTACCTCTTATAATTAGTATTTTTCATGCATTTGCAGGTGTTAATAAACAGCTTCCTGTAACCTTTCTTTTCCCGATGGAGGGTATGCAGTTTCAGAGGAGACGGGCCTTGGAGGCAAGACTGAGATGTCGCTGTTACTCTTTGGATGAGGGCCTGAGAAAAGCCTTGGAAGGGTGGAGCGTGAGTCCTCCGAAGGTCCTTCGTCTGCCATGGGGTACGATTTCGAATGCTTCGGTTGATATGACGGTCTGCTGAAATCACTTTGGCCCTTCATTAATTTAATCATGGAAAATCTATCCATTTTCCTTATTCTTTGTGAACCCTTTTCCGGTTGAAACCTCTGCAATTTTAAAATAAAATAAGAATTGGTAAGGATCAAAAAGGAATATAAAAATCTAATTCTTCCATTTTCTTCACTCTTTCGAACTATTTCTTCAATTCATCCTTTCACATTTTTTTTTCAATGAAATATACCGTATTGAGTATTTTCGCTATCACTCTGCTCTGCAAATGACGAGAAACATCTCGAGGCCTTTTCTCACGATTTAAATTTCCATCATTCTTCACGTGATAAATTATCTTTAGATCATAGGTCACCTAAATTTATCAGAAAAAAATTTCGCGCGCGGGGGGCCGGGCGGGGTTTTGTGTACCAATTCGATTTCTTATTGTATTTTCTTAGATTTACATTCAAGTAATGAAAAATTTTGAATTTCCTACATAGCAGAGTTTTATTGTAATTGATTTCTCAATTGAGTGTTTGACCGTAACTTCTTCAACTTAAATAAAATGGTAAATGCACTGCTACATACTTCATCAAACACCAAAAACACCATAAAAAACATAAGGAAATAAATCTGCCTCTGATAAAAGCTTATGAACGTGAGAAACAAAAGTTCCTTCGTAAGCGGGAGGCCGGGAGGTTTTTTGTACCCCTTGGTAACCTATGCTTTAGATGTACTTGAACCAATTTCTATGGGTGAAATCAAATAACACAACCCAACTCACTCAAGCGTCGCCAGCATTACAAATCCCGCGTGGTGAAGGGGCGCTGAGAACAACTCCTGTCCCTGGTACATTCCAGTTCCTTGGCCAACTTGCTCCTCCTATAAACATAATGCTTTTCAAATTCATCATTCTTCTACGCGACTATCCGAGTCGCACAGAAGTAATCTCATCAAAAAACTCAAATAACACTGACCTATACTTCGAAAGTTAAGCAAATGTTAGACAACTTGATGATCCACTCAAATTCTTGATTGAACGCAGGGTTCTAGGTTAGATGGAGTATCGAAGATTGGAACTTCTTCACTTTAGCCCCCCCCCCTCCTAGAGGTTCAATTGGGTCAGTTCAGTTGGGTCATTTTCTTGATACGGCCTCGTTAGCTAAGCCGTACGGCCTCGTTAGCGTAAACTTTTTCCTAAGCCTAAGCGTGTTTAATGTAAAATAGTTGTTTAATGTAAAAATAATTGTTTTAATGTAAAAATAACTTTTTTTAAAAATGTAAATGAGTCAGAAGTATGAGCCATGGAACCTCTGGGAGGAGGGGGGAGGCCCTAAAGTTAAGAAGTGCCCGAAGATTAGTACAACAAAGTAGAAAGGTCAGCAAAAAGGAAATTGCTCTCAATAGCCTTCCTTTCCATTCCTCAAATCTATTTTCTAAGCTTTAGTGGTGGTCGAATCTTTAACCTGTCAGCATGCAAGAATCAGTTTATCAATATTTGTAATCTATTCTCTCTATAACTTCCCCTTTCTCAGCTACCATCCGTCTAGAAATATAATTTTCAAGCATGGGAACGAACTCACAAACTCTATGCCTGCGTAGAGACTGGAATGGCCGGCCAAGTATCCGATGAAGCGAATCTTCGCCCTGTGCACCCGTATATCATTCGTCCACTCGCAAATATCTCCCAACCTCCAGCCAAGCATTTCTGATGGATTCCGTTCTCTGCAATCCTCCTCCATTCACACTAGTCAATAAACAAGGCAGAATGAAGAAGCGCGTTGCCAGCAAGATCATCGCAGATGTGTTACTATTATACATGACAGTGTAGAATAGTAAAAGCTTAAAAGGTCTCATTCTTCTGATCGAGAGTGCTCATAATGCAAACTTGCGACTAAAAAAGTTGAAAAACTAATCTTTAAAAAATTGTTAAATATAATTCGTATCAGGAATGAATAAACTGACGAGATGGTCTTGGTGTGAACTTCTCTCCTCTCTTCTTCTCTGCTCTGAAGCCAACTTTTATTTGTAGGATTGTGCCCTGTTTTTTTGTTGTTGAGATACTCTTACCTTCTTCGAACTCATTCGCTCAGGTAGGGTTTTCCTTTTTTTAGGACTCAGCCTCGACTTGGGTGTGACAATCCTCCGAAAGATTGCCTCGTTTTTTTTTTTTACCTCACATACCCTTTCTTTGTTCTTAGGTTAACTCTATTTACCTTCCACAACCTATTTTGAATATTTTTTTTGCCTTATCTGAGGAAGATCTGAGGAAACTTATCTTTTTGCCTCTTCTGGTGTTCCACAAGGATCAGTACTTGGCCCTATTCTATTCTCCCTCTACATTGCGGGTTTAACATCGAGGTTTGCTCATTTGCATCTTGTAACAACTAGCCTATTCGCCGACGACATCAAACTGTTCGTAACTTTCTCTCCGACTGACCCTAGCCTCGCCCACTCTCAATTGTCATCGGCTGCGCTAGCTATAGAATCTTTTTGTGACGAATGGCAATTGTCAGTTTCAAGCAGTAAGTGCAATGTTTTACACATAGGAAAGTTCAATCCTCGTCTACCATATTTCGTGAGAAATAGTGCCCAGAAAGTGATTCCGTTCAAGATCGCAGATTCACCTATACGAGACTTAGGAGTTTTCATTGGTATAGATTTGTCTTATGACTTTCATATTGAACAGATGACAAGGCGTGCTCTGCGATCTGTTTATGCTTTGTTTCGTGCTCTTTGCAATAGGGATCCAATGTCATATATCCGTTGTTACAAAACTTTCATTCTCCCTCTGCTAGAGTTTGCTTCACCAGTTTGGTCTCCTTACAAGGTTACACTGATTAGGAAAATTGAAAGAGTTCAACATACGTTCACTAGGCTATTGTACATTCGATGCCGTAAACGAATATCAGTCCTTCGACCTCCTGCGTATAACATGAGACTTAAAATGTTCCAGCTAGAAACTTTACTGTCTCGGAGAACCAAAACCGACATTTTGTTCGCCTATAAGATTCTTAACGGCTTATTGGATATTCCAATAAGTAAGATGTATACTCTTAAACCTTGTCATGGTCGTACTTCCAGATACGCTTTCCACATTCCTCGCTCACGTAGGCTACCACTGTTTAATTCTTTTGCATTACGATCCGCGAGATATTATGGCAAGCTACCGTCTAATATAGTATCCGCCCCTAATGTTCTCAATGTTAAAGATAGGCTAAGCTCTGTTGATGTTCTTAGTTTGCTCGATATAAATGTAACTGATCTTTGATTTCCGATTTTTGTTTTTTTGTTCTTCTCTATACCTTAGAATCATGAATGTGTTCTGATGATTGATTGGATTCGTTGATAGCTCGGTTTCCTTCCCTCCGTTTATTTGTCATGTGTTCTGTGGCAATTTGATGTTTACAATATACCATGTTTGTCACATTTTGAATAATGTTTGAATAAATAAATAAGAGCCAAAATTAATTTTTTAAACTAAGTTTTGAATTTGAATCATCTTGAAAGTTCAGATCTTGAAAAATATTGAGGGAAGAAAACTGAGATTAATATGGAACCTTTGAATGACTGCCGTAATGCCTTTCATGATTGCCTGTCGACCATTCTCCAACCAGATCTTCAATTAAAACACATTCAAAAACGTTCGAGAGAGTTCGAAATACTTATTGTAAGGCAACAGTCAATCATCACTATTTTTTTAAAAATAGTCATTATGTTCTTTTCGAAATTTTCGATGCGTCCAAAAAGGATGAAAAACCATGAAATAAGGCAATTCAGCGTCGGAAGCAGCTAATTTTTTTATAATGAATGAAATCGAAAATCTGATGTAGAAAACAACCCTTTATTGTATCCTGAATAGAATTTTTTAAAAAAGTGCAGAAATTTGCATTCCAATCAATGCTGATTGTGATTCGATACTTTTTTCTAAGTGTGTCATATTTTGTTATTTCTTATACATTTGTCTTTTTTCTCATACTTTTTTTTAGACTTCTGTCTTTCTTATAAATTTTCCCATGTGGTCTCTTTCCTAAGCCGTACGGCCTCGTTAGCGTTGTTGCCCCTTGGACGAAATGGTCATCGTGTTCCTCGTTAGCGTTGTTGCCCCTTGGACGAAATGGTCATCGTGTTCCTCGTTAGCGTTGTTGCCCCTTGGACGAAATGGTCATCGTGTTCCTCGTTAGCGTTGTTGCCCCTTGGACGAAATGGTCATCGTGTTCCTCGTTAGCGTTGTTGCCCCTTGGACGAAATGGTCATCGTGTTCCTCGTTAGCGTTGTTGCCCCTTGGACGAAATGGTCATCGTGTTCCTCGTTAGCGTTGTTGCCCCTTGGACGAAATGGTCATCGTGTTCCTCGTTAGCGTTGTTGCCCCTTGGACGAAATGGTCATCGTGTTCCTCGTTAGCGTTGTTGCCCCTTGGACGAAATGGTCATCGTGTTCCTCGTTAGCGTTGTTGCCCCTTGGACGAAATGGTCATCGTGTTCCTCGTTAGCGTTGTTGCCCCTTGGACGAAATGGTCATCGTGTTCCTCGTTAGCGTTGTTGCCCCTTGGACGAAATGGTCATCGTGTTCCTCGTTAGCGTTGTTGCCCCTTGGACGAAATGGTCATCGTGTTCCTCGTTAGCGTTGTTGCCCCTTGGACGAAATGGTCATCGTGTTCCTCGTTAGCGTTGTTGCCCCTTGGACGAAATGGTCATCGTGTTCCTCGTTAGCGTTGTTGCCCCTTGGACGAAATGGTCATCGTGTTCCTCGTTAGCGTTGTTGCCCCTTGGACGAAATGGTCATCGTGTTCCTCGTTAGCGTAACCGCTTAAGCCTCAGCGGGAAAACACAGTTAATAATAGCTGAAAACAGCTAAGCTAACTTACTCAATTATACTGGATAAAACTGAAATATTGTGGTTGATTGTTCTATACGGCCTCGTTAGCATACATTTTGACTAAGGCTAAGCGAACAAAAAGTCAGTGAAAAGGGATCCATGACACTTTGTTACACGACAGTTTGTTACACGACAATTTGTTACAGGGGCTTTTGTTTTAGTGGGTTTCTACTGTATGAATCGACAAAAATCCAAGAAAGGGAGAAATTTTTTCATGTGGTCTCTTTCCTAAGCCGTACGGCCTCATCAGCATACATTTTAAATAAGCCTAAGCGAAAAAATCTGTGAAGAGCGTGTAACAAACTGTCGCGATACCGTGAAAAGTAACCTGCCCCCCTACCAAATTGAAGTGCTGATACTTTTCCGATTTGAAAGCAGCTAAGTAGACTAAATAATTTTATTATTATTTATAATATAAGAAGAAAATATAATAAGAAAGACAAATGTATTACACACTTAGAAAAAAGTACCTTAATCACAATCAGCAATGGACTGCAAATTTCAGAAGTATAAAAATTTATTGGACATCCTATTGACTTTATAGTTTGAAAACAGGGCTTTTTTTAAACATAGTGATCAGGCTGATATACAAAAATATCGGTTTTTTACGATAAAGAGAAGATAATTTGCTAAGAAACCCGGCAAAACGCATGTCTTGCTTATTTGAAGAACGCATGAATCGGTACAGGGTCTTCTTTTGCAGTGCAGTTCACAGAAAACGTCGCTTGCTCACAAATCGCTGTCTGCCAACGGGTCAAATCATGCACAAATCTCATTGAACACATATCATATGGTGAGAGCTATAGGAAATCATCAATTGAGCAACAAAAATGCACGATAGAATAAGAGCGAGAGGGAAATAGAGAGGGTTAGAAGGTGAGCGAGAGGGTAGCGCGATAAGTAGATCATAGGAGCAAAACCTGCGAGAGGGAAGGTGAGGGGGGGGGGGTTCGAAATCTTCTTCTTCTTGCCTTTGTTGAAAAACTATCCCATAGTGTTAAACTACTAAGGTTCTCCACTTGATTAGCATGTTTGCGTACGTGAAATCTTGATTAGTGAAACAGAATTAACCAATTCTGACATCTATTCTCAAAGACTACTCCATTGAAAGTTCTACAAATCTACACCAACACGCTAACGTTAAAACACAAGTTTCGCTACTTGCTGCAAGACACTGCAATACTAGAAGTTGCAGAATGACCTGCAGCAGTTGTCTGCATTGCAGTGGCTTGGTCTGAACCTCTGTTAAGCCTGAGGCCAGCTTCCCTGTCCTTCGCCCGTTGTAGGCTGGAGAAGGAGGCCAACGCAAAAGATGTCTGTGGTTCACGGCGGCTTTCCAGTAGGTTGCGGTGTATCCTGCACAACACTTGAATGTAAGAGACATTTTCATTCCTACCTTTGAAATATGCAAACCAAGGATTCTTCAAGATAAAGAAGTTATATTCATAGAAGATGCCCATCCCAGGGTCATGGCATTTCTTCCTCTGCTGTTTCAATGGCCTTTTAACTTCTTTCGAAATGATTTTCTCATTTTAAATGCTAAAAAGTCACGCTTCCACGTACTTTTTCCATTGATGTTGATGAATTAACACAATGTGATAAACTATTCTTTTTCATTATTAATATCATCTCTCAGGTAAACAAATTATTTCATTCATTCATACCCGTTAATTTGAGACATTTAGAATTTCTTTTGAACCAATTGTCGTACAATTGAGTAGAAGTAAGTTTTGAACAAGTTCATTTATTATGAAAATTGATTGAAGAGATAGAAGGGAGAAAGCACGATCATAATCGATCACCGCGATGAAATTAATCCACAAAAGTCTGTTTCGCCCCTGCTCAGACAGACTTCTGTGCTCTCTGGGTGGGGCTCTTCAGTGAGTGCCCAGAGAGTAAATATATGATAAATTAGAACGATAATTTATTATATGTTAAACAAAGAAAATGAAGAAAAAACATGCTAAATCAAACAACACCTAAAACGGGATTTGAAATGGTTTGTAAAATCCATTTCAGTATTGTATTCTTTGCCAGTATCGTGAGAAGCCTCCAAAAACACACTCAATTTTGAGAGCACAAAGGAAATTGAATTATTTATAGTGTCCAAGTAAGAATGGGATTACTGTTTAATGCACAAATCTCACCTGGTTCTTGGGAGTGGAACTGGGTGATGAAGTGGGGGATTCTCTTGGTGAACGGTGATCCGTTGGATTGGAATGATGATCTCACCGTTGGACCTGAACGGTTTTTACTTCACTTTTCGTATAATTCAAAGCAAAATGTCAAATAGGAAAAAAAGTTGAAATTTCAAACTTTAAGGCGTTGACTTATCAACAATAATTAATTTTGTTGATAAGGCTTATTAAGACTCTTATAGACCTTAACTGCTAAAATTTATTCATACTCACTCCCCATCTTTTTAGATGAAACTATCAATATTCATAACTTTCAGTTCTAAAGTTCGAACTTGTTCCTAAAAGGTTTTCTGTGAAATATGAAGAAAAATGCGTTCAAGCAGCCAAACAAGTTTTACTTGACAACTTATGCCTATGATAGATCAATTTCTATTGCCTGTAACCCATGTAAAACACACGAAAAGAGTCAAACTGGTAATTCAACCTGAAGGATGTTTTAGAGAGAAAGAGAAAGAGAGAAAAGGGAAGGCAAAGGGCAAAGGGAAGAGATGAAAACATTAAACAGATACGCAATAAAAGAAGAGAAAGAGATATTGAAAGGAAAAAAGATCTGGCAATAAAAGTGCACAGAATAAAGAGAGATGCTAGGCAGACCCTTGCCCACTGTGCATAAAAAACTGGTTTCTGCGGTCTTCTTCAAGTTGTGTAACCATGCCGGCTCACTCACAACACATTATTGCAAAGATAGGATAGCTAGGATGTGAACGATATAACGAATCTAGAAGTTATACTAGAATATACAGGAGGAAGAAAATTACCTCTAAGGTAAACTAAAATGTCTTGTTTCTTGGTGGAACGGTTTCAGGTAATGAAACCGTTCCATCAATCCAAGTAACATAACACAGTTGGTGAATCGCCTATAGACTCCTTAGAAAGCACAACATTTTCGTCAACAGAATTCTTGCAAGCGATAGACCTGCGCATACGTTTTATCGTGGCAACCGCTTTGAACTGAACGCTGACCGATTGCGCGTGTTATTAGAGGCGGAGCTTCTCATGGCGGCCACCGCAGTGAGCGGTTGAATGTCCGCAGCGGAAACGAATCGATGCCGCGAGTCCGAAGGAGCGTCCTGAGACGAAAACTTTTTTCACTTAACTTTTTTTTACTAGCGCTTAATTAAACTTTTCAAACGCCGTGACGCATGGCTATTGAACTAGCATAAAAATCTATTTTGAGAGCAGAATCATAGTTCATCATAGGTCTAATGTGACTGTTGAAATTTGAAAAGAACGACCGCTTTTCAAGCGGGAGAGTCTAGAATAATGAGAAGTCAGCTTGAGGTAAAGAGCGAAGAAGGGAGAGGTAATCATTATTACAGTCTTCAAATGTTAAGTTACACATATTAAAGGCAGTGACGCCTGGTTGAGAAACAAATGATTCAACTATCGCACAGACGGGATCGAACACAACCATTTCGACTCAAACCGGGAGCGCGTGTTACCATTACACCACGGGAACACATTGCTATTCCCTGCGATAGTGTTATATGAAAGGCTGGTATGCCTTGTTCTTTTTTCTGTGCGATAGTTCAATCATTTATTAGAGTCCATTCCTCAACGAACGGTCGTTCTACAAAATTCTTAAACGCTACTGGTGACCTTTGGGCGGAGAAGAAGCCACCTGCAATTGTTGAAGCTTCTAAAACGACCATAAATTCGAGCGGGGGTCTACTAGAATCACAAAAAGCGAGCTAGAGGTTTTAGAAGGAAAAAGAAAAGAATTCGAGACATTGGAAATACTCGCTCGCTTATCATTATTATAGATGAGGGATCGTGAACAATTGCATATGAATGACGTTGAACTCCGCCGTCTTTCTTTGAACCGAAACATTTCAATCATGATTGAACGACTCAGTCTAATATTTATTACAAATAAATTGCATGTTCAGGCAAACAAAAAGTGAGAAGACTTATCTTTAATACTTCTTCTACCATTTTTCATATCAAAACTTCACTTTATTTACTAGGAAAACGAATCCTATTTTAAGCTTCTTGTAAAAAAACAATCGCATTGTAAGCTTGTTCTATTACAAAAGAGTATTCTACGTGATATTGAGCTTAGATCTTTCAAACGGGTTGGATTCAATGAAAAAATAGATAGTGAGAAGAAGATAGATAAAGCGAGAGAGAGGTAGAGAAGAGAGAAAAAAAGAGAAGCGAGAGAGAGAGGTAGAGAAGAGAGTGAGGAAGAGAGAAGAAAGATAAACACCAGGGATGTCCACATAATTATATATCTTAACTCTTTCGTACTTAATCATTTACTTCAGTTGAGATCTATGCTTCAAGTTATGCAAGTAAAGGGGAAAATAGTGGTAGATCATTTCAACTATATTGTTGAGCAACTTTTTTGAAGCAGTCGGCAGTAATTTAAACAGAAAATTACGGATAATTTTTTTTTTAAACTTATGCTTGCCAACGTGTTCTCCCATTTTTGAATAGATTAAGAACGAACAAAAAGCAATTTAAAAATAAAAATCGAGTCTACTATAACTAACGCTGCATAACATGCAAAAAACATCCAATAACGAAAAAAGAGACCGACCAGAACTCGAAAAAGAGGCAATAGTTGACCCTTCAGGTATCAAAATAACTCACTCTTATTTGAATAAATTCTTGAAACAAAAAAGTAGTCGGGAGCTCCAAAAAAAAAGCATCTAAAGTTGCAAAGGATCACTAGCACTACCACAAACAATTCACGTAAACATAGAAATATCGATCGTTCGAAATTACAGACATAGCCATTGGAATGTTGATACAGCTTACTTGCAAATATAAACTCAGTCGAAATGCCCATACTAATGCGAGCACATGTACGATTGGTATAGACGTTGAATAATTAGAGAGAGAGGAGTAGACAGAGGGCGGGCAAAGACAACATTTCCGGTGAACCAATGGGAACCAAAGTTTCAAAATAGAGTATTCTTGAGAGCATTGGCTATGGGAAAAAAGAGTGCCATTTCTATTTCTCCCTCTAACTTTCTCTCTGTATCCATATCTATCTTTAATTCCTTTCTATTTTCTTTTTCTCGTTGCCTTTTTTCCTTCTTTGCTCTTCTTCAACCTCAAATTCCCTTTCTCTCTTTTTTAAAAAAACTTTTCTGTTGTGTAGTCCATATAATCAATATTGCCTCCTTCGTCTTCACATGAAAGCAATGAACGCAGTAAAAAAAGAACTGAAGAGCAAAGAGTGTGAAGAGTTGAGGAGAGTGGAGAGTTGAGAGGAAAATAGAGAAAAAACAAGAGGAAAGAAAGAGAGAGACAGAGATAGAGAGTAAGAAAGCGAGAGAGAGAGAAAGAAAAAGGTTTTTCCATAAGTAAAAGCAGTAAAAATGAGGACAGGAATAATAATAATGGGAGAACACCAATCGAACGAATTTTTTATTCAAAAGAATGTGTCTACATTTCGAAAAGTACAACAAAGGAATATCATTGTACAAAGCAGCCAGAAAATCTTTTCAGTTCTGGTCTTTATTGCTCTGCCTGCTATTGTGAATTTGGCTTCACCATCACAGAACTCTTCCTTTAAACTAACATATTCCTCGCGCTTAAAACTCTTATTACAAAAGGAACGCGCGCTCCTGATTTTTTGATCTATACCGTACCTGGTGTTAATAAATGTGGATCTTTATCTTGCTTTCTGCTCATTTATGAAGCAGGAGAAATTGAGAAACGTACCCGCACTAAAACTTATCCAGAGATACCTTTACTCGTGGAAATCTGCCGAAGAGTAGAACTTGTCGAAGACCAATGCAAAATTTCAAAAATTGTTTTACACCACGTAATTCATATTCTCTGATTTGCATGCGAAGTTAATACAAATAACTATTACAAATAATAACAATCATTGAATAATGTTTGAAAATCGCCAAAACGATCTTAGTGACAATATAGTGACAAACTTTTCTTCAATCAGAAAATAAGAATTTTCCGCATTGCCTTCAATCATTACACTCACCTCAATTCTGACGGTGAAGTAGTGTCCCGAGTGCGGTGGCCTTTCTCCTTTCTGCACAATCGTCGCCCTCTCCATGCACTAAGATTCTTCGAGTAAGACTTGTTCCTATCAACCACTGGCTTTCATAGATCTGAGCCAGGGGTTAAATAGTAATGTCAGACCTTCTGTCGGTGAGCCTTAGTTTTCCAAATCATAAGGGGGGACTTGTGTTGAAACCAACAAAATTAATTCGCGGGCCTCTCTTTTTTATCATACATGAAAAAAAATAGGTTCAAAAAAATTGATGAGTCGGAAAATTATTTTTTTTGACAATCAAAGATATGATGAATACAAACAAAAGTCATACTTCATGCTGAATCTCTCAAGAATACAGCAGCGAATCTTGAATGCAAACCTTTCATGATCTAGTTTATTGTTAGAAAATAAAAAGGTTTGATAATTTAAACAAGCAAGTTCTCATTCGCAGATTCAAGTCTCAACTTTAACATTAAAGGATCTTTCTATGAAAGTATGTACATCTTTCTGTAAAAAAGGGAATCAGACTCGCTTTACTGAATTACTCAGGATTAAAGGATTGTTGCAACCTGCATAACACCGATCGTTCACTGGTGAACAAGTTTCCATCATACATTCAAATTCAGCGAGTGAGTAAGAACGATAGGTTTCTTTCTATTTCTCCTCTCTTTTCCCTGTATTCTTTCCCTCTACAATCTATCCACTCTAAATTCTTCTTTCTCATCTTATTTCTTTATAACGAAAAAAGAAAGAAAATCATTGTCTATGTCTTCTTTTTTTCTTTCACTTGAACATTCTCGCTTGAAAGGTGCAATGAAAACTATCATGAATAACTTACCGACAAAACCAAAACATGCGTCGAAATTTCATGAATCAATAAAAATGAACATTCGAGTTGAGAAAGAACATTTTCGAAACCAATCACTTCGTCAGAGCGTACTAACTTATTGAACTATCACACAGAAAAAAGTGTCCCCGTGGTGTGATGGTAACACGCGCTACCGGTTTGAGTCAGAGATGGTTGGGTTCGATCCCGCCCTGTGGACTAGCTTTTTTCTGTGCGATAGTTCAATCATTTGTAATCTTGTGTGTAACTTAGCATTTGAAGATTTACTAACTCTATCATAAACACAATTCAACAAACTAAAACAAAAGCTCTTCATAGAAAAAATTTTGATGTCTGAATAACACCAATCATGAAACAACAAAAAAGATCTCAGTGTTGAAAAAGCAGTATAAAAAGACGAGGTTTCAGTATCTATGCGTCAAACCCATCCGGTATTTCGGTTCAAACTAAAACTTCCGTTAGATCTTTTTTAAAAATTATGTATGAATAAACACAAAGCGTGATTATATGGATCTCTTGTAAACAATCACAGAGTTCAGCCGTTACAAACTTCACTTATGCCAATAAACATGTATATATTCGGCCTCTTTCTACGTAATTTACTTGGAAGGTGGCCAGGATTGAGAAAGGCGTCTGTTGCCTCTCAAATGTACTTAAATCTAAAATTATGCAGAAGAATATCATTCAAAGTCATGGGTTGCCCGGAACTTTTACCAAAAAATCCCGGCCTTGTTCTATTACGGGTCAAAATGGGACATGAAGCTGATAGACAGATTAAGAATCTGCCCAAGAATACAATTCTGTCCTTCTGCTTCATGTTGACCCTACCTGCTTATATTTCATGCACAAACATATTCGTAACAGTGAAACAACATGAATTTAGTAGAAAGGGAATGAGAGACATTAGAGAACTGAAGTAGAGCTGGAACCAAAGCAAGAGCGAGGAAAAAATAAAGAGCAAAGGAAAGAGAGAACGAGAGAGAGAGAGAGAGAGAGAGAGAGAGAGAGAGAGAGAGAGATAAAAGAAAATGGGGGAAAAGAGAGGTAGAGATAAAACCGAAATAAACATTTGTCACGTGTTGGCAGGGAGAACTTTCAGACAGAATCTTGTGTAACAATGGAAAAGAAGACTAGATGAAAAAGGAGAGAGAAGAGAAGAGAGAGCACAGGAGAAGGAAAGGCAGAGAGAAAAACAGAAGAAAAAAGATAGAAAGAGAGAGAGAGAGAGAGAGGAGGGAAAGAAGAGTTGAAGGAGTAAGTTCATCATACTAACAATTCAAAGATCCCCCTATCCGACCTGGATTCCCTTGGTTTGGATGAAAAAATGGAGAAAAGAAAAACTCGTAAATAAACTACAGAAAACACCCTCTCCGTGAACTAATCATGCTTTGATGAAAATAGCGAGGTCTTAGAAAACACGTATAGACTAAAATCAACGAAAAGTGAAAGCGACTGGGAGAGTCAAATCAATTTTTCAAAATAATTTTTAACAATCTATTAACTCAGCAAAAAAAAAATACAAAACAACGCAAAACCGTATTGAGAACGCCCTGAAATAACTTGAAAATTTATGGTAGAGAAGACAGCAACATTTATTATATGTAGCTGATGTTTTCAAGGTGTACGCAGGGGTATTTCAGGGGCCAAAAGCATAGCTCACCAAACTAGTGAAATTTCTCCCCGTCGCCCGCCCTGTATCCCAGAAAAAGGGTTTTTTTACAGACGAAGAAATATAACTTATTCACGTAGCAGAATATAAATGGAGTGCATATAAAAATTACCGGCCTAAAAAATCATTAAAGGAAAATTTGTTGGTGGTACGGGTATGATTTAGTAAAAAAAAAATACATTTGTGGTTGACCCTCCTTGTACAGGGAGATCACCCGTTCGCCCGCCCGGAAAAGTTTTTTTTCTGCACATCTTGGTGAGGTGTGGCCATAAGGGACTTTACGGCGTTTACATACAGCGAGGGGCAAGGGTCGCTAGTCTCCTGAACCAAGAATATTCGAAGTCATGTTTCAACCAGCTTTAGCCTTTTTTCTCATCTGAAAAAAATAGCGAATACATAGACTCATCTTGGGACAACACTCCTTAGCGATGAAAAAGAGCTGACAAAGAAGAGGAAACAAATAAGTCCTTCAAACAGGTTTTCGGGAAAGTGCATAGATTTGTTCCAAAACGCGGGTAAGAAAAGAAAATTTCAATACCTCCTGCAGCCACAGAAAAATACTGGTTAGTGATACAACTTTTTTAAAGCAATTTCAGCGCTCTTTTCTGAATAAATGACGTGAAGTTGAACCTCTTCTCCCCGGTGATCGATGCTGCACACGGCCACTCCAGTCCCCTTCCTCAAGCCAGTTATGAAAGAGAAGCGAGCTGCAATATTCCACCTTAATAAGGCGATCGACCAAGCCACTCTTGTTTCTATTTGACTGAATTTGATAAACTCCATCAGTAAAAAAAAATTATTGTCCAGATGCGTAATGAAATTTTTGCAATATCGAGAAATACGGGAAATACGGAAATTTTTATTATAATAAAACTTGATTATTTTACTTTGAGAAAAAAAGTTTTGTTGTTGTTTATGTGAAGATGAACTAACGAAAGTCGAGATAAAGTTGTATCCTCTGCTGCTTTGAGAGAGGGAAGAGCAGAGCGGCCTCACTCTTCCTCAGTTTCATCGTATCCTTGTAGTGCACGACACCGTAGCGGCGAGTACTTCCACACTCCTCAATCAAATCGCTCTATGAGTTCTCTAGAAGATTCAGCCAAAGTTCATACAATATTACAGTTAAAGTTTTGGAAATTATGAAATCCGATAGTAAGTTTTTTTTATAATCACGATTGATTTGAATCTCGAAACTTCCTGTACTTTTGTTCGAAATAAGATGCTGTTTTCTTTTCAATTGACTATGCATAGTACTTGCGAAATGATGATAAAATCTCACAAACCCTCATCGGGAAGTAGGGGCGTTCGACCTTAAAAGCGAGAAACTCAATGATGAATTCCTCGTCCATCAAGGGATCCAAGGGCCGCATAATAGCGCCTTCTTCTAACTAAAACAATATAAAGTTTTTAGAGACCCTCTTACAACATAGCTAATAGACAACTTGCGTCCGAATTAGAAGTCAAATACCCGTTGTTTTGATTTTTCAGAGGCCTCAGGCAGAACATTTTTATTATAACAAATTGATTGTAAGCAGGATGTTTCTATCACCCGCACTGCGGGTGAAAAAATCTATGCGCTCTTCAAAAAGTCCGAAGAATATTAAAATCTATGCACTCGAAAAAATAAATTTTCGATTTTAACCTATGAAAATTCCAAATCATTGAAGAAAACAATTCC